>JARFJB010000834.1:647500-1895000 GCA_036346205.1 Vesta saturnalis
CACAGACAACACAGACACCACACAGACACAACACACAGACACGACACACAGACACACACACAGACACACACACAGACACGCACACAAGACACGCACACACACGCACACACAGACACACACACAGACACGCACACAACAGCACACACAGACACACAGACACGACACACAGACAACACACAGACACGCACACACAGACACGACACACACAGACACACACACACAGACACGACACACAGACACCACACACAGACACGACACACAGACAGCACACACGCACACACACGCACACGACACACACAGACACGCACACACGACACGACACGACACACACACAGACACACACACAACACGCACACACGACACACACAGACACGACACACAGACAGCACACACAGACACGCACACACAGACACGCACACAACACGCAACACAGCACACACACACAGCACACACAGACACGCACACACACAGCACACACAGCAGCACACACAGACACGCACACACAGCACACGCACACACGACACACACACACAGACACACACACAGACACGACACACACAGCACACACACACAGACACACACACAGCACACACACACACAACACACGCACACACAACACACACACAC
The DNA here is from genome assembly GCA_036346205.1 of Vesta saturnalis. Lineage (NCBI taxonomy): Eukaryota > Metazoa > Arthropoda > Insecta > Coleoptera > Lampyridae > Vesta > Vesta saturnalis. The sequence continues at coordinate 648,128 of JARFJB010000834.1, forward strand.
AACACACACACACAACACCACACACACACACACACACAGCAACACACACACACACAGACACAACACACAGACAGCACACACACACACACACACACACACAACACACACACACAACACACACACAACACACAACAACACACAACACACAACACACAACACACAACACACACACAACACACACACACAACACACAACACACAACACACAACACACAACACACAACACACAACACACAACACACAACACACAACACACAACACACAACACAACACACAACACACAACACAACACACAACACACAACACACACACACACACAGTGAGTCAAGGTACTCGGGCAAGAAGTACTCAGGGAAAAACAGAAAATCAGCCTGAAGATGACCACGAATTAATTCAGCTTTTAGAAACCCCGTTGCAACTCGAGCCACCTGTCCAACGCTTTAAAGCTATTGAGATTGTAGATGTCATTGCTCCCCTACATACGAATAAAGCACCAGGATATGACTTAATTACAGGGAAGATCCTCAAGGAACTGCAGTATAATGGAATAAAGTACTTAACACAACTTTTTAATACCATCTGTACCCTGGGTACTTCAAACCAAGTAAACCTTCAAACGATCTGGATTCCTACCGACCAATAAGTCCGTTGCCATAGTGTCTAGGTTGTTCTAAAAGTTGTTACTGTAGAGACTTCTGCCAATTATTGAGTGTAACAAATCAATTCCTGGTCACCAATTTGGCTTCAGACAGATGCGTTTTGCAACTGAACAAATACATCGTGTCGTTCAAAAGATTAATGAAACCTAAAAAACAAGCAATACTGCTCTGCTGCGTTTATAGACATATCGCAGGAATTTGATAAAGTTTGGCACGTCGGTCTGTTATATAAGCTGCGAACCATTCTCCCTCTAAACTACTTTATCATTCTTAAACCCTACCTTCGTAACCGGCACTTCCATGTCAAGATAGATAACAAGTATTCTGAGCTGTACCCCATAAATGCTGGTGTACCTCAGGGCAATCTCCTAGGGCCATTTTTATATCTGTTGTATATAGCAGACCTTCCGATTACACCCAACGTTGTAACGGCAACCTTCGTAGACAACACTGAAATTCTAGCCTCCGACAGTGATCCAGAAATTGCTACACAACTGTTACAAACTAACTTAACAGAGAGATTCAAGTATGGCAAAGGAAATGGAGCATGAGAATAAATGAAACTAAGTCTACCCATGTGACTTTCCCACAAAAAGAGGCACCTGACCTCCGGTCTGTATAAATAATCAACAGCTACCCCAGCAGGAAAAAGTCAAATATCTTGGACTACATATTGATGAGACTAACGTGGCGAAAACACATATTCACCAAACGTAAACAGTTAGGGTTGGTTATGTCCAAAATGTATTGGATGCTGGGGCACAATTCCAAACTCACTATTGAAAACAAACTCCTGCTATATAAAGTGATAATTAAACCTACCTTGTCTTATGGTATCCAACTCTGGGGTACTACATCTACATCAAACATCGGAATCCTCGAGCGTTTTCAAGCAAAAGTGCTACGCATGATAGTGAATGCACCATGGTTCGTGCCTAACAAAGTTATCCTTCAAATCTCTACAGTAAAAGATGAAATTAGACACTTCAGTGTAAAGTATAGTGCCCGACTGAATGCTCACCCTAACGTTCTAGCAACGGAACTTCAGAACCAGCCCATAATCAATAGGAAGTTACAAAGATACCTGCCCAATGTCTGCCCGCTAGATTTTAGTGTTTTATTTTAAGTTAGTTTTAGTATTATTTAGTGTGTAAGTTCTTTCTCCCATCTTCGGATAAATTCCTATTGTTACAGGAGTTTGCCACTGGGCACTCTCCTACATGTCACTCAAATACATAACATTTGCTGAATGCACTTTGTATGTATAGATTGCAAATACAGTGGGTTTAAAAATAAAACTTCTACAGGGAAGAATTGGCGATTCTTATGTAAATTATTACACATGATTTGTATTAAAGTTTCCGTTAATATTAGACTGCATACTTACTATGATTTAAACGAATACGACCTCTCTTTGTCTAAAATGAACATATACGGTCGTGCAGCTAAAGTTTAAATTAATTTTTACAATTAATAATGTGGTAGGAAATTCTAATAGCTCTGCTTTCAGGCGAAGGCGTCAATTTGGGTTTAATTAAAAGATAAAGTATTTATTGGTAGTATCATAATATAAACATTCCTTACAGATTGCTCTAAAAAATTTACACAAAAAATCATTACTTAAACAGCGGTTCGCTTAATAACAAAAGCAATTGTTAAAGTTAATTGTGTTTGCAACAATAGGTAGTAGATTTAAATAGCTAAGTTCCGTATTCTATTTTGCGAGGATCCTGTCAAGTGTTTTAAAAAATCTACTTTAACATTGAATCGTATTGATTACTACTGAAATTCAATAAAGAAGTCATTTGTTCTGCAACCAACTCAATCAAACACGGATACTAGAAAACAGTATCTATTTGCGGTTTTTTTACGCAAGTCGTGTCATTTTCAAATAACACATATATATGTAATCTATTTGCGTTCGACATGTGACTTTTCGTGTAGACCTTATTTACAATATGATTTTTATTCCATTCAAATTGTATTATACAACATGCAAATATTTAATATAATATTACTTTATATTTTAAGGTTAACTTTATTTGCCACGGTCTAGCTCAAATCGGTGTTCATACAATGAAAAGGGGAGGAGTTCGTTTGTTGGGGTTGGTCACTTATTACCAAGTTCGTTCACACTGAACAATGAACTCAAAAGGGTTTTATACATATATTAGACCTATTATATACAGTAGCTAAATATATTCACACTTAATAATAACTTAAATATTTAAGGGGCCTGGGGTTGAACCGTGCTCCGGGTGGGCGTCGGTGTACAATAGCGGTGTCTAGGATCGCTATCTCATAATCATATTGCTATAAGTATGTGTCAATTTAGCAAGACGGCCAGAATTACTGCCAATTGAATTACTGATTAGGGTGGGAGGGGGAAATGGGGGTGGCTTAAGGAAAACTCAATGTTTTTATAAGTTAGTTAAAAATTATTGTTAATTTTATTAAATACATAAATAAAATTAATAATAATTTTTAATTACATATTTACTTTTGAACTTATTCGTTTATAACAAAACTTACAATAATTTATATAATTAGTTATTTATTGTAAGAATTTTTATTCGTTATCTTTAACTAATCAGACATCGAGTTACTTAAGTATTTACTATTATCACAAAGAACATAATGAAAAATAAAAAACAAAAAAGTAATTTTTACTCCAATTACCCACATGTGTGGGCAATGAGTTAGCCAATGGGGTAACCGGAGTCAAAAATACTTTCAAGAAAAACATAATTATCAAAATTCTGAAACAAAAATATGATAAAGCTATAAAAACAATTTTACCAAAATCTGACAATTATAAATCAGAAAAATTAAATGGTAAGGTGTAATTTATTCAACTTTTATAGTTGAACCAAGGACTAAAGAATATTTTCTGTAACACAAACTTAAATTATTATTTGGTGCAACAATCACAGCAATAGCGACTGGGGCCATGCTCCATAGAGACGGCAATGGTACCAGGCTTCTCTCGGTTTGCCCTTTTCCATTCATAATGTGCAAAGGGACTCATCTTCACACGCATCATGGGTATTTTATGGGACGTCATAGTTCTCTAGGTCACCACCCTCATCGTAAGGAACCTGTTCATCAGCTGATGATTCAGATGGACTATTTTTAGTTTTACTTATCCTCTTGATTTCGTTAGTCTTTCTGAGCTTTGCCTGTTCCTTCCGTTTTTAGCCTTGTTTTCAAAAATCTGTTTCAATGGTATAGCATTAAATATTGTTGAGCTTTACTTACCTTCCCTTTACCTTTTCCTTTCAATCTGAGGTAGAGGTGTTATTGTGCGAGTTAAAGATACATCCTCCAGATTATTTTGCTGATTTGTCACGTCATTTGTTTCACAATTTGGGTGATTGTTGCTAATTGGCTGTTGCTCATCCAAATTGTATTTGTTAGTCGATGTTATCATATCTGAAGTACTAATCAAAGGTTTTTTTATTCGATCATATAAATCTACGATAACCTAGGTTACCGTAGATTTATTTTCCATTTTTTTACTCTTTTTTACCTTGCTCATGCGGAATATTGGAATAGTTTGCGTTGTATACTGCCTCGTCTATTCGGTTCTAATTCGGTATCTAAAAATGAATTTAATTCAATAAATTCCGTTAGTGCATTTAAGGCTGAGCACAGAATAAGGGACTTTGTGCAATATAATTATCTAAAAATAAACTTCCTAATTTCATATTAAAGTGTAACTTAAATTCGCATAAAATGTCCATCCCTAAAACACTTCATATTCCAAACTTGGGACATTATGAGTTAGATGTCGAACTGTGGGGTCTAAAATCCAAATTGGGTATTAAAAGCTTGCGTAATTTGAATTATTTGACTATTTATACCGGTAGCGTTTACATATTTTGGTCCTTTTGCTCTTTGAGATAACATATTTGGTTCTGTATCACAGATAAACAAATTTTCCGCTCAATGTTTGAAGCTTCGCCCATTTTTATTGAATCTTTTGATAAGGGTTTTTTCGAATTTAAACAAGGGCATTCTTTGGACCTAATCCCTAAATTACCACGACGGGAACAAAATAAATCACTTTTGCCATTGGGAACGCTATTTGGTGCTTTATTATAAGGAGCTAATTTAATTCGCAAGTTATTTTGATTACGAGGATTGTCTGAACAAATTATACTTGACTGTGAGATTGAGTTTTTAGAACTTTATTATCTGTATTATTAATTAAAGGGCGATTCTTATTATTTACTAAAGGTGGTTTGTTTGGAGTTTGCTTATTCTGTTTTTGTGAATTTTAGAAATGTAACATGGTTATCTATTAGTATTAGTTAGTTAGTATTAGTTTTTTTACAGCGTTACTGTAATTATGAGTTCGGGAGGTAGATGGCCCGGGTAACATCTTGTTGTGCGTTACCACTGCTATAATTTTTGGTTAAATTTCGCTTTACTAAAATTTTGTTTTTGCGGCCTAACATGGTGATTATGAGGTAAACCTAAAATTCATTAAATGCATTACTTTCATTTACGTTCATAGATTTTCAGAAACTACAGGCGCGAGTTAAGCCTGAGTGACAAAAATTGAATGAAAAACTATTTGGCCAGATAATTCCTACGTAGCAGAAGGAAATAAAAAATTAAGGAAACAATCAAGTACGTTCACCAATATAATATCAACTTTCATTTTCATTCTATTGGTAACACTCAAGGTCTGTAAAATTACACAGGTTCCCGCGCAACTATTTGAATGACGTAACAGGCTGCCTACGTCAGCGCGCACTTGATATTTGTTTACAACTGTTAAATTTAATGTTTGTGTTCAATTTTTATGTTGAGCTTTGTTTTTACTATTGTAAAAGGGTTATATTTAGAATGGAAACTTATTTGTAACTGTACCTCAATAGTAAACAAGCACTAATCTAACTAAATTTCAGCTATGTAAAATCACTTTTACAAACTACTAACTTCTAATAGTACATTACGTAATAACATAACAAGGGTGGTAAGTAGCCTATTACACACGACTGTACTATTAATTTACACGAGTGCGTATAGGCATTACCACCGAGTTATGTACTATGGTTTTTCTACTTCTATAAAGAAAAAGAACAGTGACGTATGACTAATACGTAACTACGACTCGATGGACTTCTTATGACATTTGAACGTTTCATACCCGTACCTGATATTATAATGAACGATCGTATAAAAATAAATTATTGTATAAATGTATTATAGGATTGTATGGCTTATTTCAATTACCACGTTGAAAGTTCGAAAAATTCGAAGTAAAATAAATCGAACTAGTTGACGCCACTGTTTTGTTATTTACTTTGAAATTAAACAAATTAAGCTTACTTTTTGTACAGTTAACGATGACTGAAATTTTATTTTATTAACAGAAGTTATTGCTCTAAAGTAATAATAAACTTAAATGTACTATAAACTGTAATTTAAATGTGGTACTTATATATTTTTGTATTAGAAACATGAAATTTATTGAAAAATGTTTGAGTTTACAATAAGGGACTATGTTTTTTAACACTGAAATAAATGGCTAGAACACTACCAATGTCAAAAAGTTATGCCTGTAAAAAGTTATTGTTGGGTTGTTCTCTCTAGGGTATACAGGACGTTGAAATGAGAATGATCTTCGTGTACAATTGACCATAACTTTTGAAATAGCCTATATAACGTAATGAAACCCTATATTGGAAGTATGAGGGAGACGAGCTTTATCTAAATTTCAAATAATATATAGGGTGTCCCATTTAAAAAAAAGTATATTAGGTTCACCCTGGTAATATGTAACACCCTGTTAATACGAAAATAATTTTATAATGTGAAGTTGAATTTGCCTATAATTTTTGTAAATAACTTTTTTTGATATCTCTTTTAATAACGGATATATCATACCGCACCCTGTATATCTTAAATTTTTCCTCGATTATCCCATACAAAATGAAGCATCTTTATTAGGAATAATAGTAAAAGCTATTATATTATATGTACTGGGTGAGTCAGCGATAGAGTTAAGTAAACTGGTGCTTTATGGCTAAACTTTGCCAATAAAATGTACCTATTTATCATTATAAGAAATAAAAAGATTTAAAATAATATAATTACTACTTCCTCTCAGAAGCCGACGTCAACAAAGAGAAATTTTCAGTTATAAAAAATGTAAGTTTGCCATACCGTCTAGCTCAGCAAGGTACAGTGCTTACGAAACTTGCTTTATTTATGAATTTAATGCTTTCAATTTATTCTATGTACTAAATGCTAGTGGCAGTTGAGGATTTATTTAACTCAAAACTGTCAATTCTACTTTCTGCTGTTTTATGACTGTGCTATTTAAGTCAGCAGATTACTATTGCATCGATTAGAATGGTGATGGAAGTAATACCACAAGTTAAAATAACCTAAATGTTACATTACGATTAAAAATATGTTTCATATGCCTTCTACAATGAATACTGTGAATATCGTACCTACCTCATTTATGAAATTATTAACATATGTATTTAGTTTTGTTTCAATTAATATAACAAAAAGTTACAGAAACAGTGGACCATGAATTGCATTATAATTAATGAATGCACCAAAAGTAGGGAGATACTTATTTACATTGTTTTCAAAGTAACTAAAGTCATAAGCTATATTATATTGTTCAATATTTGGTTTAAACTTCTATATAGCATAAAGATTGATATAACATATTGGTAGATTAAATCATATCCAAAGTTATCATTTATTAAGTTATTTTTTATGTACTAAATAAACATGCCTTCAACCAAGGGCGTAGCCAGGATTTATAACAGGGGGGGGGGGGCAAACCATGGTCCATGGTCGTTCAAAATGTAAAATTTTAGGATAAAAAGAAAAGGCAAATGAAAACAAAACTGAGATTTTAATTATACTTAAATTAAACTAATAACATTTTTCTTGGGTTTAAACTAAATTTATCCAAAACTTTCTTCACTATGCTGTCCTGATTTTCCTTCAAAAATTTTCGATGCACACTCATCAAACACAACCCAGTGAGTCTGTCATCACCCACTGTACTCCTAAGCCAGGTTTTTACCCTTCGCAGGGTACTGAACGATCTTTCCACGGTAGCAGTAGCGGATGGGAAAGCACTTAATATTAGCAGTGCGTGCCTTGTTGCAGGGAAAAAAACATTAGCTTCCTCCAAAAGTGCAGCCACTTCAATGTCCTTTAATTTGTCTTCTGCTAAATTCTTTTCTTCCACATACTGTACCACAAATCTAATTCTGCAGAGACATCACCCAACTTATAAAATTCCATGAAAGATTCTGCATTATTTTTGAAATCTTTTGAAGCCATTTTGAGCATGCTTGAAGGATGAAGATAAGTTAAAGCAAAAGCAGGTGTATTTTCGTTGGAGAATCTAGCATCCAAAGACGAAGTTAAAGAATCAAGATAGGGGATGATTATTGACCGCTTCCAGTATTCAACTGCAGACTCAGATGGTGGATTACTTCTGTGTACTTGCTTTTGAATGACTCGTGGTACTGACAACTCAACCCCTACTTTCTCTGCGATATCAAGTGATTTTTTAAATAATTCATAAGAAACATTTTCGACATCTTATCGATCTTCTTTGATTACATCTAGAATATCATCAATATGTTTCTTCACCGTAACCAAATATATATATATATATATATATATATATATATATATATATATATATATAAAACACATTTTCACTTTAAATATTTTATTATTGCTCATAATCTCTCACTTTCATCCCCCTGGGAATACGTCCGTCGATTATCTCCGGAAGAATACATTCCATGTAGAATTTTTTTAATTTTGGTAACATCGACTGCCATACGTCGTCATCTTTCTGAATTCTTTCTATATGGAAGTCTTCTTTACAATACAGGACCAAATCACAATAGTTACGTCCTGTTATGTGAATTTGGCCCTGTATTTGATAGAAATAATTGTGATTTCGTTTTAATCTGTAACAAATAAGTAACCTATCAGTATTGTTTTGAAAAATATGTAAGAGTGTTTTACCTTGACTCCCATTAACGATATCGTAGCATGCGTGTTTAATTTGTCCGCAAATTTACGAATCGATTCCAAACATTTGACTTCAATTAGTCCGTCATCTCCAATTAATCCGTCTGGAGGCCCTAAGTAGGATTTTTAAATTAATGAAAACCCGCACTTTTTTACGCTGTGACCTGTTACAGATTCATATTTGGTAATTGCTACAGATTCATTTGTCCTGCCATATAAAATTCCTAAAGAATGTACCAAAGAAATAGTTACTAATGTATTTATATGAACAATTGATAATTACAAACCTGGAGTACGTATATCTCTTCGCCTATACAACAGGTCTTTAATTAAATTGTGGCAATGAGTTCCTTGTCTTCTTTTCGCCACTCGTCCAAAATTTGAGGCAGTAAGGTAATCTAACCTTGTCTCAAACCAATGAGCGTTGTCATGCTGTCCTCTGGTTTTTTCTTCAATTTCACAAGCCATTTTGGCTCTAGTTGATAATTTTTCCAAAAATGTGTGTTTTCTGGCAGCTAATTCAGTATCTGGAATGTCTGGCACAGAAGCGTTGGGCCCATAATCAATGTCCGGACCTGCTGTACCTTTTTTGGAGTTTGTAGGTTTGGGGTTACTAAGATTTCGTTCAATTCGTCGTTCCGAAATTTTTCTTCTTCTATTGCAAAATAATTTAGCATGCAGTCCAATTGTTCCCTTCCACGAATGCAAATGCCAACCAGGTCCATGAATATGGGAAATTCCAGCAGCGTATGCTCGTGCCATATACGAACCTTTTGAATAGTTTACACTTACCTCCAGTACATTTAGCAACCAAACTCATATATCTAAAAATGAAAATATCAATTGTTGTTCTATAAAATATATAAAATTTTTAACTTACCTTTCGGCTTGATTTGTCGTTAAGTTATATGACAAACAATCAGCTTTGTTTATCATTGGTTCTAAGATTTTTTTTATTGCAAAAAAATGTTTCTTCCAATTTTGGTACTAGATCTTCTTCTTCTGCTCTTTTGCAAAAGGTTTCACTAGAAATTGCGTTAGATTCAGGTAATATTTCATAGTATTTGGAGGAAATAAAATATATAAATATAATGTTAGCAATTACCTGCATTTTGTGTGCCTTCCAAATACATGAGCTGGAGCATTGATTAATTCATTTTGTAATTTTTGTGGATTTAATATATTATTCTTTATAGACGTTCTTATTCCTTTCACTAATCTCTCCAAACGTGATATACCATTTTGTTTATCTTTTAGTAATTTTCGAGACCTTAAAGAAAATGTGGTGTTGTCCGAAATTTTGTGAAGCTTGTCACTGACACATCTTGTCATATGGTTGGCACACTCAATTTTTTTAACTTGACGCCCATATGGAACTCCTTCAACTATCCTGGCATAAACACTAGAGTCTCCATCGCCTGTAATATTATGTACTGAGTATTTTACATAGAAAATATTTGATAAAAAATAAACTTACCAATTAAATTTTTATATATAACACCATGTTGTTCAATGCTTTTGCAAAATCCTTCAACAATAATGTCCTGTTCCATTGAAGTTGAAGGACCTTTGAAGTTTAAAAAGCAATGGTGTGCTTTTACAGGAACGTCTTTATATTTATAAAAATTACACATAGAACATACCTTATTTCTTACACCTAAAAATAAGGGTTTCTTTGTTTCGGCTCCGATTATAATTCCCTTAAAAAGTATAAGTAGTAGAATCGTGAAAGCAATAAAGAAATAAACAACTTACAACCCCTGATGCTGAATTGTAACCATGTCCATATGTTCTTTTACTCCAACCACCATCAGCTATTACACTTATGAAAGGAGTTCCATCAGCACAAATATGGCCTTTATTGAGAGCTATGTCCCTTTCCTGTTCTCCTGCTTTTTTCATTTCTGCAAATAAGTGTTCTTCCCATATCTGCAAAAGATTCTCAAAACTATCACATAGTAATATAAAAATTATTGCAAAATTACCTTTTTACTTGTAGAGTATATTTTGTAAATGTTCTTGAAGTCATAAAAGGTATGTCTAAAAGTTGAAATAGCTCCTGTGCCTGGCTGCAGCCTATTCCTATTGTTAGAGATCCCCAAACGATGCTAGTGTTTACACTTTTGTCCCTGTTAGGATTAGTATTAATAATTCTTGTTTGTTCACAATTTGTGCAGTGGAATTTGAGTTTGGATTCTAAACCCAGTCGCGTTTCTTGCACAAAATCCATTCTACCCATTGTACATCGTCTGGAATGCTCAATAATAACCTTATATTCTTTTAAAACATGTCCCAAATCAACGATTCGATGTCCCTGAATTAGATTCGCAATCTTTTTGAATTCTAAATCGGGTTCACGAGATAGTTCAGGCAAATTCTCTTCTCGCACGTGACCAAAAGTTAATGTACCATATTTTTTTACATGAGACGGAAATGAAGATAAATACTTACCACACAGATGTAGGCACTTCTTCCGAATTAATAGTTGATAATGTCCGCCACCTAAAATTTATAAAATATTATCATTATTTACAGTTTTGGATTGAATAGAAGTAATGGTAAAAACGAGTATATGTAAATAACCAAAATATTTTTAATATCATACATACCTTTTTTCATTCAAAGACTTCATTAGCTTAGATCTTCCATTTCTTTTCATTACGCGCGACGGACACTTTCTGCTTTTAACCCTTTTCAGAAAAATTCGAACTATCACAAATTAACACAAGACAATATTTAAACGGCACAAAATATTTGGGATAGAAAATATCACCTTCTAAGTAAAATACAACTAAATAGTTGTCTCCGTAAGATGTACCGTTGAAGGTAAGTTAATCCCATCATAATTGCAGATAATTAATCAGTAATTTGAAACTGAAATAAAAATTTAGGAATCAAATCAATATGTCATCAAAATATCATTATGATATGCAAATCAAGAATAGCTAGAATTGTATTCATTTGGTTTACAATTGTTTATATATTACTTTTTACAATTCGTTATATTCATATTTTATTTATAAAAGTATTTAAAATGACTAGTTAATTTTATTTTAATTTATTTAAATGGCTTTACACAAAAAAAAAATTATAACCAAACAATTTCTCGAAATCAAATTATTTGAATTGGACCAAAAGGGGCTGGTTCAAATAAGCAATAAAATATTAAGAAAGGTCAAGCACGTCCGGCAGGGTTACTTGTGGGTGTGGTTTCCGAGGGGCGGAGATTTTAAATTAATTTCGATGACAAGTACATTTAATTATTACAAAAAAAACAATTTTTTTAAACTAATATTAGATTAACCCTAAATATAATGCCTTTAAGTGCGACTTTTTAAATTCTTAAAGAGTAAATTGAACAATATATGCATTTTGCATTTTTCTAAACTTTAATGTCAATTTACTCATATGTTACTATTTTTTTCAATGATTTCCAAACCTATAATCATAAATATTATTGTAAAGAATGTATCTGGAAAATTTGAATAAAATTCAACGATTCGTTTTTGCTCTGATGCGGAAATAGTTTTGCATTAGTTTTAATAGGGAATTAAAAAGGTATTGAACAGCCTTACCTACTTATTATTAGAATAGAAAAAGAAAACACGTCTTAAGATGTAACTATTGTTTTTAATATTTATTTTATTTCATATTGTTCACACTATCTTTTAAAGTCATATTCGGATTGTACAAGTGTGTACATAGACTGCGAACTGAATAGTAAAATTTTTAATTTTTATTGAACTAAATGTATCTTTATGAATTTTTAATTACATAATAGCCTAAAACGTGTTTTTTCAATAGTGAGGAATAATTTAAACAGGTAATATTTTTACATTTATATAAATACTTATCTGCGTGAACGTTAAATATTGCAAATAATCTTTCACCTTTATATATTTGTGTATGAAATATTGCATTTTAATTGAAGTGATTTCTAATATAATAATAACGTACATTGTGGGTGCTTGCGAATCAAGAGTCCTTTAGGGTATTGCTGATAGGTTTGGTTTTAGTAGGAGTCACACCCACACAATTTTTTATAAGGACTACTAAGGTGATTATATAATGCTAGAGGTCGTTATATAATATGGCCGCAAAATGGAGAAGCATTAAAACAAACAGCAAGTAACTTTAACAAGTTACGAGGAAACTTGTCGTTTCCCAACGTTGTGGGATGTGTAGATGGAACCCATATCCTAATACCAGCTCCCCGAGGAGATGATTCTTATTATAACAGGAAGGGAACACATTCAATGATTGTGCAAGTAAAAAACTGAATTAAAAATTAGCTCATAGTGATGGTGAATTTTTTTAGGGCATTTGTAACTCCGAAATGTTGTTTACAGACGTTTATTGTGGATGGCCAGGGTCTACTCATGACTACAGAATGTGGAAGGCTTCGCCAATTTACCAAAATGTAAAAGAAAATCTATTAAATGAGCAATTTCATCTTTTAGGTCATACAGCATATGCATTAGAAATGTTTATAATGGTGCCATATAAAGATAATGGGCATTGGACAAAACAGCAAAAAAAAATGTAACCAAATTCTGAGCAGCACAAGAGTGATTATAGAACAGGCATTTAGTAGATTAAAGGGTCTATGGAGACGTCTAACATTTTTAAGTATTCAGAATATTTCATATTTTAAACTAATAATTCTTACTGCTTGTGTCTTGCACAATATTTGCAATAGAGAAGGCATAGAATATGCAGATACAGATTTTGGTATCACTTTGGAGGAAGATCGCAAAACAAACAAGCGTTATTTAATGCATGGAAAACAGAGGAATGTGCTAAAAATGACCTTGTCATCCAACTGAATAACATGCAGATGCAGTTACAAAATTTGCAGACGCAATATACAGCATTGCAAACCAAATATACAGAGCTTGGCAAAAGATCGGCTCAAAACTCAACATCCAAAATGAAGGTACAAACTGAAGTACAGTACTTCACTGGTGAGGATGAATTAGCGAAAGAGACGGAGTGGATAAGAAAGAAAAATAGGAAGATGGGTACATCACTCATCCCTCCACAACATAGTCCCTAGAAAAAGAATCAGAGCAACCGAAACCCAAAAAGGTACAACAACTGCCGCTAGTTAATAGTCGACGGAGTGGAAAATTTTAATGCCCTCCAGGAAATCATAAATAATATGATGACAGGATACCAGATTAAAATCTTCAATGATAAAAATGTCAAAATTAACGTCGAGAGTGGGTAACAATACCCAGCTCTTACCAAGACGCTGTGTGAAAAGGAGTACCAGTGGCACTCCTACAAAAACAAACAAAATCAACCAATCAAGGTAATGGCCGTCAATCTTCATCACTCTTGTGATCCGGATGAAATAACGAACGACATGAGAAGACGAGGATATAAGCTACTTGAGACTACCAGGAAATTAAAATACAAAACAAGACAGCCTCTGAACATGTTCATGGTATCATTTAGAAATGACGAAGACGTTAATAAAATCTTCAATATAACCCGACATCATGGGTATACGAGTACAAATTCAGCCAATTAGAAAACCTAAGTTAGTGCTACAGTGCAAGCGGTGTCAAGCTTATTGATATACCCAGAAATACTGCGGTAAAGAACCTAGATGCGTAAGATGCACTGGGAGACATCACACAGTGAATTGTGAAAAACCAAAAGATGCAACTTCAAAATGTGTGCACTGTGGGGATAAACAACCAGCTAACTATCGAAGATGTGTAGTAGCAAAAGAGATGCAAAGCATCAAGAATAAACAGCTCAAGAAACCGAGCCTACCTAAACAGCCACATAGGTCTAGACAACCTAAAACAACAAACGCAGCAAAGAACCGAATTTAAGAACAAGACCTATAGTCAAGTAGTGTCTGGCAAAACAAATAACAACAATGTTAAAGAAGCAAACGAAGCCAATTTATCCATTGACTAGACGCTTCAACAAATACTAGAGAAGTTGAACAAAATGGATGAACGAATTTCTAAAGTAGAATATCGCGCACAAGAAGCTATTCCTAAAACTAAAAATGTCTAATCAGTTAAGAACATTAAAATGAAATGCCAATAGGCTGCTGCAACATCAGCAAGAGTTGCAAGCAGTCCTTGACATATATTCACGAAAAGAGTCATACATCGAATTCAAAGGATACAAAGTATATCATTCAATCCACCCGGATAATTCATCGAAAGGAAAAGCGCAATTATAATAAAGGAATCCATCTTACACCATCAACAAGTTGGTTATCAAACAGTCGAAATGCAAGCCACATCTGTCAATATTAAAACAAAATTATGTGATGTAATGATCACGGCATTATACTGTCCACCGAGACATGCTATAAAGAAAGAACAATATGTAGACTTTCTGAATAGCCAAGGAAACAGATTCATCATTGGAGGCGACTTTAACGCAAAGCATACACACTGTGGGTCTAGACTAATAACAACTAAAGGCATAGAACTTTTAACAGCATCTAATCAGCTGAAATGCAAAGTATTATCAACCGGGAAGCCAACGTACTGGCCTACCGACCCGCATAAAATTCCTGATCTCATCGACTTCTTTGTAATCAAGAATATCTCACCAAACTATACCCATATTGAAGAAGCATGGGATATGAACTCAGACCATTCTCCAATACTTCTTACATTAAGTGATAGTGTAATCCAAAAAGAAAATACAACGAGTTTAACTAATAAGATCACAGATATGCACAGCTTCAGAACCCAACTTGAAGAACTAATCGAACTTTGAGTTCCAACTAAGAACAGAGGAATAATTAGATGATGAAGTTGATCTATTTGTTAAAAACATACAACTGGCAGCATGGGATAACACACCCCAATTTACCCGAAGAACAAAAGGAAACAACTATCCTAAGGAGATTAGGAATCTTATTACAGAAAAGAGAAAACTCAGGCGGAAATGGCAACAGACTAGAGCACCTAGAGACGAAACGAATCTGAACAACGCAACACAGCAATTAAAACGCGAAATATGGCGTATCAAAAACGAAGCGATTGGAGACTACTTGAGTGAACGAACTAACGATAACAATACAGATTACTCGCTTTGGAAGGCTACCAAGCGGCCAAAAAGACCTGTTTTGCATAATACCCCAATCCGAAATGCGGATGGAAGCTGTGCCCGAAACAATATGCAAAAAGCATATAGGTTCGCAGAACACCTAGAGAGTATTTTCCAGACAAACGATGGGGAAGACCCTCAAAACTGGACTGAACTTGAACAGGAAATGCAATCATCAGACCTACTTCGCCAAAAGAAGTTTTAGATGAAATAAAAACAAATATGTTAAACATTTTAATGCCCATTTTAATGTGTTATTTTCCAATACTGCGCCTATTTTTAAACACGTTAGAAGCTATATAATGCCCTAGGGCATTATGAATAACAGAATGCATAGTTACGAAACCAAGGTGACTGAACAAACTCGATTATATTAAAAGTCAAACCCACTTTGTTTATTACTAAAAATACGCATGACAATAAATGTCAAAAATAAAATTCATATGGGAGTCGTTTCCTATAATAAAACATACTTCCACTGTAACTGTATTTTTATTCTGTCTTAATTTACATAACTTGGATGGCCTTAAAAAATAAATATAACCATCTACGAATCTTGTTGATACCACCATTCGTCTCTCATAACATAACTTAATGCGTAAGCCCCTACCATTAATTGTGTAACGTCATCAAAGAAAGGTTCTATACAGGGTGTGGCATCAATAAATGTTTGTTAATTCCTACAATTCAATATCTTTTTTTACACTAAAAGGACATTAAATATAGAAGGCATCACGGGTGTTACAGGAATAATGCCCTCGGTCAACGTAAACTGTTGAACTCTGCAATAGCGTCAGCTGTTATTCTACAGTCCCGATCTCAGACCGCTTAGTTAATTAGATAAAAGTATGAGTTTTACACTGTTTTAGAAAACAATAACATTATGTGGCACACATTTGTAGATTTAAGCTTTATAGTTATTGATTTATATACAATAAACTAGTAAAACCTTTTATCTTTTTTATTTTTGATATATGAACTGCAGAAAGTGGGCCCGTGCAATGCGGGCTTACGTGGTGAAAGTCGGTGTGGTATACGAGAGAATTGTGGTGGGACCAGGCGAAAAGGAGGGGGCGTGGTTCATGACATCACAGAGTGGGAGTATAACGCCACAAAAAAGTGATGGGGGTGAGGTGTCTCCCTTCTACTTAGATAGTATAACTTATTTTCCAGTTTCTTCGGAAGTTTGCTTAATAACTTTAAAGCGTTTTAGTAAAGCGAACCTATTATATATATATATATATATATATATATATATATATATATATATAGATGGTTATAAATAAGCATAATAAAGGGGCTAGAGTTTATCGAGCTTAAATTCTATATAGTATGCAAGTTTAAATAAAATTGAAGAAGTATACACTTCGTTATAAAAAAATAGTATACGAGTGTAAAAATATGGTTTTTATGCAACAAAACAGGCTTTGTGGGGTATGCACAAGGTTGTTATATTAATAAAAACAATGAGCTATACCAGTAGCATGTGAGAAAGGTCAACAAGATTCATATTAGTGTGTACGATTAGTTTCGTTTAACATATTTAAGTAATTTCACATTTAAATCAATTTATTTAAGCAACTTAAACACGTGACAGATATTGATCACATGAAGTACGATAATTCTAATGTGTAGAACATGTATAGTAATAGGTACAATGCATAAACTCTGCGAACTTTAAAAAAGGGTTATGGTACGAACACAGTATATTGGTAATTCACAGACAAAGTGTTTAAAAAGTGCATAAGAAGTGGTAGTGACTTAGAAACATAGCTAAGAACATGAACAACTTTTGTGCAATGTGATATATAATATATAATTACAAATTGTATACAAAATTTACAAAAATGTGTTAACAATATGGAAATGTGAAATGACAAAATTATGAACTATGGAGTACAAATAAACAGTAATTGTGTTAGATACATATATAAGAACATAATAGATAAACATTTCAAGTGATATAGACGTTTAAAACGCAAGTTAAAAGTAAATTTTATAAAGTTAGGTTAAGCACTATATTTAAGAATTTTACAAATTTATAGTTTTTATAGGATAGGATAAGTTTAGAATAAATTATAAAAGCATATAATAGTAGGTTTCCCTCATTTTCACAAAGAAATTAACAGTAAATATGTAATCTAAACATAAAATTAGAAAAGTTGGGTTAACTACCTAAAATTAAAGTATGAAAGTGGAAATTTTGTTAAAACTAGGTAAAATGGGTAGAAATAGGTGTATTCTGATACAGTTTTTTATGTAGAATTTGAATATGTAATTAGTTTAGTTGTAAAATATAACATGTTAGATATTAGTAAATTTAGATATTAGTTTGTCAAAATGAAAATTTTTGAAGCGAAGTAGGGCATGTGAAGTGTCCTTTTATGCAGAAGGTTGCCTTGATTCCAAATTTGTATTTAAAAAGCAAATAGGATTTGATTTGAAAAAGTTATTGCATAATTTAAGTTTTAGTTAATTTAACAATTTTGTTTAGACCAATCAGATGCTAGGATCTTTTGTGTGTAATGTAGAAAAAAAATTGAAAATTTGGTATCCACGAGAAAAGTATAAAAGGAATTGCTCCTGCTCTTGCATTCTCTTCCCTTTGTAATTTTTTGTGACTAACAAGTCATAGTGCTAGTAGTGTTTTTGTTAACATATAAGTTAAAAGTTTCGTTAACATTATCGGATTTGAAACGCGATCAACGTAGAGTCGAGATTTCCGAAACAATTGTTTTAACCTATAACAAAATTTAAAACTAAGGTTACCGATTATAATTGTCGATAATATTGTAATTGTTTCATTTCGAAATCGTGTTTAAACATCGGGTGCAATTTTTTTATGTCAATAAAATCCTTCAGTTATTTTGGATGTGATGTTTATTTTTTTGAAAGTGATGGAATTATAAAATAAATTTAACTTCATAACGGCATCTAAAATAAAGGTGCAAGTAAATAAAAATTTTTATATAAGAATAAAATCAAGTTAAATCCGAAAAATTATTAAATATTTAAACCAACATTTAGATATTCAAATAAAATAAAAGTGCTTGTCTGAAAGTATACAAGCATATTACATTATTTACCACGAAGAAGAGTTATCACCAGTTAATGGATTTGGATGAAGTTATGAAATATCAAGCAGCACCAATTTCAACAGCAAGGCAGCATCATCGATACTTGGAAAGAAGTCTACGTCCAATGTTTAATACGGAATAAGCCTAACGTGACCATTCTTTGGAAATTGCAACAACACATGTGAGTAAAATTTTTCTATCGTAACCCAACTATTGCATTGATTATTCTTTTGATGTCCTGTACTTACGTTTTTTGTTTGATTGTGTATAAATGTTTGTGCGACAACATGTATCAATATCTGAAAAGTCAATGAACAGGTATAATTATAAAAATAATAATTTTACTTTGAACAAAATCAAAATTGTACTCACTAATTCTAGATCCTTTGGTGAAATTTTTGACAGGCTGCATTTACTTAAGTTAGCAAGGACGCAACGGATGCGTAATTTGTGCAAATGCCAAGGAAGTCTGTTTCACATTGAAACTATTCATTATAAATTACAATTTAATTATTAACATGAATATTTACATGTGTAAAATAAAAATTTTTCTATGATTTCATGAACACATTACAAATCAATTATAATAATTAAAAGTTATACATATATTTATTTTATTTGCCAACAATAATTAAAAAGCAATTGAACTCTATCCCTAGTTTTACACTTATTGAAATTAATATTTATAATGACATTACAATAAATATAATATATATATATATATATATATATATATATATATATATTCAGGGTGATTGGTCGAATCCATTCGTTAGAAGTATTAGGAATTCCAGCCATGGCTGATTTCTGAAAGTTTGTATCTGGACTAAGTGATTCATATTCTATTTAAGGAAAATATTTTCATGTTGACTACACTTCCGGTTATACCGGAAGTAGCCATCAACTTTGTTATTTTAAATGTAATCGTACCATTTTTATGGCATATTCGAATTGTACTCGCCATTTAAGTAGAAATCTTATCAATGTTCCCTATACTTAAATTTAATAGTTTTTGAGATTTAAATTTTTTTTCGAAAATTATTGGTTGAAAACTATGACATTTGACAATGCCTACTGGCGCCATTTTTAGTACGAAGCAAGTAATATTGACGTTATGCATAGGGGTATCCTTAAGCTTTACGCTGATGCTTCCGGTACTGCCGAATTATCTACAGGGTGTTCAAAATGTGACTTCCATCTTTTGAAAATAAAACCATCAAAACTTAACTTTTTCAAATACAATGCCCAATATTTTCTTCCTTTAACGGATGCAGAATAAAATTCTTCATTGATTTGTATTAGCATTCCCTATACCTATCTTCAACAGTTTTTCTCATATTGAGGTATTTGTCCATTTCTTCTGAAATTCAAAACGATTTACCTGATTTTTCCATGGATAGCCATGGAAACCACAGCTAAGTTTGTTGTTAGTAACTGTCAATACATTTTGTTGTGTTTCTGTGTTCGGTTTATCAAAATGGAAAATGGGAAGTATTCAAACAGGGATATTTTGAACTTATTTTATATTCATGGAGAATGTGATAAAAATATTAGCAGAACTTGCCGTTTGTTTAATGACCGATATCCTCATTTAACACCAATGAGCAAGCACAAATTTAAGCGAATAGAGTCAAACTTTTTACGGTATGGAACAGAGAAAGCTGCCAGAACATGATCAAAGCCTATTACTGGCGAAGAAGCTAATGAAGTTAATGTCCTAGCATATTTTAATAACTACCCCCACGGCTCGATACGATCTGCTGCAGAAGATTTGGGCCTGTCTCACTATTCCATACAATACATCTTAAAGAAGCATAAAACGCATGATTATTCGTTTACCTTGGTTCAAGCACTTCATCCAGGCGATAATTTCAAGCGAGTGGAATTTTGTGAGCAAATGTTTATAAGAATTCAGGAAGAACCGCTGTTTTTACGAAAAATAATTTGGACGGACGAAGCAAAATTTACCAGAGAAGGATTAGTTAATTGACGTAATTGGCACTATTGGGCGTCGGAAAACCCACATTTCAAGCGAGAATCAAATTTTCAAAACAAATTTAGTTTTAACGTGTTTTGTCTTGTAATGAATGGTCGTGTCTCTTTTCAAATTTATGATGAAAATTTGACAAGTACAAAATATTTGGAGATTCTGAGAACGGATGTCTCTGAATTTTTAGAAAATCTGCCTCTTAATATTTTACAATACTGCTGGTATCAAATGGACGGAGCTCCTGCACATTCATCGCGTGACGTTGATCAAGAGCTCACCACTATGTTTGGTGATCAGTGGATCGGTCGAAACGGACCATGGCGGTGGCCTCCCCGATCTCCCGATCTAACTCCACTCGACTTCTACGTGTGGGGCGAAGTCAAGAATCAAGTATACGCCACTCCAGTCCACACAAGAGAAGACCTAGGCTTAAGAGTAACGACGGCATTTCGCCAGTTAAATCGTCATAACGTCAAAAAAGCTTGCACGAAAGAAGTTCAGTCAAAACTTTTAGGTTGTCTTCAACAAAATGGAGGCCACATAGAATATTTATAAAATTTTGAATTGTTTTTTTTACTTTCAATAATATTAATAGCTATTATTTGCATATTACTTTTATTCTCATCTTATTTGTTGACGAAATTTAACAGTTCTGTTTGCTTTGATAAACTACATTAATGTAATTGGTTTCTGCATCTGTAGTAGGCTTCGGCCGTGGAGAAATCGAATTAATTTTTCTAAATTTCGGACGAGATTTTAGAAATACCTGAATAACTGAAAAACTGTTGAAGATAGGTATAGGGAATGCTAATACAAATCAATGCAGAATTTTATTCTGCATCCTTTAAAGGAAGAAAATATTGGGCATTGTATTTAAAAAAGTTAAGTTTTGATGGTTTTAATTTTCAAAAGATGGAAGTCACATTTTGAACACCCTGTAGATAATTCGACAGTACCGGAAGCATCAGCGTAAAGCTTAAGGATACCCCTATGCATAACGCCAATATTACTTGCTTCGTACTAAAAATGACGCCAGTTGGCATTGTCAAATGTCATTGTGTTCAACCAATAATTTTTGAAAAAAAATTTAAATCTCAAAAAATATTAAATTTAAGTATAGGGAACATTGATAAAATTTCTACTAAAATGGCGAGTACAATTCGAATATGCCATAAAAATGGTACGATTCCATTTAAAATAACAAAGTTGATGGCTACTTCCGGTATAACCGGAAGTATAGTCAACAAGAAAATATTTTCCTTAAATAGAATATGAATCACTTAGTCCAGATACAAACTTTCAGAAATCAGCCATGGCTGGAACTCCTAATACTTCTAATGAATGGTTTCGACCAATCACCCTGTATATATATATATATATATATATATATATATATATATATATATATATATATATATATATATATATACATAACAGTTAAAGAAAAATTAAAAATTATTAATTCGGTATCCTGAAGTAGTTTAGTTTCACTAAGTATTGTTTCGTATGAACTTAATGTCAAAAAATTATTACATATTGTGGTTCCATTGATTGGTGTATTGTTCTATTAATGTAGCATCCACCTCAATTATTAGGTGTTTTACAATGTGAATTTAGGTAAACATGTATTGATATTGTCACTCTACTAAATTATAATTTTCATTTTAGAAGAGTGAAGAACATATGAAATGACATCGGAAATACCTTTTATAGATGGTGCAAGAGATTATTTATACAGTCTACATTTAGAAATTAATAGTTTTAGTAAATTAATGATAGTTTGTACAATTTGCCAATTGTGTCTCAAATATAAAACAGAAAGTTATGATGTATCAAATATGAGTTGTTTTACACTGTGTAAATTTTAGATTAAACATTATATTCGATAATGCATAATGTGCTTTTTGTTGTAGTTGAAGGCATGGGCGTAGCCAGGGAGGGGCAACTGCCCCCCCCCCCCTGGAAGAGCAAAAATAAATTAAATAATTTTTAAATTTTAATAAACAAAAAACTAAATCTAAAATATACACATTTTTCTGTTCTGTATATTTTTTTTGTTATCTGTTTTATATATTTTGTTTGTTATTGTGGTCGTTTGGTTGCTTTTATGAACATTTTAAAATTAATTAATAAGCTCTAATAAATAAAATTATTCGCGTGTCCTTTGTCACTAAAATATATTTCATCAGCAAAAAACAAAGCTGTTTGAAAAACTGACATAGTGCTAAATATATATTAATAGCGTTTTCCATCTACGCATTTAATGCATTGGTGCACACCAGAATTGGATAAAAACGAGTGTTCGATTTACTCTCAGGATACGTCAATTTTTAGTGTTCGATTCAACCACTTAACAGTCGGACATTTTTGAGAAAAATGGTAAAAAAATTGTCACTTTTTTTTTGTTTTCATTTAACTACATTTTTTAATCCTATTAATTAATTAAAATAAATTTACCCACACAATATTTTTTGCAACAACTACTGAGTTGGTGTGTGGTGTGGCTCTTGTCTAGCGACAGTGTCCTATTTAATAGTGTAACGAAACGCCACTGGTTTTCTTCGAGAAAAATCGAGATACAAGCGAGGAATATACGGGAACCGGCGATGCGAATGTTCTGGCAATTTCTAGGCTCAAAAAGGATATATAAAATTGCCTATCCGGCGCGAAGACAGACAGTACAGTACAGTACATAGTACAAGATACGAAGTTGCGTACGGCGAATAGAAAGCGAGGCGCGAGATTTAAAAGCGGAATAGTTAAAAAGTGTTGAGAAACTGAATATTTGTGTTGTTTTGTTAACCTTATTGGTTTTAAATAAAGTTGGTGTGAATAGTTATCAGTGTTAAATTATTGCCTGAGAAACAAGAGGGAAAATCCGTAACAATAGTTTTACCACAGAATAAAGAGACAGAAATCACAGAAAAGACAATATGGATATAAGAAATTGGTTACAAAAGGTAAGTTAAATAATTTCAGTAGAAAATTAAATTTTTAATTAAAACTTTAAGGTCATTCCATTAGAAATGGTCCAAAATCGGAATCTATTTTTGAAGGAGGCTCAAGTAGTTCTTCAAATCTACATTAAGCTGTCTCTGGAACTTGGATCTCTAAACAAACTAAAGAACGCGATGGCTACCATGAAAATGACATTGGTCGTTATGTTAGTTGTGCCAATAACTTGCCTTCTGAAAAAAAGAAGGAATTGTTGACAAACCCTTGGGTTACATCATCCAATTACGATTTTGCTTCTGATGCCATTTACTTGAAAAGAAAATTTAACCATCGCTGGTTAGATCAATATACTCCATGGCTGGTGTACTCAAGTCGTTTGAAAGGTACTCTATGTTTGTATTGTATTTTATTTCTGCCAAGAATTGCTACAGTTAAAGGAGTTTTGGGGTCATTTATGGTAAGGCCTTACATGAAGTTTAAGGATATACATGAAGATTGTAGAAAGCAAGTTGGCAGCCATTACCACAAATCTTCAACAGCTGCTGCAAAAGCATTTCTTGAAAATGCTCCTGTTGATGTCCAGTTGCAAATAGGGCACCATAAGGCGATTGAAGAAAATAAACAAATATTGTCAGCAATTATTTCATGCATAATATTTTGTTGAACTCATGATTTGCCGCTTAGAGCAAAACAAGGAAATGAGGGAGTTTTCTTTGACCTTTTAAATTTGAGGATTGACTCTAGTGATGAGAAGCTAAAGAGCCACTTGGATAAATGTCAAAAAAACGCAGTCTATACCTCACCAACAATTCAAAATGAGATCATACAATTATGCGGTGAAGTTATCAAAGAAAAAATAATCGAAGACTGTAAACGGGCAAAAGCTTATGCTGTAATGGCTGATGAAACAGCAGATATCGCTGGAAAAGAGCAGCTTTCTATTGGATTAAGGTTCTATGATGAAAGCCAAAAAATAATCAGGGAGGAATTTGTAGGCTACATTGAGTTAAAATGTCAAGATGCTTCTACAATCGCTAGCGCAATTCAAAGTTTTTTAGAAGATAATAATTTTTCCGCCGATAATTGTGTGGGATTCGGATTTGACGGGTGTTCCACGATGGCCGGCAAAGAAGGTGGTGTACAGGCCATTCTTAAAAAAGTACGCTAAATCTTTATTTTTCCATTGCTCCAGCCACAGACTAAATCTTGTGGTCAATGATACTAGCAAGCTACCAGAAATAAGAAACACAATTGCAACAGTTAAAGACACAATAACCTTCTTTCGTGAATCGCCAGCCCGTAGGAAATCGGTTCCAAATCTTTCAAGGCTCTGTGAGACCAGATGGTCGGAAAAATATAAGAGCATAAAAAAATTTTCAGAAAGCTTCACTGACATTGTTAAAGCACTAGAACATCTATCTGTCGAACGAAACTATGCAACAAGAAAATCTGCCTACCAATTGCTCTGTGTAGTTACTAAACCAATATTCATCTTAGGCTTAAATATAATTGCAAGATACTCTGCAATTTTGGAACCCGTTGTAAACGTTTTACAAGGTAAAAGTATGAATTTGGTTATGGTGAAGAAACACATTGATAATATTCTAGATGTAATCAAAGAAGATCGACAAGATGTCGAAAATGTTTCTTATGAATTATTTAAAAAATCACTTGATATCGCAGAGAAAGTAGGGGTTGAGTTGTCAGTACCACGAGTCACTCAAAAGCAAGTACACAGAAGTAATCCACCATCTGAGTCTGCAGTTGAATACTGGAAGCGGTCAATAATCATCCCCTATCTTGATTCTTTAACTTCGTCTTTGGATGCTAGATTCTCCAACGAAAATACACCTGCTTTTGCTTTAACTTATCTTCATCCTTCAAGCATGCTCAAAATGGCTTCAAAAGATTTCAAAAATAATGCAGAATCTCTCATGGAATTTTATAAGTTGGGTGATGTCTCTTCAGAATTAGATTTGTGGTACAATATGTGGAAGAAAAAGTGGATGCACTTTTGGAGGAAGCTAATGTTTTTTTCCCTGCAACAAGGCACGCACTGCTAATATTAAGTGCTTTCCCATCCACTACTGCTACCGTGGAAAGATCGTTCAGTACCCTGCGAAGGGTAAAAACCTGGCTCAGGAGTACAGTGGGTGATGACAGACTCACTGGGTTGTGTTTGATGAGTGTGCATCGAAAATTTTTGAAGGAAAATCAGGACAGCATAGTGAAGAAAGTTTTGGATAAATTTAGTTTAAACCCAAGAAAAATGTTATTAGTTTAATTTAAGTATAATTAAAATCTCAGTTTTGTTTTCATTTGCCTTTTCTTTTTATCCTAAAATTTTACATTTTGAACGACCATGGACCATGGTTTGCCCCCGTTATAAATCCTGGCTACGCCCTTGCACCAGATATTTTTGTAACCGCTCCCAAAAATGACTATTTTACTGACTCATTTCAGTCGTAAAATAGCTCATTTTCGGCCTAGTCCCTAATTCAGTGGACAATATTTTAAAAATTATTTTATCAGTTCTATCATTCGAAATTGTCAAAAAAACTAGGCACTTTCAAAAAAATTCTAATAGTACAGTTAAGCAATATACGTATTACAAATCTCTGTTAACTCTAACAATGTTAAAAAATAACAGGCAATATAAATTAAAATTCTTAATAAATGAAAGTTGATGCTATGCTTGTACAAGATTCTAGACCCTCTCTTTCAAATAGCTATTTTTATAGGTAATCAGTATACATTAAGAACCTATTAAATATGTGACAACTCTGGTTATTAGATATACAAAAATAGCTAGATACAGTATCTCGGTATTTTCGTCTATATGTCTCAATAGTGCATACCTACTTGCACAAAATAAGTATGTGTACATTTCCGTAGAGAATCTGTTTACTGTATATTCTGTGGTTTCGTTTTTTTTCACATATTTATTTGGCGGGAAATTCCAAATTTCCAGTGCATTAAACTTTTGTATTACATTGTTGATTAGTGAAATATCAAGATATTTCTTTGTGAAAAAGAAAGAAAATTGTTAATTCATATTATAATTAAATAATCATCAACCATTATATTAAAGTTAAAAACGAATAAACGAAGTCCACATCATGCCATAATACACTTACGTCAGGTTACTAAAATTATCTTACGTTGACTTGTCTTTAGTGTTTTTAAAACATTTCATTATGAATTCCTGAAACAAAGTTTCAAATGGAAATACCTTACGCAAAAGTATTTATTTACATTTTAACATTCCTAGTGTATTCATATTCGGGTTATGGGTCAAGTTTACTACAAAATTTACGTGATGCAGTTTTATCAGCAGAAGATGTTTTTGGGGATGTTTTGAAAAATGTTATTACGGTAGCAAAAAAGTTTAGGACTTTACATGACGTTTTTGATGCAGCTGTAGAAGAAAATTGTGTATTCAAGTGTCCTGTTGAAGGTTAGTTAGGTTATGTTGTGATCTTTCTTATTGTTGTATAATGCAGGTGTAACCCCAAGACCAGATCGCAATCACGTGCCAAAAGCTGATGGTTGTGGAGCTTTGGGTTTAAACATTGATAACACTTATTTGCCAATTGGTGAGATGTCAAAATGTTGCAATGATCATGATATTTGTTATGATACGTGCAACTCACATAAAGATGTTTGTGATATAGACTTTAAACATTGTTTATATCGGTACTGTGATAATAATAAGAAGAGAATTGGTGAGACCATGGTGAAAGGTAATTATTAAGATTTATAATTCTGTATATATTAATTGATATTTTCGTAGCGTGTAAAAGTGCAGCAAAAATTTTATTTACCGGAACTATAGCACTTGGATGTAGAGCCTATCTTGATGCTCAGAAAAATGCTTGTTTCTGTCCTGCTTCTTTTGGATGGAAAAAAGAATATAAACATGGTGGCAAATATCCTGGAGGTGATGAATTATAGTATACTGTAGTCAATTAAATGATAAGTAGTTGTATGTATGATTTTGTTTGTTATTTATAAATTGTTATATATTTATTAAAGTTTTTCAATTTTTAGTTTTATTAATGTAATAATTATGAGCTAACAGTTCTGTTTTTTATGAAGTTAGAACTTTAATATGTAAATAGATTGTTGATATCCATCATTGCGGCTGAAGAAGCCGTAAGGTTCAAGTAGCATGGTCTCATCTCTGGTATGAAATAAAACACCATTGCATTTTCCTCTGTTGTAGTTTAAAAACTGACATTACATAATTTTACAAAGTTTCACAAGATCGGCCTTGATATATGTGTGCGTGTTCGGATGTGTTATGCGGGGTATTAGTCTTACGTAATTTTACAGTAGATGTTTTTCAACAGTTTATTTAGGAAGAAAATACAACTATGCACAAAAAGATATACAGCTTAATTATTTTCCAATCTTTTTTTTATTAAAAAACAACCCTATTTTACAATTATCAACGATATCGAAATCCTCGGAATTACTTATTCTGACAATGTGGGTGAATGTAAATATCCACGATAACTCTAGAACCATTATAGGTATGTTACTTGAAATTTTGTATTGAAGCTGATTCGATTTTGTGAGAAATTCAGTCGTGTGGAGGAGTGGCAGTTTTTGGTGTTTATCAAATATTTCTGCATATTTCAAACATATAAAAAACCTAACCTAGATATAGATCTTAAACATATCGGTTAATTATTTTGCTACTTAGTGTTTGTTGAAATTTTTTCAATATCTTAATTTTATAAGAAAATGTGAAGACATATTTCTTAAAGATAATTTAATTTCACATAACTTTTCTTTATGAAGTATTTTAATATGAAGCCAAAATTAATTAAATAAGATTCAAATGCGTAATAGTTATGTATTAAGGGCATAATTAGGAGATTATGGCACGAGGAAATGTTTAAAGCCCGACGAAGGAGAGCATTTAATTTCCAAGAACCATAATCGACTGTTATGTCCGTGGCACATACAACGTTTCATTTTATTTTAGTTTCCAACACTTTCAAACAAAATATTTAGTATTTCGGGAAAATTTGTAAGTTGTGCCAATGCAAACTTTAGTGTTATGTAAGTAGTTGGCTGTAAGGATACTGTGTACTTTTAATTTCTATAATTTATTCTATCATTTATGCAAGCTGCCTTAATTAAAGTTTACTTTAATTTGCCTCAATCTAGCTCAATCGGTTTTTAAATTCTATAAAAAGGGGAGTTGTTCGTTGTTACTGGGGTTGATCACTATTACCAGGGTAGTCCACACTGAGCAATAGATTCGTAAGAGTTTTATACATATATTATTCCTATTTTGTTTATAAAAGCTAAATATTTACACTTAAGATTAACATAACAATAAGAAAATACTTCAGGTAAAATAAACACAAATAACAGAGTACAAATTATCGGAACCTCTAGCTTCCCTAAGGTTGTCGGTGGTTCAGGATTCTTTGGGTGGGCGCCTGTGTGGTAGGAGCGGAGTCGTCCGACAGCTTCTCGCCTTACGTTTTCTGTGAAAATATGGTTAGCAAGATGTTTATACACTCAAAAAGAACGGATCCTAATTTATATTACAGTATAACGGGAAATTTTATTTATTTTAAAATAAAATTAATATTGTAAAAGCCGGACCTGTCGAGGAACAGGTAGTAGCAAATATTTTATACACTTATAACTGTGTTTATAATAGTTGGCTGAGGCATGCGGTGATAAGATAATGAGGGTTAATAGTCTCTCTACGGTCCAACAGAAAATCAATACTTTCAAAGGGATTATTTTCGCTTTATTCGTTTTACGAAGAATACGAGTTGAAATTGCATAAATGTAACTTCTATACCTCTCATTTTTATGAAAGTGAATTTTAAAGACACAATACTACTTACAGGGTTTTTATCACCTATCTATTTACAGGATATTAATTACGGTGGATTAATATATATTTCTAATTACTCTTAGTAAATAGCGGAAGTTTTAGTAAAACAGGATTGGTGGTGTTTTGAATTTAAATATGAATACTTTCGTATTGTATACTCTTGGCGCAGGCACGCTTACGGCGGTGACCGCTGGGTTGCTTTTGCGCTTTTGATTTCGATAGCGACAATAACAGCTCCCTGGGGGCGCCTGTAACTTGGGGCCGGTTTTAATAATAACAATGATCAGGTATTTAAACCTTCCGGAACGTTTTAGTTTAAATATTATCAGGGACAGAATAGACTAAACGTTTTACAGGTACGGTAGACTTGATGAAGAGTTTCTCCTTCAAGTCTGGGTTATTGCGATAAACGATTAGGATCGGGTATAGGTTCAGGACCGATAAGAAGTAAAGTTTTCTCTCAGCCTGGAAACGGCGTAAGACCTTTAAATATTCGGGACCTTTCGGTATTCAGCACTGTTAAATAAACAGCATGACGGACGGTTTTATGGCCGTCGGTATTTAACAAACATCTTAAAGCAGGATGTTGCTTATCCTCTGGATATCGGCGAGCAGTTAGGAAATCGGTTAATTACGTGTAGTGATATTGAAAGGTAATACTCACTGTTACGTACTGGGTTTATAATTTACGAAACTGGGTGACCGAAATATGGTCTACTCGCGAGCGCCTTGTTGCTTTCAATCTGCCAGCATCCTGCACTTCGGTTTTGCATTATTTTGCCTGGTATAGGCGCGCGTGTGTGAGTCTGTGTACGATGTGTGGGTGGAATATCAATTAAAAGATTATGGGCAAATACCCGTTGCGCTGTTTAATTGATCCCCGAGGATTGGTAGAATTTAGGCGAGAACCTTTCTATCCAATGAAGTAAGTAAAAGACTACGACGTGGAGTCGTTGACTGGCGTATGTATGGTGTTGTATAGTTAACTTACCTGCAGGTGACCACAGATTTCAGCAGCGGTAAACCCTGGTGTATAAGATAAGAGCAGGTCGGTCTGGGCTCTCGAAAGAGACCCAGGTGAATGAGTCCAGTTGACCCAACGGAATGAGAGCGCCTGTAAAGGAAAAAGGTCACGTGTTTCATTCCCTCTGCAAGGGAGAGGGCGAGCTGCTTGAGCTTTCCAAGCTCCTTCTGCCACAATCATGGATTCCCAGCATACGTACATTACGTATATATGCATGGTGGGATTAAGGATGAGTGTGGTCAGGATAGGATCGGAAGGAACGGAGCTAGGGTTGTGAGGGGGGAAATACTAACCCAGCATTCGCCTATGTATCCGTACATGGTGTGCATATAAGCAGTGACATGCCGCTATATGTGTATGAGGAAAACCCCCTGAAAAAACCTCATACAAGGTAGCCGGTAACGGGAAGCGAGCCCATTAACTTCCGGATGCTAAGCAGGTCGTGTTACCATTACTGTACTAACTCGGTTAGAGCGACTGTAGCGCGTATCGCCGTTTTATTTAGAATCCGCAGACGGCTGCTGGTAATGCTTCTAATGCCGTGATTGGTGGATAGACTGGAGGGGACTCTGACGTAAAAAACTCAACGTTTTTGAAATTAACGTTGGAGGGTATATAACTTCATTATTTGACGATTTCTCAAAATTTAATTAAAACAGGGTAATTAGCAAATAAGTCATTCAAAAAATTTTGTAAAACAGGCTCTTTACATAGTAATACATGATTTTCCTTAATGTTAGTAAATGTTTGATACCAAAGCTTGTTTGGTTAATTAATGCCTACCGGGTGTGTGAAATTTTAAAGTGTATACATTATCCCAGCGGTACTTTAAGGTACCAGCATCTTTAAATGCATATACAGTTAGTTGATACTGTGTTAGGTCCCTTCAATACCAAAGGCACACTAAAGTGTTACTCTTAGTTCATTATTACGTAGGTGGTTCCAAACAGAAATGCTGCATTTCGCGGTTATTTCTTATTTAGTTGGTGACTGCGATAGGTGCTTGACAGTGCAGTTGTGGTAGTTACAAAAATACGTGTGTTTTTCTAAATAGCTCACAATTTTATCGAGTGTTTAAGGATTTTGATGCATTATTAGGTAAGTTTTAACTTGGAAATAATAAGTAAGTTTAATTCTATCAAAATAAATTTTTTAGCTACTTAGAATGTCGGGTACTTAAAAGTACCTTTAGCATGTATACAATTAAAATCTGTGTTGTTATTCGTACACTTTGATAAGTTTTTGTGAAAATGATTGGGATAGCGATTTGTACATTAGATAATATTTGAATGTACTATAATGTATAGAGAATATTATTAGCTTTTTATGGTATTTTGCAGCAGAAAGATGGACGGAGATGGTAAATTCTCAAAACAAGAAATAAAAAGACCTCTTACAGATGAAGAGTTGTTATTGTAAAGACCTAGCAGCCTTTACTAAAATTTTTCTAATTAATTATTTGTTAACTAAACCCGCGTTAACCAAATTTCATAAAATTGCACAACAAATGATTCTTTCGTCCCCTCCGACGTAAATTTCAAAAAACATCGAATGTTTTTACTTCAGAGATCACGCCAGTATATCAATCAATCACCGCATTAGCATCCCTGCACAGAAGCCGTCCCCGCCTACCGCGGATCTTCTATAAAACCGCGAGACGCGCTGACCGAAAAAGATGCTTGTGCCTCAGGCGTTGTCGCAACCGGAAGTGCCAATCAGATGCTTGTGTGTCGGGTCTGCCGCGATACCTTGCTACTCGTGCGCGATCCGGTCCATAATCTACTTCCTGCTTGTGCGTTGGGCTGTTGCACCGACCGCATGCTTGTAGATCCATTCCGCCGACGCTACTGAATCAGGTGAATCCTGACCAGAAGCCTGACCGCGCGCCTGCCGTTCTTAATCACGTTATTTAGGTGAATCCTGACCAGAAACCTAATCGCTTACTGCGATAAATCCTGAAAAGCCTGACCAAAATCCTGATCGCTTATTTCGATAACCCAGAAAAGAACCAGATCCTGACCGCGCGCGCCTGCCGTTCTTAGTTTCGTCGTGTACGATTGCCACTTACGTTTATCCTGAATCGACGCGTTACTCGCCGCCGCCTGAGAACCCGCTCCAGTTAACCGATCACCTGGCCGACGTATTCGAAGGTACGTGAGTTGATTACATATACATTACACCAGACACCAGACGATGGCCTGTAGAGCCCGGAAGTTATCTCACATTTCCAGTACACAAATCAGAAGTTGTCACGACCGGCTGTAAAGCCTGAAGTAATCTTCTACAAACATATACACCCCAAGACGTTATCACGGCGGGCTCCAACATGCCAGAAGCTACTTCCGCACCCTAACCGAGAAGCGCCTGTTAAATTACATCAACCGCAGTTAAAAACGCTCCAGACTAATTGAACACGGCATAGTTCCTAACGATCTCCCGTAAGTCTATGTATAGGTATAAAATTAATCCTTTTTTTTAGTCTAGAGAATAATCTTGTGCATAAGAAACATTATTTCCGTCCGAAACAATTCGCATATCGTTTGATTTCGATTACGCCGTACTAAAACATCGCGTAAACCAACCACCGGTCAGGGTATTTTGAACACCCTGTATACGTATTGGGTAATTTTGTTTGTAGTCTTATGTACTTAGTTAGATTCCGTATACACATATATTTTTTTTGTCAAGTTATGTTTTATAGTAAATTTGTTTTAACGTGTGTAACGACCTTTAGGGATGGTAGGTATGTGGTGAGCTTTAGATTCTTTGTTTGTGAAATTATTATTCCGAAATTTAGGTTGTTTTTCCTTATTATTTCCCGTTTATAGAAGTTTAATTAACGTTTATTTGTATATAGTTGTATATAAGTTTAATTAAGGTTCATTTCGTTTGTTTTCCGTAAAATATAATAGAAAATTAAGTAATTTAAATAAATAGTGTGGAATTATCGGCGTATGATGTCATGTTAGCGACATAAAGACGCTTAAGTATAGTTGTCCAGTTTATTATTAGGTATTTGGGTTTTGATTTATAGAGATTGCATGTGGGCCTTATTTTTCGTACTTTAAGGTAAACATAGAGAGGCTGTACAGGATATTTTTGCTGACGTTTAGTTTTTCAACATTTACCGAGTCCTTGCGGACGGAAACGAATTTGTGTATCGGGGTACCTTATTTTCCCCTTCCGTTTTTTTAATTGGTGGAATTAAATTAGATAAGAGTAGTGGGATTCAAAATTCAAAGATGGAATCTCTTAATAATTTTTGGGATTCTGAAACTGATCGGGCTTTCGAGTAGTATACGTTGCCGTTTAGTGTTACGCTTTATGGGGTGGTTTAGAACGTTGAAATTTTGGACCTTGTGGTGTTTAACGAACGTACTTTTTTTTGTGTAGTAAGGGTAGTTTAGCTACTCCTGAAGATTACCTGTGAAAGGGATTTATTAAAATTGTTCATCACCAAAGGATTATACCTAGTGCCGATTTCGGTTTTACGTAAAGTTACCTAGAGGACATCGTCGTGTTGTATAGTGCTTCAGTGACCTCTTTGGTTCATATCGCTTCTGCTGATTTTAAAATCATCGTTCTTCCAAGTGCCTCTTATTTACCGTATAAAGCGTATTTAAAGATAAAGAAACTTTCGCAATATATTAAAAAAATTATATTTAATTAAATCAAGTTATTAACATTTTGGATTATTAGTGGAAATAAAACCAATTAAAGCTAAAAGTTATCAAGTAATTGTGAACGCTCAAATTATTTTTATTTTAAAAGAAGTTTTGAATTTATGCAATAACAATTTAACGCGATTCAATCCAGGAAAACGTTTGTGTATCATAGAACAATAGTCAACATTTCATTCATCATTTTGCCAGACCAGGAAGAGTTCATTTCCGTCATAGCCGTAACCGACCACCTGGTTATCTTCCACATATATTGTAACACAGGAGAGGTGTAATTCTAGACCTTTAAGGTAACATAATATTGTTTTTTATTGAATATTTCAAGATTTTTTTGTGTTTCGATTTATTTTTTTTTATGTGTTGATGAAGGTTTGAAAGCGGGGTCATTTTCTTTTTTTTTGTTAAAGTAAGTTGTTGTTTGAATTTGTTTAGCCTAATTAATTATAGTTTTGACGCTCCGCCTTCACACTTTTTTTTATTTTAGTATTAAAGGGCAATCGACCCTATTGTAGTGTGGGTATATTATCCACGAATTATAAATATAGGTTAAACGATTTAGACTGGCGTAAAAGCAGTATTCTGATCAGACATCCTGTCGCCTTTTAAGTGTTTGTATTTTTTTTTGTTTATACGCATTATCGTATGTTTACATTTTTTTTTTATATTTATCATTTTTATTATTTTATTATAGTTTTGTTAGGTTTTACAAATGTGTTTTGATTCTATGGAAACCCTTTTGTGTTACATAAGAGTTTTTTTCGCAAATTACAAATTACCGGCGTTTTAGTTTTAACGTAACGAGGTTAGTTTTTTTGATTTTATTGAGTAATAGCGTTCTTAATATTTAGTCTTTTATTTGATTTTTTAGTTGAGTATTAATTCATTTAGAGTTCATTTTATAGATTTTTGTTTTGTTTTGATTATTATTTAATGCCTAATTATTTACACTGAGGTGTAGTAACGTAAATTTATTGAGTGTTTATCACGCTTTTATTTGACAAGCGTGTAGTGTTTTTTGAAGCCCGATTTCAGGTAGTTCGCTGAGTTGCTGTCCAGCACACCTGGAATTGATTACGGATAGGTAAGCGTATGTTTTTTGTATGTTTAGACACGCTATGTACTCGTAATTTTGGCACGACAACCCTTATTTCGACTACCAAACATTCTGGCGCCCAAACCCTCGATTTTGTCTTGAACCCCTATTGTGACTTACGTAAGATTTACTATTCTGGATGTGCAATTTTTTTTTAACATCTGACCTACACCCATACGCTGGCTAGTCGGGGCAAAAAGGCCAATTTATCTGTAATCCCGTTCTACCACCCGTTTATACCGTTACAACCTCAGTTTAATTCGTTTTTAATAAATAAAAATAGGTCTGTGATGAATATGCAATCCCCTGTTTGTATTTAAATTAAATGCGAAATAAACATCGTTTATAATAACGTGCAAAACTGTGTAAATGATGTACAATTTACCTCGCGTATAAGAACGACTTTTCATTAATAATCAAAAGCAAATAAGTTCGTAATAAATTCAGTACTCCCTGTATTTAATAATTAGAGCAAATTTCGTTCATA
Source organism: Vesta saturnalis (assembly GCA_036346205.1). NCBI lineage: Eukaryota > Metazoa > Arthropoda > Insecta > Coleoptera > Lampyridae > Vesta > Vesta saturnalis. The sequence goes on from JARFJB010000834.1 coordinate 684,081, forward strand.
GGAAATTTGTACGTGTTTAATAAACGCTTTATTATAATAAAGATCAACGTGTGTTTTCGGCGAACTAAAATAAACTTTATGTAAATACGTTCGTAATTAATTAATCCTGATTATTTAGAGGATTGATAATTCACCAGAGTAAATAATCAATCTCGCACGAACAATTTGCATTCAGAAACGTATAAATATCAACCAGTCCCTTGTAAAGAATTCTCAGTAATACACATCTATTCAGTCTGAAAGCAAAACCACATATAAGAACGGTCATGCGCACCAATGTTACTTTAAAGTATTGATTTTTCTGAGGAACTGACCTTCTCACAAACGCAAGCGCGGACGTTGACTTATACTACGTTACGTAATACCGGTAACATTCCAGAACGGCGCCCATAACTCCTGTTTTAGTTAGGACCGACTTTACGATTTTTCTAAATACATTATAAAAGTTATTTTGACCGGAGTTTTGTATAATATGCCTTCAATTGAATAGCATTAACTTCTTTTTCTCCAGAAACGTACCAAAATCCAGGAGCCTGCCTAGCCAGACCAGAAAGAGAGATATCACACTCTGGGAAGGAGCGTTAAGTAATGTCAGAGTATATAATTTTATCATTGTTTTGTTCAGTATTGCTTTCATTCTCTAAAGTTTATTGGCTTCACGTATTTATTGTACGTATGGTTATATTAATTTTAGGAATGAGTTATTTAGTACTGTAATTAAATAGGACAATATACGTTTAAACCATTTTCCTCTAGTTATTCAAGATGAACAGTGTTAAGCTTAAATATCCCGTATTTACGAACCACTCCCGTCTTGTTAAAACAGACACGATTGAGCGAGTTGGAGGAAAATTAAAACAAATCAATTTAATTATCGTAAGGCAAGTGGCTTACATTATCTATAATAGATAACGACTTGTTTTATGAACTAGAACTTGGTAATAATCCAGAAACCGGCCTTGAATCAGATTACGAAGTAGAAAGGGAAGAAACCGAGACGGCACGGAAAAAACTTCAATACCTCGTCTGCAAATATATGAATCAGAAGAAACCATTGAGGAGCGACAACTGCTGCATATGGATGAAATAGAAAACTCCGAAAATCAAGAAGTGCAGGAAGAAAATGAACAGCAAGAGAACAAAGAAAATGCGGAACCAGAAAGAAAATGGTTGAAAAAACATAAAACAACTTCCATACCCAATTATTCTTATCTTCAAGGGAACTTCTAGGACCAGCTCTGGAAAATATTGTTTTTCAGTCGAATTTACATGCAGTCCAAAGGAGTAAAAAATTAAATATAACTAAAGACGAACTTCTAGTTTTTGTAGACTACCATCGAGAAATACAGACAAAATTTGCTGGTAATAACTTAGAGAACGTGTAGTACTTTTTCTGACGGAAAATGAATGGGGTAAAGACCGAATCATATATTCCGATAATTATTCCACTTCGGTCAAATTGTTGGAAAAACTTAAAATTGAAGACATATTAGTATGTGGAACCATAATAAATAACAGAGTAGGGAATCCGAAAAATTTACAAGCGGATAATAAGTTTGAGAAAGGAGAGTATGGGTGGAGAGTTTCAAATACCGATATAATTTTTCTTTAATGGAAAGATAAGATAATTACCGTTGCATCGAATTTCCACGGCACAGAAGAAACAACTGTTTCGCGAAAAAATAAAGAAGGCAAGAAAATATCAGTAAAAGTACCAACTGTTATTAAAGATTATAATACATAAATGGATGGCGTAGATCACCACGATCAGCTGCGTGCTACTTATGTTGTTGACCGCAAATCAAAAAAGTGGTGGCGTAGATTATGTTTTGGGGCTCTTGAAATAACATTTACAAATGCCTATGTCATAGCCATAGGGCGATACAACTATAGTGTTCCTTCAAGTATTCGGTTAGGAAACCTAGGTGGTCATTGGATTACATTTGTAACTGCACGAGGAAGATGCGAAAGGTGCAGTTCGAAGGCAATCTAATACAAGCCCCATTCTAAATGCTCGAAATACGGAGTGTTCTTATGCTGCAACAAGGAAAAGAACTGTTTTGCAGAGTATCGCGACATAGCTATCTAAGAAGTAGCTATTGTTTTTTATATGTTGTGTACATTATTTTGTTTTACTTATATTGTGAAAAAATTAAAATGTTTTATAAATAATTAGCATTTTTTGTATTTACATATTCTAATGTTTATTTATATAAAATAAAGTTACAATTTTGATTGTATGTATCTACTTCTCAATTTTGAAAATTTCAGATGCTATACTGAAAAATCACTTTTATTATTTTAGATAAGATCTATCACTGACCAAAGATACTTAGAAGTACCGCCTCTAAAAAACACTGTAAAATATGTTTTTGGAGAAAAATGTTGTTTTTTACTCTATACTGTAGCCCTTTTATGACCAAAAATACAGAAATAATAATTTTTTAAGCTTGGTATTTTGGGGTAGGTATTAAGGAAATGAGGTAGTTAAAAGTACCGTCGGTATACAAAGGGCTAAAACAGAATAATAGTAGATTATTATGTAAGACGTGTAAGTTGGTCATTACTGAGCTCAAGTTTTGCAGTCGAGATGATAGCCGAGCCTGCAAAATTGAACAAAATATTGATCAACTTACACGTCGAACGCAATATACTATTTTATCGTCAAGTCTCAAATAAGTGTCCTAAGCCCATTATTAGTATCAACTTCAGTCTCATTATTATGTTGAAATGAATAATGGTACAAGGCGTATGTGATCTGAAATACACAAATAAAAGACAACTTAAACTATCGAAATTGACTGTAATAATAACAGCTTTATTAGTCTCTTGAAAATAATAGATATTTATGTATTAAGGGCATAATCAGTGATATAATAATATAATATAATATAATCAGGAATATAATATAACATTCCCTCGAGCCATAATCTACAATTATGCCCGTGGTACATACAATGTTTTATTTTATTTTGCACCATGAAACTGGAACAAAATATTTAAAAGATTCAGTATTTTCGGCAAGTTTTTAAATGCAAATGCAGTGAAATAAAGTCGACAGTAGGCTAATTTGTTGTTACTAAGATACTGTGATATTGCTATTATATATATCATGTCATGTGTTTGTTGTCAATCATGCTGCTTAGCATCAATGACATTTCCGTGCTATAAAGACCACATTACGCCCGCATTTGGAGGCGTTTAAAGAACATTATGGTGACAAAATAAAATAAACTAACTATTGATATTAAAATACTTATCTTTTTTGGGATTTTTTAATGGTGTACTTTAAATTATACAATCTAAACGTTTCGATAACACTTACAGTTATCTTCGTCAGTAGTAATTCTGTTAAAAATTGTTAAAGATGTAGTAAACAATTTTGTCAAATTTGAAAAATTAAAACATAAACATAAGCCTGCTATTAGTATAACAGTTTGGGAAACATAAAGTCAACTTTTAAAATTTTTAGTAAAGAATAACTAGGTCATAAAAATTAAATATTATTAAACTGCCTCAAAGATGACAAACCAGAACACTCTCTACGACGAAAGCTAACATTTTCATATATTATTGATATGTTTATAAAATCGGGCGGCTTTATAATTATTTTTTCAAGTTAACATCTAGATGTCTATTAAGAGATCTGACATGATGTTTTAAACGTCCATCTGGTATAGCTTATTGTTTTTGTTTTTACAACGTTGCCTATTTTTGTTATGAATGAGTGAAAAAGAGATTGCATAATTATTCTAAAAATATTTGGTGTGGAACAACACACGACCTTCCAACCTACAAAATGGAAATTAAAAGAAATGAAATAATTTTGATAACAATTTTTTAAGGATAATTATGTAGCCTCTATTATACGAGAGATAAAAAGAACGAATTATGGTAGGCTGTTAAATTTAATTATTTTGAATTGATACTTTAGCCACATACATAGAGTGACATTTGTAATGTTTGTAATTTGACATTTTTATTGTAAACAAAGTTTATAACCTGAAATTGAAACTGAAACAAAAAAAATATGCATGTGGCTAAAATACCAATTCCAAATATATAAATTTCATAACCTACCCTAATTGGTTTTTACCTCACGATATGCAATATTGGGAGGTATTGTAATCAGTCGGCGAAATTTCGAGTGCAGCACTTTAGTTTTTGTGAATTATCGCAAAATAGAAAATAGATAGAAAGTAGATCCCGGCGTATTATTAAATAGGATTAATTTTCCTTTAAAATAAGCTGCCATACTTAAAAGTTGATTTAACGTAAGTTGGAAAAAAAATAGGTTCAAACATGAAAGTTTCAAGATGTATGTCAGTCTGCTTGTATGTGTTCCAGCGCGACAACGTCCGCAAAGATAATCCGATCGTCATGAAATTTGGTGCCCAGGTTCGTATCCATGAGTAGACTGAATGATGAACTTTTGAGCGAAATCTGGCCCTTTGGTTAAAAATTTTCGCATTTTTTGCATTTTACACATTATGATGAATTTTAAAATGTCACAATTCTAATTACTTTTTTTTATTACTAAGTAGAAAACCGTTGCCAAATTATTTGCCATAATGCTTACTTATATATGTAAATAAATAACTTCAAAGCCCACAATACCTGAATTTGAGTCATATTGGTTTTTAAACACGATTGCAAAATTGATCATTAGCCCATTATACCTGAATTATAGTCATATCCGATTTTAAATACGATAATGCCCCATTTTTGATCCGCCATTTTGAATTTTTTAATTTTGACAATTGAGTTACACTTAGCGATCTTAAAACCCCCCAATACCTGACTTTAAAAAAAATCCGTTGATAAATTAAATTAAACACGATAATACCCCATATTTGATCCTCCATTTTGAGTTTTTTAATTTTGATTGAGTTACACTTAGCGACCTTAAAACCCCCTAATACCTGACTTTCAAAAAAATCCGTTGATAAATTAAATTAAACACGATAATACCCCATATTTGATCCGCCATTTTAAATTTTTTAATTTTGACAAATGATTTACACTTAGCAATCTTAAAACCCTCAATACCTGCCTTTCAAAAAAAATCTGTTGATAAATTAAATTAAACACGATAATACCCCGTATTTGATCCGCCATTTTGAATTTTTAATTTTGACAAATGATTTATTCTTAGGGACGCACCGCACCCACCACGCACGCACGCACGCTCACACACACACACACACATACACACGACAGATATCATGGCCGATCTTGGCAAAACTATAATGGATTGGAGTGAAATAAGTCATCTATTAATAGTGTACATGTATATTAAATACATTGTATGATAAACCTGTCCTTGAATTTATATGTAAATTTAAAAATATAGACAACGAAAATAAACTGTTCCAAAACAGAAAACTTTCTATTGATAATGCAGGCAGAGTTACTTGAAAAAGGTAAAGGTGCGACACAAGATGTTTTATTATCTAAAACTGTTCTGTAAAGAAATTAGTAAAGGAAGTATGATTGTAAAAGTTTTTAAAAATATCGTGAAGACATATGAGAACAAAATAAAAAATGTTTAACAGGAAAATGAAAAACTAAAAAAATTGAAGCTCTGGAAGTAAAATTTAATCATAAATCTCATCATTTTTAATTTTGAGGAAGAAGAAATGAAAACTGTAAAGATCTCTTTGTCATTACTCTGAAGGTTCCAGTAGCTTCCGAGTAGGTGAGTGATACTTACAGAACAGTAAAAGTTAAAAGAAAGCAGCCTATTATTGTTAAACTAATAGCAATGAAAAAGAGATTAATTTAAAAGGTAATCCTCAGAAACTCTTTATAGAAAATGATGTAATCAATGTACAGCTCAATCAAAAGAAAGTGCTTCTCAATTATAAAAAAAACAGCTTCAGGAAAGTGGTGTAACTTCACATTTTTGAATAAATGGTTCTGTCATACTCAGCATCAGAACTGTCTGATATTTTGGTGAATCATTTTACGTCAACAAGAAAATTAGAAACTGAGACGCAACTGTTTGATGATCCACCTTCTCAAATATTGCAAATTAGGAAGAAAAAAAAATTACATGCAATGAACTTTTTTAGTTTTATTCCAGTCCCACTACTTACACCCCAGCCAATCGCTAAACTAACGCCACTACCAAAAGACGTCCCTGCCTTCCGCAGATTTCCATAAACCGCAAGACGCACTATCGAGAACAGACTACTTATTCGAATCATTTCTCTAATTTCACTGTATACCCTGGCCTGCTGTCGCTCAGATTCGCCTTCCCTGCATGTAAGTTTTGATTACAACACCCACACAAACACCTGTGGAGAACGTTTAGGCGTGAGTTTGATTACCAGTGTCGTCTACTTGCACAGTCGGACAGAAATGTTGTCTGTCTAAATTCTGCCGACCCTGCAGTGTCCTCTAGAAAGCGCAACAGAGCTGTCTGCGCAGGTCTGCTAGCCAACACTAATTACATAATTACACATAAACAAAAGTCTTGAAACCTAATCCTTCCTGTATCGCACTTCGCGGTAAAAACGAGATTAAAGAAATATTCCTGTACCAAGTATTCTTTAACACCCAATTACACAAACGTTTAGTTTATTCTGCTCGCCATTAAAATTCCAGTAAACAAATCGTTCCTGAAGGTTCACATACCTAATACAACCGTCCGAGATAAGAGACTTACCAGGTAGAATTTTCTAGTCCACCACCACCAGCCTAGCTCGTTATTCACCATCGAATTTTCTCTTTGCAATAACCCTTAGAATTCAGTAGCCACCTGTTTCCATGCGCACAGTCGTATATCCTAAATACCGATAAAGATATCCGAAAGAACACAACAAACCCTCTCGTTCTAATTTCCATTAATTACTTATAAAACGCTAATTAGAACAGCTCCTATTAATTAAATAAGTCACGTTGGATATATTAGTAAAATACGTTAGGTCAGGAAGAAAATCGATATTTTTGAACTTGAATAACTGCTTGCGTTTTTACAGTTTTATATCTAAACACTTTAATAGAACACTGTAAAATTTGTGTAACTTCTATGCACTACTAGGCAGGGACGTAATCAAAATATTTCCTGATTTTTCTTTATTTGCTTTAACGTGATTTGGATTAGTTTATCCTTGTTTAAATGTATTATTTTTTCCTGTACTATTAAGATTATTTTCTCAGCCATCGTGCGGGGGTAGTTGGAGTGTTCGAGTGGAAAAAGAGCCGTTTGGAGTACCAGAAGCGTCCGTTTAATTTATTAATTGATTTAGTTAGTTTGCAAAAAGAATTTGGTTTGTTTTGGTTAGAGAATATATATATATTTTTTTTGTAACGTAGTATAAGTGTATATAGTTAGCATTGTAAAAATTATAGGGCAATATATGTATCAGACGTTTTCTTGTTTATTGGTTAGAATGAAACACCAGGTAGCAATAAATTAGCACTATTTAAAAGAACTCATACCCACGCTTCGATTTTGAGCTATAACCGTGGCAAAACATAAAAAAAGGCAATTGTAGCCCATCAGTCAGTACCGTAAATGCAATAATTTTTTGTTATTTTAGAATTATTCGGAATACTTGCAATAATTTATATCTTTTCAATAAATATGTCATAATGGAAGTAGATATCAATAAGGCACTTAAATATGTAATCCATGACTTCAAAATTAGTATGTCTTACCTACAGCAATTGTGACAATCTGATATCTCTTGTTTGTCTAAAACTTGGTTTTCAGATAATATTTTATGAGTTATTAACCATTAATTAGGCAAGATCAAGACAATGACCAGGAGGCGTAGTAGTTATATATGTCAATAAGCCCTAGACAGGGTGTCCTGAAATAATGGGCCGTACTGCATGGACACATTCTCTGGATTAAAGTATACCGATTTAAGTGAACTTACCGTCTTACCTTAGTACCAAGTTGCTCCCTTAAGGAGATACGGGTCTTTTAAGGATTTATTTTGTTTTCTATTTTTTACGCTAACTCATTTATTTGTTAAGTTGTTTAATTGAAATTTGGTTTTTATAGGTTTCTGTATTAGCTGAACATGTCTGTGAAATCAGTTTTTGTGTAAAGTATAGAGGGCGTTTGTAGCAACTTATATGTACAGTGACGCTACTACAAACAGTGGCGAGAATCGATGTATCGATTTTTATTGGCCAGACTACTCACGTGGTGTACGGCCGCCATTAAGAGACAAATTTTCTTTGTTGACGTTTAAGCAGCGTGTGTTTTGTATTTAGATGGTGGAAGCAAATTAATTTGCATTTATATACAGATGTCTAAAGAGGAAAAAAGAAACTTTTCGGATATGAAAACTTGTTAAACGAGAAGAAAACTTGGAAAAAACTAATGCAATTTTTCAATTTTAAGCACTAAATATTTTCAATTGTTACCCATCTTGTTTTAAACAAACTACTTTAAAGTTTTGCCGCAACCTCAGGAATATTTAAAAATTTAAACTGTTTTCTTTTTTATTAATTTTCACGATTGAATTATTTTTGCAATTAATAAAATATGAAGCGAATTAATTTGCATTTATATACAGATGTCTAAAGAGGAAAAAAGAAACTTTTCGGATATGAAAACTTGTTAAACGAGAAGAAAACTTGGAAAAAACTAATGCAAAAATAACAACGTTTTTTCAAAAACCAACCATTTCTCAAGAAAACAAAGACCTTCTGTCTACAACGGCGGAATTAAAAACTGAATCAAGTAGCAGCCAAATGGTGTCTGATTTCTTGATTCCTACAGTATGCTCAACTACTGATGAAGAAGTGTAAGAGAAGGAATTTGAAGGCAGTGTCAATATTCAGCTACATTCAACTTCTAGCAAAGATTGAGGAAGATGACGGCGAAGAGAAATTTTAGTCACTTTCTGAGGATCCAGGGTACTGGCCAAAAGTTCTATTTCCCCATCATGTTCAATGGAATACAAATGGAAATTAAAAGAAATGAAATAATTTTGATAACAATTTTTAAGGATAATTATGTAGCCTCTATTATACGAGAGATAAAAAGAACGAATTATGGTAGGCTGTTAAATTTAATTATTTTGAATTGATACTTTAGCCACATACATAGAGTGACATTTGTAATGTTTGTAATTTGACATTTTTATTGTAAACAAAGTTTATAACCTGAAATTGAAACTGAAACAAAAAAAATATGCATGTGGCTAAAATACCAATTCCAAATATATAAATTTCACAACCTACCCTAATTGGTTTTTACCTCACGATATGCAATATTGGGAGGTATTGTAATCAGTCGGCCAAATTTCGAGTGCAGCACTTTAGTTTTTGTGAATTATCGCAAAATAGAAAATAGATAGAAAGTAGATCCCGGCGTATTATTAAATAGGATTAATTTTCCTTTAAAATAAGCTGCCATACTTAAAAGTTGATTTAACGTAAGTTGGAAAAAAATAGGTTCAAACATGAAAGTTTCAAGATGTATGTCAGTCTGCTTGTATGTGTTCCAGCGCGACAACGTCCGCAAAGATAATCCGATCGTCATGAAATTTGGTGCCCAGGTTCGTATCCATGAGTAGACTGAATGATGAACTTTTGAGCGAAATCTGGCCCTTTGGTTAAAAATTTTCGCATTTTTTTTGCATTTTTACACATTATGATGAATTTTAAAATGTCACAATTCTAATTACTTTTTTTTATTACTAAGTAGAAAACCGTTGCCAAATTATTTGCCATAATGCTTACTTATATATGTAAATAAATAACTTCAAAGCCCACAATACCTGAATTTGAGTCATATTGGTTTTTAAACACGATTGCAAAATTGATCATTAGCCCATTATACCTGAATTATAGTCATATCCGATTTTAAATACGATAATGCCCCATTTTTGATCCGCCATTTTGAATTTTTTAATTTTGACAATTGAGTTACACTTAGCGATCTTAAAACCCCCCAATACCTGACTTTAAAAAAAATCCGTTGATAAATTAAATTAAACACGATAATACCCCATATTTGATCCTCCATTTTGAGTTTTTTAATTTTGATTGAGTTACACTTAGCGACCTTAAAACCCCCTAATACCTGACTTTCAAAAAAATCCGTTGATAAATTAAATTAAACACGATAATACCCCATATTTGATCCGCCATTTTAAATTTTTTAATTTTGACAAATGATTTACACTTAGCAATCTTAAAACCCTCAATACCTGCCTTTCAAAAAAAATCTGTTGATAAATTAAATTAAACACGATAATACCCCGTATTTGATCCGCCATTTTGAATTTTTTAATTTTGACAAATGATTTATTCTTAGGGACGCACCCGCACCCACACACGCACGCACGCACGCGCGCGCGCACGCTCACACACACACACACACATACACACGACAGATATCATGGCCGATCTTGGCAAAACTATAATGGATTGGAGTGAAATAAGTCATCTATTAATAGTGTACATGTATATTAAATACATTGTGTGATAAACCTGTCCTTGAATTTATATGTAAATTTAAAAATATAGACAACGAAAATAAACTGTTCCAAAACAGAAAACTTTCTATTGATAATGCAGGCAGAGTTAAAACAACTTACTTGAAAAAGGTAAAGGTGCGACACAAGATGTTTTTATTATCTAAAACTGTTCTGTAAAGAAATTAGTAAAGGAAGTATGATTGTAAAAGTTTTTAAAAATATCGTGAAGACATATGAGAACAAAATAAAAAATGTTTAACAGGAAAATGAAAAACTAAAAAAATTGAAGCTCTGGAAGTAAAATTTAATCATAAATCTCATCATTTTTAATTTTGAGAAAGAAGAAAATGAAAACTGTAAAGATCTCTTTGTCATTACTCTGAAGGTTCCAGTAGCTTCCGAGTAGGTGAGTGATACTTACAGAACAGTAAAAGTTAAAAGAAAGCAGCCTATTATTGTTAAACTAATAGCAATGAAAAAGAGATTAATTTAAAAGGTAATCCTCAGAAACTCTTTATAGAAAATGATGTAATCAATGTACAGCTCAATCAAAAGAAAGTGCTTCTCAATTATAAAAAAACAGCTTCAGGAAAGTGGTGTAACTTCACATTTTTGAATAAATGGTTCTGTCATACTCAGCATCAGAACTGTCTGATATTTTGGTGAATCATTTTACGTCAACAAGAAAATTAGAAACTGAGACGCAACTGTTTGATGATCCACCTTCTCAAATATTGCAAATTAGGAAGAAAAAAAAATTACATGCAATGAACTTTTTTAGTTTTATTCCAGTCCCACTACTTACACCCCAGCCAATCGCTAAACTAACGCCACTACCAAAGACGTCCCTGCCTTCCGCAGATTTCCATAAACCGCAAGACGCACTATCGAGAACAGACTACTTATTCGAATCATTTCTCTAATTTCACTGTATACCCTGGCCTGCTGTCGCTCAGATTCGCCTTCCCTGCATGTAAGTTTTGATTACAACACCCACACAAACACCTGTGGAGAACGTTTAGGCGTGAGTTTGATTACCAGTGTCGTCTACTTGCACAGTCGGACAGAAATGTTGTCTGTCTAAATTCTGCCGACCCCGCAGTGTCCTCTAGAAAGCGCAACAGAGCTGTCTGCGCAGGTCTGCTAGCCAACACTAATTACATAATTACACATAAACAAAAGTCTTGAAACCTAATCCTTCCTGTATCGCACTTCGCGGTAAAAACGAGATTAAAGAAATATTCCTGTACCAAGTATTCTTTAACACCCAATTACACAAACGTTTAGTTTATTCTGCTCGCCATTAAAATTCCAGTAAACAAATCGTTCCTGAAGGTTCACATACCTAATACAACCGTCCCGAGATAAGAGACTTACCAGGTAGAATTTCTCTAGTCCACCACCACCAGCCTAGCTCGTTATTCACCATCGAATTTTCTCTTTGCAATAACCCTTAGAATTCAGTAGCCACCTGTTTCCATGCGCACAGTCGTATATCCTAAATACCGATAAAGATATCCGAAAGAACACAACAAACCCTCTCGTTCTAATTTCCATTAATTACTTATAAAACGCTAATTAGAACAGCTCCTATTAATTAAATAAGTCACGTTGGATATATTAGTAAAATACGTTAGGTCAGGAAGAAAATCGATATTTTTGAACTTGAATAACTGCTTGCGTTTTTACAGTTTTATATCTAAACACTTTAATAGAACACTGTAAAATTTGTGTAACTTCTATGCACTACTAGGCAGGGACGTAATCAAAATATTTCCTGATTTTTCTTTATTTGCTTTAACGTGATTTGGATTAGTTTATCCTTGTTTAAATGTATTATTTTTCCTGTACTATTAAGATTATTTTCTCAGCCATCGTGCGGGGGTAGTTGGAGTGTTCGAGTGGAAAAAGAGCCGTTTGGAGTACCAGAAGCGTCCGTTTAATTTATTAATTGATTTAGTTAGTTTGCAAAAAGAATTTGGTTTGTTTTGGTTAGAGAATATATATATATTTTTTGTAACGTAGTATAAGTGTATATAGTTAGCATTGTAAAAATTATAGGGCAATATATGTATCAGACGTTTTCTTGTTTATTGGTTAGAATGAAACACCAGGTAGCAATAAATTAGCACTATTTAAAAGAACTCATACCCACGCTTCGATTTTGAGCTATAACCGTGGCAAAACATAAAAAAAAGGCAATTGTAGCCCATCAGTCAGTACCGTAAATGCAATAATTTTTTGTTATTTTAGAATTATTCGGAATACTTGCAATAATTTATATCTTTTCAATAAATATGTCATAATGGAAGTAGATATCAATAAGGCACTTAAATATGTAATCCATGACTTCAAAATTAGTATGTCTTACCTACAGCAATTGTGACAATCTGATATCTCTTGTTTGTCTAAAACTTGGTTTTCAGATAATATTTTATGAGTTATTAACCATTAATTAGGCAAGATCAAGACAATGACCAGGAGGCGTAGTAGTTATATATGTCAATAAGCCCTAGACAGGGTGTCCTGAAATAATGGGCCGTACTGCATGGACACATTCTCTGGATTAAAGTATACCGATTTAAGTGAACTTACCGTCTTACCTTAGTACCAAGTTGCTCCCTTAAGGAGATACGGGTCTTTTAAGGATTTATTTTGTTTTCTATTTTTTACGCTAACTCATTTATTTGTTAAGTTGTTTAATTGAAATTTGGTTTTTATAGGTTTCTGTATTAGCTGAACATGTCTGTGAAATCAGTTTTTGTGTAAAGTATAGAGGGCGTTTGCAGCAACTTATATGTACAGTGACGCTACTACAAACAGTGGCGAGAATCGATGTATCGATTTTTATTGGCCAGACTACTCACGTGGTGTACGGCCGCCATTAAGAGACAAATTTTCTTTGTTGACGTTTAAGCAGCGTGTGTTTTGTATTTAGATGGTCTCGTTTTTGCCTTATAAGAAAGTAATTATTGATGTTACACTATTTTGTTCATTCGCAGTTTTGTTTCCGTGCTATTTTGGAGTTTTTTGTAAGTATTGCATATTAAGGAGTAAAAACAATAATGAAATATTCTTATAGTAAGCGCATTTGTCGCTGTAAGAATTGTATGTAACCTTTGTCACTGTCAAATTGACAATTGCACTGTGACATACGATTTTCTATACATGAGTAAAATTATCTATAATAAAGTACATGTAGGTATTGAATTGAATAACTATAGTTATTGTTAGTCAATTTTAGTAGCTAGTGATTATTATCTGTAATAATAAATAGAATTTAGTGTATGTGAATCAAATATATATTTCTCACACTATCTTGGTTTTGTTCTTTAGGCTGCATTGTTCTAAACAATATTCGCTTACTAAAATAAGCACGTAATATTACAAATAACTGGTTTTTATGAATAAGCATTAACAAAACTCAAAATATTAGTATTTTTATAAAAAAAAACTGCTAAAAACGCTATAACGAAATTGATAAGGCTATTTGCGACTGTATATTAAACTTACATAAAAAAAACATCATTTTATACTTAGTATAATGATAATAACATAATTATTTTTTCAAACTGTCCTAAACACAAATTTTTTAGGGAGATATAACAGAGATTTTTTTATCGCAGTACTCGGCTTTATCATAAAACACCAAATTAAAATATATTTCATATAAATAAACGATTTTAATCAAAACATTTGAATTTCCTGTTCTAAAGAGACAAACCCGCCTAAATTTTGCCTCTTAATGGCGTATGGGCGGAGCTAATCGCTGCTTGTCGCCACTGTTTGTAATAGAGTGACTGTACTTATATGTTACATTCTCGTTGTCATATTTTTTTGGTATGTGAAAAATTTGACATAATAAAAAGTATACTTGTCGCAAGTCGCTAAACTGCACCATTTCCAAGAAAAATGTATTTAAAATTAGAATTACAGATTCTATTACTCTCGCGAACATTCTATATGAAATAGTGTATTCTATAGCAATAGTAACAAGCAAAACATGAGTGCCAAGACGTACACCAACAAATAAATTTATGAAGCGACATGAATATTATTTATATTAAATGTATTTATTTTACAAATGTTGTTTGTTACCGCCAATGTTCTTTTCTTTTTATTCAAGATATTTTGGTTATATTTTTTGTATTACATTCGACCAGTTGGACAGTGCATCTTTATCATACTTAATATTCATTTCTACAAACTTTTAATATGTGTGATCCACTTATCTGTATGTACTATAACGCTTTACCTTCGGTGGACAGTCAGTTGTTATCAAAATTGTCTGATAGGGGCGGGCGGTGAACTGCGGTTTAACGATCGCGGTATAATCGGTCTACTCGAGCGCCAATCTGTGTAGAGGCCTAGATTCCTCTTCGCGGGAAATTAATAGGGGTAAAAGCGGTGCAAGTAGCGTCAGTGAAGACGTCGGTCTACCAGGGTTTCTAAAGATTTAGATCGGTGCCGGTATTTAAGACTTATGTCGCTAATGAGTCGGAAATAATTCAGTTACAAAAAAAATAAAACTTCTGATACGGAGGTCGGAAGCAAATGTTTTCTATGTCGGATAAATAATAAAAAAAATTAATTTTATTAGTTGGAAATTAGACAACAGAACGATTCGTCAAACAAACAAAGATATAAATCAACCTCTCGGTCTCAGTTTGAGAAATATACATTGTTATCATGGGTAAAGGGAA
The DNA here is from genome assembly GCA_036346205.1 of Vesta saturnalis. Taxonomy (NCBI): domain Eukaryota; kingdom Metazoa; phylum Arthropoda; class Insecta; order Coleoptera; family Lampyridae; genus Vesta; species Vesta saturnalis. The sequence goes on from JARFJB010000834.1 coordinate 699,232, forward strand.
CAACTTAAATTAAGATTCATCGGACAAAAATAATGCTAAAACAATTGGGTGGTATCGGAGCGAGGACTCAGCCTCTAATTTATTCGGGCAGCTGAAAAAAGCAAAACGCACTATAGTGTTTGGCGATGTCAATTAATAAAATAATTTTTCGCCAACGGTGGCGAGAAAAAAAAACCTAAATTCCTGAAAAAATAATTTTTCATACACGGTCAGCTACCACTGAAAAAAATGGTAGTGGTAAAACAAAATTAACAATTCCAGTGATTAAAATAATTAACAGAAAAAGTATATATAATTGCCAACGGCGACGAAAAATCAAAACTAAATTCGTAAAAAAAATATAAACTAAAAATGTCGTTTGTCTAAACAGGCTATAAACTAATAAACTAATTAACTCTTGTAACCTGTTTGAGACGACCTAACGGTATAACTAAGATAGATGTTATGATCTGACAACTTAAACAGATCGTACAAGATCCAAAATTATAAAACAAAATCAGAAAAAATATTGGTAATTAATAATCGGCTACTTGCTGTTAATAAAAAATTATTTTCGTCGAAATTGAATTAATAACTGTAGTGGGTGTAATATTTGGATCACCCGGTATATACACCGGTATCGCTTGTGGCGGAAAACTACAACTAAATTCCAAAAAAACAGAAACACAATGTGTTTGTTAGGCACTGGTAAAGGCGGCTATATAAAACAAAAATTATCCAGAAATTTATTCTTTTAAAACTAACATAAAAGAAAAATCCTGATTACAAAACTTAACCAGCTGAGCTACAGAATAGAAATTGCGTCTCTGCAAATGCTTACACTAAATTTTAAAAATGAAAGTGCTATCGGTGACGGAAACCTTGAATCAATAAAATAAATAATAAAATTCCTGATTTTGTCTGTCTAAACACTCTAAACGGACGACAACAAAATTAATCAGGACGGCGGGCGTTGAAAATATAGAATAAATACTTTCGATCTAAACACAAGGAGAAAAAATCCTAATTATCAGGTGCAATCGCATACAATGAACAGATATTTCTGCAAATGTTTAGGTCAAACTTCATGTGCAGTTGATTCGTGGTTTGAAAACAATTTTATTTGTGAACGGTTACTCACGGATGAAATGTTCACCTATAAAGGTATAAAATTAATGAACGTACAGATAGCCAGCTTAATATTAATAGAAATACGCACTTAGTTAAGACGGAAACGGTAGTTTTTCTAAGCTGCAGAGAAACTCGTTGATAACACGCTCATCGGATAAATGCACACGTGCAAATACAACGTTAGTTAAATATATTTCCCGTACGTAAAATATCTACTAATATAAGATTTACTACTTGTATCTTATGTAAAAAATTATAGCCGACGGTAATTGATCAGTAGTAGGTAAATTAAATTAATACGCTTAATCAATAAACTTACTCGAATAGATCAGGGCACGCATACGCACTCACAAACCCGTAATAATAATTTTTGATTCAAGTTTTGAGTAATGCAAAAGATATCGCGTTTGGCTTATTTGAGAAAAATAACTCGTACAAGCATTTCAAGTAAATTTATTGCACCTGTTTCACATATTTTCACATATTAATAAAACTGTATCTAGTCTATTGTGTAAGAATTTATTCAATCAATTAATTTTTGAAATTAAACATACCGGGCGGTCAAATAAATAACAATTTATCACAAAGTAAGGATTTATTTTAAATCGTTACAGTACAAGATTTGTTTGTCACAGTTACTTATTTTAACTTAACGAAAACTCAGTAAAAGATATATTTATATTTACTCCGTGTAAATTATTTAAATTCTATTTCCTTTGTTAAAAAAAGATTCATGTTTTGCTCGAATTTGTTTTGCTAGCAGACAAACTATAGTAAAATACATTTAGTAGGCTGCTGTCAATCAGTGTCACTTTAACTCTAATTTCTGTAATTATTATAAGTTTTTGTTATGAACGAATAAGTTCAAAGGTAAATATGTAATTAAAAATTATTATTAATTTTATTAAATACATAAATAAAAAGTTTACCTCGAGTAGATTTGAACACGACTGTACTTTCTAGTACGCGTACCAATCAAGTTCAAGATCGATGCAAATTTTGTCTTTATGTATGTAGAACTGATGTAAATTCTAAATATAATGAGATTACAATCAAATTACTTATATGAATGGAATGTGAGCCAGCAATATCGCAAGGATTCACACATTCCACAGCAACTTGACTAATATTAACTTATTCGTTCATAACAAAAACTTATAATAATTTAATATTAGTCAAGTTGCTTTGGAATGTGTGAATCCTTGCGATATTGCTGGCTCGCATTCCATTAATATAAGTAATTTGATTGTAATCTCATTATATTTAGAATTTACATCAGTTCTACATACATAAAGACAAAATTTACATCGATTGGGGCTTGAACCTTGGTGGCGCAGTTGGTAGCGCGGTACTCTAGCAAAGTACAGGTCGTAGGTTCAAATCCTACTCGAGGTAAACTTTTTATTTATGTATTTAATAAAATTAATAATAATTTTTAATTCTAATTTCTGTAGTTTGTTGAATTCATGTCACAGATAAATTTTTCTTTTACAGTGCCTCGACATAATTATTTTCTAATAGTGAAATGACCGATATGATGGCAATTTATGCTCAACAATATTTTAATGAATGCACTGCAACAAGAATCTGCCGAAACTTATCCAAATCGTAGACAACCTGACGGAAAAATATTTTCAAGATTATTTGTAAGATCGCGTGAAACGGATAGCTATCATCCTGTACGACATAACGGGCGACCTATTGAGCGCACTGTTCAAGAAGAAGAACAATTATTAAATACTGTTGAGGATGACGCAACAATAAGTATTCACCGATTATCGTTAAATGTTTATGATTATCCTGTACTGTAACATCTAATGTTTAAATATGCAGGAGCTTTATCCCTTTCATTATAGAGCAGTCCAAAATTCACTGCCCGGTGATTTTTTTTGACCAAAACAAATGTTTGTGAATTTATACAGCGTAAAAACAGACAAAATCCAGCATTTGTAAGTAGAATTTTATTTGTAGATGAAGCAATGTTTACTAGGAGAGGAGTTTTAAACAGAAAGAATAGTCATATATGGGCTGACGAAAATCCACATGTCACTTTGCAGCGACATTTCCAGCATGCATTTAAAATTAAGATCTGGTGCGGAATAATTAATAACAATCTTGTTAGTCCTTTTGAACTCCCAACTAATCTAACTAGTGATAATTACTTAAACTTTCTTAGAGAGAACTTGATTGATTTATCAGAAGACGTGCCCATGAATGTTCATCATAATATGTGGAATTTACAAGATGGTGCCCCTGACCATTACACTGTGGTTGTACAGGATTATTTAAATAATATATATATATATATATATATATATATATATATATATATATATATATATATATATATATATATATATATATATATATATATATATATATATATATATATATATATATATATATATATATATATCATTTCCCCATCGTTGGATTGGACGAGGAAGTGAAAAGAATTTGGAACGATCTTTCAAATGAGGTATTACTTGCCATATGATCCCATTTAAAATTATTTTACGAAATGGCGACTGTCCGCCATTTTTAATGATTACGTCACTGAATACCATCAAAAACGTTGCATATGTGCCTTAGTTCGGTTTCCCATAATTTTATTAATTTCAGTTTTAATGATTCATATAATAGGTTGGGGAGGGGCTTTAGACGGGCACTGTATATATGTCATACATACATACCTATTTCTGCACCTACATAAGTATCTTCAAACCAATCCAGAAGCGGTTTCAGCTCTTTAGGCAAGTGGGCCGATAATAAAGCAATAGACTCGTCCAAATTTGGAATGGGCACAAACGCCAAAGAAGTCACCTGTCTTGTGGTTAAAGCAAAGTTCCGATCGTTGTTGTAATCTCGAAGAAGGGGTATTTGACTCAGATGCTTTCTCATATGTTGGGCTAAATGGAAAAAAACACCCGTATATGTTTACGCCATAAAAGCAATCTTTCATAGCGCTAAAGGCTGCATGATCAAAGTCACAAGTTTTGGGCTGTAAATTTGGAACCAACCCTTTCAATAATTGGAACATTTCGTTGTTTATTTGTTTATTGGGTAAAAGCGCATACAATATTGGGTGTACGCCATTATTTTTAACAACCATTAAAGTACACACTTGCGTAAACAATGGAGGTGCTATAGAGAATGTTCCATCAGCGTACCATACATTTGAGGTATCCACATGTCGAAGCCAACTTTGTCTATCAAAAATCATGATTCTATTGGGTCCCTGGCTATCGGCCTATAGAAAATTTTCTTGAATACCGGGTTGCACCTCGTAAATCTTATAAGACTCTGATAATATTAGCTGATCAAGAACCATCGGATTTGGGGGTGCAGCGTCAATAGCATTACGTTTACGTCTAACAACTATTTTAAGGCGCAATTATTTGGAAGCCTAGCTTGTACTGATCGTGATATAGTTGCAACACATTCGTTTATAATCTATAACAGATATATAAATATAGAAATATTGAGATAGCTAGTCCTTAATAATAATAATTAATTAGATATGAAATAACTATGAAATACCTGCACTGTGTCTTCTATCGTTTCCTCGGCACGTTTCTTCACATCACTACCCATGCAATTTCTACCGCTTAGGAGTCATGACAGTGCCTGTTGACTTCTTTAATCATTTGACCGTTTCTAGTGTGGATCCTTGATTTGCCTAATTTTACTTTCTCGCATCTCCAAAACTTAATACTATTATCACTTTTACTGTATGAATCGAATACATAAATAAAACCATTGAAACAGAATGTTTCCTTTCCTCTTTCGGTCATTATTAAATATCTTATCGCCACAAAAGTCAGCAGATCCTGATACTTTACGCATAAATTATTGTATTTATGTTCCACAAAGGGGGTGGAGTTGAGCTGTAAAAAGATCTTATATTGTAACTATGTATCGTTGGGCACGATTTGGCTAGTAACCGGTCTGCCTACTATGGTATTACTCAAGAGAACAACACAAGTGCCTCGGATCGACCTGGCTACAAGGGGCGGTCTAGGTCGAAACAGAAAGGCCCATTTGCAAGGAACGAATCGCGAGTCAGTACGTGGAATTTTAGAGGTAATGAATTTAAAATTGCGAATGTAATGTACTATGGTCAGGGGTTGAGACTGAAGTGCATGGCAAAAGGAGTTGGTGTGGTCGTAAGTGAAATAGCGAAAATATGTGTTAAACAGTACGAATGGATATCTCCCCAGGTAATGTGGGTTAGAATGAAAGTGGAGATTCGAAGAATTTTTCTTATTGTTTGCTATGCACCGGTGAATGGAGAAAGAGGCCAAAAGTGTGAGAACTTATGGAAGTATGTAGAGAACGTGCCGAACGTATGTAAGCCAACCAAAAGAGTGATCATATTGGGAGATATCAACGGATGGGTGGGTGTACAGAGAGAACGTACTGAACGCATTCTAGGAAAGTTCAGAGACCAAACAGTCAATGAGAATGGTGAACGCCTGGTGGACATCTGTGTGGAGAGAAGCCTGTTTGTATCTAATACGTGGTTTAAACATAAAAATGTGCATACGTATACACGGCAAAGAGGTGAATCAAAAGGTATGATTGACTTGATAGTGTATGATGAACGACTAAGAAACCTGTTGAGAGACACAAAAGTAATGCGCGGTTTGGAGTGTGGATCGGACCACTTTTTAGTTGTAGCGAGAGTGTGTTTAGGGCAAAAGTGGGTCTGGAGAAGGAAAGCAAACGTAGTGAGAACGTCCAGAATTAGGGTAGACAAACTAGTAGATAATGGAGATAATTAAACTGAGAAAAAGCGATTGTATGTGCATGTATACTCCATGCTAGCCGGGGAGGTACCACCATCCTTACCATGGGCTGCTTAATATTGGGTCTTCGATTTTCTGAGCTCGGTAAGGGCTGCCGGTTACCTTTTCCTTTATCCTTAATCTATTCTCATCCTTATTCTTCCTTCTCGCCCACACTGTCTTCCTATTGGATTAAAAGCTCCAAATTAAAAAAATACTGTGGCTGTGGTTTCTAGGGTAATAAATTCCGGACGTCAAATCCTGCCCCATTCGCATGTCCGGGAGGGCAGGGCCCAAGCGACCTCGGTCATCGAAAGTATCAACTTTCTGATTCACTACTGCAACATCCGCTGTATCAGGTCTAATATTAATGCTATTCACCAACATCTTGCACAATTACAACCTGATATTTTGTTTCTATCTGAAACACAAGTCTCCTCTGAAAGCTCCGAGTCACTCGACTTGCAATTTCCTCAATACCACCTTCACTCTAACTTTCGATATAGAGGAGGCGTATGTGCCTACATCAAGGACAGAATTGCTTGCAAGAGGGTTTCTTCCTTAGAAAATAAAAATTTTAACGTGATTTGGTTTAAACATTCTGGTCCTAATTTTGTGAAATTCTACTGTTGCATTTATAGGTCTCCTAATGACAGTAACTTTCAAGATTTCTTCGATTACCTTAGTATGAAAGTTGACAATCTCCTGTGTCAGTTTCCATCTTGCGATATCTCAATTGTAGGTGATTTCAATGTTGATAACTCTAATCAGCTTCAGTTTTCATCTACTACAAATCCTGCTGGTCATAGTGCAGAAAGATTTGCTATTTCATGTGATCTCACACAAATGATTTCTGAACCCACAAGAATCCCTGATAACCCTAACCATACTCCACATCTTCTAGATCTCTTTCTTACATCAAACTCTCTTGTTTATAAAACTTTCGTTCTTTTGCCTTTAGGTCTTTCCGACCATTGTCTAATAGAAATCATTTCTACTGTACCTAATTCCACTGCTGTTCGCAAAACCGATAGAACCTTGTGGTGTTTTAAGTCAGCTCGATGGAGTGATTTACGGGATTTCTTTGCAACCTTTCCATGGCGTGAATATTGTTTTAAGTCGTCCTCTTCTTCGGACATCGCTCTTTCAGTATCTGAAGACATCCTCATGGGAATGGAGTTATACATTCCCAAAAAACAGTACCGTATAGGTCATTCACGTTCCCAACCCTGGTTCAATAAGGCTTGTGCTGATGCAATATCTTTAAAAAATAAATATTACATTAAATGGAAATCTAATAAATCGGTCGACAGTCATGCAGAATACGTTGGTGCTAGAAATATCTGCAAAAGTGATATTCACTAAAACTAAAAAGTTGTTCGAACAACGAAAATGCAATGAACTAGCTACATCTCCTTTAGGCAGTCGTAAATTTTGGTCTTTAGCTAAAGCCATTAGTAAAAACATTGGAACATCTTCATTTCCTCCCCTGACATCTATTGACGGATCGGTAGTTGCTGATTCTGTAGACAAAGCCAATGTTTTTGTGGATTTGTTTGCATCAAACTCGTGTCTCAATGATTCTGGAAAAGATGTGCCCCTGGTCAACTCTTCTTCATACGCTATGAAACCAATTCATTTTCGGTACAAGCTCTTGGAATCGATCATCAGTAGGCTTGATCTCAATAAGGCGACTGGCCCAGACGGTATCCCAGCTATTGTCTTAAAGAAATGTTCCCCGAACTAGTACCAGTCCTATCTAAGCTCTATACGATCTCTATGTCTTCTGGAGCATTCCCATCATCATGGAAGTTAGCAAATGTTCAACCTATTCCCAAAAAAGGCGATAAGACCGATCCCTCAAACTACCCACCAATTGCCATCACTTCCATTTTGTCTAAAATCATGGAAAAAGCCATCAATCAGCAACTGCTCACGTTCCTTGAAACTAACAAACTCCTTAGTGACTACCAATATGGGTTTAGGCAAAGTCGTTCAACAGATGATCTTCTTTCATATGTGACCGAAGTTTGGAACAATACAGTAGAGCAGTCCGGTGAAACAGTTGTAGTCGCTTTAGATATCTCAAAGGCATTTGACCAAGCTTGGCATAAGTGTTTACTTGCCAAACTCACCTCGTTTGGGTTAAATGATACGCTCATCAACTGGGTTTCTAGTTTCCTTGATAAAAGACGAATACGTGTCGTAGTTGATGGCTTTTTTTCAAAAGAAGTTAACATTAACGCGGGCGTACCACAGGGATCCGTTATAGCACCCACACTTTTTCTGCTGTACATAAATGACATTATTTCTTCAACAACTAACTCCATCCATTGCTTTGCTGACAATAGCACTCTTCACTGTAGTTCATCTCAGTCTACTCATATTGATAATCCAACGTCTATGTCAAATGAAGAAATTAAAGCTGAAATGGCAAATTCAATCAACAAAGACGTTCAGCGTATTCTCGAATGGGGAAACAATAATCTAGTTAAATTTAATGCTAACAAAACTCAGTGTTACCTCGTGTCCGCCAAAAAAGATCGATCATTTCCTGTTGTAAGTATGAATGGCTCAGTTCTTAAGTTTTCAGACTCTATTACTCTGTTGGGTATAACTGTATCTTCAAATCTCTCATGGGTTGACCATCTTCTGACAACTCCTTGTGCTGTATAAGGCCTAAATTCGGCTTCATCTGGAATATAATTCTCACCTCTAGGTTAGTGCTCCCCAATACGCTCTCGATATCGTTGATCGTATTCAAAAAAGAGCGATTAGGCTTATAAATGACCCGTCCTTAACTTCTCACATACAGTCCCTTGAGCATAGAAGGATGGTTTCAGTTCTTTCTGTGTATTATCGTTATTACAACGGCTATTGTGCTGCTGAATTATATTCTTTGATACCATCTCGGGCTATCTTTGCGAGAAACACTCGGTTCGCACATCAACAGTATGCAGTACAAATCTCCACTTGTCGTACCAAACGGGCGCAATCCACTTTTTTATACACGGCTTCTAAACTCTGGAATGATCTCCCTAGTTCCTGTTTTCCTCTCACTTATGATATGAGAAAATTTAAGGTAGCTGTTCATAGGCATCTATTGGCAATTCATTATCCCTCTATCCATCCTCCTAAGTGTTCCTGAGTGCTTTAGCACGATAGGCCAAATTTAGCCTGTTCAGGTCCACAAGCATAAAAAAAAACAATTTTACTAGATTTAGTTCTGATTTATGTAACCTAGAGAAGATGTTTATTAGTTGTTTTTAGTAGTTTTCAAATAATATAATTCTGACACAATTATATTAAAACTTTAATAAAGTTTTTCCCAATTATCGTGTCTCTAATTCACTCTACAACAACAGGTTACGGGCCCAGTAATGTCTGGATGAAAAAGTAAATCCATCAGTGTTAGTATTTCCATAAAATATTTATGATGCCTGCTGATGATGATAAGTACAAATTGCCCCTTTTTGATGGGACGAATTATGTTAATTGGAAGTTCAGAATTGAGACCCTTTTGGAAGAACATGACTTTTTAAACTTTGTCAAAACTAATTACAAAGACTAGGTAATAATTGATTTGAATAGTTCTGAAGAAGAACGTGCAGCTAAACAAAAGCAACTTGCATCTCTTCGTAAATTTGACTGCAAATGTAAGTCTTTGATTGTACAGAGAATTTATGATGATTATTTAGAATACGTAGAAGATCAAAAAACCTCATTTAACATATGGGAAGTTCTGAAGAAAAATTTCCAGAGAAAAAGTATTGCAAATCAACTACTTTCACGTAAATCATTATTAACTTTAAAATATGATACAAGTTTAGGACCCCTAGAATCGCATCTTCTCAAATTTAAAAAGCCAATTCGAGAGTTAAAATCTACGGTACTAGAAGAGCTTGATGTAGTGTGCCATTTACTTTTAACTTTACATAAACAATTTGGAGTTGTTGTAACAGCTATAGAGACACTATTACCTGAAAATTTGACTTTAAATTTTGTTAAATCCCGATTATTCGATGAACAAACGAAAAGATATTCAAATGGAGAAGATAAACAGGAATATTCGTTAATAACTATCAACTTCTTCAAAACAGGTCACACCGATAACATCTAGTTAACAAATTTACGGTTTCTATTGTAAAAAGCCGGGTCACATGCAAAATCAGTGCAGGAAATTCAAGAAAATTAAGAAGAAGTCTTCACAAAGACAAGCCAACCTAGTTGATGCTGAAGTTAATCCAGAAATTAGCCAAGCAGATCAAGAATTTAATATTTTATCCACATCATCAACTGTTGATTTTTATGAAGAAAAAGTATTTTCTTGGTTTTTAGATTCAGGGACTACAGAACATATGATAAGCAGTTCATGTAGGCATATACTGTCAGAAATTCTACATACAGATCATCCAATTAAAATAAAATTTGCAAAAACAGGTCAGGAGCTCTTATGCCATGAAAAAGGTGATATACACGCATCAGTTTTAGTAAATGGTGAGGTCAGAAAACTCAAATTTCCGAATGTTTTATTAATTCCGGATCTACTTTAATCTACTTTCAGTGCGTAAATTAGATTCTAATAGTTTTAAAGTAATTTTTGAAATGGGTCAGCCACTATTTTAAAACAAAATAACATTATTGCTATTGCCCATAAGATAAATAATATGTATATCCTTTCAATTCATTTTGTAGGCGTGTTGGTAAATTCAGCAATCTCTCAAGAAAATGATGCGCAACTTTGGCATAAACGAATCGGTCATTTAAGCTATAGCGGCCTCAAGCAGTTGAGTACAATGGTCCAAGGTCTAAATAACAAGATCTTCAATAAATCTCCTACAATTTGCCAGCCTTGTATTCAGGGAAAACAAACTAGTCTTCCTCATATATAACCAAGGAGAGCAACTCGTCCATTGGAACTCATTCATTATGATATTTTAGGTCCGATTAATCCCATTTCCTACGATAGTAAGCGATATGTTCTTAGTTTCGTAGATGATTATACTCATTTTACGGTTTGTTATGTTTTAAAACAAAAATCAGAAGTTTTTGAAACATTTAAAAATTTTGAGGCCATGGTTATATCACAATTTAATTTAAGAATTAGTAGGTTTAGGTGCCATAATGATGGGGAATATACTGCACATAATTTTAAAGAATATCTAGAACACCGAGGAATCAAAGTAGAGTACACTATTAGATATACTCCTCAGCAATCTGGTGTTGCTGAGCGAATGAACCGTACTCTTATGGAAAAGGTGAAATGTATGTTATTTACATCTGGTTTAAATAAAAATCTCTGGTCTGAAGCAGTAATGACAGCCGTTTATTTAATAAACCGTTCACCGACTTCAGCTTTGAAAACTGAAGTTCCAGCTCATTTATGGTATAATGTAAAACCTAACCTTAATAAACTAGGATGTGTTGCGTATCTACCTGATGAAATTATTAAATCAAAACTAGAAAGTCGTACTAAAAAATGTTATTTTGTTGGATATTGTCCAAATGGTTACCGTCTTTGGTGTCCAAAAGAGCAAAGAATATATAGAGGCCATGCCGTTGTTTTTGATGAAGCCTCATGTTTTGTAGACAATATTTTAAATAATACTTCAAACCTGCCAATTTCATCAGAAGTTGAGCCGCCAGAACCAACGCTAGAAGGTCAATCAGAGCTTGAGTCAACAAAACTAAGGCAAGCAGATTTTCAAGAACAGGTCCAAGAGATGGAACAAACAGAGCTTAATCCTCAACATCAAACAGGAATTCGACGAAGCTCTAGAACTCGATCCAGACCAAAGTATTTGCAAGAATATGATACAATATTTGATCAAGACTACGTGGCTTTAGAACTTACCTAGTCCTTCATTATGATCTTCCTCAATCATTCGATGATATTATTTATCGAGACGATAAACAGAAATGGTTAGATGCTATGTCTGATGAATTGAACGCTTTAAAGGCAAATGCTACATGGAGTTTAGTAGAAAGACCTTTAGGAAAAAAAGTTATAAATTGTAAATGGATTTAGCACTTACCTAGTCCTTCATGATGATCTTCCTCAATCATTCGATGATATTATTTATCGAGACGATAAACAGAAATGGTTAGATGCTATGTCTGATGAAATGAACGCTTTAAAGGCAAATGCTACATGGAGTTTAGTAGAAAGACCTTTAGGAAAAAAAGTTATAAATTGTAAATGGATTTTTAAAATTAAAGAAAATGATGTTGGGAAGCTCGTCTGGTTGCAAAAGGTTGTTCACAGCGCAAAGGCTATGACTACAATGAAACATATGCACAATTGTTCATTTAGTCACAGTAAGAATACTTTTGTCTATGATTAATAGATTTAATCTTTATGCTGTGCAGCTAGGTGTTAAAAATGCTTTCCTTTATGGCAGACTCGAAGAAGAGATTTATATGGAATAGCCAGAAGGATTTATTACAAATCATAATTATGTTTATAGGCTTGATAAAACTCTCTACGGCTTAAAGCAAGCCTCTAGAGGATGGAACGCTAATTTTTGAAGAGTATTGGACTTGAAAGATCTCCTAGCTATAAGTGTTTGTATCTAAAAATCACTGATTCTTTTCAATTTTGTCTCCTAGTTTATGTTGATGATCTGTTCTTTGCTGCAGATAAAAAGAATTTTCTGATAGAAATCAAAACATTTTTGATGAAAGAGTTTGCTATGAAAGATTTAGGCGAACTGTATTTCTATTTAGAAATACAAATTGATAGGTATCCTCATGAAATGGCACTTACTCAATCAGCATATATTCGGAAACTACCACAGAAGTTTAGAATGGATGACTGTAACCCAGTTAATAGTCCAATAGAGTCTAAACCACCTGATCCACCAACGACTAGCTCAAAGTGTATAGTCCAGGAGAAACCCTATCGTGAACTTGTAGGTAGTTTAATGTATCTAATGCTCGGAACCCGATCAGAACTAAAGTTTTCAGTAAATTTTTATAGCCGATTTCAAAGCAATGCAAGTACTGATCAATGGAATGGTGTAAAACGCATCCTGAAATATTTAAAAGGCATCATTGATGAAGTACTATTTTATCCAAATAAAAGTAACATTATTATTGATGCATATGCCGATGCGGATTGGGCTAACGATATTTCCAGAAAATCTACTTCTGGGTGTTTATTAAGGGTTTTTGGATGCACAGTTAGTTGGACCACTCGGAAACAAACTACTGTAGCTTTGTCTTCTACAGAAACAGAGTTTGTAGCGCTGGCGAGTGCTGCAGCTGACATTTTATGGGTAAAAATTTTATTAAACAGTTTAAAATTCGATCTACACGATCCGATCATTATCTATGAGGATAATACTTCTTGCATAAAAAGTCTTGAAAGATGGGAGCATAAAAGACTCAAACATGGATGTTAAATACAACTTTGTACGAGATGTAGTACACAATAATGTTATTCCTGTTAAATGTGTATGTTCAAATGAACGGTGTGTTGATATTTTGAGCAAAAGTATTGTAGGACAAAAATTAAAAAAATTGTGTAATACTCTGATGTTTATTATTATTAGTTGTTTTTAGTAGTTGTCAAACAATATAATTCTGACACTATTCTATTAAAATTTTAATAAAGCTTTCCCAATTATCCTGCCTTTAATTCACCCTGCCACTACAGTATGAGCTGTACAGATTAAGAAACAAAGAAGCGAAGGAGGCGGTGAGAATAAGTAAAGAGGAAGTGATGACGATGGAATGAGAGAAAATGCATAATGATTTTAAGGGAAACAAAACACTTCTGGAAATGGGTGGAAAATACAAAAGGTGGTTCAAAACAGAACGCTGCAGGAGTGATGAATATGAGCAAGGAAATAGTATGGGACGATTGTGAAGTGAGGAAATGCTGGCAACAATATTTCTGAAAGCTGTACAGTAGTGAGGAAAGTAAGATTGAAGGGTTAAATAAGGACTGGTGAATGAAACTGAGAAGGATATTGGGATAAATGACGCAGAGAAGATGGTAGGAAGGTTGAAAAACGGTAAAGGAGCAGGCGTAGATGAAATCACTGCTGAAATGCTAAAATATGGAAGTGCAAAGCTTATACAAAAATTTTTGAATTAATCAATGTATGTCTAATGGTGGAAAAGTGTCGAAGGATTGGAAGAGCGCAATCATTGTACCACTGTATAAGGGTAAGGAGAACAAGAGTGATTGCAGGAACTACTGAGGAATAAGTTTGCTCAGTGTACCTGGTACAGTATTTAGAAGAATACTACGAGAAACTACGCAAACTAAGATTTGGGATGTGCAGGGTGGTGTCATGCCAGTGAGAGGACGTGTTGATCAGATGGTTGCTCTCCAGCAGGTGATAGAACAGTGTTTAAGTGTAAAAAGGAAGCTGTACTGTGCGTTTGTAGAACTGGATAAAGCATACGACAGAGCGAATAGGGAGAAGCTGTGGGAAATATGAAATGAATATGGCGTAAATATAGATCTAATAAACGGAATAAAAGCAGTTTACAACGGTAGCCGGGCATGTATTAGGGTGAGAGGAGGTGTAGTGAATACTTTAATATTGAGCAAGAAGTGCGACAAGGCTGTGTGATGCCACCGTGGTTGTTCAATGTATACATGGATAAATGTGTTAAGCAAGCATGTACCGATGCAGATGGTGTAATAGTTCAGGTGTATGCAGATGACACAGTCTTATTAAGTGACAGTGCGGATGAGTTACAAACTGCTCTGAGGAAGTTTGATACAGTCTGTGAGAGCATGGAACCTAAAGGTAAATGTGAATAAAGCGAAGATTGTGGTGTTCAATCGGGAAGGTGGAAAGGAGAGTAGAGTATTTACTCTGCAAGATGAAATTGTGAAACAAATGGACGAGATGGTATATCTGGGTAGAGTGTTTACTGCAGATGGTACCTACAATGGATAGAACACCGAAGATTGAACCTTATGAGCAATGCGTTAAAAGTATTCTTGAAAATAATACACAACAGAATGTATAAAAAGCTCTCGGTAAACACAATAATGGAACTTCTGACAATATGCATTAGAACTACATACTTCCAGGTAGAAGACAAATCCTATCAACAAGAGTTTGGGATGGCGATGGGTTCCCCACTATCACCCATAGTGAGCAATATATGTATGGAAGACTTTGAAGACCAAGCGATATCCGAATTCACAGAAAAACCAAGGACGTGGCTTAGATACGTGGACGATACCTTCGTAGTTTGGCAACACGGCAAGCATAGGCTAGATGAATTCCTAGATCATCTAAATAGCCGCGCACCCTCCATCAAATTCACAATGGAATTGGAGTCGGAACAAAAACTGCCATTCCTGGATGTACTTGTACACAGGAATGACAACACTTTCACGACAAGTGTATATAGGAAACCCACCCACACGGGGAGGTACCTACACTACAACTCCAATCACCAGAAAAACGTGAAGTTAGGCGTGGCAAAATGCTTGTACGATAGTGTAGTGTTTGACGCACCCGGTATAAAATAAGGTCAGAGAAAGCGACGGTGCTCTCTCGTTCTGTAAACGTTCTGTGACATGCACGCGTCGTGCGTAATAAAATTATGTTTTAAGTAACACATAATTAATTATTCTGTTTATCTTCCTTTTGGTAAGTTAAGCCACCTCGCAGATACATGACAGATAGAGCAAAAGCAATATACTCAAAACAAGAGGACCTGAAGAAATAAAAAGAAAATATCGCTAGAACACTCAAAGAAAATGGCTACCCCGATCTAACACCTAACCTAAACAGGGAAAGGGTAACCGAAAAAGAAGAACCTAAATATACAGTGATAATACCATATATTCAAGGTACCTCAGACATAATACGAAGGATAGGCAGCAAATACAAGATACGCACTGCCTTCAAATCGACCAGAACGCTCAGGGGAATACTAACCAAAACCAAACCATACAATGAAGATCAGAATTCCAAGAATTGTGTATACAACCTACCATGCGAATGCGACAGAGCATACATAGGAAAGAGCAATAGACCACTCAAAGTGAGAACTCAGGAACACAGGAACAACGTCCGTAAGGGCGAAACAGAAAGATCAAGAATCGCCGAACATGTCTGGAACGAAGACCACCGCATCCAATGGGATAACATACAGATAGTGGCAAAGGACGAGAACACAACTCGTCGGAAACTCAAAGAAGCCACATACATCGCACTAGCAGAAAATCCAATAAGCCAAGCTAGTGTAGAAATGAAACCCATATGGATTCCAATAATGCGCCAAGAGCTTAAGCGCAATACACCTGCGCAACAAACTTCTGCGCAACCACGAAAAAGTTTTATATATATATATATATATATATATATATATATATATATATATATATATATGTATATAAGTTCTAAATAATATATATTGGATTACTCAGTGGCTCAGCGGTAAAGGTGTCAGACTAGTAAGTGAAAGGTACCGAGTTCGAATTTGAGAGTAGTCAAGTGCTTGGGAAAAAATTATATATAACATATGAATTCGACTCAAGTGCGAAAACAGTCCTTCTCAGGACTAAGCCTGTTATAATATTACACAACACAAGAAGTAGTATTATTTATTTATTTGTACTTATTACAATATACTATGATTGTGACATATATTGCTCTCCATTAACTTCTATAATTGACTGTTATGTTAACTACAGTAATAGGGCTTAAAGGTGTTCAAGGAACTGTCCTATTGTCAACTATGTGTCCTTCTTGTAAATCATTTTTGTTTTTAGTGTTTACAGTCACTTAACTCTGTGGGCATTATTGTTATTATTGTTATCATTATAATTATTATATATTATTATTATTATCATTGGTAGTACACATAATTAGTTACTACTCACGTTGATGGGTTGATTATATATTTATATAAATCTTTGTATATGTGTAATATTATATAGTTTGCTCTGTAATTGGCTTTTGCTGTTGGGCAATAAAGGTTATTATTATTATTATTATATAAGAAATGTTACATCTACCTGAATCTGCATAACTAACTAGTGGTGTCTCACGTACCTGGTTACACCTTGTTTATATGCACCGTTGTCATGTATATCTTACATATACCTTACACCTTCCCTCTTTATTTTACAAGTTATAATCATAAATTGGGTTTATAACATAGTCTCTCAAATGATTAGGAAGTTTCCTTGTCCTAATTGGCCTTTGAGTATTAACATTATTACTATCACCTAAATTTGCAAGAGTTGGTGTATTTAAAAGAGATCCATTTACGCCATCGTACAATAAATGATTTCTTTTAAATGTTATTCTTGTAGTTTTTATTAATTTTCTGTTTCTCCTGTAAATACTGCCAAACTCATCTTCTACTAAATAAGATCTAGTATTAACAATATCTACTACTTTTCCTTTTACCCATTTTCCATTTTTTTGAAATAATACATATTCACTCAATTTTAGTTTTGAGAGTACCTTAGCATGCCTATCATAATATGCTTTTTGAATACTTTGTTTCTCAGTAATTTTTTTGACAATTTGTTTTGGTTGGATGTACGCAGGTTCAAGACAAGTTTCAGAGGTCAGTACTTTAGTTTTCAATATTCTATTTAACATTATTTGTGCTGGAGAGTAACCCATGTCAACTAAAGGTGTATTTCTATATTCCATTAAATATGTTTCTAAATCAGAATTAGAGGTCATTTTCTTTAACATTTGTTTAAATATTCCAACATATTTCTCAGCTAACCCGTTAGATTGGTGAAAATGAGGACTTGAGAATTTTAATTCGAAATTCCAGTTATTTGAAAAGTCTCTGAAGTTTTTACTATTGTATGGGACATTGTCCGCATATAAACGATCTGGAATGCCAAATCTAGAAAAACAGTTTTTTAAGAATTTTATAGCTGCCTTAGATGATTTTTCTTTAATCTCGGATATTTCTAGCCAGTTTGATTACTGATCAACAAGAATTATATAATTTTTGTTTTCATATTCACATATATCTGAGAATAAATATTGCCATGGACGAGATGGAATTGTATGATTAATAAGCGGTTCTTTTTGGTTTTGTTTTTGATTAATTTGACAAAGTTCACAATTTTCTACTAAAGTTTCTATGTCAATTGACATTCGAGGCCAATAAAATATTTGTCTAGCTCTTAGTTTACATATTCATCCCAAAATGAGCTTCATGAATTTTGGAAAGCGTTTCTGGTCTTAAAGATTTTGGAACAATAATTTTTTCATTCAAAAATAATAGTTCATTTGATACATAAATGTTATCTCTTAGTCTAAAAAATAGTTTTAATTCTACCTCTAAATTTTTGTTGGAATTTGGCCATGTAGTGTTACAAAATTGTTTAACTTGTGATAATATTGGGTCATTCTTAATTGCTTCACAAAATACCATTTTCTTTCCATCACTCATAGGAATGTTATTTGACAATGAGTGTATTATGTACTCCATTTCAGGGTCATTTTCCGTCTTTGTATCAATGAATGATCTTGATAACACGTCAACAACGTACATTTCTTTTCCCGGTAAATATACTAAATCAATTTCATACTTTAATAATTTTAGTAGCATACGTTGCAAACAAGCTGTAACTGTATTAAGATTTTTAGTAAATATGGGAATAAGAGGTTTATGATCCGATTGCACTAATACATTACGACCATAAATGAAATAATGAAATTTCTCACAAGCGAATACTATTGCAAGTAACTCTTTTCCAATTTGTGCATATTTCTTCTCGCTTGACGAAAATGAAAGAGAGGCAAATGAGATCGGTCTACCATCCTGCATTAAGACACACCCTAATCCTTCACTAGAAGCATCACATTGTATTACTGACTTTTTATTAGTATCAAAAATTTGCAAAGTTGGAGAATTAACAATACAAGATTTTAACTTACTTAATTCATTTTCGTGTATTTCATTCCAATTATATTTAACGTTATTTTTTGTTAGTTCTCTCATATTTGACGTAATTTTTGATAAATTAGGAATAAATTTAGAAAAAAATTTTGCCATTCCAAGAATTCTCAAGACTTCTAACTTATTCTCTGGTGATTTCATTGAATTGATTGCTTCTACATTACTTTTACAAGGTTTAACCCCCTCAGATGAAATAATTTGACCCATAAACACAACTTTGTCCAGTTTGTATTGAAATTTATCACAGTTAAATTTTACATTGAATTCTAGGGCTTTTTGAAATACTGCTTGCAATGCCGTATCATGTTCAAGGTCCGTATGACCTGATACAATAATATCATCAAAATATATATCAACATTTGGAATTCCTCCAAATATTTCGCAGTTTTTTCTTTGAAATATTTCTGGTGCGGATGAAATACCAAATGGTAATCTGTTAAATTTGTATCTCCCAAAAGGAGTGTTAAATGTACATAAGTCTGAGCTGCTTTTGTCCAATTGAATTTGCCAAAAATCATCTTTCATATCGATCACTGTAAATACTGTTTTACCTGTTAAATTACTAATTATATCATTATTTGTAGGTATCATGTAAATTTCCCGTTTAATATATTTATTAAGTGGCTTTGAGTCTAAACACAAGCGTAATGATTTATTAGGTTTTTCGATAACTATTAAACTATTGACCCATTCCGTTGGATAATTTACTTTATCTATTATTTTTTCTTTCTCAAGTTTATCTAAGCAATCTTTTAATTTGGCATGCAAAGACAATGGAACCTTTCGTTGACATTGAATTACAGGTTTTGCGTCTACTTTTAAATCAATTTTATAATGACCTGGTATCTTACCTAACCCTTGAAATGTTTCTGCGTACATCCTTTGTATTTCCAATTTAGATTTTGGTAATATAATCATGTTTTCAAGAAGATTAACTGTAGAAAGCAATCTAAATTGGATGCTGTCCCCTAAACCTAAAATTGGCTGAGAATCAAAGTTTACAATTATAAATTTTACATTTTTTTCTATGTCATGAAATTTACAAAGTATTTCTATCTCACCTATAGCACAGTATAAAACCGTGTTTATACTGTGGTAATAGCACAGAACAGAAAAGTTATTTCTGTTCTGTGGTAATAGTTTATACAAAACTTTGGCCGCAGAAGTACGCCGTCGTCGCTCGCGTTCACCTGGGAAGCGCACTTGATGTTTTATTTTCAAACGATTTAAAATTATGAGCAGAAAATGACTTGTTTTTATTAACTTTTAACCTCAAATCAACCTTTCAACGCGTAAACATAAACACAGAGAACTTCGAGCGGCTTACTGCGAACGGGCGGGAATGGTGCACTTTGGTTCCGTATTTCACTGCAATTTTACGACTTTCCACGCTACGTAGCGACACGTATTTCTGCGTATAGTCACGGCAAAATCTTTTCCGTTGTGGGGGTGAAATTGTTAGAGAGAGACAAACTTAACATACCAACTTCCATAATAACCCTGATAATTACAAATAATATATATCTATGTTAGTGAAATACACGTTGTTGGGTTGTTAGAACTGCCGAATAAATTACAATGTTGTCAGCTCTTCTGTTTACACATAACTTCTAATTTTGACGTATCCCACATTTTGAGATTTTCGATAAGCTCCTCGAAATTATACATGACTACTTCAAAATGTTACAATTGCTTAATCATCGCAAAATGATCTAAGAACTGTTAAAAGTATTGTTACTTAGTTGAGAACGAGTATTTCCATCAAAAACTAATTTTCAAAATAAATGTAAACAATATAACCTAAGTATTATGGTGACGTAGAATTTCATACGTTTGGCAACAATGTCAAGCGCTGACGTTTATCCCCACATTGGAAAAGAGTTTGCCGTGACTATACGAGCGAGAATCCTCCTTAACTACTAAATCAATTTTCTACCGACTTACGGTACAATAGCACCTTAGGCTAATGTACAGATGTGACCATAGTCACTTCCTTAATTTTGTCCATTGACAATAAATGATTTTGTCTTTGTTAACCGCGGGTCAATCCTGAACTGGTTTGGTACAACGTGTTTTCAAAATAGAACCGACGATTACTTTGATCCTTCTGTGGTTGTCATCCAATCTACCAGGTCTTAAGTAACACAGATTCTTTGAAATGTCTTACGAGGTTGATATGAAACTTGTTAAAGTCGAACCTAAAGTGGAAGAAGGAATAGATTTACTTCTAACCCCACATTTGATGGTAAATAGTGATCTAATAAAAGGTGAAATTGATTACGGTTTAAGTAGTACAAAATTTAACACTTTTTTACAGATGTGAATATCAAGAAAGAAGGCACTTCTTCTCTAATAAAAGATGTGTGCTCGAGGGAATCAGATCATATGAAGGAAAACAGTGCTAAACACATCACAAACATACAGTGTGAACATAATCAAGTTAACAGTTCAACAACAATGCATGAAAATTTAAAACAGGACGTTTTAAAATACAGTTCACATGTTAAACATAAATGTGACCAATTCCATTATGTAACAAAATGGAAAACGGATTTGAAAAGACATCTTTTAAAACACATTTCCAGTTACGAATACAAATGCAACCAATGTGATTATGCAACAAATCGCAAACGTGATTTAACAATTCATCTTAAAAAGCAACACTCTTCAAGTTATGAATTCAAATGTGACCAATGTAATTATACAACATATCACAAAGGTTGTTTTAATATTCACGTTAAAAAACACTCTTTAAGTAATGAGTTCAAATGCAATCAATGTGATTATGCAACAAATCGCAAACGTCATTTAATAATTCATCTTAAAAATCACTCTTCTTCAAGTTATGAATTCAAATGTGGCCAATGTGATTATGTTACAATTCACAAAGGTAGTTTAACAATTCATCTTAAAAAACACTGTTCAAGTAATGAGTTCAAATGTGATTATGCAACACATCAAATAGATATTTTTAAAAGTCATCTTAAAAAACACCCTTCAAGTTACGAATTCAAATGCGGCCAATGTGATTATGCTACAAATCACAAACGTAATTTAACGTACCATCTTAAAAAACACTCTTCAACTTACGAATTCAAATGTGGCCAATGTGATTATGCTACAAATCACAAACGTAATTTAACATACCATCTTAAAAAACACTCTTTAAGTTACGAATTCAAATGTGGCCAATGTGATTATGCTACAAATCACAAACGTAATTTAACATACCATCTTAAAAAGCACTCTTCAAGTTATCTGTTCAAATGCGGCCAATGTGATTATGCTACAAATCACAAACGTAATTTAACATACCATCTTAAAAAACACTCTTCAAGATATGAATTCAATTGCGACCAATGTGATTATGTAACAAATCACAAAAGTGATTTTAAAATTCATCTTAAAAAACATTCTTCAAGTAATGAGTTCAAATGTGACCAATGTGATTATGCAACACATCGAATACATACTTTTAAAGGTCATCTTAAAAAACACTCTTCAAGTTATGTATTCAAATGCGGCCAATGTGATTATGCTACAAATCACAAAGGTAGCTTAACAATTCATCTTAAAAATCACTCTTCAAGTTATGAATTCAATTGTGACCAATGTGATTATGCAACAAATCGCAAAAGTGATTTTAAAATGCATCTTAAAAAACACTCTTCAAGTAATGAGTTCAAATGTGACCAATGTGATTATGCAACACATCGAATAGATAGTTTTAAAAGTCATCTTAAAAAACACTTTTCAACTTACGAATTCAAATGTGGCCAATGTGATTATGCAACAAATCGCAAACGTGATTTTAAAATTCATCTTAGAAAACATTCTTCAAGTAATGAGTTCAAATGTGACCAATGTGATTATGTAACAAATCACAAAAGTGATTTTAAAATTCATTTTAAAAAACATTCTTCAAGTAATGAGTTCAAATGTGATTATGCAACACATCGAATACATACTTTTAAAGGCCATCTTAAAAAACACTCTTCAAGTTATGTATTCAAATGCGGCCAATGTGATTATGCTACAAATCACAAAGGTAGCTTAATAATTCATCTTAAAAATCACTCTTCAAGTTATGAATTCAATTGTGACCAATGTGATTATGCCACAAATCGCAAAAGTGATTTTAAAATTCATCTTAAAAAACACTCTTCAAGTAATGAGTTCAAATGTGACCAATGTGATTATGCAACACATCGAATAGATAGTTTTAAAAGTCATCTTAAAAAACACTTTTCAACTTACGAATTCAAATGTGGCCAATGTGATTATGCAACAAATCGCAAAAGTGATTTTAAAATTCATCTTAGAAAACATTCTTCAAGTAATGAGTTCAAATGTGACCAATGTGATTATGCAACACATCGAATAAATACTTTTAAAGGTCATCTTAAAAAACACTCTTCAGGTTATGTATTCAAATGCGGCCAATGTGATTATGCTACAAATCACAAAGCTATCTTAACAATTCATCTTAAAAATCACTCTTAAAGTTATGAATTCAATTGTGACCAATGTGATTATACATCATATCGCAAATATTGTTTTAATATTCATCTTAAAAAACACACTTCAAGTAATGAATTCGAATGTGACCAATGCGATTATGCAACAAATCATAAAAGTAATTTTAAAAGTCTTCTTAAAAAACACTCTTTAAGTTACGAATTCTAATGCGGCCAATGTGATTATGCTACAAATTACAAACGTAATTTAACATCTCATCTAAAAAAACACTAATGTGATTATATGACACATCACAAAGATACTTTAAACAATTCATCTTAAAAACCATATCCCAATGAACTTTAGTTTTATTGTAATTGAGTTCGCACATCTAGAAAAAATTTGATTTAATCCCTGTACAGGCACCGTAGTGAGTCCCTTTACCCCTTTTCCCCTTTTTAAATTAATCCCTTTTTAACCTTTTTACTAAATTTGTCCCTTTTCCCTTTTTCAATAAATCGCTAAATTAATTAAGAAGAAAAAGTATATTTTACGGTACGAATTCTTTGTTTCATCAAATAAGGCTACTGATACTGTCTCAAAACTGCATTTTACATACTGAATTCCGCAGATCTCAAAAGTAAATATATTTTAAAATAAACCAAACATCGTTGTTAGAGAGATTTTAAGCCACTTAATTTATGACGTACCTTAAACCTTAAAATGTTTACTTCAACATAAACACGATCAATTTCAATTCTCACTAGGTCGCTTAATAAAAATCTGCGAATTCAGCAAAACCGCTCTAAAACGTTAGCTGATCGTTTGCCAACTTTTGTTTATAACCTCTTTGTTTTTCCGGCGTATCAAATTTGTTTATTACTTATTCTACAAAATAGTTTTGGTTGGTTTATGCAGGCGAATTTAACGATATTGACAATTTATCATGTGAATGGAAATTGTTGCAATTTGATGATGAAGTGTGTTTTCACCATTAAAAAAGATGAAAGTATTGATTTCCGCTGGAGTGAAATATTCTCTCTACAAACTGCGTCTGATCAGAGATATCCTCAAACCTGTAGGTTTATAAAAGCAGCTCTTTCATTAGTACACGATAGTGCCCATGTTGAACGTGGATTTTCAGAATCCGCTTTCCTGCTTACACCTGAAAAACCAATATGAAAGAAAGAACACTTGATTCTTTAATGACCATTAACGATGCGTTAAAAGAATACAATGGAATGGCCCATAAGGTTCCAATGTCTGACAAGCTTATTAAGGCAGGACAATTAGCTTATCGCTCTTACCGTGAATATTTAGATTCTGAACATGAAAACAAGAAAATGAAAGAAAAAACAAGTCATAGATGCAGAAAACCGAGAAAAGAAAAGCAAGTTTTAAAAAATTAAATAAGGAGGTGATATGTCTTAAAGAACTCGAAAAATAGTTAAAATCAACGAAAAAGTTTACGAAGAAAACTTAGCAAATGCCGAGTCCATGCAAAAACATTTAGTGGAAAAAGTTAGCAAGAAAAATGTAGTCCTGTAGTGATTGATCAATTGGTCCAAAGTGTAGAAAAATTACGCCGCAAAGAAAAAAAATCTAGATCTAATCTTGAAGATTTACAAACAAATATTGAAAAGAAAAGTCATCAATGATTGAAAATGAAATAAAGAGACAACTTAAAAACAGTAATATAAAATATTTGAGTTTAAAATGAAACTTCAAATTATATGTAAAAGCTAAAAAACAAATTGTTGTTTAATCACTTTATAAATAAGGTTTGTTTTTGAATAAAAATAATTTTTATGAATTTTAGTTACAACATTTTTTAGACAAATCGATTTAGCTACCTTTTGGGAATACTCCTTTTTCAACATGTTTCCTTTTTACTTTTGAAAATCCCTTTCCCTGAAACTTTCAAAAAGGGATACGGTGCCTGCCTGTACTTTAGTGTATAATTTGTAAACAGCACCATTTTAATTTTTTATCATCTGTTATCATAACTATCATTGTCTTATCCATTACTTGAAGTTCTCATCCAAATTCGGTTTTAGCACACAACATTAAGAACACCACTATACAGTTGTAAAGGCAAAATATACTTATAGTAGTAAGCAATAATTTATTTGTTGGGGATACCTATTTATTATTTTTTCATAAATTTGTGAACATTAGTGGTTTATCATTTGTAAACTTATTTACTTATAGGTAAGTATTTTAATTATGTATAAGAATGGTGAAAGTTTACATTTTTGTATTGTTGGTATAGTGTTTATGTTGAATTTATGATCTTGTTGAAAATGCCTAGTTGGTGTGAAAATTCTGCTGTTTATAGAAAACTTGAGTTTATTTTTTGTAGATAACTATAAATTTAATGTAATGTGAGTTATGGAAAACATTTGTAAATTTGTAAATTAACAGTAGTTTTATGATATAATTAATTTTTAATGTTAAAAATGATTATTAATTGTATTATATACATAAATAAAAAGTTCACCTTGAGTAGGATTTGAACCTACGACCTTTACTCTGCTAGAGTATCGCTCTAACCAACTGCGCCATCAAGGTTCAAGCCCCAATTGATGTAGATTTTGTCTTTGTGTATGCAGAAGTGATGTAAATTCTAAATGTAATGAGATTACAATCAAATTACTTATATTAATGGAATGTGAGCCTGCAATATATAAATTAATTTAATTTTTAAGGTTGCTTAAGTTTTAGATTTCAAATTTCCCATAATCACAATAAATTTCCTCTTAAAAACAGTACATTGTTATGGTTAAATTCCATGCCTGCCAAGCTCTGTATCCGATTTACGAAACACTAGACTTATTGTTACAGAATTTTAAAAAAATTGTGGGAAGGTATTTAATTTTTTTTTCTTTTTTCGTTGGTGAAAAATTCACTAAACTAAAATAAACGTAAACAGGTTACAATAGTTTTTTTAATTATAGAGGAAATGCATACCAGTGTAGCTTACACATACATACATAGTGTCCCAAATTTGAAATGTAAGCTTTTGGATCTCTTCAAGGTCAAACTTTTGGCGGGAAATTTAAATTTTTGGAGCTCGCTAAAAATAGATATTTCAATGTCGCCATCCTCATCATATTACATGATCACTCTGCGGTCAAACGTTTTGGCGGGAAATTTATGTCAAGGTCAAAAGCTAAAAATAGAAATTGCAATGTCATCATCATATTACAATTCTTAGAAGTCTAAAAATAGAGTGGTCAAGGTCAAAGATTATTGACCTGTGGGGGTATCGTATGACATTTCTTAGAAGTATAAAAATAGAATTAATTTATGGAAACAAGAAGAATCCTAGTTGCCTATGCTAAAAAGTAGAGCAAGATCAAATGGTGCTTATACTGATTAAATTGAGTCAAGGTGAAATAATTTTCTAAACTAAAGTAGGTGTGTATTTAACAAGTTTAAACATGTTGTCATAGGTACTTAACTCAAGGACACATTTTTGTGATATAAACCACAGCGAGATGTGTTGAGATCAGTCAGTTAGCAACTTGTAATTGCTAACATAGAATTAGCTGGGTTAAACCAAAGCACCCATTGCAAACTTTTTAAAAATGCATGTGACCTCGAGATATCAAAAAGGTATAAAGTGTTTAATGTGGCAGTAATTAATACTACGTATGGTGACCGTATAGTGATGGAAACGGATGATTTTAAATGTATATTACCTCAACGCTTTTATGAGTATTTGAAAGAAGAAAATCGAATGGAAGGATTTAAAACACAGCTAAACACGAGGGATGTCTTCATGAGTAGTTTGGGTGCGGTCGGGAAAACAACAAACATAACATTTTGTTTTTAATAGTAGTGCCACAACCCCACCCACATTATTTAACTAAAATCATTTCTTAAACAGCGTTTAGTCCTAGTGCAATTGCAAGCAAGGACAGTCGTTATAATGCAGGCAGTAATAACATCATTTCTGGAACGTCCAAACTCAGAAGTTCACCGTTATATATGGATACCCCACATAGTTGCAGTAACAATATGAATAACAATTATACCTTGTGTTGTTGGTGCTGTCAAAATAGTGATGGTGGTAATAGAAGTAAAAATGAAGAGAATCATGATGAAGGTTATTCTTCTAACACTGACGGGCAGCCATATGATTTATCTGAAGTGTATAAACAAGCAGCTAATGAATACTTAATCGATTGTATTTATTATACACTATCGAACGATACTCATCATGCAAGACATATGGAAATTGGATACAGTATGCTCCTCAAGCTTACACCAGTAGTGCGTATGGGGTGTACTAACTGTGATCAAAGCGATAATGTAGTGTTGGATATGAAGGAATGGAATAAGCTTCTAAGATGGAATTCATATGTAGAATTACAATTTTTCCGATTCCAAAAAATTGAAAATAACATTGACTGGTCAAATGTAAACGAAGAAGAAGATATAATTTATGATCAACATTATGAATCTCTATCTAGCAATCTTGGTATTTATTACAATTGGGAATTAATTAAAGGATATGACAGAATTTTGAAAACTGTTATGATAGAAAACTACAACTGCTGTTCTTGCACATTCAATTCACATAGTGTAGAAGAACTATTGAATTTAAAGGATATAATAAGCTATAGATTGGAATTTCTTGAATCCTACAATCTGGTGTGTTTTCATGAAAAGTTCATACAACAAGTTGTTGATTACCGTCGTTTTCGTGAGAAATAATTCCGTGATGGTGATGACATTTATAAAGAGATTGATGATGTTATAAATGCTAAGTATAATATTAATTCACATAACACTGTATGTTTAATGGAGATATTATATTATCGTCCTGCTTATCTAATGTACAGCATTTACTGAATAAAGAAATAACATTTTTTTTTCTCAATTTAGGTATAAATACCCCGTTCTATCCATCCAGGTAAACAATGTTAGTTAAGAGTGCGGGTGGTGGTGGTTTAGTGAATGCTCTAATCAATAAACTTCCGTTTGAATTGCATTTACCCGGTTACCAGTATTGCAGTCCTGGTACAAAGTTAGAAAAACGACTCGCACGCGGTGACCCCGGTATTAATCAATTAGATGCTCAGTGCAAAGTTCACGATATCAGTTACAGAGATTTAGATAGTAGACGTAAAGCGGATAAAATTTTACAAAAAAAAGCTTGGGAACGCTTTAAATCATCAGGCGCAACATTAGGTGAACGAACTGCAGCTTTAGCAGTCAGTGCCGCCATGAAAGCAAAGAGAAAATTAGGAATGGGGTGTAAACGTCGATCGAATCTGAAGAAGAAAAAATGCAATGGCGGAAATTTATTGCATTTACAAAAAACAATAGCTAAAAAAATTAAACCTAACGGAAATTTCACAGACACAATAAAGTGAGCGTTTTCAATGGCAAAACGTGTGGTAAAAAGTTTAGGAGGAAAGAACCTAAACAAGGAGGGTTTTTACCGTTTCTTATTCCGTTATTCGCAGGATTCTCAGCAATCCGTGCTTTAGCTGGCGGTGCATCAGGAATTGATAAAGCAGCCAATGATGCTAAAAATGCTAAACAATTACAAGAAGAGACGTCGCGCCATAATCGCATGGGAGCAATCCGTGCTTTAGCTGGCGGTGCATCAGGAATTGATAAAGCAGCCAATGATGCTAAAAATGCTAAACAATTACAAGAAGAGACATCGCGCCATAATCGCATGATGGAATCGATCGCTATAGGCTCCGTGAATAAGAAAGGCGGTGCACTGTATCTAAAACCAAACAAATCTGGTGGTGCTGCGTTATACTTAAAACGGTTTCCAAAAAACTGGATAGAATACCCGAAAGACCGTTATTGATTTAAAGAAATACACCAAACATGTACTCTACTTTAGGGATATCTTTATGATAGGTAGTATACCTAAATTACCACGGAAATATAAATCTAAAACTTATTTATTGACTTAGATAGCCAAAGATGACCAGGTACACATTGGGTTTGCTACAAAAAGCGTGGTAAAAAGGTATGGTATTACCATAGTTTCGGAAATCTTCGACCACCAATCGAAGTGATTAACTACTTTCGGCGGTGTAAAATATATTATAATTACAATCAAGATCAAGAGTTTAATACAATTATTTGCAGACACCTATGCCTACAATTTTTATATAAATAATCAGCACAATATCAAATTTTTTCAGTTATGTCAATAACATTCAGTTTACAAGGTGTTGGTAACACAGCTAGTTGCAACTTCTATCCACCGATAGAGCTAGATTTGGGGAAGAAATACTTTATTGGGTTGGTTGGATTTTACGGCTGCAACAGCATTAGAAACATTTATACAGACGATAGTTTTTATTTTAGAACAAATCCATCTCACTTGCAAGTGATTAATATTC
Source organism: Vesta saturnalis (assembly GCA_036346205.1). Lineage (NCBI taxonomy): Eukaryota > Metazoa > Arthropoda > Insecta > Coleoptera > Lampyridae > Vesta > Vesta saturnalis. The sequence goes on from JARFJB010000834.1 coordinate 728,882, forward strand.
CACACGGTGCATAAGAGTTAGATGAAATTAGCGATTATCTAAAATACCCACAGAAGAGTTTATCATTAAAGCAACCAACAATACACTTAAATGTGAGATAAACAGTTCATTTGAGATCGATTTTACTAAAGAAAATTTCATTGGGCGCATGCTAGGGTTTGAGTCTAAAATATTGGAACCAAATATTTTACATACATCTGCGTTAGACATCCAAATACTTAAACACACTAATCTACACGTAGAGTGCAACATTATAAAGGGATCTTATCGAAACGGGAAACCTGCTAAAGTATTATATGAGATTGATGTTTCAGTTCCACCAGGTTATCGTCTAGATAAAACTCCAAGCAATACTCAATATTTAGAAGTAAACACTGACATTAGTAATATAACTATTCATTTGACTAATCAAAAGGGTGAATTAATAGACTTTGGTGAAAGTGAACCATTCACAGTACGCTTAGAACTAAAAGAACATGGATCTGAGAATTAATCCAGGACCAATTCCATCTTTCAAAAATTCATATAAAAGACATCCTCCCTACAGTAAGTCATTAATTAGTCATCAACCTTCATTGCGGTTAACATCTGCAGAGAAATGCTTTTTAACGTCAATTGGTTTAAAAGTTCTCAACCACAATGGCAGAATCGTTAAACGTATTTCAAAATGTACATTTTGATGATACTATAATTAAATCAGATATTCACACTTATCTTCCATATGGATCTTCTAAATATGGACCTTCCGAAGAAATACGCATCTTAATTCAAAGTCAAGATCTAATTACGGCTACTTATGATAGTTTTCTGTACATAGAAGGTAAACTTGAGCTCAAAAAAGGAAATGAAAGAAAAGCATGCAGCTTAACCAACAATTTCCCGAACTTTGTTTTCGAAGAAATTCGTTGAGTTAGGTGGTCAGAGACTGGATGTTTGTAGAAATCCAGGTATAACGTCTACGCTTAAGGGATATATTTCTTATATGGCAAGCAAAAACAAAACACTAAGCCATTTGGGACTGTCACCAAAGAATAAAGAACCATTACAAGTAGAATTCGATGAGCAAAATGGAGAAAACTCTTTTACAGTATGCATACCATTGAACCACATATTGGGAATAATGCAGGATTATCGTCAGGTAATCGTGAATATGCGCCAAGAGTTAGTTTTAATTCGATCTAGAAGCGATCTGTTACTATGGTGAAGTTGATGCCGCAATATAAAATCCAATGGAAAGTACCACACTTAACACTTAGTGATGCTGCAAAACTTAACTTGTTTCAAGAAATCAATAAAAATTCTATTATTACTGTTCCATTTCGTCAATGGGAATTATATGAATTACCTTCTTTAAAACAGGCAACCTCAGACATATGGCCAATAAAAACATCAACGCAACTGGAAAAACCACTTTGGATAATTGTTGCATTCCAACAAGGAAGCAAGAGCCGGAAATTTTGATCACATTAACATCAGAAATTTTAAAGTACATCTGAATTCTGAATATTATCCATATGAAGCAATGCATTTGAACTTCAATGTTAACTAGTACATACCCGCCTATCACAATTTTTTGAAGTTCCAGTGTGATTACTATGGTGACGACAATAAAGATGCATTATTCAACTATTCCGAATTCAAATCATGTCCAGTAATTGTAATCAACTGCTCTAAACAAAATGAATCCTTAAAAAACTCAACAGTAGACATCAAATTGGAAATGGAATCTCTAACACCTTTCGATAATGGAATTGTTGTCTATGGTCTTATTCTCCAGTATAGTCCACTCACTGGGGAAGTGAAAAAGTTATAGTTATTGTAATATACCCTAGTATATAAATAAAAATGTTGTAATTATGCGTTTAGTTTTATTTCATCCACTAACGATGAAAGAGTTGCTCAAAAACAAAAACTCTCAATTCAAAATCATGACTTTGATGAAAAGTCTATTACTTCAAAATATGGTGGTTTACTTCCTAATAGTGTTTTATGATAAGCTGGACATCTACTTGGATAATGCATAAACCCACATTTGTTACAGTTTGTTTTTTTCGAACAACTTGGCCTTGGTAGTATTACATCAATCACATTCTTCGGATTTAACACTTCATAATGCTGTTTGCTTAATTCTATGGACTTGCAATAAGCTAAAACTTTGTTTACATCCAGATCTGCTTCTTGAATCAAACGTTGAATTTGTTTATCATAGACACCAAGTATCAATCTGTCTTTGATCATCCTTTCTTCGTAACTTGTTTTACAGCTTTCATTTGAGCACACAAATTTACACAACTGTGCTTGCTTCTTCAACTCAGTATTAAAACTATCGATACTCTGATCTTCTTTCTGTGTTAGGTTATTAAACTTAAAGGATTCTAGTGTATGATTTTGCTTTGGCACAAAATGTAAGAACAGAATCTAAGGCTTTCGTTTGTTCTTCAGTAAATGTATTATATATATCCAGACCTTCATCTCCTATTGCGTTCAGTAAGATAGCGACTTTAACATCTTCGTATTCCTTTACCTTCTTTGATGCTTTCAGATAAATCTCAAGTTTTTGCTTCCATTTGCACTAGGTTTCAGCATTTTGTACATCTAGTCTAGCTGGTAAATTAAAATCCATTTTGTTTACGATTTAGCAATTTCTAGCTTTGCTCTCTTCGTTTTATAACACGTGGTTAACCTAACCTTTACTTCTCTCCTCTTTTTTTTTTCTTTTCTTTAATTCACACCTGACACCATGTTATAATATTACATAACACAAGAAGTAATATTATTTATTTATTTGTACTTATTACAATATACTATAATATAAGAAATGTTACATTTACCTGAATCTGCAATACTGCATAATGCCTGTGGCTGTGTAGCAACTAACTAGTGGTGTCTCACGTACCTGGTTACACCTTGTTTATATGCACCGTTGTCATGTATATCTTACATATACCTTACAAAGCCTGATGACGGAAGCAGAGTCTGCTTCCGAAACGTCGCGCTCAAAAAGCATAAACTGTGGAAATAGGCCGATCAACTCCACTAATAGGAAACCACAGTTACAAAACGCTTATAATACAGAAGAAGGTTTACGTTGTTAAACTATTTTGACGACAGATTTCTTTTGACTCCAATTGTATTGTGTAGACCAAAATAAAAACTATTAGTGTAAGTACTCATGCAAAATTAAGCCAATAGACTATTAGGTATTATTATTTTTTTTATTATTAAAAATTGACAATCGACGGAGTAGATTTATTGCAGATTAGATAATCGAAAAGACTGCATCCCTTTTCGCCTCTCTTACCATTCATATGGAGTGTAAAAAATGAATTTAGTGGTAACTAGAATTTGAAGTTTAGGTGCAACACATGATTTAACCAAAATGACGCACCTTTGAAGATATGAAATTGATTTACTTTTTGTGCTCTTGATGCCTGAACCGTATTTCACACACTTAGAAATGTATACCTCTTTCGTCAGCACAAAGGCAATGTAGTGCTAGCGCCATTGTGTGTAAGTAAGTATATTTTTGTAAATAGGATAACGCTGTCTTGCTTCTGCAACACAACGTACAGACAGCGTACACATTCGAAGTTAATACATCAACTTTCAAACGCCACTTCACTTCTCAACGAAGACAATTTTGTGGTAAGTACCTACATACCTGTCTATATATTTCTCCCTTACAGACAATTATTCACTTTAAAATTTCGTAAAACCAATGAAGAATCCCTGCTCTTTGTGAATCGTAGTGCAGGAGTAAATCGCCATTGGCAACGGATACGTGCAGTCTGACCACATTAAGAAATAGGGATTAAAAAGATGACTTAGAATCTGTACTAACCTAAAATTTGTTTACAAAGATGATAAACAGTCTTATAACATCTATCTAGCACCATTTATTTAAGGAGGAATGGGGTGGCAAGTATCCACTAGTACATTGTTCAGCTTATAAATTATTATACATATTGTATTAAATGAGAACAACAAAAAATAAACAGAAGCAAGAGACACTTGTGTGAGAAGGGTTAAGTTTGCTTATTTAATATTGTTAGCTCTTGGTCATCAAAGCAATTCATTTTTCCGCAACCACAATGAAATGAATGCATAAATGTGATTTTATGCAAAAATTAGCCCAAATGTTGACAAACACGCATGCACAAAAAATATAGCTCTTGGTCACTGTATGAATCCATTTTTATGCATCCACCACGAAATTGGTAAATCGAACTAGATTTTGGGCAAAATTTAGTTATGAACGCTAATCAACCCTCATGGGTGACAGAATTAAGGCTTCGACATCAAGGCATATCAATTTGCCGCGATTCCAACGAAATCGATGTATAAATATAAATTTTGTTCAAATTCTGACTCATGGTTTAGTCTTTAGTTCTTGGTCATCGAGGATGTTTATGAGAGGATCTGGCTGATCATTTATTATGTAATAAGGAACATACTTCTTATTTCAGTTCCATCGAAAGTTAGAGCGTGAACAAGAAAATCATGAAAGACGAGAGAGAAAGAAATCCATTGACGAAAACAATAAAGTTCCGCTATAATGTTCTTGCTTATCAAGGGATTTTAGAGCAGAAAATATAGCATTCAATAATATACTCAATAATATTTTTTGCTACTTTGTGTTTTTTGTAAATTATTTAATTTTTTTTACGAACTAATGTTATCATTCCTTTAGTACCCTAGCGAAATGACGGATAGCATAAAGAATCAATATAAGTCACATAGTAATTAGGATTTTTTGCTAAACGCACAGATAGGTTTTCTCTCGCTACTTGTAAGCTGTTTAGATTGCTTGCTTTTACATGACTAGCGAAAAACGCATAAGCTGGAACGTCAGTGGTACCACGATCTAATTACCATTAGGGAGGTAATGGGATCGACTCCTGTTGCGCCTGCTCTATATGAGTGTTTCTTAAGCAGTTTTTCTCATACACCACATAATGTACGATTATTTATGGGAATTCTAGGAAAGTAGGCAACTTCCTTCTCAGAACACTGGGTATGTATATAGTTCCAGACCTGAAACGCTGGATACAAATTTCTTTTGTTTGGCCTTGATCAATGCGCAAATTCGTAAAATTGAAATTAACTGGTTGAGTTTGTCCATAGTGGGTCGTTATTATGATAACATTGATAACAATAATAATAATATGCATCCAGTAAAAATTATTCCTTTAGAAATAAAATAAAGTGCGAAATTCATATGTGAAAACAAATACACCAGTGCATGAAATCAGCCGATACATTCAGTTTTATATTAAACAAGTAACATTTGTACATGGTTCAGGGCACCTATAAGATAAAAAGGGTAAAAAGTGCTTTTCATCACTTGCACTAAAAATAACTATTTATACTTAAAATAAATTATACTCAAAATACTAGTTAGTATAATCTCAAAATATGATATGATGTCATTGTTCATTCTTGTTTACGAATGTTCAAAATTTAAGCAGCCTTCCTGAACATTTTTCATCTTAAACATTCGTTTATCCTTTTTCTAACTCTGTATTACAAAGTTTACATTATCATTTTGTTTTGGGGAGAAAACAGAACGTTAATGCATAACGCAAACTTTATTTTACAGTTTTTGGCGCATTTCGATTTATGGCATTGGCTACCCTGTATTTGGAGGTTTTTCCTTAGAATAGGTATATTATATTCTAAGAGGTTTTCCATACAGCTGTTGGCCCTAACCTCCAAATATTGTGCAAAAATTGTCAATTTCTAAATCAGTTTACTGTCAGTGTAGCCAACATAAAAAAATTCAATCTGACAATAATGAAGATTAGTAAATTACAATTTCCAAAATTGTTTTATAACGATCAGAATTAGAAAAAATTTTATAAAACACACGTTTCATAATGTGTATTGCCGTGCTTGTGCTTTGGTACAAACACTTCACGCTTCGTGTCTCGTGTTACAAACTTGCACTCGCCCGGTAATACTAACGTCATGACACTTGTATTTTAATATACCATTATCTACCGGTTTCTTTTTTTTTATAACACTTTACATAACATAAATTACCATAATTTTATAGGTATACGCCAGAAGCAGCGACGCAGCGAGTGTTACTGCTGGAGTAACGCAACCATGATTTGATTTGTTTATTTCTATTTTAATTCGTATTCCAGTAATTGATAACGCAGACCGATTCTTCGGTGATTCTGATATTTGTGTTCTACACGAAGATTACTAAAATCCAGTGGTGGGAAGATACTTCTACAAAAGCATCTTAAGATAAGATAAGATATTAGACTAAAATAAGTATCTTTTTGAAGGTAAGATACCTATTCTAAAACAATACCTCAGTAAGATACTAAATCCCAATGTAAAGTATCGAAGATACTATGAAGATACCTACTAAAAAACTACGTTTTTTTTTAATTTAGGTATATATTTAAGGATCCTTTCAACAAAATACAATTCTCTAAATTTGTATCTGATAATTTGCCTCTATTCTTACTAAGAATCAGGCCACTAATACTAAATAATCTTTCGACAGCTGCGCTAGATGGAACAGCTGTATTACATTTTAAAAATAAGTCCTTAATTAAAGGAAAAGTCCTTTTCAGAAATATAAAAATAGTTTGATAAATTCACCCACGGTAAAAAAACGTTCTCTTCCATTGTTACGTTAAGAAGACAGATGGCCTCCGTATTCTTAAAATAATAAATAATTACTTCTTTACTCACCTAAATTAGTAAAGAAACTGTGCGTCAACTTCCCAAAAACGTTTTAAAGTAAATTACATCACAGTATATATTCCTGTGATTGGTTGAATCATCAATCAGTTGAATGAAATCTGACCAATGGGGTAAAGTAAAATGTGTACAGCTCTACCAAGCAAATAAAAACCCCGGAAAATATGTGAACTAAATTTAAAAATTTATAGCGGTAAAACGTTCGTCCAATTACCATTAAGAAGTCTCCGACCGTACATTCCCAAACGCAAACAATTGACATTTGTCATACGCAGGTTATTTTCGTGTTTCTTGGGTATTTATTGTCGATTAGTCTTTATAAAAAGTCTTTTTCAGGGCTCTTTTTACTGATTTGTGAGAGTAACGGTATGTACATATTGTGCACATGTATCTTTTAGTATAAAGCTTTAAATAATAAAACGATTATAGAGTTCATAACCTTAAAACAGTAAGCATGCTTTTTTAAGTATCGATTTACATCGATTTTTCAATATTTAGAGTAGTGTACGATTTTGAAATACGTAGCTGCACTTAAGTTAAATGAGCATGACAAGTTTTAAAATATCAAATCATGTTGATTTTCAATATTTCGAATTTTTCATTTTGTAGTTACAAGTTATAAATCAATAATAATAAACGATATGTGCTTATTTTTCCATAAAATCTTGGACATTATTTTAAATTTTAATTATGCATAAGTGTTTTGCTTCTGTTGTGAATAACATTACACTTTATTTATGTGAATGTTTTAAATGCTATTATATTATTTACACTTATGATGAAACTGTAGAAAGGTTGTCATTTCAAGTAAATACAAGTTAATCAGATAAAGAGGAAGAAAGTTCTGTAGAAGAATCATTGTAATTTATTAGTCACTTTATGATGGTAAAAGTTCGTTAAAGATGGAAATAAAAAGGAAAAAAAAAATCTACGGTAACCTGGGATTCTCTCAATGGACTGTAGCGCAACGTAGCTTGGATCCTAGGTTAATGTAGATTTTAGATTCCCTTTTTATTTCCATTTTTTTAAACAGATTTAGGTTAATTTCGCGTGTGGATAGTCACAGCCTTGACTTTAACACTAAAGTCAATGGTATAACATTGTACTGCTTATTCACCGTTTTATATCGCTTTCCTGTAATCTGCTTAATGGCGTTTATTTTTACACAGTAGCCAATTTTTACAGACTTGGAATGAAGTTTTAAAAGGGATGTGAACCCATTATTTTTTTAAGAATTTTAGTTTTTTCCTTTTTTATTTTGTAAGAACGTGAATTTTTTTGCGAACTTTTCCTAATTACAACGTTTTTCTACAATTACATAAGTTTTCAATATTCATATTTTTTATATATAAATATTCATTTTGTGTCCCTAAAAACTATACACTATTGTAAAGATGGTCATAGATAATAAAATAAATAACGGGAAATTGAATTATTGCATGACAATATAAGTACATTGCTGGTATTTATTATGACAGTCTTGCAACGGCTTTGTTAAAATCTCACAAATATACATCTTGTAATTTTAATCTCTTTGCGGAATCTGTATTAGATATTCAATTTTATTACAGACCAAAGGTATTACGTACTTCCTACTATAACAGGTATTTACTATTTACCTGATTAAATTGTAGTAGGTATACATTGCTTGTATTATTAAAATTTATAAACGAATATGTTTTCAACATTCGGTACCTTAGAAGTATGATTTATTTGACTCAGACATTACGTGCTGTACAATACCAACTTGTATTTAGGGATAATAACTAATACCTACTTATTTAATGTACCTACCTACGCATGAATTAACTTCTACACATTAGTACAAAAAGATCCATGCCCTTTTAAGAATTCTTAAGCGGGCGACGGCAAGTGTCGGCATTTTTGTAGAGGAACTAAAAAGCAATAAACAAATTTTTAAAACATGATTTGCAAATTACAAAAGATTTTAGATGTTCGTCAAATACTGCAATAAACAAAAACACGTGGATGAAGTAGAATCTAGGTAGAATAAATGCTACTTTAATTGAAGATTAGGTAACGTGGATTATTTCATTCAAGTATTGTAAATAAAAAATAAAAATAAGAAAGAATACCGTGAGACTTCCTTACATTATTTATTCAACCTGTATAAATGTGCAATACAAGAAAACAAAGTAAGCTTAACGCAGCGGGTGACAGTGCAGCGAAATAAACGTACGATGTTCACTAAAATTTTAAATCAATACATTCCAGTTTTCAAACATTTTTTCTTTAATGGTGTCTTTAAAAATTCAATAAGATACATAAGAAAAGTATCGAAAGTAAGACATCGATACAATTTCAAAAATGTATCTTATTCCTAGCTATTTACATAAAAAAGTATCTCGATACCGGAATCGAGATACTTTAAAGTACGATACTTCCCACCCCTGCTAAAATCAAATCTCCGCCACTGATACAAGTTTTCCGGATATTTAAAGACTTAGGGATTTTCACTTTGTTGGTGAACTTTTATTAACGTACTGCGTTTAGTTAGGTTACTAGTTACAAACAAGGGGATAAAAATCTTCAATTGATAGAAATAAATCAACTTTCAACTTTTTAGCTTTAATGATTCCAAAAATTATTAGGTCACTATTTTAAAAAAAATGGGTAGATCAAACGGGTAACGTAAAAAGTATTCTTAATTTACATTTGCTCAGATCTAAATTTTCCAGAAGGGACAGAAGCAGAACACCTGAACGTAAACGTCATAGATCACGAAGTAAAGACAGAGAGAAATCTAAGTCATCTCGATATAAAAGAAGTAGGTCTCGAGAAAGACGAAGTAGGTCTAGGGATCGTCGTAGTCGATCTCGAGATAGACGTGAGAGGCGTTCATATAGCCGCGAGAGGGAAAGAAGAAGGTAATGTAGTTACTTTTTGTAATACTCATATATGTAATTTTGGATTTTAGAGGGGATAGTAAAGAGAAAAGGGTAAAGTCACGAAAACGTGACAAATCCAGATCAAGATCACGTTCACCAAAAGATTCTAAAAAAACTGATGATCATGGTGATGTATCATTTGACAGAACTAATTTGGATAAGGTAATTTTACTGTTTATAGTTTGGTTTGATATTATGACATGCAAATGTTATAGGAAGAGGAACAGAGGAAGTTAGAATTAGAGATGCAGAAACGTCGTGAACGAATAGAACGGTGGCGAGCTGAGCGTAAAAAGAAAGAACAGGATGATATAAAGAAAGAGGGAACAAAAACCACAGCACCACAGAGTGCTGCAAAAAAATGGTCTTTGGAGGATGATTCTGAGGATGAAGAAAAAAATGATAAGCCTGAAAAGGAGGAAACTGAAACTAAAGAAGAGGTAGATAAAGAAGAGGAAATTAAACCTCTAGTATTTGCACGTTATGAAGAAATTGATCCTTTAGATGCATATATGCTAGGTTTGTAAAAAGTTTAGAGTTTTTTTTTGTATTTTAGTAAAATAATCTAATTAGGTGTACATGAGGAGGTACGACAGATACACACGTTAGATTTACGACGAACTAGTAAACCAGATGCAAATTCATCTAAGAAAGGAGGGCTTGTAATAGTTACTGGTGTTGCTAAATCAAAGGCATCAAAGAATAAAGGTGAATTAATTGAACAAAATCAAGATGGACTTGAATATTCTTCCGAAGAAGAGCAAGAAGACTTGAAAGATACAGCTGCAAATATTGCAAATAAACAACGGAAAGAACTGATTAAAATTGATCATAACCACATACTATATTTGCCATTCCGAAAGAATTTTTATGTCGAAGTTCCGGAGATTGCAAGAATGACTCAGGATAATGTGGATGCATATAAGGAAGCATTAGAAGGGATTAGAGTAAAAGGTGCGTATTACATTTTTTGTTCAATATTTAATATTTTCATATTTTGTTAAGGGAAGGGATGTCCGAAGCCTATAAAAACATGGGCTCAATGTGGTGTATCTACTAAGGAACTTAACATTCTTAAAAAACTTGGTTTTGAGAAACCAACACCTATTCAAGCACAAGCAATACCTGCTATTATGTCTGGACGTGATTTAATTGGAATTGCTAAAACTGGAAGTGGTAAAACCTTGGCATTTTTATTACCTATGTTTCGTCATATATTAGATCAACCACCACTGGAGGAAACAGACGGTCCTGTTTCTATTATTATGACCCCAACACGTGAGTTATGTATGCAAATCGGAAAAGACATTAAAAGATTTACAAAAAGTTTAAATTTACACGCTGTATGTGTATATGGGGGAACGGGAATTTCTGAACAAATAGCTGAATTAAAAAGAGGTGCTGAAATAATTGTTTGCACACCTGGAAGAATGATTGATATGTTGGCGGCAAATGGTGGAAAGGTTACAAACTTAAGGCGTGTTACGTATATTGTTTTAGATGAAGCTGATCGCATGTTTGACATGGGATTTGAACCTCAGGTATGTACATTAATAAGAAAAATCGGAATATTGTTTCTTATTTTGCATATGATTTATTTTGGTTATATAATTAACTATGTCATGAATTCCTATAAAAAGTATAGGGTGTGTCCAGCTCAAGTGATCAAAAAAAAAAAAAATTAGTTGCTTGACCATTTTATAATTAAATGATATTTTATTTATGGCATCCATTATTGTTATACAAGACACAGTGTTTTTTGTGTTTGCAGGGATTTATGTTAACTACATTACTCGGTACTGGTAAAACACATGTTGATAAAACAAAAACCATGTTATTCAAGAAATGACGCCCTAAATGTGTAGTCTAGTACATGTTTATTGAGATTTTGATCCTAAATACTCAAAATCAGCCTCAAAAAGTGATATCGAAATCGCCAAATTTTCAATTTTTAAAGGGGTATTACACCAAGAAGGAATCAAATCTTGTGTATAATTTTTTTCCTCACAATACGAATGTATTGGGAGGTATTGTAATCGGTCGGCGAAATTTCGGGTGCAGCACTTTAGTTTTTGTCAATTTTCGGAAAATAGATAGAAAGTAGATCCCAGCATATTATTAAATAGGATTAAATTTCCTTTAAAATGAGCTACCATACTTAAAAGTTGCTTTACCGTAAGTTAAAAAAAAAGAGGTTCAAACATGAAAGTTTCAAAATGTGTGTCGTCTGTCTGTATGTGTTCCAGCACGATATCGTCCACAAAGATAATCCGTCCGTCATGAAATTTGGTACGCAGGTTCGGATCCATGAGTAGACGGAATGATGAACTTTTGAGCAAAATCTGTCCAGTCAAAATGGAATTCCAGATTTCAACTATTATAGAGTGTATAAGTACGAACGGCTATTCGTAGCAAACCGGCACGTCTTTACGTAGGCAACTAAGTGAACCATCCTAGAATGGAATATCTACCAAGTTTTTTGTTTGTTCGTGAACTCCTCCGATAGCGCCGTGGCAGCGTGTTTGGTTGATGTCCCGGCGTCTCGTGTTCAAGACGCATAATATACGAGGTTTTTTTTATCTTATCTTATTAGACGTGTTAAGGCATTTCTGGCCATTTGAAACGATTTCTGAAAATTTCGAAATTTTTTGGCTCTGCTAAACAAATTTTTTTGCACACGTTTTGAGACATTTATGACCACTTGAGATGATTTTTGGAAAAAAAAATTTTTTGCCACCATCACAGGCGTTTTTCCCGTGGCAAAATCCAAAGAAGTGCCATACAGGTTCCAAAGGAAAATCTGTTTGATGGTGATACAAGTTTATAACATTTTTCTTATTTTTGCACTGACTAGCAGCTCCGTCAGAACACCAAATTAACTTTTTTATAAACGGATAGTTTTCTTTGATTAAATTCACTAAATGTAGTTGAAAAAAATTAACTGTAGCTGTATTGTGCTCTAAATAATACAAAAAGATTTGCTTTTTACTTCACCATCTTCTTTGAAATAACACACAAATGGGTGAATTGTGGCTTGTCGATTGACTCAGTGATGTCCCTGGACTTCATCTTATGGAGTAAAATCAACTAAAATAATACATTCTTCTTCGTTTAGGTTTTCTTTCTTTTAGATATCTTGCTTGAAGCTTTGAAATGTAATGGTGTTTTTTAAGCGTAAAAAGCTTATCAGACAACATCTCAAAAAATTCTTCCCTTGGCTTGATGACAGTTGTCAGTTCTGTCCTGAGGAGACCCATTATTTAAAAATTACGTTGTCTGGCATTGTGTCCCCTTCTTCCGATTCTATAAGCATATGAGACAAAGACTCTTTCCTTGACATAAATCACATCCATTAATTTCATGTATTTATAATTGTTAATTTCACAAACTAATATCTAGTAAATCTTTATAATCTACTTTTAATTTTGCACTTTCAATCATTAATTTAATATTCTGGTAATAGAGACAAATTAAGACTGAATGAGTTCCGGATCCTCCTACTAAAACGCACCATTTAGGCCTTGCAAAACTTGGATTTCCTAATCTTCACATCAGGGTATTTTTTTTTTATTTCATAAATAATTCGTTAAGATTAGATAAAATTAATCTTTTTTGTTTTTGTATTTTAGTACCATCTTCTTTAACAGTTACACAATCTTTTTTTCCAGGCATTAGTCTGGTAAAGTACATTTCACGAGTAGACCTCTGCAATATGGCCGCCATTTAAATTTATCACCAAATAAAGCGCGGGAGCACTCATTGGCGTAGTACCTTTTGTCATATAAAAAAAGTGAAAAACTTATTTTAATAAATTCGTCATCAGTCATCACCTAGTATTATTATTATATACTATTTTAACTATTTTAATACAAATTTAAAAAAATGAATAAGTATGTAGTAAATTATTTTTTTATTAATAATTATTGCGTAAGTTAAAACAAAACTTTCTTCCATTTTAGTATAAAAACTACTCAATCACTACAACAGTTACAAATTATTGTTTATAGTATAATGGCAAAATGGAAAATTGATTCCACATTTATAAGCAAAGCAAGTGGTCATTAATGATTTCTAATTCACATTATGCTAATGGAATAATTTGCAGTTTCAACATTAATTACGAATTAGTAATGGTAAATTTTCAGAAATTCTTAACAATGATGATATTTGTTTGGAACATTCTTTTATTTTAACGATGTTTATTTCTTACAATAATTAATTTAATTGAAAAATTTTCAATTTTACTAACCAAGTTACCTCTCCGCGTGATACGCTACTGAGTTGGCAAATAATATTTGACTTTTGCTATTATAATGTTGTAGGAAAGGATGGAAAATGCGGTTCGGAGTAGCCAACTGAAATTATCCCTTTCATTACAATGTTACACTTATAGCATTTTAGTTATTTTATAATTGGATGTTGTTCATAGTGGAATGGCAGCCATATTATAGAGGTCTAATTATTCGTGCAATGCACTATATATTCATCACCTTCATAAAAAGACTGTACCGTTTTAATAGTTTCACTAATTGAATGGCCCTTTCTTTTTTGTGGATCAGGTTAAATTCCTTGTTCTTTCATCATTTCTTTTGATAAACGAACTAATCTTTCAGAAGCTTCAAACTCTTCACTGGGTTTCTTCCTACTCCATGAATTGGGAATTAGACTTAACATTAAAAATTATTATTAATTTTATTAAATACATAAATAAAAAAATACTTATCTTTTTTGGGGTTTTTAAATGGTGTACTTTAAATTATACAATCTAAACGTTTCGATAACACTTACAGTTATCTTCGTCAGTAGTAATGTTTGTTAAAAATTGTTAAAGATGTTGTAAACGATTTTGTCAAATTTGAAAAATTAAAGCATAATTGAAAAGATGTTGTAAACAATTTTGTCAAATTTGAAAAATTAAAACAATTTTTAACAAACATTACTACTGAAAATGTAAACTTTCACCATTAACACTCATAATAAAATACTTATCTTTTTTGGGATTTTTTAATGGTGTACTTTAAATTATACAATCTAAACGTTTCGATAACACTTACAGTTATCTTCGTCAGTAGTAATGTTTGTTAAAAATTGTTAAAGATGTAGTAAACAATTTTGTCAAATGTGAAAAATTCAAATATAAACATAAGCCTGCTATTAATATAGCAGTTTGAGAAACGTATAAGCCAACTATAAAATTGTAGTAAAGAATAACTAGGTCATTAAAATTAAATATTGTTAAACTGCCTCAAAGATGACAAACCAGAACACTCTCTACGACGAAAGCTAACGATGAAATTTGCCAGCCAAAAAACACATTTAACAAAATTTAATTGAGTTATGATGTAAGTGTAAAGTTGTGAAAAACTTCAATTTTAAAATGATAGAAGCATTCACAAATCCAAACATTACATCAAAAATAACCCAGTTAAACCTAACAAAGAGATATCTTTATCAATAATTGGAAGTGTTATTAACAATGAAAAGCACAATGCAGAACGTTCTTTGTAATTTTTAATTTCAATTTAATTTCAACTACTTATGTTAAATTATAGTGCTGTGGAAATTTAACATATAATTGATAAAGCATTTGCTTCAAGGTCTAGGAAAACACAGCAAAAACCTAGACATACCAAAAGTTGAAAACAAATTAAAATCAAGGCGTATCATTATGCTCTTTTTAATTATAAGATGCCAAAACCTATTTAAACGGAGATTTTCTTCTTGTCTATTAAAATTATTCGGTGTTTATATATTTCAATAGCTTCACGTTGCAAACGAACATAATAATGGTTTGTCTTGACAATATCTTCATATTGTCAAATTGAATGTCATGATTTAGATTATTCAGGGCATGGTCAGCCACAGCAGACCTCTCTGGTTGACCCAATCTACAAAATCTCATATGTTCTTTGCGTCTTGTATCAAAGCTACGTTTTGTGGTCCCGATGTATACTTTTCCACATGAACAAGATAACTTATACACTCCGGAAGATGATAAAGGGTTTGACACATCTTTAGGTGATCTTAAATGTTCTTTAATTTTTCTTGTAGGTTTAAAAATAGTCCTAATGCCATATTTGATTAGGATTTTTCAATTCTATTTGTAACATTAGCTATAAAAGGAAGAAAAGCAGTACCAACATTAAGAACTGGTTTTTCTTTAAGGTTACGCCTAGAAGGTGTAGTAACATTATTAATATCTGTAAGTGAATATCCATTATCTTGTAAGGATTTTCTTAAATATTTATATTCATCATTCAAGAATTCAGGGTCACAAATTCGTTTTGCTCGATCTACTAAAGATTTAATTACACTAATTTTTTGACGTGGATGGTGGTTGGATAATTTATGAAGGTATCTATCAGTGTGTGTCGGCTTTCTGTAAACCTTAAAAGATAGTGAATTATTATTTTTAGATATTAATATGTCAAGAAATGGTAAACTTCCATTAGTTTCTTTTTCCATGGTAAACTGAATACTAGGATGTATACCATTTATAAAAACCAAAAACTCATGTAGTGCTTCTTCTCCATGTCTCCAAATAACAAATGTGTCATCTACATATCTATACCAAACTGAAGGTTTTTTAGGTGTACTTTGTAACGTTAATGTTTCAAATTTTTCCATATAAAAATTAGCTATAACAGGACTAAGGGGACTACCCATTGCTACACCTTCAATCTGTTCATAAAATTTATTATTCCACTGAAAATAAGTTGTAGTAAGACAGTGCTGGAAAAGAATGGTTATGTCCTTTGGAAAAAGATGATCTATGTATTCAATAGTTTCTTTTAGAGGTACTTTTGTAAAAAGTGAAATAACATCAAAACTAACCATTATATCACCTTCTTCAATTTTGAAACTATGCATTTTTTCAACAAAGTCGGCAGAATTTTTAATGTAATGGGGTGTTTTTCCTATATGAGGTTGTAATAACAATGTAAGATGTTTTGCAAGGTTATATGTAGGAGAACCAATTGCACTAACAATAGGCCTTAAAGGAATATTAGGTTTATGAATTTTTGGTAAACCATATAGTTTTGGTGAAATAGCTTCAGAGTTAGATAGTTTCTTCTTTATTTCTTCAGGAATAGATGATAATTTAATCAGCTCTTTAGTTTTTAAAAGAAACTTTTTTGTTGGATCTTTTGGTATTTCACGATAAGTTTCTGGTCCCAACAATTGTTCTATCTTAGTGTTATAATCGTTCATATTTAATATAACAGTTGCATTACCTTTATCTGATTTTAATATTATAATACTTTCATTGCGTTTAAGGTCAAGTAAAGCATGTCGTTGACGAAAGGATAAGTTGCTCTTTGGAGGTTTTGTTTTACGTAATATGTTAACGGTGTTATATCTAACTTCATTAGCAGCATCAAAAGGTAATAATCTAATGGAGTTTTCGATGTTGGAAATTATATCTTCAAAAGGTATTACTCTTGGTGTTATCGCAAAATTTCCTCCTTTAGAAAGCGCTTCAATAGCATAATCTGAAACAACATTATCAGAAAGGTTTATAACTGTTTTTCTACAATCAATAGATGGTCTATTATTCTGTTGTTTGTATAATTTATTAAATTTTTCTTTTTGACGTTGACATGAGATGTCAAAATTTATTTCCATAGATTTAAACGTTATAGAATCAATTTTATCCCAATCTTCTTTATTCAAAATAGATGAAATTTCTAAATGTAAATATAAAAGATTTTTATCGGTGTTATCCAGTAACTTCCTAGTAATATGTATTTGATTACGTATAAGAGCATTTTCAGTTCTTCTGTAAATATTATTCGCTTGCTTGTTATTAAAATTTCTTTTAATATAGATAAACTTTGGGATAATCTTTTGGTCTCGGCATCGTAATAAAAAAGTGAGTGACGATAATAATTGTGCTTTACGTTTCCTTAATTTTTCAATTGTTTTCAACTTTTGGTATGTCTAGGTTTTTTGCTGTGTTTTTCCTAGACCTTGAAGCAAATGCTTTATCAATTATATGTTAAATTTCCACAGCACTATAATTTAACATAAGTAGTTGAAATTAAATTGAAATTAAAAATTACAAAGAACGTTCTGCATTGTGCTTTTCATTGTTAATAACACTTCCAATTATTGATAAAGATATCTCTTTGTTAGGTTTAACTGGGTTATTTTTTGATGTAATGTTTGGATTTGTGAATGCTTCTATCATTTTAAAATTGAAGTTTTTCACAACTTTACACTTACATCATAACTCAATTAAATTTTGTTAAATGTGTTTTTGGCTGGCAAATTTCATCGTTAGCTTTCGTCGAGAGAGTGTTCTGGTTTGTCATCTTTGAGGCAGTTTAACAATATTTAATTTTAATGACCTAGTTATTCTTTACTACAATTTTATAGTTGGCTTATACGTTTCTCAAACTGCTATATTAATAGCAGGCTTATGTTTATATTTGAATTTTTCACATTTGACAAAATTGTTTACTACATCTTTAACAATTTTTAACAAACATTACTACTGACGAAGATAACTGTAAGTGTTATCGAAACGTTTAGATTGTATAATTTAAAGTACACCATTAAAAAATCCCAAAAAAGATAAGTATTTTATTATAAACATTACTACTGACGAAGATAACTGTAAGTGTTATCGAAACGTTTAGATTGTATAATTTAAAATACACCATTAAAAAACCCCAAAAAAGATAAGTATTTTACTAAACTATTTTAAATACATACTATGCTGTTTCATGCGCATACACGGACGTGTCTGAAGAGGTGGCACTACCAGTCAAAGTTTCTAGTTGTTTAATTTTATATCACTTTAGTTTGTTTTTTTTTTTACATCACTTATTTTAATAAAAACTCTGACAAACATGACATAAAATAATAACAACTGGAATTGAGAATAATATCATCTACACAAAGCACAGTAAACTGGCTAAAAATGCATTTTTTGTGATTTTTGAGGCCCTAAAAACCAGACTAGTAGATAAATCTCGAAGATGAAATTTGTACAGCACGTTAACACACAAGAGAAGATTAATCTGTAAAATTTTCAATTTTTGAAAAATCATAACTTGTAAAGTAAACGAATCTCAGGGTTGATATTTATTCTATGTAATGTACTGCAGCTACAAACCTACAAAAATCCAGCACAAGATTTGATTCCTTCTTGGGGTAATACCCCTTCAAATATTGAAAATTTGGCGATTTCGATATCACATTTTGATACTAATATTTAGTATCAAAATCTCATTAAACATGTACCAGACATAACAAACAAAATACACCCACATACCACACAAAATTAAAAAACACCGAACGCGTTTCGATAGCTACGCCATCATCATCAGCGATCGATTAGCGTAGCTATCGATACGCGTTCGGTGTTTTTTAATTTTGTGTGGTACGTGGGTGTGTTTTGTTTGTTACAGATCCTGCCACAGTTCCAGTGTTCCAGATTTTTCAAATCTACCAGACATAATATTTACGGTGTCATTTCTTGAATAAAATGGTTTTTGTTTTATCAACCTGTGTTTTACCAGTACCGAGTAATATAGGTTAACGTAAACCCTTACAAACCCAAAAAACACCGTGTCTTGTATAACAAAATTGGCTGCCTTTGAGTTAGAAGAAATATAAAAAATTTTAATTACTATTTTTGTACTTTATAATAATTGGGGAATTCATAAAAAAATAGAATTTGATTATAAAATGGTCAAGCAACCCACCCTGGATCAATTGAAATGGACGGACCCTATATAATGGAAGTATAGAGTTAGGTTCATACCTTTCTATTTCTTTTGGTCCGTCGTACTTAATCAAAAATGCCATTCATAGCATTAATTGTGAATGTATGTTAAACGTGTATAAAAGGTATGACAGTTTCATAGTAACATTCTAACATAATAAGCTCATTCGTTTGTTTTAAAACTGATTGGAAATATTTTTAGTTTTTGCTTTTATCGCGTGACATTTCGGAAGCGAAATCTGTTCAGGCGTAAGTCCTGAGAAGGAGTGTTTTCACACTTGACTACTCTTAAATTCGGACTTCGGTACCTTTCACTTACAAATCTGACACCTTTACCACTGAACCACTGAGTAATCCAATATATATTTTTTAGAACTTATATACAGTGTGTCCCAAAAGTTGGAAACGCTCAATTATTTGTAAAGTGACATAGATGAAAATTGGGGAGTTTACATTAGTAATCATGCTCTATCCAACAAAAATATTTTCAGTGATGCGGTGTTGCCGCTTCTACAAAAAATTAAAAGCAACTTTGATAATTCAAAATGTATATTATTCAATTTTTTAATGCCCGGAATAAATCTAAATACATCTTATGTATGAAGTCCTATACCTATCTTCAACCATTTACAAAATAATTGACAGACCATTTTGACACTTTGACAGGCTGTAAAATCTAAATCTTGCGAGATCCAGAAAAACGGTTTGCACATTCCTTAAAAAGCAAAGCGGATGGGATTGACAATATCTAATTTTACTTTTACGTCTGTCAAGTATGACGCGTCTCCACGGTTTTGATTTCTAATGTAACAAAGGTGAATATCACCTATTTTATTTCTTTTTTTAACAATTTTTCAATTACTTCCTTGTTAGAAGATTAGATGTTTTTGTATTTGTCCATCGATAGCTTATGAAAAACTAAGATTTTACAGCCTGTCAAAGTGTCGAAATGGTCTATCCATTATTTCGTAAATGGTTGAAGATAGGTATAGGACTTCATACATAAGATGTATTTAGACTTATTCCAGGCATAAAAAAATTGAATAATGTACATGATGTTCCGTTTGAACTATCAAAGTTGCTTTTAATTTTTAGTAGAAGCGGCAACACTGCTACTAGTCTGACACCTTTACCGCTGAGCCACTGAGTAATCCAATATATATTATTTAGAACTTATATATATATATATATATATATATATATATATATATATATATATATATATATATATATTAAAGTTTCATGGTTGCGCAGAAGTTTATTGCGCATGTTGCGCCGTAACCTATTGCGCGAGTGTATTGCGCTTAGGCTCTTCGCGCATTATTGGAATCCATAGGGGTTTCATCTCCACAGCTTGGCTTATTGATTTTCTGCTGTGATGTTTTGAGTTTTCGGCGTGTTGTATTCTCGTCCTTTGGCACTATCTGTATGTTATCCCATTGATGTGGTCTTCGTTCCAGACATCTTCGCCGATTCTTGATTTTTCTGTTCGCCGAACATATCTGGAACGAAGACCACCGCATTCAATGGGATAACATACATATAGTGGCAAAGGACGAGAATAGAACTCGCCGGAAACTCAAAGAAGCCACATACATCGCACTAGCAGAAAATCTAATAAGCCAAGTTAGTGTAGAAACAAAACCCATAATGCGCGAAGAGCTTAAGCGCAATACTGTACAATAGGTTAAGGCGCATCATGCGCAATAAACTACTGCTCAACCACGAAAAAGTTTAATACTATCCTCGCCAGGAGTGATTATCGCTACGTCATCACATACAATCATATGGTGTAATATGAACAACAAGTCAAATTATATTCGTTATAATAAATTCTGATTAGAAAATATACCCCAAGATGGCAGAATTTAAAGCTGCAGAATTCCGAAATACAATAACCTATTTATTGTGATCTATTTTGTAAAAATTAGAGAACGTTGATTATCGTAATGATAACAGTTAAAAAACAATTTCCTTGAAATCTAACAGGTGTTTGGTACGTTACTTTTGCAGCCTGCAGGTTATGTAAGTTATAACACATTGCTGCCCTATTACAAACAATGCAATTTTCAACAAAATGTAAACATTTAATAATTGTAGCGGAATTAAGAAAACGAGAATGGTTGTATCGTAATTTGCTGATAAACAATCATACAATTGGTAATTTGAAAATTCAATTTATAAGTTAAAGGATTTGCATGGAACAACTATCGAGCTGTACCTCGCAACGCTACTATGTCTCATAATCATAATCTCTTATTGTTACCAATTCAGTAACAATGATGGCCCACAAATAGATGGTAACATTATTACACAAAACGGATGTTAAGTTATGTGCCTAAATAAAATGGAACTATTATTCGTACGAAGATGACATTTAATGTGGAACATAAATTCTATGAGAAATGTGTGAATTAACACCTTGAAAAGCATTTTATCATAAAATATATTGCACTTACATAATTGAAATTGTATTAAATATAAACTAACACACTTGTATTACTAATTGTAGGTTGTAGAAACATGGTTGTCAAAGTGTAAAACTTCTAATCGGAATCACCATCTACATCTGAGCTTTCAATATAGTTTCCGATGTTAATAATCAGTTTGTCAATTGTGATGTCCAACATTTCTTTCCGTTTATACCATTGCTTTAATGTTTTTTCAGTATGTCACACATAATTAGTCCATAATGATTTTAATTAAAAGAGTTTACTTGCCGACGATTAAGTGAATTGATCTCTTTAATGTATTGTTTAAGAAATTTAATTCGCATTTCTGCAATGTAACTTTTCCAATAAAGCTCTTTTTTGAATTTTAATCCAAGTCACTGGATTGCACGATGAAGACTTGCAACTGTGACATGTTTTTCTGTA
The DNA here is from genome assembly GCA_036346205.1 of Vesta saturnalis. Classification (NCBI taxonomy): domain Eukaryota; kingdom Metazoa; phylum Arthropoda; class Insecta; order Coleoptera; family Lampyridae; genus Vesta; species Vesta saturnalis. The sequence goes on from JARFJB010000834.1 coordinate 751,120, forward strand.
AATAAATGAGTATGTCAAACATGTATAAAAGATTGTGATGTAATATTACTCACTTTGTGCATACATACTTGTATAACGTATTCCTTACGCATATTTTGGATGTTTCAGGTAGATCGTCAGATTTTGTTTTCTTGCGTGATCGTTTTTTACCTGGACTTGTTAAAACAGGGTTAAATGAAACTCGAGGCTTGATATTTGTCTTCTCAGATATACCCAAGGCGCTTGCCACACGCTGTAATTTCGTGATTGTAATGAATTAAGATATAAACTCTTAAATGTCCTACATACTTCTTGGACAGCATATTCTGATATCAGGGGACCCCCATTTTCTTTAAAGTTTGTAATAAATGATGATTAAAAGAAGTAAGTGTAGGAAAGGAGGAAACAGTCAAAGGATAAACAAACCGGTGGAGGTTATGTAGTATTAGTCAAATGAGATTTAAAATCATATGTATATAAAACAAATTGATTTCGCGTTTATAGGTTTACTCTTTATACTACATTTACTTATTCAATACTGTATGTTGATTTCTTCAAATGCATTACGAATGTTCACCATTCTTATTTAATTCACTGTTTTGTATGAGAAGACAGACAAATTGGATAGCTAAATTCATAAATCAATGACGTAGCGGTAAACACTCCTGGCGAGGACTATATATATATATATATATATATATATATATATATATATATATATGTTCAAAAAATATATATTGGATTACTCAATGGCTCAGCAGTAAAGGTGTCAGACTTGTAAGTGAAAGGTACCAAAGTTCTAATCTGAGAGTAAAGTGCTTTGGAAAAAATCAAACATATGAATTTGACTCAAGTGCGAAAACAGTCCTTTTCAGGGCTAAGCTGATGACGGAAGCAGAGTCCGCTTCCGAAACGTCACCCTACAAAAGCAAAAACTGTGGAAATAGGCCACTCAAGTAATCTGAAACCACAGTTACAAAACACTTATAGTATGGAAATATTTTGTTTTTATGTTGTAAACAACCAATATTTAAATATTAAAGAGAGATATATTGGATTAATTCGTAACACTTAAACCCGTAACCAAACTATTAGTAATTTGATTGTAATCTCATTATATTTAGAATTTACATCGTTTCTACATACTAAAGACAAAGTTTTCATCGATTGGGGCTTGAATCTCGATGGCGCAAATGGTTAGCACGGTACTCCAGCAAAGTACAGATCGTAGGTTCAAATCCTACTCGAGGTAAACTTTTTTTTTATGTATTTAATAAAATTAAATAATTTTTAAACTATTAGAGAGTTTTAGATCATACTTTTATTTTATTTTTGCGATAAGTGTATAGAATCACCCTTCGGTTTTTTTGAAATAGTGTTTAGTCTTAATGAATGAAAATTTCATCTAGTTTGGAATGATCGAAGCAACCATATTTGGAACAATTTTGTCTTGTAGGCAAGTTACTAAATTATTATATTTGCACTGATTGATTAGCAGATACAGAATCAAATTAAATTGATACAGTTACAGAGTGCAATTTGTTTAAAATACAATGTATTAAAATCCAGAACCTTTTCTCTGGCTTATTGCCAAACATACATCATAAACAGATAACATGCTGCAAAAGCTTTTGATATTTAATCGATGTGAACCAGTAACTCCTTTAATTGATCTTCGCAACCTTCATTAACAGCAAATTTTAAACCAAAAATCATACTCTATGATCACTTCTTCATCTGGTTGACGATATATATATATATACAAATAACTTTATTTACTTAAAACTTAGTAAAGCGTCACTATATAGAGCGAATTTGTTCTCTATCATGGCCAGCTATGTACTCGAAACAAACATATTATAACCGGAATCTACAAATAATCTGCCAGAATGACGATATTTATCCAAGAGAAATAAGGTTCGCACTAACAGTAAACACGTAACTACATTCTTTGAACTCGAAACTGTCAATCACTGACAACAGTATACGATACTATATTATTTTACCGAGATGGGCGAGTCGAATAACTATCCCTTACCGGGTTAACAGGAATCTACCCCAACCAAAGCTCTTTCACCACGGTACAGACATAAGAAGAGTCCATCTACCTCCAACACACATTTCTCACCCACTTAAATCTTAAATAACCAATCATCAAAAGGATTGCTGACTACATTTCAGATGTACGGTACTAATTAATAATTTATAATTTCGAAATTTACGGCAAATATGTGATAAAATCACGATCACGTGACACTGTGCCTTTTTTTAATTATAAGATGCCAAAACCTGTTTAAATGGAGATTTTCTTCTTGCCTATTGGAGTTATTAGTATATTTATATATCTCAATAGTTTCACGTTGTAAACGAACATACTAATGAGTTTGTCTTGACAATATTTTCATATTATCAAATTGAATGTCATGATTTCAATTATTTAAAGCATGCTCAGCTACCGCAGATTTCTCTGGTTGACCTAATCTACAAAATCTCATGTTCTTTACGTTTTGTATTAAAGCTACGTTTTGTGGTTCCAATGTATACTTTTCCACGTGAATAAAATAACATACATTCCGGAAGATGATAATAGGTTTTCAGTGGTCGTTCACTGTCCATACGTATAAGGTGCCTTAGCCATCTTAGTTGGCTTTGTGTGACTTTTCTTAGAACGGGTTCTGCTTTTAATTCTTCTCTAACATCTACATTTTGTCTTCTGTCGACCCTTGTTATCCCTAGTACACTGCGCAGGTACTTCACCTCTTTTGAGTCGTTTAGATAATACCCAGCCTTCACTTCCATATGTTAATATGGGCAGGAAAATTGTTTTATCGATGTTGATTATCACTTTCCTGGAGATTTCTTTCGTCTTGATGAAGGAATGTCTCGTCACATGGTACATATGTGGGGCCCTTTCAATTCTGGCTATTATCTCTGGTTCCTGGTCGCCCATGTTGTGCATGTACGTGCCTAGATATTTGAACGTATCGACTTGTTCCAGCGTCCTTCCGTTTAATTCAATCTTATTCGTCCCGTTGCTTGGGATTTCTAGAATCATAGTCTTGGTTCTCTTCTCGTTCATTCTTAGGTTTTTTTTTTCAGAGCTACATGCCATATTTCTAGGATTCTTCTTAATTCTGTTTCATTTTTTGCAAATATCACTGTCATCGGCAAGAGTACATTCTCTTAGCCATACTGGTTCTAGATTTGTGTGTCCCATGTAAATCTTGCTGACTGTGTTTTTTATTTCTTTGATTATGTCGTCCATGACAATGTTGAATAGCGCTGGACTTAGTATCCCTCTCTGTCTTAGTCTTTCATTCACTTTAAAGATTTCTGATTGCATGTTGCTTGCCCTTACGTAATTTCTATTTTTCTTTATTACACGTCTCAGCTTAGGGTTGACATTTGTTTTGGCTAAGCTGTCGAACATTGCATTTCTGGGAACACGGTCGAATGCTTTTTCTAGATCGATGAATACTGCATACATTTTCCTCCCGGATGCTCCGGCTTTCTCTATGAGTTGTTTGATTGTAAATATAAGGTCGTTGGTGCTTCGTCCCCTTCAGTAGCTTTGCATAGTTTTTGTTCTAAAATTCTTTCATAGATTTTTAATACCGTACTGTGTAGAACAATTCCTCGGTAGTTTGAGCACTCCATTCTGTTTCCTTTTTTAAATATTGGTAGTAGTATACATATTTCCCAATCCTGTGGTAAGGTTTCCTCTTCTGCTGCCTTATTACAAATTTCTGTTAAAATGTCTATGCCATTTTCTCCTAGATTTTTTAACATTAGCCCAGTTATCTGGTCGTGTTCTGTAACTTTCCCTTTCTTTAATCTCTTTATGGCATTTTGGACTTCTGTTTTCTCAATCCTCAGCTCCTTTTCTTCTTGTATATTATTGTCGGTTTTGTTTTCATTTCCTCTCGTGGGTTTCTTCTATATTTAGTAGTGTTTGAAAGTATTTTTTGCAAGTCTTTATTATGTCTTGTTCTGTACTCATAATTTGTCCCTTTTTGTTTTCAAAATGGAAATTAAATAACATTAATAACATTTTTTTAAGGATAATTATGCAACCTCTTTCATAATAAGTTCATTACGAAAATAGGCAACATTGTAAAAACAAAAACAATTATTTATGTCAAACAGACGTTTAAAACTTCATGTTGAAAAATTTGAACCAATACTTAAATTTTACCTTAGCCCAGTGATCTGGTTGTGCCCTGCAGCTTTCCCTTTCTTTAATCTTTTTATGGCATTTTGGACTTCTGTTTTCTCAATCCTCGGCCCCTTTTCTTGTTGTATATTGTCGGTTTTGTTTTCATTTCCTCTCGTAGCTTTCTTCTGCAGTTAGTAGCGTTTGAAAGTATTTTTTGCAAGTCTTTATTATGTCTTTATCTGTACTCATAATTTGTCCCTTTTCGGTTTCAAAATGGAAATTAAATAACATTAATAACATTTTTTTAAGGATAATTATGCAACCTCTTTCATAATAAGTTCATTACGAAAATAGGCAACATTATAAAAACAAAAACAATTATCTATGTCAAACAGGCGTTTAAAACTTCATGGTGAAAAATTTGAACCAACACTTAAATTCTACCTTAGGATTTTTTTGCCGTTAAATTACATGTCGTATAAAAAAATTGCATAGAACATAATGAATCGATATGTTTAAGGTCTATATCTAGGTATTTTTATATTTTTGAAATATGCAGCTGTTTTAGATATATTTGTTAAAAACCAAAGTTGCCCCTAATAAACCCCTGCCCCTCTCCGCCGCAGGATTTCTCCCAAAAAATCTAATTAGCTCCAAGCGAAATAAAAACAAGCTTAAATACAAAATTTTAAATACGTAGATGTTTTCGGTCTGGAGTTACCATGGATACTAACATACATCCACACACACACACACACACATCCGAACATTATGGCCAATCTTGGCCAAAAGTTGTTAAATGAGCAAATAAGTCGATCTAGCGATAGTGAAAAAACAAGTCGATTGCATAACCTTCTATACCTACATATGTATATGTAGGTTGGAAGTAAAAAATTTAAATTTCATGTAGTGCTTCTTCTGCATATTACCTTTACAAACACTTTTTCTAAATCGCTAATTCCTTTAATTATGAAATACCCTTTGTAATACTAATGACAAAATCTTTTTATTTTTAGGTAATGAGAATTATAGATAATGTTCGACCTGATCGGCAAACTGTTATGTTTAGTGCAACATTTCCACGTCAAATGGAAGCGCTTGCAAGACGAATATTACAAAAGCCTATTGAAGTTCAGGTCGGAGGACGATCTGTAGTATGTAAAGACGTAGAACAGCATGCTGTTATATTAGAGGAAGAGCAAAAGTTTTTGAAACTCTTAGAAATTTTAGGCTTATATCAAGAACACGGCAGTATTCTTGTTTTTGTAGATAAACAAGAAAATGCAGACATTTTATTAAAAGAACTCATGAAATCAGGTTACAATTGTATGAGTTTACATGGTGGAATTGATCAATTTGATAGAGATTCTACAATAGTTGATTTTAAATCTGGTAAAGTGAAACTTTTAATTGCAACATCAGTTGCAGCTCGTGGTTTAGATGTTAAGCATTTAATTTTGGTTGTTAATTATGATTGTCCCAATCACTATGAAGATTATGTTCATCGTTGTGGACGTACTGGAAGAGCAGGAAATAAAGGGTTTGCGTACACATTTATAACGCCAGAACAAGAGAAATATTCTGGTGATATTATTCGAGCTTTTGAATTAGCATCACTGACCGTTCCAGAAACCTTAAGACAACTTTGGGATAAATACAAAGCTAAACAAGAAGCTGAAGGTAAGGGAATCAAGTCATTTGCTGAATGGAGTAAAGATTATACATTAAAGTTCATAAAGAATAAACCATATTACATAATACACTTTTAGGTAAAAAGGTTCATACTGGTGGAGGTTTCAGTGGAAAGGGCTTTAAATTTGATGAAACTGAAGCAGCAGCCATAAATGAACGACGCAAATTCCAAAAAGCTGCATTAGGTTTACAAGATTCTGATGACGAAGATTTGGAACATGATATTGATCAACAAATTGAAAGCATGTTTGCAACAAAACGCATAGTTAAAGAAATTAAAGCTCCACTTGGTATATCTGATTAAAATTTACATGATTTTCTGAATTCATTGGTGCATGTTATAGGTATCATAAACCCAAGTCTTGGTGGTCAGCATTCGGCTGTGGATAAATTAGAATTGGCAAAACGGTTAGCGTCTAGAATTAACCTAACAAGAACTCATGGTAGTGATACAAAGTTTGCAACACAACAAGCTGCTGAATCTATTCTGAAAGGTAGTGGTAGTCATCCATTAATTACTGCTAAAACTGTAGCAGAACAGTTGGCTGCTAAGCTTAACACGAAATTGAATTATCAACCTAAAGACGATGATGATAGAATGGATGATGATTCAGAGCAAACATTTAGGAAGTATGAAGAAGAATTAGAAATTAATGACTTCCCACAACAAGCAAGATGGAGGGTAACATCAAAGGAAGCATTGGCTCAAATATCAGAATATTCAGAGGCAGGTATAACAGTTCGAGGGACATATGTGCAACCCGGAAAGTCACCTCCTGAAGGCGAACGTAAATTATACCTTGCAATTGAGAGCACAAGTGACATTGCTGTTTCTAAAGCAAAAGCTGAAATTACAAGGTTGATTAAGGAAGAATTACTTAAACTTCAAACAGCTGGTCATCACACATTTAATAAGGCTAGATATAAGGTTATTTAGTAAATTTTATTGTAAAAATATTCGGTGTAGTATAATTCTTAAAAATAATGTGTGATTAAATATTTTATTTAAAAACATTCCGGATTATGCACAAGATTCTCTCCTTTTACACCTTTGTATGTACACAAGAAATAAGATTTATTGATTTAAGAAAGAAATTTACCGTTTTCGAAAGTTTCAATATTTACTAGATCTTGATTTTAGTCATTTTTACTTCACCACCTGATTGGAAGCTAGGCCAGTAGCACATGGAATGCAACCTATTGTTTTTTTGCTTGTGCCATTATCCATTATTATACAAAAATTTCTTTCTACAAAGAGGTCAACTGTAAAAAAATATCTGTAGTAGAACAACACGTCTGTCCAACCTACAAAGTAGCAATTAAAAGAAAGGAAAAAATTTTAATAATAATTTTTTTAGGTTAATTACGTAACTTCTTTTTTATACCTTCATAACAAAAATAGGCAACATTGTAGAGCAGTAATCTATGTCAGATGGACGTTTAAAAACTTCGTTAGAGGTTAAGAGACACCTAACTTAAAAAATTCGAAATACTGATAATACAATTTGAGCATTTTCAATCCTTTTTAATCAATTTTTAGACTTAGTTTGTTTTATATTAAGAAACTTTATAAAGAAAAGTTATGTAAAAAAATATGTCAACACATTTTCTTATAAAATTAATCGTTATTCAGATTTTGAAATTCTACCGTGCCGCTAAATTACGTGTTGTATAAAAAATAGCATAGAACATAATTAATTGATATGTTTAAGGTCTATATGTTGGTATTTTTATATAGTCGAAATTATGAGAGAATTCCGATAACGACTTAGCACTTTTATTCAAGCACTACGGTCGAACATGCAACTTTGTCGTTTTTACACATGTTATATGACAAAGATGGAAAGAAATTTGTTGTGTATAACCCCGTGGGTGGTGAACTACAACCTGCACTGTACGTTAAAACCTAGGTTCAATTTAAGTACATGCATTAGAAGAAGATGCAAATGTGCATCGCATGTCTTTATATAAGTGGCAAATATTGACTTAAAATTATTTACACAGTGGTACAATTAAATTGAATAAATAAATTCATTATGACGACATAAACAATTAAGTTCCTAATAGCATCTAAACAATTAAAAAACTATTTCGGATGAGCCAAAAAAATTGAGTTTTGTTCTACTACTTGAAGTTTTCTGGCGGCTGAGGCGGGTTTTACTCTTAGGCATCTTCAGTATCTGTTCAATAGATGCATAATTACATGTTAAAATTACAAGTATTTCATATTTAACTCACCTTATAAATCAAAAGCTGAAATGGCAAATTCAATCAACAAAGATATTCAACGTATTCTCGAATGGGGAAAGAATAATCTAGTTAAATTTAATGCTAACAAAATTCAGTGTTGCCTTGTGTCCGCCAAAAAAGATCGATCATTTCCTGTTGTAAGTATGAATGGCTCAGTTCTTAAGTTTTCAGACTCTATTACTATGTTGGGTATGACTGTATCTTCAAATTTCTCAAGGGTTGACCATATTCTGTCAGCTACCAAAACAGCTGCTCGTAAAATAAGCTTTTTGTACAGATCTAAGCAGTACGTTACATCTCGACAACTCCTTTTGCTGTATAAGGCCCAAATTCGGCCTCATCTGGAATATAAATCTCACCTTTGGGTTAGTGCTCTCCAATACGCTCTCGATATCGTTGATCGTATTCAAAAGAGAGCGATTAGGCTTATAAATGACCCGTCCTTAACTTCTGACATACAGTCCCTTGAGCATAGAAGGATGGTTTCAGTTCTTTCTTTGTATTCTCGTGATTACAACGGCTATTGTGCTGGTGAATTACATTCTTTGATACCATCTCCGGCTATCTTTGCGAGAAACACGCGGTTCGCTCATTCACATCATCAGTATGCAGTACAAATCTCCACTTGTCGTACCAAACGGGCGCAATCCACATTTTTCTACACGGCTTCTAAACTCTGGAATGATCTCCCTAGTTCCTGTTTTCCTCTCACTTATGATATGAGAAAATTTAAGGTAGCTGTTCATAGGCATCTATTGGCAATTCATTATCCCTATATCCATCCTCCTAAGTGTTCCTGAGTGCTTTAGCACGATAGGCCTTATTTAGCCTGTTCAGGTCCACAATCATAAAAAAAAAAAGCCTTAATGTTTAAGAATACTTCTGCCGAGAAAGAGATAACTTTGGAATTTTGGGCAATGTTGAGGCAGTGTTCCAAAGAACATCCATTGCTTTAAAAGTTTGTGATAGAAGAATTAGAAAGATCGTTTTGAGCAAAGAGGCGGGCAATCTATTACCAACAACAATTAAGTGATCCCGTAAATTAGGATAATAGGTAAATTGTTACTAATGATAAATAGAAAAAATGAACAAATGAAAAAATTTAAATACGGAATATGGTTAATGGCGCGAAAGCAATAATCGGCAATAAATGTAAATCTCAGATCTGTTTTTGGATCTGTTGAAGTTAGCTTTATTCTAATATTTCGTCCATACACGACTCGGGTCGAAATCTTAGGAAGTTCGAATTTCGGTAACGAAGGTTAAACCACAGTATCGTGTTATATTGTGGTTCAACTCTTCATTTATCAAACAAAGAGCACTTACGGCGACATCTATCGAGTACAGCATGCGTAAAATGGAAATTCCCCAGCCTTAATGTTTACGAATACTTCTGCCGAGAAAGAGATAACTTTGGCATTTTAGGCAATGTTGAGGCAGTGTTTCAAAGAACATCCAGTGCTTTAAAAGTTTGTGATAGAACAATTAGAAAGATCGTTTTGAGCAAAGAGGCGGGCAATCTATTACCAACAACAATTAAGTGATCCCGTAAAAAATTCAAAAGTGAAGATATGCCCAAATAATTAAAATATACCATAAGAGATATTGTATATGAATGTATGCCAGAAAGGAACATGTCACAATGCAAGCAGTTAAAAATATAATGCATAATAAAGGATTATTGGAAGCATCATGCACAACTATACAGTCCTAGTCACCTAAGAAGGCGAGCGCGGCAATGAGCAAACGACGAATTTATGCTGCTTGTAAAATTGGCGCGTATCTAAAGTACCTACTTTATGATAAACAAAATATATTTCAAAAATGGTGCTATAAAATTAATAAAACACAGAACCTAATATATAATAAGTAAATAAAGATATGATGCGCCACTGACTTGTATTTTTACAGTACTCGGCTTTCGGAACCATGAATCGGGTTGCGCCGGTTGCTCGCCTTCTTAGCTGACTAGGACTGTAAGAAATATTGTATATAGCATCAGGTTTGCTATCACCTTACTCTAACCTTAATAAATCAATGCAGTAATAATTTAATACAGGCCTGTATTTCATAAATGGTGATCACCAGGTTATACAGTTAGCTAACTGCAGTATAAGTAAAAACATCACAACATGCTAAGGGCTTGCATTTACAATTAATGAACCAAAAAGTAACTACATACCAGGCACACACAAAGTATTCCAACGATAAACATACTTTAGTGTTGCACCGGTTATCTCCCCAAGGTCAGCATTATGCCAGTTCTACCCGGGAGCCCATTTACGCTTCCACTACATTTACAAGGGAACAACTATCTTAAAATATGCTATATTATAGGTGTCAAAATAAAATACATCAATAATGAAATCGTTAAATAACAAGATATTATTTATATTAGATGGAATAATCGCTCTTACCATGATATTGTAATATAAATCGTATACACATTTCAACTATTATCTAGTTCAAATTATAAAAGAACCTTCCACCTTCAAGTCGAGTTATATTAATCTTATAATTAAGTTACGCTTTTTTTTTGAGATCATAATATTATAAGCATTTACTGAAAGCAAAAATGCATTACCTTTTTATTCTATGTTATTTCATCAGACAAAATAATACATTTATCCTTTTTCAAAATATCAAAAATCAACAACCCTCTCTATTATTTTCTTAACAACCTATCTCCAAGCACACCTTATTTCTACTATCAAAATATACAACAGCCGCTCATATTTACTAGATGGTTTCAATTCAACCCGCCTTCTAATTTATAAAATAAAATAGACCTACAGATGCACCAGTTGTGGTACATCACAATATTCAAAAAGAATCTCCTGTTCCCGTCGTGTTTCTAGATGAAACCTGGATATTTAATAAAGGACCAGTTAAACGGTCTTGGCAAGATCATGCTCCAAAGTCTGTGAAAAATACACAATGTTCTTCCACTGAGAAAAAATATATCATCCTACATGCCGGTAATTCATATAGTTTCATTGAGGATGTAAATTTAATATTCGCTGCAAACTCAAAGTCAGCCGATTATCATGATAGTATGGATGCAACCTTAGAATACAAAATACCAGGAAGGAGTTTTTGTTAATTATATGTGCGTCCGGGATGGGTGTTGCATATGGTGGAAAACAAGTTTCCGGTTAATAATACCTAACAACGAATTTATACATATTTTAAATTATTTAATATTTAGAATATATTTTTAAGCTACGGTATAACTAGTCATGCATTTATTCAAAAAAATATTTACACTTCCTGATACAATAAAGTTAGAAATATAAATTATGACATTTTTAAAGTTAAATCTTGTAGAACAATGATCGTTACGCTTATGAATTAAACTCATAACCTAAATTGAATCTTGAAGTTTATTATAAACGGTCACAGATCTAGCTGGACACAACGGTCACCTTGGACACAATGGCCACTGGACACTACGGTTACACATAATTTTGGTATTGCATTGTTCTAAATTGAGCTATATTAAAGAAGGCATTGCTACATTTTAGGTGATTGGATATTGGTATTATATGGACCATTATTACACCTGGTTATCAACTGTTACTTTGTATTGGGAATTTCGCTTATCGACGAATGCATACCAAAGTATTATGTAATTAACAAAAAAATTTTTTTTGGATCCCGATATAATTACTTTCCCAAATTCTAAAATTCAAATTTATACAAGAATTATTTAGGCATAGTATATTCATTCATCTTTGTTTTAACGTGTTATACGTCAGTTTGTCAATGTTACAGGTGGAGCCCTAGAGGCTGACATAAATATCTAAATATTTTTTATTCGAATAAACTATATTAAACTGTTGAATTGTTACTTTTATACTTGTGTGTTTATCGCTATAACTATTTTGCCTTTATCTAGGTTGGTTTATAAGGGTAGATTCTCTACCAGACGATTCTAGCTTCCCGACTGGAGTACTTTATTCCTGGAGACCTTGATGGTTGGCGCCCTTGGTTTTCTTTTGTCTCCGAACCACGTCGGAGCTAGCGCGGTAATTTTTATGTTGTGTGGTCCCCACCTAAACTATTTTTTAAGACATTTTATTAACTTTTGCCAACCTACCAAAAACGACCGTAACAGTGCTACCACTAAAGGGGGAAAAACTACCGTTTTTTTAGTTTTAAAAAAGTAGCCCTTTTTACATCCGTCACTCTCCCTTAAAATTTTTAAATGTTACTACCTACTTAGAGATGGGTACACCAAATTAAAGGAAATCAAATTCTCTTTTTTTAAAAACTTTTTTCAAATTTGTTAACCAACCTCAACAACCCTTATCGTTTTATTGTTTTATTTATTAGCTTCAGAACTAGATTTTTGTAGCGTAATATTAAAAGAATGATTTTAGAAACATTGTAAAAGAGTGTTTTGGAATTAGTCTCACCCCCTAAAAATCTAAAAGTTCTAAAGCTAATTAAAAAGCCATAAAAGAATTTAAACTGAGGTGAGTAAGCGCTCGTATTAAAAATAGTAATATCAAGGCTGCGACATACTTTTTTACTTTCTCGGTATACTAAGAGAAAGTATTGCAATTCGTGTCTGTCTCCGAGACTATTTGATCGATTTTAATGAGATTTGACATGGGCCCCTATATCTGAAAGTTATGTATAAAACTGGCTTTTCGTAAAAATCAATTAATAGGGGGCGAAATAAGGGTGGTTTTTTTGGTGGTGGATTTCCAAAGCTAGAGCCAGAAAGTCTATCTTTGATAAAAAGTTAGTAACCCTAAACCCCGATCGAACAAAATTTTTTAAAAAAATTTTAAACTCAATATGGCGGCCAACATGGTGATTTTAGTAAATTTCGGCGGTTGCTCTTTCAGTAAGAAACCATAAAAGCTACTTGCAATTTGAAAATCGCAACTTGTATATAAAAGTACATACCTTCGAACGGTTTGTAAATATTTTTGAATATTTATAGCCACATATAACGAAAATATGATGAGCTTTATGAGATTACTCTAACTTATCCAGGACAGAGTTCATACCTATGTTTCTAATAAAAATGAAATCTTGGAAATAAGGAATTATATAGCTGCTAAACTGCTACAATGAGATATTTTTAGCGCTTCCGGTTTTGCCTAAAATAACAAAAAAAAATTTTTTTTAATTTTTGTATTATTTTATATCAAAGTTTCAAAAACAAATCTAAAGTATTTTTAAACCAATTTCTCATGCTATCCAAATACGTAACAATATACAGGGATTTGCAAAATATAAAGTGAATAAGATAAAAATAATTTTTATAGGTAGGTATATCTTATTATATTGCAAGTTATAATGACTATCAACGTATAGCTTTTAAATGTACACATAACGACAATATATTGAGCTTTATGAGATTTCTATCTTATCCAGGACCGGAGTTAGGAATTCAAAAATTTAGAAATCTTATAACTATGTTTCTAATAAAAATGAAATCTTGATATGAAGGGATTATATAGTAGACATACATAGCTACTAAACTGCTATATTGGATTATTTTTATTACTTCCGGTTTTGCCGAACATATTATTATTTCAATTTTTTTTTAATATTTTATATCAAAGTTTCAAAAACCATTTTGAAGTATTTTAAAGTTAATTTCTCATGCTGCCCAAAATATGTAAAAATATACAGTGATTTGCAAAACACAGGGTGAATAAGAAAAAAAAATTTGTAGGTAAGTATATCTTATTACATTGCAAGCTATACGGAGTTAGGAATTGCTGCGGGCAACAGTTAGTTTCCTTATACGAGAAAGTGTTGTGCCGAAGTCCATCGGCCAGATTTTTCTGAGAAGTAATGATTTAATGACTACTAAAAATGGAAGTAATGACTAAAAGTATGGAGTTTTCTAGCAATAAAAATTAGAAAATTTAAGTTTTGCAATCGCAATTTTTACACAAATAAATAGGACGGTGGGTTTACTATTTGGTTTTAAATAAACTGGCAATAAAAATATTGATATTTTGGTTTCATTAATAATGACGGACAGTTAAATATAACATTTTATTCAAAAACATTATTTTGAAAATAATTTTCGTCTTAAGCCAGAGAGGAGATGGAAACTCTTGTAATTCGACATAAAAGAACACTTTTAAGTACTACAGGTTAATACTCATTTACTGTTGTTCATAACATAATAAACTTTAAAAATATGAATGTCTTTTAAGAACTGTTCTGGGGATTAATAAAATATTTTTCTACGTTTAAAAGCATATCTTAGTATGGATAATAATAATAATAATAATACAAGCAGAAGTAAGTACCTATACTGTTGAGATCTTAAGCCTTTTTGAATATTTAAACTTATTGCAATATTTTCTGGCCAGAAGAACAATAAATCAATAGATGGAAGATATCGATAAATAATCTTTCGGAACGTGGATTAAGTTTTACTTGTCACCAAGGGTATTTTAAAAAGGTAAAGGCAACTCTATTCTCAGCACATTATTTGCAATTGCTATTGAGAAATATTTTTAAGTAAACGTAGATTTTAGAGATCGGTAATTTAAGTAGCCGCGGGCAGAGTAGCGGTGCGCGTACCAAAAGAAATAAAATCTACCTTTTTTTAAATGACTTTAATGACTACTGTGGCATCCCAGTAAATAGTAATTTTCTTATTACAGTAAAATAGAAACGACGTAGAACACTCTTGACTCGTAATTAGCACCAGGCGTACTATTTCAATCTTTTCCGGGCAGGTGGGGCCTAGCAGACCCGGCTGAACCTATAAATAATTATTTATCCGTTGTTTTTTAAGAAAATCCTTTTTAGACTACCTAATCTTTATATGCGTATTCGATAACATTTAATAAAAGTGTTTCGCTGTGTAAAACATTAGCTTGAAGAAATATTAGAAATCGAAGACGTAGCCTTATCAGTGGTACAGGTAGTGACATTCAGCTGGATGACGATAATCATTGTTCGACTGCTAGTGAAGACGAAGATGTTCAACAAGCAGGAAGCAATGGAAAAGACGAAAATTCTGGAGCATTCAGATACCGTTTTTTTAACTGTTTATTTGATAAATATTAATAAATTAAATCTTAAAAAACTATAATATTTAATCGGCATCGAAAACAAAATAAAAAACAGAGTTTAAATAATGAGGGTCTGTGAGGCCCACATTGCCCAGTTACATTGCCCAAGCGACTTGCCCGGATAAAGCTTAAAACACAAAAAAATGTTTATTCATTCACAAATTAATATCTAATAAATTTTATTAAAATTAACGACACTCCCTCACCAAAACTATGGGGGGTTAGAAAATTGCTGATCTTGATTTAAATGTGGTGGGCGGTGTCATTCATTACACAATTCTTATTGGCGATTGTTAAATAACACATACATACAAAAGTTACTTTTGGTGGGGGCAATATCAACTTTTCTCCATAAACTCAGTAATATTATGTTACAATAGTATCCATTGTGCGTACTATAGCAGGTATAAAATTGTTGAGATCATTTTTTTGGTATTGAGTTTATTCACTTTCAATTTTGTGAAAATGGGACTACAGGACATTCCTGGTCACAAAAGAGGGTGGAAATATTTCACATCTGAAGCTAGTCCGGGTATTTTTTACCGAAAAAAGTCTCAAAGAAACAATGTGACGGATTTAGCGTGTGTCGAAAAAGACTGCAAGGCCAGGGCATCATTCTCCGGTAGTTTATTTGTGTCTGTCCAAAACGAACTCCGCAACCATCTAGCAGGCCCAGCTAAGAGAGAAGACCTATTGCTGAAACAGCGAATGTTAACAAAAGCCGCGTCCACAAGTGACGAAATTAAAACAATTGTAACCAATAGTGCCAGGTAAATTTTTATACAAAGTGATGTAACATTAACAGCTGCT
Organism: Vesta saturnalis; assembly: GCA_036346205.1. Classification (NCBI taxonomy): domain Eukaryota; kingdom Metazoa; phylum Arthropoda; class Insecta; order Coleoptera; family Lampyridae; genus Vesta; species Vesta saturnalis. Next base: position 767,065 of record JARFJB010000834.1, read on the forward strand.
CCAAGTGTATAAACACTAAAACTGGGCCAACTTATAACATTAACACAGAAGCGATGATGTAATAAACAATTTGTAATTGATCGAATAATTTTAATTAATATAAAAAATTACCAAATAACAATCGAGATAGGGAGAGTTCTAATTTAGAGTTTAATTAACATACCTGAAATACTTCCTGCTTCTCATAAGCTTAATAATTTTCACTTATACTTAATTCATAAAAAATGTTATCTAAAAATTATGAAAAAATGATAAAATCTCGAGCGCCATGTTGTCTTTTATATATATATATATATATATATATATATATATATATATATATATATATATATACATAGGAACAACAAAACCTAGTTAAGGAATAATAATAAACAATTTATGAAAATGAAAATAAAATAACATGATATACTTAAGTTTATTTAATATCTGATTGAAAAGGTTAAAAATCAGAAGTCTTATACTATTCTAAAATTATATAAAAACATTACCTTTGAACGTTCGGTACATAAACTGTAACTGGTAACTATGAAGCAGAATGGTGAACTTGGTGAGGTCAATGTCTTGCTTATTTCCCTTTATATATTGTGTCCATAACTTTATTGAATTTCTTTGAAGTTTAATTCGCCAAATTTATTTATAAAAGTATGTAGAACTTGCGTTGTAAAATGTAATTCAAGTAAAAATTGCCATTTAAATTAGAAAATAGAATAGTAAATTACTGACTTATACGTGTCATTAAAAATAATTATTATAAAAATGCCATATAAAAGTATGCATTAAAAAATATGAGTAAAATATAAGTCAAATATGAGTGCAAATAAATGAAATAGGAGTGCAAATAAGTGCAAACTAAGTGCAAAGTAAGTAATTAAAAGTAAAAAAATAAAAGTGCCTAAAAAACAAACAAATGCTTTAGTTTTAAATATAATGAATTAGAAAATAACTTACCACCAAAATCTGATCAAATATAAAAAATTAGGTAAAAATCATGCTTACTGCTGTAACATTCAGCATTAAGTGAATTAAAAAAAAAACTTTCAGAATAACTCAAGTGTATTCCCCCTAAAAGTCTTCACGCGTTGTGCGAATACAATAATATAAATCCAATTTTTTAAGAAAGGGAACTATAACTATTTATGTAATATTACACCCAAAAGATATGTTCTAGGAAATGCAAATTAAATTGCCATTCTCAATTCTACATATTAATAATTAAAAACTTTTCTAATATTACGCCAAATAAATGAACGATTCTTAAATTAATGTACTTTTTAATACAACCACAAAAAAAGGTTGTTACACACCCACTCCTAAAATTTGGACTCTGAGATCACCAAAGTGGAGATTCCAAACACTAAGCTAATAAATGAAATTATTAAAATTTAAAAAATACAAAATGTTAAGCTAATTAAAATATAAGCAATATTTAAAAAATAACAAGAAAATGTACGAAAAAGTACGGAAAATGTGATGTTGTCGGTCAGGAAAGACCCCTCGCAACACCAAAAAAGCTAATGACGCGCTACCACCCGCACACGCCACTAGTCGAGAATCAAGGACCCGAAACCTTAAATAAAGTAAAAAACTTTAACTGGTGGGGTTAGTGAAGCAAACCACCATCAGAAGAGCAAAATGAGTATCCGGTAAAAAAATTTGAATCTAAGGTAAAAAACGAACGGAAACCGAAACCTACCATGATCTGAAGGGACAGTGGGCAGAGAACCCGGAAACGGTCATCGTGCAACTTTATAAAAAATCAAGGCTAAACGCCACTCTACTCGAGAGTATAAAAATAGAAAAAATCCTTCCGGACTAACAATATATAATCACGAGACTCGAGGTCGAGAGAGAGCGGTTCAATTACCCTACCCCGGTGGTCTCAAACCAAGCCTCCTAGGTACATAACACAACTACCACTGTCACGTTCGATAAGTGAGTCAAAATCGGTAAATCCAAGATACGACTATTTTCATGGCAAATTAGCTCAGGATGCTTCGTCGTGGAGAACAAGAGAGGCCACTCTACCCTTCACGAGATTCAGGTTTCATGTTGTTCCACAGTCATCGTCCAAGACCAGACATACCCTTAACTAACACGCACGTTTTATAAATAAATCGAAATCTAGGTGAGTAGCCAAGAGAAGATGAAGCACTCTTACGAACACAACAACCCCCTCCTAAAACTACCAAAACGTCATAATCAGGAAGTGAACTAATCGAGGTTGACACGAGGCGAACCGAAGTCCTCAAGCACCGTCCAAGAATAGTAACACTACACAAATCAGGAAAAACAAAATAACTAAATCAATAAAAAAATAAAAATGTATAGAAGCATTACTAGTTTTCCTATCCATGGTTATGAGTTTTACACGTCAAATTAACGATCAGAGGTAAACTCAAAATAGTTATCTTCAATTTTACTATTGCAACAATAGCAAATTGTAAATCCAATAAAGGAAGATAATCTGCCTGAGAACTAATGTCCCAAAAAATCGGCAAAACAATCGCACGATGTGATCTAAATATCAAACATCATGCTAAACAAATCAATCGCACGATGGGATCTAATTATCAACCATCGTGCTAACAAATGTAGCAACAATCGTGCTAAACAAATGTAGCAGAAAATAAAATAAATGGTTTGCAAAGCCACAAAAATATAAAATAAAATAATGTGCGAACTAAGCACAAAATAAAATTATTTTGAAAAATTATCAAAATAATTAAAAAATATATAAATAAGAAAACCAGAATGTAAAAATACTAAAATAGGAAAATAATTAAAAAGAATACGAAAAAATAAGAACTAATGGGGTTTTAAATCTTTAACATGAAAAACACCTAAGGGTTTATTATCAATAGGGGTGGCCAATCGGTACGTAGTTGGACCTACCACCTCAATAACTTTTGCTTCAATAAATTTTGGAGCTAACTTTTGACTATAATTTTAGTCGCATCAGATAAAGTAAAATTCTTTTTCCAAACCAAATCGCCAACATTTAATTTCAACGGACGACGTCGCAAATTGTAAGATTTTGAATTTCTTTCGTAAGCTGCATGTAAATTTTGTTTAACATGTTTAAAAATGGTGAAAGTTCATTTAAATCTTGAACTAATTGTTCACGGTTAGTAATAAATAAATCATCCTCTTTGAAATCCTTTAGTCGACCATAAAAATCTCCAGAAATAGGAACTGTCCGACCAAACGCCAAAAAGGAAGGTGAAAATTTCGTAGACTCATGAACAGCGTTACGATTTCAATTGAAAAACAATTCAACAGAGAAGAAGTACAATCTAAGAAAATAAAAAATGGAATTTACACACAAATAACACAAAAATATGTTAAACTTTCGCATCTAATCTTCCACCATTAAATTTTAAATGTATAAACATGAACCGAACTCTTAAAAATTTGTAAATTTCCAATTAATTTGGAAAAAATCTTAAGCAGGAATACTAACTGAAGTATTAATATTGTCATTATGTGACAGAAAAATAAAATAATCTAAATATTGTAATTCATTTCAAAGTTTTCGTTAAATGGGTTCAATAAATTCTAATGAATCGTTACATAAATTTAATAACTGATCGTATAAATATAAAAATTCATTATCAAAAGTAATGTAATTCAAGCGTTTCAAAATTTAAATAAATGTATTAACAATTGAATGTTATGAAGTTTATGAATAACAAAACCTAAATATGATAATTAAGATTAACAAAATTCACATTTATCTAAATTAATATTTAAATTGGCATCCTTAAGCCCTTTAAAAACTTCTCTTAGTCCTTAAAAGTACTTGAAAAAATAATAATATCGTCTAAATAAACAAAAACTGATTGAGATAAATCATGTCCTAAAATGGTATCCATAAATCGTTGTAATGTATCATTGTAATGCATTTTTTAATAATTCCTGTTACATAAAATGTAATCAAAGCAATTTCTCAATTTAATTTACGTCTCTCACCTAATGTCAACCTTTCTGTTTCATTTACATTTAAAAACAAATTTAATTCTACTAATAACTCGTCACTATATAAAACATCAACTAAGTAATTTAAATTTGACATCGTAAAAAATATTATATAACACAATCAATAAATTTCATTATGTATATACACATAAAAATACCAAGCGTAACATTAAATGGTAACACTCCTTAATATTCTGTCTACTCTTAACATAAAATCAAAATAAACAAACACAAGTGACAATAACCAGCATTGAAATAACAGCAAATCCCTTTTTCTAGCCCCAAATTGTATTAACACAAATGTAAATAAAATAACAAATACAAAGCAATAAATTTCGAATAAATTTCAATGTAATAAAAATGTAATAAATTTCAATGTCCCTGCTCGGGCGCCAAATTGTAACATTAAAAGCGGGGCCAATTTATAACATTAACACAAAAGCGATGATGTAATAAACAATTTGTAATTGATCGAATAATTTTAATTAATATAAAAAATTACCAAATAACAATCGCTACTGCCGTCGGCTCATCGGTAAATTGAGATAGGGAGAGTTCTAATTTAGAATTTAATTAACATACCTGAAATACTGCCTGCTTCTCATAAACTTAATTATTTTCACTTATACTTAATTCATAAAAAAATGTTATCTAAAAATTATGAAAAAATGATAAAATCTCGAGCGCCATGTTGTCTTTATATATATATATATATATATATATATATATATATATATATATATATATATATATATATATATATCATAGGAACAACAAAACCTAGTTAAGGAATAATAATAAACAATTTATGAAAATGAAAATAAAATAACATGATATACTTAAGTTTATTTAATATCTGATTGAAAAGGTTAAAAATCAGAAGTCTTATACTATTCTAAAATTATATAAAAACATTACCTTTGAACGTTCGGTACATAAACTGTAACTGGTAACTATGAAGCAGAATGGTGAACTTGGTGAGGTCAATGTCTTGCTTATTTCCCTTTATATATTGTGTCCATAACTTTATTGAATTTCTTTGAAGTTTAATTCGCCAAATTTATTTATAAAAGTATGTAGAACTTGCGTTGTAAAATGTAATTCAAGTAAAAATTGCCATTTAAATTAGAAAATAGAATAGTAAATTACTGACTTATACGTGCCATTAAAAATAATTATTATAAAAATGCCATATAAAAGTATGCATTAAAAAATATGAGTAAAATATAAGTCAAATATGAGTGCAAATAAATGAAATAGGAGTGCAAATAAGTGCAAACTAAGTGCAAAGTAAGTGCAAAGTAAGTAATTAAAAGTAAAAAAATAAAAGTGCCTAAAAAAACAAACAAATGCTTTAGTTTTAAATATAATGAATTAGAAAATAACACCACCAAAATCTGATCAAATATAAAAAATTAGGTAAAAATCATGCTTACTGCTGTAACATTCAGCATTAAGTGAATTAAAAAAAAAGCTTTCAGAATAACTCAAGTGTATTCCCCCTAAAAGTCTTCACGCGTTACGCGAATACAATAATATAAATCCAATTTTTTAAGAAAGGGAACTATAACTATTTATGTAATATTACACCCAAAAGATATGTTCTAGGAAATGCAAATTAAATTGCCATTCTCAATTCTACATATTAATAATTAGATACTTTTCTAATATTACGCCAAATAAATGAACGATTCTTAAATTAATGTACTTTTTAATACAACCACAAAAAAAGGTTGTTACAGTGAGGAGAAAGAACTGAATAATTCTTATAAATTTTTAAATAATGCTTTTATACAAAAATGACTTAAATAAAAGTTGTTTATTACAGTATGGCGTATATCTTGGCAATATCTGCCAAGTTTTGTGGCCGTTCGAAACTTTGAAAACAGTTTAAACACGTTTTGTGGTAAATTTAAAGTTTGTGCAATTGCCGTCTTATAGTTTCTAATTTTGATAAAAATTGTTCTATTCGCTTTGTTTAAATCCTTTTTTTTGCATTAGTTCATAAGAATTTTTGACTATTATTGACAGATTCTGAATATAGGAAGAACAAGCTCTCTATTGATGAAGATTTAATTAAAATATATAAACTAGTAAATGCAATTTAAAAATAAAATTCATTGAAATATATTGTTTTAACTAAGTTTGCCCATTAAGGCCCGCTACAATTTGGGTTAATACTGTCGAATTTTCTATTTTTTTGTGTAATAAACCACAAGTTATATAAATGCAAAATTACTTTGAAATATGTCAAAAAATAATAGACTTATACATAAGGGCACCTCTTAATTATGGTTGAATACGTTTTTTTTTTGTTATTTTAAATAATATAAATCCAAAATTTGGTTAAAATCTGACAATAAATAACTGAGTTAACCATAAGGGTACTCCTTCATTATGGACGGATACGGCCCATTAACGATCTTGACCTTTCTTTTCTGATATAGAATATGCACCTAAAATTTGGTTCCGATAAGGCCGGGGACACACGGTTCGTGTGAACGCCCGGTCCGGGTTTTGCCCGGATCTGGGAGAACTTTGAGTGTCAGAACACACGACCCGGGTAAACGCCCGGATGTGCTAGGCTATAACTTTACATCAAAGTTCTGTCAGTCTTAATGCAAATATGGAATTGGCAAGACGTAAGAAACTAGCTCTCCTTTGTTCGCTTCGCCACCGAAGGAAGAATAAACGCTTCAGAAGTGCGTGAGTTCATCCTATTTTAGAAAGAAGAACTTCATGGCGCTTTCTATTCTTTATTTTTATAGTTGCGGGATGATAATAGTAAGTTTTTTAACTACTTTCGAATGTCTGTGGCGTCATTTGACGAATTTCTAGAAAAGATAAAGGTACAGATTCAAGGACAAGATGCCAACATGAGAAACTGCGTTTCACCACAAGAGATGCTTGCAGTAAGCTTAAGGTAGGTTCTATAACGGTGATAAATTTCGTTTTAGAAAAATTGTTATTATATTATTTTTGTTTAATCAGTACGTTTGGGAAAAAATAAAAGTAGATAATAATTTATAAGTACTGTTTAATGGAACAAATCCGACACAACAAATAATTAAAATGCTACATCTGAATATGGTGAATAAACGTTTGTTTCATCAGATGACTCTATATTCTGGGTTTCTAGAGACGCTTGACCTATAGATGGAATTAACTAGGTATGTTGTGGTTGTTGACGTGATGCAATTAACTGGGTTGGCTGAGGAGGAGGAGTTTGACTTGGTGATGAATTAAAGTGGGCAGGTTGAGGTGATGTGAATGGTTGTCCAATGTAGTGGGTTGGTTGAGACGGTTGCCCGTAATTGCCGAAGCTGGTAGGTGGGCAGTTGGTTGGTAGGTGGTATGAGGAATGTGTTGTCTTTGGATGTCCTTCAACAACTGTAGAACACCCATTTGAAAGTCGACTGTTTGGAAGTCATTAAATTTTGACAACGTTGGCAAAATTCCCTTAAAAAACATGAGGTATCGGTCTGGTTCCGGTTCTGGTGTTTCGACCACTTTCATCATTTTTAATTCGAATTCATCGAGCTTCCTCTTTCTATTTTTCCTTTGTTTTGATTATGTTTTACTGCTTCTGTCTGTGGCAATGGGGTAGGTGTTGGTGCTATATATTCTGGTGTTATATGTTCTGGTGATGTAGGTGCTGGTGGATCATCTATTATTTCGGTTTCAGTTTCTGGCCGTCCTTCCTCGCCGATGGTTTCGATGTTAGAAGTCGTTTCAGAGTGGGTTCTAACTTTCTCTAAAAACTGGAGAGCGTCATGGTATATGTATTTTCTGAGTTTTAAAGCTCCGGCACCAGATTTCTTTGCCTTTTTCTCCTTGTTTTCGTACTTCATATACTGGTCCCTTATGTTACCCCATCTCTTCAATACAAGTTAACCTGAAAAAGAAACACATTATTGCGTATTGTATTTAATTGTGGGTGGAGGGGTTGGAAGGTTAATATTGTAATGATTCCTGAACAATACATTTATCAACTGTTTGTGTTACTTTCTAGCAAACATCGTGAGACGTACATGCGATGCTATATGGACATGCCTTAAGGACGAATGCATACCCAAACTTACCACACAATCATGTAAGGTTGTCGCTGAGGGATTTGAGAGTAGAGCAAACTTCCCACACTGCATTGGAGCAGTAGATGGAAAGCATATACGCATTGTGAAACCTGAACTCAGTGGATCCATCTATTTCAATTACAAAGGCTATTTTTCAGTAATCCTTATGGCCGTTGCAGACTCAAACTACAAGTTCATATACGTGGAGATTGGTGCATATGGCAGTGAGTGTGATCCAACGGTTTTTGATCTATGTACGTTGTGGCGTAGTATTAAAGAAAATCGATTACTGCTGTCTCCAGCAAAACCCTTGTATGGTACCATGGACCCTGATATTCCATATTTTCTAATTGGAGATGAAGCTTTTGGCCTCCATTGTCATCTACAGAGGCCGTTTGGGGGAAAGCAACTCACTGTTAAGAAACGTAGATTCAACTACAGACTCAGCCGTGCAAGACGTTATGTTGAATGTAAATTTGGCATATTAACAAATAAATGGAGAATTTTTCACCGTCCACGCAACTTAAACACAGACTTTTCAGTTTCTATTGTTAAAGCTTGTGTAGTACTTCACAACTTTGTGAGCGAGCGAATGATCGAGGGCATGATGACGAGCAATACACCTTCACTAACGCTCGGTACAAAAATAAAAATATACCTACCTTTTTGTGAAAGTGACCTAAAGGTAGATCTGTTAAATCTCGCGAAGCAAGATAAAGGTGAAAAATGCTACGTAGTTGATAACATTATTATAGAACATGGCCATTCTATTCTTGGCAGTGAAAACATTTGGGGAATTTGCAAATCATTTTATGATAAAAACATTGGTAGTGATGGACATTCTGTACTGCAACTGTGAGAGGAGTCTTAGAAACAATGTGATGCTGATATTTGGCAAAAAATAATTTTACATACTCAAAAACTTATTTTAAATGGGTGGTTACGTGAAAAACTGTTAGATGTAATGGTGAAACCGTTGATAATTTCTGTCGGTGGGAGTGATGCAGAAGACAATGATTGGAATTTTATGACAGTGATTAGGGAATCTGTTAATTGTTTTGTATACAATTAAAGTTAAAAAGTTTTTTTTTGAAAAATACAAAACCGTATAATTTCAGTTTCGTCTTTTTGTGTAAAATTGAAATTTACAATACTTTTCGAAACCAAAGAAACATTCGAATTTCAATTTTCTTAACTGAAATTCTTTTTTTTTGTGTAGAATTATAGTTAAACGTTACAAAAATAACAGAAAATAATAATTGTCAATTGGTAAAAAATATCATAATTTTTGAAATTTAAGCGGTTTGTTGTTTGTTTAACTACTTTTAGGAACATAATGAATTTATTTATGCATATTTTAAATATACGAGAATTGTTCAATTGAATTTGGTTAAGGTTGTAACCTTTTAAAAACGATATAAGTAAAACAATTTTGAAGTACCGCTGTGTAAATGATTTTTAAGTCGACATTTGCCGTTTATGTAAAGACATACCGATGCACATTTGCATCTTCTTCTAACGCATGTCTTCGTCATATAACATGTGTAAAAACCACAAAGTTGCATGTTTGACAGTAGTGCTTGAATAAAAGCGCTAATCCAATATCGGAATTCTCTCATAATTTCAACTATATCTTTGATACCTAGAGTTGTTTTAGAGATATTTGATAAAAACAAACAAAAAATGCTGCTAATAACCCCCCACCGCCACTCAATTTCTTCTCCCAAAAAATCTAATCAGCTCCAGGAGAAATCAAAACAAGCTTAAATGCGAAATTTGAACTACTCACATGTTGTTCTGGAGTTATCGTGGATGCTAATATATATCCACACAGACGCCGACATCATGGCCTATCTTGGTGAAACTTTGCCAAACGTTGTAAAACGAGGTAATACGTCGATTTAGGATTTGTGAAAAAATAGTTAATTGCATAACTTTCTATATGTACGTGTATTGTCAGGCGTAGTATTTTTGGGCGTAGGGCATAACGTGCCATTATGATATTTCAGGATCGTATGTCTTAGTTGTCAGGTAGTCGGTACAAGTACCAAAATAACGGAAAAATAAAGTAAGCATAAAATAATATTAATAAAAAAATGTCTTACATCATATTATTGGACATCTTATGGAACACTACCAACAATAACTACAACTGTGATTACAACTCAACTGAGTTGAATTGACTTGAATTTTCGATTGCCGTACTAATGATCCAGGTCTACCATTTATATGATGATGAGCTGGGATGCTCTACCTGTATAACCAACGCCTAAAGATGATGAAATAGGCAGCGCGGGTCAGGAACTTTGTAACAACCCATTTTGAGTTGTATTAAAATATACAGAAATGTAGGTTCTTCATTCATTCAGTTGTAAATATAAGAAAATGTTTAATTATTTTTACATTATAGCTATGAGGTAGGTAACTTAATTTGCATTTTGATGTAACTTAAGTGCATATCCTCTTAAGGGTATATATTTCTTAATGGTTTATACTCCCACATTACATTTTCTCCTGCTTAATATGTTAGCGCAATGCGTCATCATTGACTTAATTCTTTGCGCAAATTTATCGCGCACGGCTTCATCATCATCTAATTTCAAAGAATCTTTTTTTTTTACTTTCTGATGAAAGTTGTGAGAAGCAGAAAGCTTTTTTGGGATTTCCCCTAAATTTCGTGAAAGTGCCATTGATTTGATGGTAAGATATTATAACGCATTATACTAAAAATTAAAACATTTGCTCTTTTCAGGCACTTTTATTTTACTTTCCTTTCTAAATTTAATTTACGTCTTAATAATTTACGTTTCTCATCCACAGTTAACTTTTCTGCACATTAACATTTCTAAAATTTAGCTCTACTAATAACTCATCACTACGTAGAACATCTACTAAATAATTCAAATTTGACATGGTAACGAACAATACACAAAGAATAAAATTTCACTAATCATAAACACAATAAAAATATCAAATCGTAATAATAAATTGTTACAATACCTTTAAAATGGTCAACTCAAACAATCGAAACTGAAACAAATAAGAGCAGAAATAACCAGCAATAATGGTAATGAAAGCAAATCAAGTCCCTGCTCGGACGCCAGTATAATGTAGGTGGTGTAAATGGTAATCGATATAATATATATATATATATATATATATATATATATATATATATATATATATATATATATATATATATATATATATATATATATATATAGGTGTTTTAATAATATAATTAAGAAATAAGAGCTCTCATAAAACAAATCGTTATAACTAACTGGAGATACCAACCATTCACCACAAATAATGCCTTTGACTCAGTCGGAAGATTAACATAGGGTGGTTCGTTCTTTTGATTTGCTTAATTACCACAATTTCTGCTGTATTATTTTCACTTAACATAAATAATAAAAATGAAATGTAACACTAATAAAATGATCTCGGACGCCAAGTTATTTTTAATAATGCTCGGAATAACTAAACCGAGGTTTACACTAAAAATTTTATCAAAATGTAAAAAATAAAAAATATACAGACTGTTTATTAACAGTTAAATTAGGGTTATATAAAATATATCTTAAAACAAGCCTTACATTACTAATAATCATTAAAAATAAATACCTGTACAAAATATAATACTTCTGGAGAACCCCTGGTATTATAAAAAATAGTGCAGAAATGCAAACCAAGATGACGTAATCCTTGTGTCAATGTTGCGTAATATATTGCAATAACACTGCTTTTATGTTGTCAACCACATCTAAACTGGAATTTTATCTCTTATAAATTTGTCTTTTTAAAATTGAATAAACCAATATTTATTGCATTTCTTGAAATTTTCAAATAAAAATTGCAATCATAAAATGAAAGCGTACGCAACAGTAAAATGAAATACGTACTTAAAATGTAATTAAAGTAAAAAGAAAGGAAAGTAAAATAAAAGTGCCTGAAAAGAGCAAATGTTTTAATTTTTAGTATAATGCGTTATAATATCTTACCATCAAATCAATGGCACTTTCACTAAATTTAGCTGAAAACCCAAAAAGCTTTCTGCTTCTCACAACTTTCATCAGGAAGTAAAAAAAAGGATACTTTGAAATTAGATGATGATGAAGCCGTGCGCAAAAAATTTGCGCAAAGAATTAAGTCAATGATGACGCATTGCGCGAACATATTGAGCAGGAGAAAATTTAAAGTGGGAGTATAAACCATTAAGAAATATATACACTTAAGTTACACCAAAATCCAAATTAAGTTGCCTACCTCATAGCTATAATGTAAAAATAATTAAACATTTTTCTTATATTTACAACTGAATGAATGAAGAACCTACATTTCTGTAGATTTTAATACAACTCAAAATGGGTTGTTACAACTTTGGGAAACCAATATATTTTATTGTGGGAGAACTTTAAGTGAATCTACTGATAAAGGAAGATATCTTAATATCCAAATTGGATATTGGTATTAATATTGACAATTAATATCATTATTGTAACACGTCTCCCTCCCCCGGTCTACAAGAAGAGCTCGTCCTCGAGCGATTACAAAAAAAGATCAATAATACAGAAAATAAAATTGTCGCTCAATAATGTGTAACCTAGAATTGTATGGTTCCGATAACAGTGAAAGGAAAATGAAATGGGTTGGTTACTTAGCCAATATTTTTCGTTCACCCTGTACATACAAAAAGATTACTACTACTACTGCTACTAATTAAAATTTAAAAGAGATAAAACAAACAAAAATACGATAAGAATAAAATTTACATATATTGTGTTATATAACTAACACACGTTTAAGGAAAACCGCAACCACTCAATAAGATTGTAAAAAGTTCACTTTTATACATTAGTTAGTTTTTGTGTAATGTTTGAAGAAAGTATTGATTCATATTAGTTACTATTTATTGGATTAATCATTATTATCGATAAGAGTTAATTGTTTATCTGTCAGTAATACACTATAAATCTGTTGTCACTATGCGATTTAGTTTCACGTACACCGGTTCACTTTTATTCACTCCAGTTAACTGATTTAACTGAGTTAATTGATTACCATAACGGACAACCGGAAAAGAAAAGAATTTTTTTTTAACAATACAGAGGGACTTGCAAAGACAACGTCGATGTACGATTTACACGACTAAGACTAGTTAATAACGTGTCTATTCATGATCATTTTTTTGTATACACAGCAGTGATAAAGCCACCCACGCTCTAGACCGACAAGGGTTAAGGGGGTTACGGTAAGCACTTGCCAAAGAAATAGCAATAGTCAACTTAAATTCAAACAAAATTATCAGGGGTAGTGGCTTACACCGCCACCATTCCCTTCACTTATCAGACGTTGTGGTCTTCAGAAAATTATACGCCCAGGAACGATTCGGGGATGTGTAAGGGTAAATCAAACAGCGATTTGTCAGTTGGGACATCGCATAGGGGATCTTCATAATTTACTCCAAAGCGAATCAGACTATGCGATTTAGTTTCACGTACACCGGTTCACTTTTATTAACTCCAGTTAACTAATTGATTACCATAATGGACAAGCGGAAAAGAAAAGAATTTTTTTAACAATACAGAGGGACTTACAAAGACAACGTCGATGTACGATTTACACGACTAAGACTAGTTAATAACCTGTCTATTCATGATCATTTTTTTGTATACACAGCAGTGATAAAGCCACCCACGCTCTAGACCGACAAGGGTTTAGGGGGTTACGCTAAGCACTTGCCAAAGAAATCGCAATAGTCAACTTAAATTCAAACAAAATTACCACATTCCACTTCAAACCTCCATACAAGTGGGAAAATTTGGCCGAGGAGGAAATGGTCAAAAAACGCGTGGCTACCATCCCACTTCCATGGGTTACGATGGGAGGAGGGACATATCTCTTATTCGTTACTCAGGGTGTTAATACGATCTACCATACGAGGAAGAAGTGTAATATGTGCTGGACGTGAGAAGCAAACATTCCTCGAGGATGTCATCCCTAATTTGGGCTTGTGACTTACATGATTTACCAACAAGTTGGTGCGCCCATAATAACGTTCTACAAGTCCAATGGCCATCACTGATTTAGAAAGGTCCAAAAATTTAGGCATACTACCGGCCGGAGCGGAGCGCGACTCCGATAGCGATTGGTTAACATCTAAGTACGGTGTGAAAAGCATAAAAAGACATTATTATACATTTAGTTCTGATAATGATTTTTGAGCATAAAAAAAATAAATAAAAAATAATTCATGCATTTCATTTATCATAACATACCTACATTACCTCTTTTCGTTTAGATTTTAATGGGAATGATGACAGCGACGCTACTCTTGTTCCATATAAACACAGGGATACACTGGAAAAAATTATCAGGGGTAGTGGCTTACACCGCCACCATTCCCTTCACTTATCAGACGTTGTGGTCTTCAGAAAATTATACGCCCAGGAACGATTCGGGGATGTGTAAGTGTAAATCAAACAGCGATTTGTCAGTTGGGAGATCGTATAGGAGATCTTCATAATTTACTCCAAAGCGAATTAGACATTTTACATTCCGTCGCAAAGCCTGAGTTGTGGGGAAATTTTATGAACTACCAAGCCAAATTGGGACGAACAGGACTATCTGCTATACGAAAGAAGCGCACTTTAGCTTTTATAGACGATTTTTTCATTTTGCTCCGGTATCCCCACCGAACGTAAAATAGATAAATTAATTAATCTATTATTTTTTAAAATCTAATTCCGGATTACAACATATCTTACGAAAATAGACCAAATTGATACATTAATCATTTAGTAATAAATTACGCCAGATGCACCATTTTATAAAACCTTATTTCATCTATATAGCATTACAGTAGGGGAAATTGGTTCATAGAGTAATTAATATTATACATATCAAGTTCTACTTCGAACGCCATCATACGTGCCGCTCTTTCTGTTGCACCAGGAACATATGGTTGAGGCAATTTTATTATGATCTCCTCTTTAGAAATTATATTCAAGTCTTCTTTATCTGGGAATACAAATTTATTTCGAGGTTGCCCCTCTTCAAGAAACTAACATGAATTTCATCTCCTTCTATCTTCTTAACTAGCCCTATGTAGTATTTTACAGTTTTTTTGGAAATATATTTTACAACAATATAATCTTTAGTATTAACATCAATGGATTCAATGTCGCCTGCATCACCAGTAACATCTGTAGAATCGTCATGCTGTAGTTCGACATCACTGCAAGAAGAGGAAGAACTTTCATAAATTTTTCTTTTAACAGAGTTTGCCTTTTTTAGTTTTCCTTGTCTAATCTTTGTCTTTTCTTCTTTAATCCTTTTCTTAACTTGTTTTTCTCGCTCTATATTATCGTTAACTGGGATAGCAGTTAAGACCGTCGATACTGCTTTTTTCTGGCTTCGCTTACAGTTTCCTTTCGCCTGCTTTTAGATGAGGTCTCACTTTTCTTGGTGTTACAATATTCTTGGGACCTGTGATGCCTGAAGGTCCAGCAACTGGAGAATTTATTTTAGCCTCATCCTTATCAGAATGAGAAGTAGAAGTAGTATTTAGGGGCTGCAATCTATCTGCTACAGAAGAACACATGTAGTCCGACTATTGAGAAATTTGCAAAGTAAAAGAAGCCATGTCAGTTTTTAGAAATCCCTTAATTATATTCACTGGAGTTAAAGCTTGAGGTAACGCCTGCCCAACTGCACCTGCAATGTCATATATTGTTACAGGTGTACCGGGATGATTCAGCATCCAGTGATCTATGGTTTTATTATAATACCATTTAAAGGGAAAATAACATGTGACATCTAACGGTTATAACCGATGATTACAATGTGGCGGAAGAGTAACCAAGACGATTCCATTTTCCATACAAAATATTAAGCACTCTGATATCGCAATTACTTTCATGATTGCCCAATATAAGGGTAACAGGATTGTCTTTAGTACAACGTACATTTTTTACAAAATGTGTTACATATTGCACAAAATTTTCTGCCGTCATCCATCCGGATGGATGTGCACTACCAGCTGAACTTGGTGTTGCACCAGTCAACGTAATATGCGGTTTGAAGCTTTTCCGCGGAAATGTAAAAAATTGAGAAACAAAAGTACCGTCTACGCATTATCACAGAATATAGTTATTAAAGTTCCCCGTTCTGCACTGGTGACCTTTCCTACCTGTGTCCGAGAAACAGCTGCTAAGATTTTTGGTGGCTTGTGCACATTAGTCACCCCTGTTTTGTCACAGTTATAAATTTGGGAAGATAACAAATTATGCTTTTCAATCACTCCCCGTAAGTTAAAAAAAATAATAGAAACATTGTGCCTATTAAAGCTGGTTACCCCGTTTAAACTGGTGGGCTCTGGGGATCGTAAGTCAAGAGAACTATGTCGTTTTCTAAATAAATGCATCCATTCCAACCCCGCACTGCCAAGATTGAGGAATTGCTTTTTCATTGGCAACTGCATACCGGTATGCTAACTTACGTGTTTCCTTAATTGTTAAACTAAGTATAACATTTGAGATGCCTCTATCAAATAAGACTTCATGGTTAAAAATTGATTTGAAACCATGTTGTCGAGCAAAATTGAAGGTCTTTTTTAAATCTTCTCTTGCATTTTTATATTTTTGAATTTTTCCGCAGCAGCTTTAATGCTCATTTTATTCTTTACAACTTCTTCTACAGCGTGTCGCATTTTTGTTTCATTTTGTAAATGAGTTGCTTTACTTTCTTTAAAGAAATCTTTTAGCTTATTTCTTGAATGCTTGGGCATCTTCAGGTCTAAAAATAAATACACATAGTGATTAATTTTGCCATCATATGGCCTAAAGAATTTGTCCCCACTATATACCATTATAATTCGTCCCAGTACGGACCACCACACCAAGCACAAATTATTCCACTATTTCACTACAATGTAGAACTATATAGTAACTTAACGTGTAAAATGTGAACATAACCTCCTTAGTGAGACATGTTTTAAAAATCATTCATTCATTTATTTCCCAATTTACAAAACTCACATGCAAAAAAAATATTCTGATAAATACTTACATATACTTTTCAGGTTTTGCTTCCTTCTTACTTATTATTAATTTTATGATTCTGTCACGTGTGTACTGTAAGCTATATATATTATATATATATATATATATATATATATATATATATATATATATATATACCACGTCCCACTATAAACCACTTTCCCATACACGCTCTTCAGACGTTGTGGTCTTTACAAAATTATACACCCAGGAAAGATTCGGGGACGTATAAGTGTAAATCAAACAGCGATTTATGTCAGTTGGGAGATCACTGAGGAGATCTTCATAATTTAATCGATAGCGAATCAGAAATTTTACATTCAGTCGCAAAGCCTAAGTTTTGAGGAAATTTTATGAACTACCAAGCCTAATTGCGGTATCGTCACTAAATGTAAAATAGATAAATTAATTAATGTATTATTTATTAATTTTTAAGACCTAGTAATTCCGTAGTATGTTGTAACATATCTTACAAATATAGACCAAATCGACTCCAGACATTCGAAAGACATTTTGTCTTACGAATGTCTGGAGTAATTTATGAAGTAGATCCACAATTTCATAAAATCTTATTTCATCTATATAGTATTATGGTAGGGGAAAGTGGTTCATGGTGGGACGAAAGATATATATATATATATATATATATATATATATATATATATATATATATATATATATATATATATATATATATATATATATAATATATATAATCCTTAATACAGTTCTTAACTTGGAAAGAACGGTAGGTACAATCTAAATTTTAAATGCCTGTAAAGAGCAGCGAATTCCAACAGCCATCGTTCATCCTACCGTACTCTTGAACAACTTGAACAAATTAGAAGACGAGTTAAATGAAGACGGTTGTATGTTAGCAATTCAACTATCAGAATTAACAAGGTATTATAAATTAGAAATAAATGACTGCACGATTACAGACGGGAATTTTTCACATCAAAATACCGATTGTTAGTCAGACTACCAGTTGGGATCTTTACGAACTGATAACTACACAATTTGTTTGAAGGACAGCTGTGATGGTAATTACGGGACGAAACCCATTGTTAAGACCTATTTCTGGTTCTGCGTTACATCATTGCCGACCTTACAAAGAAAAGTTGTGTTTTTTACCCCGCCACAATACTGGTACCTACAACTTTTACAATGTTTTTAGGGGAAACCATACAAGAATTGGAAGAA
This sequence comes from Vesta saturnalis, assembly GCA_036346205.1. Classification (NCBI taxonomy): domain Eukaryota; kingdom Metazoa; phylum Arthropoda; class Insecta; order Coleoptera; family Lampyridae; genus Vesta; species Vesta saturnalis. The sequence goes on from JARFJB010000834.1 coordinate 785,381, forward strand.
CATAGTTCTTTCATATATATATATATATATATATTTTTATTATTGAAAGTTCTGTAAAACTCTATTGGCGGTTCGCTTCTGCGTGTCTGACAATCAAAAAAATCCATTGTGACATTTGTCACGTGACCATAGATTTGGCGGGAATTTTGAAAAATGTTAATTGTGATACCGAAAAATGGGTCAAATTGACAAGATATCGAAAAATTGTTTTGAGAAAATGTACTTAGAATGCAACAGAGACCCCATATACCCATTTTTGACAAAATTAATCAAATATTTGTAAAATAGACAATTTGTGAGAGGAAAATTTAAAAAATACGTTTTAGCCTCGTCGCTGGTTGTGTTCATACCCTGTATATTGAAGCGAATGAGCTGATCTAATATTTTTAACCGGTAAATAAAATGTAAACGAACTAATATTTGTAATTAAAATTTAACAACACATTATTTATACTTATTAAATTTAATATTGGTTAGTACATTTGAAATTAGCGATTTTTTAAATTTAATAAGTTGGCTTTGAAAAATCAAATATTTCGGCTTATAAGGACGAAAATTATTGCTCTTTAAAGTGCACTTTTCTTCTTCATCTGCACAGTTATTGTAGGTTACCTTAGTTTTATTTCTTAGTTCTGGTTTCTGTTGCATGGAAATATTGGTATCCTTATTCACAAAAGCGTTGGTGTCATCAAAGCTAACGAAAACCTGTTTTTTTTACTCTTTTTACTTTTGAATGACCATCATTTGCCTTCTGCAGCATTCTCTTTTTGAATTTTTCTTCCAAAATTTCTTTCATTGGCGTCGATGTAAATATTTGGGAGTGTTGCTTTTTCGCACCTTTTATTTCTTTTTCATTATTAGTTCCAGAACATCCGGGAACAGGTATTATTTCCCTAAACGATATGTTCTGTTTGGTTCATTTTCGTCAGTGTCTCCTTCGGTTCTTTGTTGTCCTACATCTTCTTCCGTGCCCTCATTTCTAGGAATCAACTCATTTAAGTCTGCATTGAAAACATCAGGGTTGACAGGGAATATTCCCGTTACTTTAAAACCTTTAGCTTTTTCTACAGTTGCCACCCTCCGAAAGCTTTGTTGAATAAAGCAGCAACGATGTTGGGCATAATTTTTTCGCCCGGATGATTCCTCATATACTTATCGCATTCTGAATTATATCATGCTATCTTCAACGGACCATAAAAAGTAACATCAAGTGGCTGAACTCTGTGCGACGTATGGGGAGGAATCGTCAGCATAATAATTCCGCTTTCTTTGCAGAAATTATATACTTTTAACGAGCAATGACTAGAGTGGTTGTCTAATAACAACAGAACTGGATCTTCTTTAGAATTTTTAACACAACGCTTCAAGTGATTTATCCATTCAATAAACAAATCTTCGGTAATCGAACCATTATCTGAGCAGTGATAAATAGCGCCTGGAGGTCCGTTATTTTTCAAATGATCAGCCATTCGTTTCCTGGCATAAATGAACATAGGAGGAACGTAACTTCCAGCTGCGCTAAATGAACACAAAACAGTAGTGGTTTTTCCCTTCTCCCAACTTGTTAAGGAGCCCACTCTTTTGACCTTTTTCAGCGTAAATCTTGTTAGGACGCTGAACTGTTGTAATATCGGTCTTGTCAACATTAAATATTCGCGGTGGAGAAAATTTGTATTTTTCCATGAGAGTGCTTAGGTTTGAAAAAACATTCCCATTTCTTCTTTGTTGAAAACAGTCACACGATTAATGCTCGTTGATTCGGGTTTCCTTAGCCTAACTTGTGGATTGGGTCGTAGAAATCCCTCTAGCCAGTCACGACCAGCTGACATTTTTTCATCATTGAACCTATTTTCCAAATTATTTAATTTGGAAAAAGTGCAGGCGCTCTGCTGAATCTGTGCTGATGTAATACCAAAAAAAAGTTTGGAAAGATTAATTATATGCTCCGATAATTCACGCTCCTGTTCTTCAGTAAATACTGGCGTCTCGGAAGACCAACAAGCTCTATGAGATTTTCGTCTGTAAGTCCGCGGCATCTGAAAACGAAAGAAAATTTTAAACAATATTTTGTGGGGTTATAGCGGCCGTGCCGGTTTTACCCACACAATGATGGCCGCCGTTACCCCCAAAACAATAATCTAAATATAAATAAATTATTTCAAAATGCCTAATTTTACGTGGTTTTTGAGTAAACTGAGTGGAAAACAATAACATTTCGTTCATTTGCACGCATACAAAATATCTCTACGACTTACCGTTATTGAAATAAGCAGCCTTAAACATACACCTTTCTTATAGTAACACGTACTCTTACAAAAAATTCTTCACAAAAAGCATACACTTGGCTATCGCAATGCCTAAACACTTTACCCTATATGGGGTCTTTGTTGTATTCTAAATACATTTTCTTAATACAGTGTTTCAATATTATGTCAATTTGACCCATTTATCGGCATCACAGTAGGGTGGCCAGAAATAGCATGTACCTAGAGAAGGATTTGATTCTACATGAAAAAATAAGACTTTTTTCCTATGAACTTATATGCCCAGACGTACCGTTTTCGATATACAAGGGGGGGTTGAATTTTTTTTTCAGTTTTTGTACAATATCTCGAGAACCGTTTGAGATGCTCATTAAGTCCCTTGTTTTCGCCGTAAAATAAAGTGCTCTTAGGAACGTTCTCCTGTACAGCAATTCGTCTCGTGCTAGTTGCTGGATTTTCTTCTATCCGGTGGAGAACCCTTTCTTCAACTTGCGCCCTTCGAGTTGTGCGGTTTATTCCACAATTTCTTTTATTTGACGCTAAGTTACCACTCTCTCTTAGCCGTTGAAATAAACTCATGAATAATCTCTTATCTGGAAGATGACGATTTGGAAAGGTCTCTTGATACAACCTGCGAGCTTCTGCAGTATTACCATTAGCTCTGCCATACATAAAAACCATATCGGCCATTTCCGCAAAAGAGTAGTCTGCAATTTTTTACAGTTACTGCACCAACAATTGATGATAAGTAATAATTCACGTTATAACTTGTGTTCTTGTCAAATAAACAAATTGACTTAGTATTGACAAGTACTATTAACAAACCGTCTTACCATACATGCATCTTAACATGCAGTTTACGTACGGCAACGCCAACTCAATTTAGGTTTGAAAAATAATTCAACAATATTACCACCATGTTATTTACCATTCTAATGTATTTAAGTGAACGAAGCCCACGTAGAATACTTGCAGCATTTGTTTTTAATTCAATAATTAGTAATTTGGAATTTCTTACTTGCATTCTTTCCAAAATGTTATGCCTACTGTTAATAAATTGTTAATGAAAATGATTTTTAAAAATAATGTTTTCTCTCATTGATTGCCATTTTTCTCGGAAACAGTTGAGTTTAGAGCTATCAGCCAAGAGCACCTTTTTGGTGTAGAAGACATGGCTGGTTCTAAGGCGCTTCTTAGAATTGCATTTAATTCAGTGGCGTAGAAATTAGGGGGGTTGAAACCCTCAAAATACCCAAAATCCACGCCACTGAATTTTTAAAAACCTTCATTTTACACCGAAAACAAGTGACTTAATGAGCACAAATTGTGTATCAGAGCCGAACATCATATCTCATACGGTTCTCGAGATATTGTCCAAAAACTGAAAATAAATTTAACTTTGACCCGTATATTGAAAACGGTACGTCTGAGCATATAAGTTCATAGGAAAAAAAAGTCTTATTTTTTCATGTAGAATCACATCCGTATATAAAAGGTGTCCGGAAAAATGTGGGGAATCTCTCGGATTTAGATAGAAGACGAAAAATAACATGACAAGTTCCTATAAATTTTTTTTCTCTAAACCTTCCCTACGGAGATGTGAGCCCCTAAAGGACGCCGCTGGAAATAAGTTATTCTTGAATAACTTTTAAAGTACTTGACATAATTTAATAAAAATTCAGTATGATGGCCACTAGTAAGGGCCTCTTAAAATAGTATCCTTGAAACATATTTAGCTTGTTTAGTTTACCAGGGATGGACTAAGTTGTACACCTTAACGCCTAAATGTTTAACACCCTGTAGGATAGCTTGAATCTTTACCTAAAAAAAAGGTACACTTGTTTAATATCGATAAAATGAACTATTTTCGAGAAAAAAATAATAAACGAATTTATGTTTCATTTAATTAAAAACTTCATAAGTGGGTTCAACATGGGCTCCGTGAAATCTGATACACTCGCGAGCACGACGAATTGAGGACTCCTGTACCTGCCACAATAACCCCACATTGTTCCTTTGTACATCACAATGAAACGTGATTCTCTGTAGGAGCTCCTCCCTACTTGCAAGTAGGTTGTTAAAAAATATATTTTTAATTAAATAATGTTTTAAAAATATTAAAACGTTATTTAAATATTTCCTTGCTGATTGGGTGGCCCCAATACTTCTTTAGTCACAAATTTGGCCCCAACATCAAGCGAAGAACCAACTTCTTCAGCATCGACTAATCAATTAGGAAACTTTTTGTCTGATCTGTACTTTTTCAAAAAATCGGTTAATATGTTTAAACTTGAACAAGCAGGAGAAATGTCAAAATCTTTGGTTTGTAATATTTTATTTAAAATATTTACTTAGCTTAAAATATACCATAAACTTAATAAACGTACGAATTCAAATTTTTTTTCCCTAAAGCGCTTGCTACACGTTTTGCATTATTATCAAATAAATCATTTGGGTCGCTGGCTATTTCAAATAGAGAATTGTACAGTGCGATCATTATTGTTTGAGCGTGCCGCTCCTAGAACAGTACTACTTTTCCGCATCCTTAAAATGAAAATTGTGCTATACCCAGTGACGTAAATGCAGATATTAAAATAAATACTACCATAAATGACAAAAACTTTGGTGAATGACGAATTGCGTATTATGTAGACGTACGCCTTGGATTTCCAAGGCGTATTTCTGGTGTATTAAACCAATACATGGTATTTACTCAATTTGGTTACGAGAATAATGTACAGTTTAGAGAGTAAAAACTGTTTAGATGAGCGTTTAATGATCTTTTTGTTTGTATTAACATGAGTGGTTTGAAATAGGCAATAATGTATTAATTTTGTTGTCAGGTTGAAAATGAATAATCGAAAGGTAATTCATAGCCAAGGGCGGCAAATGTGTACCAATTTATGCAAAAAGAAAAAGAAGGAACGATGACAATGTCATTATCCCAATTACAAGAATGTGTTGCTGAAGAAACCGTTCTAGACAAGCTACTAGTTGAAAATGGTCATGCTGTCCTTCGTCTCCCTTTGTACCACTCTGAATTACATCCCATTGAAAAATCGGATAGCAGTAAGAAATGTGACATTTCAAATGGAAGGTGTTAAGCAATTGGCAATGAAGAATTGAAAAAAATTACAGCTGAGAACTCGAAGAAAGTGTGTGAATATGTGGCGAGTGAATATTTAAAAAAAGGAGTGATATTGGATGATGTTACCTTTACAATGACATTAAAACATTTAAATGAATTTTTAAAATGAATTTGTTATTAATCAGAAATCAATGTATGATATATTTGTTAAATAATATTAGTGAAAACAAATTACATGTATGACTGGTTAGTTCATTATAAATGCATACATTCAACATATTCAGCACAAGTCAGGTACACCATTTTTGCTGACCACCTTTGAATGTACACTGGTGAACATCACAAATGCATTATAATGGAAAAAAAAGAATTTATTTAACTTAATGCTAGATATCACTTTTGCATTGCATTCTAATTTCTGAACATAAACTTATTTCAAATTATATACCACTGATTTAGTCCTTATAGAACTAGTCACCATGTCTACTTTATGATGTACCTATTGTTTTTTAAGATAACTCAAATTTGTATATATTGATCTAAAGCACAGCAAATATAATGAATTAATAATGCATTGCTTTTTTAGATCTCAAACGTGCATGTAAATGAGATCAATTCAGCTGAAGTATAGTAAATAATGAGTAAAGATTTTCAATTAGTGCACATATTATTTACATACAAATATAACGATATCCCGACGAACACCTCACTACCCGTTGGAATGAATAGTCTTTTATATGTTTATATTACAGTTAAAAATAGAAAAATAAAATTAAACTTGGCAATTATCTACAAAACAATTTCAAAGTGACCACCATTGTTTGCATTACAGGCATCCACTCTTCGCTTCATATTTTCAAATACATTTATTAATTGAGCTTCTGTAATATTTTGAATTGCGTCAGTTATTGCATTTTTTTAATTCATCAACTGTATGAAGGCTTGTAGATTTTATTTTTTAAATGTCCAAATAGAAAATAATCCAGTGGAGTAAGGTCAGGTGATCTTGGGGGCCAAACTCCCGCACTTATAACTCTTTCATCAAAATGTTCACGTAAAAAGTCAGTGTTTGATTAGCTGTATGAGATGTTGCGTTATCATGCTGAAAATATCCATGTTGGAGCTCGTCATCGTGCAGTTGATCAATGAAAGGTTCCAAAATAGTTTTGTATCGAGCTGCAGTTACTGTATCTACAAAGAAAATGGGACCTACAATTCTTCTTCGTGACATAGCAGCCCAAACACCTATTTTCACAGGATGTAAAGTAGTTTCTTCAAAAACGTGTGGATTTTCTGCTGACCACATACGGTAATTCTGCGAATTCACATAACCAGATAAATGGAACCAAGCTTGATCCGTAAAGAAACTTAAGTTTAGTATTTCGTCATCTCTCAAGTTGTTGTTGAACCATAGGCAATATTCTAAACGCTTTTGAAAATCTAAAGGTAGTAATTCTTGCACAACCGTTATTTTGTAAGCATGAAAATGTAGTTGACGTTTGACTGCTTTATGGCATGTACCATAAGAAAGACCTGTAACAATTGCTTATATTGAAATATGTACAATGTTGTCAATCTAACTTTACTCATGTAATGTTTTGGTTTTTAAGATTCTTTTTATTTTATTGCCTGTTTGCTGGGCCAATTGTCTTAAAGGTTTTGTCGGACTTCTTTCCAAATGTGTGCGTACATTTTCCACTACTTCCTCTGTAAGTACAGTTGTGCGACCCGTAGATTTTCCCTTGCAAACACTACCATGCTCATGAAAACGACTAACAATTCTTCGAATGTTCGGCATAAAACATCATCATCTAATTCGATGTTCTGAAAGTGATGTTGATATTCTTCAACACATAATCGTACTGAATACTTCCAGTTTCCATCTACATCTTTTCCACCGTTTCGGAAATAAGCTTCCAAAATAAACTTGTCTTGTTCCACAGTAAAAGGCATTATAACCTAAAAAAAATTATTTACGAAAAAGGCATAAAATACACGAATAAATTTATCTTGAAAGTCCTGGTTAATTTATTAATGAGTTTTGAAAAAAACTATTTTATTGTAATACAAATGTAGATAAAGGAATAATTGAAAAAGGAAAAATCTATGTACGTTTATGAAATGTCAATCAAAGATGAAATAAATATTTGTGCCTAATTTCACTAGTAACTTGGAATAAACTTTTGATAAAAATTCTGTAAAAAGCAGTTTTTTTTCGGTCATTCATTGTTGATATCACGGTATATTTCTCCAAGTTACAGCATCAATTCTGCTAGACCATCTAGTATCTGATAGAGGTTTTACAATTAATTTTAATACATATTTTTTTGCTACTGACCACCGAATTGAAAAAATTATACATTTCTTAAACGGTTGAAAAAAATTAACACATGAACTATCACATGTTGCAGCGTCGTTCACTACAAGGTTTGATGTGTGGTTGCAACAAGGCACAAAGAAAGCTCTTGAATTTATGAAAGGATTTTTTTTTTAACTCCATTATGCTTCCCCCGCATATTAGGACCATTGTCCGCGTAAATTGTCGATATTTAAACCATATTCGTCCAATGTCGATAACAAGAATGTTGACAGCCCTTTCCCTGTCGTATCAGTAGTTGGGCAAGAGGTTAAAAAATGTTCCTCGTTGCAGCATTACCAAAATTTAAATTCACTAATCGAATGCAAACTGAAATTTGCTCTTGTGGATAACATCGGGCGTACAGTCAAGGATAATAGAAAAATATTTACACTTTTTAACTTTATTTAAAACTTCCACCCTTAAGTTAGTACCTATTAAATTTATTATTTCGTTTTGAATTTTATCTCCTAAATAATGAGGCATTTTTTGTGGTCATTCGAATTCTTTTCCACTTTTTTAGTATGTCTAGCCATTACCGGGTCAAATTTAGATATCATTTCAATCCATTTAAAAAAATAGCCATTACTTTCTTCAAATAATTTATTATTTGTACCATGAAAAGCTAGACAAAAATTGTATTGTATTTCTGGATCTAATGGAAGGGTGAGCCTTAAAATCTCTCTGTACCTAGGTCACAGCTGGCCCATTCTGCTTCTTACGATTGGAGGTGCTACTACTTCCTCTCAAGCCAGCCGTTCCTTTTACGAATCGGATTAGCGTGTTGGGAGGCGCGTTTGCAACCTCGGCCAGACGCCCCCCAGCATGGATCTTCGTAATTGAATGAGGTACGGGCAATGATATAGTAGATGTTCCATGGACTCGTCCTCTTCTTTGCAGCCTCTGAAGGCAGCGTTTTTTGTTACACCAATCCGGTGTAGGTGTTTATTTAGTCCGCAGTGGCCGGTAAGTATTCCCATATACAGCGTGATTCATTAAGAATGGGCAATCACTGAACTACAGATAGTAAACACCAAAATATGATGATTAAGCCCAACGTGCCTTATAATAGCGTTGCTGCTTTAGGAGATACAGGGTGTTTAAATGGAAAATTGTATCTTAAAATTTTTCAATAACTTTATGAGTTTTAAGTATGAACATAAAATTTGCTACTTTTAGGTTTTGTGACATGAGAAATACGAATTTGTAACTTATTTTGTGACTATTCATAGAGAGCGTTAGTGGCACCCTGTTACTTCGGTAGATTAGATCATAAGTTCTTTGTCCATTGAATAATGGTTAAAATAAGTTAAAAAGTTGAAAGCCCGTTCAATTTTACTCTTGTTTGAAACGGAAAAAAAAATCAAAAGTTCGCGCTAAATTATACGATATTAGATACTTATATATTATTTTTATGGATAAAGAAATGGTTATTGTTTATTTGTATTTGAAGGTAATTAATATTAAGATCAACAGCTTGAGTTTGTAACAACCCATTTTGAGTTGTATTAAAATATACCGTAACTTATGTTCTTCGTTCATTTAGTTGTAAATATAAGAAAAAATTTTACTTATTATTGAATTATAAGTATGTGGTAGGCAACTTAATTTGCATTTTAGTGTAACTTAAGTGCATATTTTCATAATGGTTTATAATCCCACTTCTTTAAATTATTTTTTTTCTGCTCATATTTTCGCGCAACGCGTCATCATCTGACTTCCTAATCGTCCATTTTTTTTTCTTGTGGTACGCTGTATGATGCAGGAAGCCATTTTTGGATTTCCACCTAAATTTTGTGAAAAGTGCCATTGATTTAATGGTAAGATAATTTAACTGGTATTATACTAAAATCTGAAACATTTGCTTTTTGCAGGCACTTTCTTTTTTTTTGCACATTTAATTCTATTTTAATTACCTTTTAATTCTACTTTTACATACGTTTTCATTCTATGATTGCAATTTTGCATGCAATGCAGATGTAAATTTTGATCACAATTTTGTATTTGAACTTTCGCGAGAATGCAATAAACATTGGATTACCCAAATTTCTTGAAGAGAAATTTATAAGAAGTAAAATTCTATTTTGGTGGTTTACAACGTAAAGCATTGTTATTGCGATATATTGCGCAACATTGATACAAGGATTACATCACCTTGGTTGGCATTTCAGGATTTATTTTTTTATAATACCAGGGGTTCTCAAGAAGATGTATTATATTTTGTAACAGGTAACACAGGTAACACATAAGTTAATGATTTCTTAATATAAGGCTATTTTTAAGATATATTTTGTATAACCCTAAATTTAACTGTTAATAAACATAGTTTGTATATTTTTTATTTTTTACATTTTGGTAAAAGATTTATTGTAAACCTCGGTTTAGTTATTTCGAGCATAATTAAAAAATAACTTGGCGCCCGAGATCATTTTTATTAGTGTTACATTGCTGTTTCTATATTCATGTTAAGTGGAAATAACACAGCATAAATTGTGGTAATCAAGCAAAACAAAAGCATGAACCGATCTATTTTAAACTACCGACTGGGACAAAGGTATTATTTTTGGGTGAATCGATTGTATCTCTAATTAGTTCAACGATTTGTTATGAGAACAATTTACACACATTAATTTATTAAATTTTTTAAACCACTTCAACCACCATTTTATAAGTTTAGTTTTTAGGCATTTGCAAGTGCAAATAATGTGTTGGAAGGGATGAGGCGCTGTCATAATAATGATGTGCAGTTTTTAAAAGAGTCGCGTTAAGAAAGCGATCAAAAAGAGTCGCATAAAATAAGCGATCCGGGTTGATAGTTGGCGGTCAATTGACGCCGCATCATAAATGACATTGTATAGGCACTCGGCCCTATAAAGTGTGAAAATTAAAAATAAGAATTAATTAGCGGTATAATAGGAAAGAAGTAGAAAATTACATTCCTTATTAATAATAAAAAGTGCAAATATTGTCAATTTGGCGATAACAAAAAGATTGCGTAACAGTATACAATTAAGTGCTTGTTGTAAGTGTTACAAGTTGATGGTTTGATAACGAGTGATAAATGTACAAGAAGACAATCGACCCAATTAATAGACGATATATAAAGTATAATAACTAAAAAACATTGATAATGAAAGCATGGTCTTCCGTAGCTCGCTTGCAGTTTGTTGCGCACGCCGTTTGTGATTAAAACTGAACAATTAAGTAAAAACTCTATAGTGTAAATATATCGAACAATTATTTACTAAAATCATTAACTGATGGAAAAAAATTAGAAACGTATCCAGCTACAACCAAAATGTAAGAAAAGATAAGGACAACAAAGGAGAACGGTTCCAGAATCCCAGCAAAGTGACATCATCGGAAGAGCAGTCTCTAACCTATTTGAGGCCCCTTTACCGGTCAAAGAAACGCAAGCATTACATCATCAGTTTTTCAACTAAAATAAGTAAGTACCCTTTTTGTTAGTGTTAATAAATAAAACGTTTTTGTGTTTGATTTTCTCGAAACTTTACAGTCGATTATTACAATTAAACCAAGAACAATGCGTTTAATTCTGATAAAGATTTAATTTGTTATAATATGTTAGTTTTAAGAAGGTTATTGTAGATTACAGGTTTGATTTTATATAATTTAAATTCATTTACGCAAGCGAAGTAAAATTTAACTAGTAAATGATATCTTTATAAATTGAACCCATTCAATTTTAATAAAACATAACAAAAAGTAATCATTTTCAGTTTCACGATAACAATATCAAATTTTACTCAATAATGCTGAAATTATAAAAAAGTTTAAAAGAACTCAAATCTTATTCTTTGGAGCGGGTTAAACAAACAAAAGTAATATCCATGGGTATTACGTCCACTGCAAATTGGCGCCAAACGTGGTGGATATGATCGATTAACCCATAAAGAGATAAAGAAGCCTGATAAATTATTATAATGAATGAAAAATAATTAATTACCAAAGATTAGGAATTGAAAAAAAAAATTTTTGATTCATTTAGTTTTATATTCGAAAAAAATTATTGGTTACCAGTGGCGTAGTTTAATTTTTATTTTTAATTTTATGTAGGAAGTTACAAAGGTAGGTTTATTTTTATTGTTTTATGGAATTAAGGTTAGGTTTTAACAAGCCACCTAGGAAATAATTAAAACAAAGAAGATAGCTAATACAAAGGAAAGCGAAGATTTCTTTTGCAGCCAAGAATCACAAGATATATTTATAGCGGGAGTACCAGTCCAACAGAAAACGGAAGAATCCATGATGATGAATATGTTATTAGCCAAGATGGGAAAGAGCCAAGAAAAGCTACAAGCCAAGATGGAGGAAGGACAAAAGAAAATGGAAACAAAACAAGAGAAGATAGAAAAAAGAATAGAAGTAAGTCAAAAAGCTAATCAAGAAGAATTAAAAGTAATTTTCAGAGAAGAAATGGGACATCAAGTAGAACGGATGGAAGACAATTTAAGGCCAAGCAATAAGGAAATAATGATAAAGTGTAAGGAAGAGATCAAGAAACAAAGAGACGACACAGATCAGCAACTTTACATACAGAATATGAAAATGACACAAATTGAAATGAGTACGCTAGAGCTCAAATAGGCCGCAAAATAGGCGGAATAGGATGTAAAATAGAAGAAAATGAAGAAAAAGTATTAGAATTCGAACAAAAGATTACTAACAATTAAAAAGCTAGCATTACCTTGGAAGAAAAATCGTATGAAAAAGAGCAAACTGTAACAAAAGAAAGGACCACAGTACTATACAGATCAGAACACTGGGCACCATAACGACCAAAAAAGTTTGATGGAAATATAAGGACCATCCAATGAATTTTATAGAGGCATTAGAAAACTACTTATACCAAGCAGAAACGAGTGAAGGAGGAAAAATAAGAGCAGCAATGGACCAAGACAAGGAAAATATGTGGACCACGTTTGGTTTTGGGTCAGCAAGATTATATATTTACAACCACCAATTGAAGAAGAACATCTAGTAGAAACTTTAGTTAGCCATTTTCCCAGAGATGTGGAGAATATTTTAATTGGATCGGGAGCAAGGACCATTGACCAACTAACAAATATTCTGGAAAGAATACAATCGGTAAATTACGAAGATATATCTACAGGATTTTATAACAATAGGAACGATTACAATGGATATTAGACCAAACAACGATAGGACAGATAATAGAAGAAATGTGAACTTCGCCAACTACCACAGAGGTAGAGGGGGTCCGAGGAGAAGAGTGGCGATGATGAGGAGCAGGAGAGAATCACCACCACCAAGACGAGAAGAAAATACAAGACGAAGAGACAGCGAACATTCAGAAGAGAAGAGAAGAGAGAGATCGCTGTCACCCACGCCATCGGAAAACTAAGGGAGTCGAGTCGAGAAGCTCCACTCGCCACGCAAGGAACTTATAAATAGCAAATCCAACTACTTAATTTTGTGAAGGGATATTACCAAAACTGCCGACAACGATCGTTAAATATTTTAAATTTCAAGACCAATACAATGAAGAGGGAGAAAATGAGCAAATGGAATTATCTAGTGAAGAAATAAATGATTAGGAGGAAGATTCAACCACGGATTATGAAGAAGAAGCGACGTACCACCCAGTTTTGAAAGAAGAGTTAAAGGGGGTCAATCAGAACATACCGATCGATACTGGCAGTCAGATAAGCGTTATTCCAGAAAGTGTATTTAGTAAATTAAAAGAAAAGAATTCAAAACTGATAGTGTTACCTGTCCAAGGAATTACTATACAAGGCGTGACGGGAAAAATCGTCAAAGTAACCCAACAAGTACTAATAAATATGAAGCTAGGAGAAAGTCGACATGATCATAAATTCTTAGTGGTCAGAAAAGTAGAACAAGAAGCCATACTAGGAATGGATTGGATGTGCGCCAAATTAACACGAGTAAATGTAGCTAGGGAAGAGGTGGCTTTCAGTGAAAACGGAACTGACTATCAGGTCAAATTTTTGGAAGAACAACGAACGACCCGAATATCGGAAAATAGAGTATATAATATGGAAAATAAGACTAGCGAGAAAAGAGAAATGATCGAAGAATTACTTACTGAACATGAAGATGTGTTTTCGGATAAACCAGGAAGAGTAAGAGACTTTGTACGCGAATTAAGAGTAAAAGACACACCATTTTTTCGCAGAAGTTACTCAATCCCGTTTGCTAAGAGACACGGTTAACAGAGAAATTAAACGGATGGAAGAAAATGATGTGATAGAAAGGTCGGATTCACCTTTCTCAAATCCTATCGTCATTGTATCAAAACCAGGAGGCGAAGTGATGATATGTTTGGATGAGAAAAATGAATGAAATACTAAAAAAAGACCATAATTTACCTCCGAATCTGGAAGAAGTTTTAGAAAGATTTGGTAACCCTCGATATTTGAACACCATAGATCTGACAGCAGGAGACTGTCGAAATTATCAATATCAAGTTTTACCGTTTGGGCTTAATGTATCAGCCGCCGTATTCAACCGGTGTCTGAACTAAGTTTTACGACCCGAAGTACTATCGTATGCTACCGTCTATGTAGATGACATTTTAATTTCGTCGAAAACTTTAAAAGAACACCGAGACCATCTTCGCTTGTTATTTTCCCGCCTAAGAAGAGCCAACATGACAGTTAATTTAAAGAAATCGAAATTTTGTAAAGGAGAACTGCGTTTTTTGGGACATATTATTAATAGAGAGGAAGGGATTAAAATGGACCCAGGACGTTTAGAAAATATTAGGAATTGTCCGCGACCAACAAATAAAAAGGAATTGCAATCGTTTTCAGGAGTTTGTAATTTCTATAAAAGATTCAAGGACCACTTCTCAGAAGCCACCAGTCAATTTGCTAACCTATTAAATAAAAACTCAGTGTGGAAATGGGAGGAGTCACATCAACAAGTTTTTGAAAAATTAGTCAACTGTTTCACGGAAGACATGGTTGTAAAATTTCCGGACTTTAACAGACCATTTCTACTATATACCGACGCGTCGATCAATGCACTGGATGCACATCTGTTTCAAGAAAAGGAGGGAGAAATTAGGAACATTGCTTTTGCAAGACACAAAGCTTTAACTTTTTTGCAAATGTGCAAATCTCTAAATTATGGTCTACAAAGATGGTCGGTCATCATTCAAGATTATAACTTAACGATTGAGTACTGCCAAGGAGCTAAAAATAAAATAGCCGATTTTCTATCTAAACATAGGAAAAGAAGACAAAGTCAGCCCGCGGTTACAGTAGGGAACGTCAGAAAAAAGAGAAAGGAAACTGCATAAGTTAATAAAGGATATCAAGAACAAACAGAGGATAAACACATAACATGGATTCGAACTGAGCTAGAGGACGATAAACAAGGGAAAAAGGAAGAGCTGGAGAAAAATTTCAAGATGCATGAAGGAATCTTATTCAGGAGAGGAAAAGAATCGGAAGAAGGGTAGATTGTATGCATTCATATCATAATGGAAAGAGAATTGATTGTGGAATATCATGAGTCCCTGGGACAATTCGGTACCCAGAAAACAGTAGCAGCCATAAAGAAAAACTGCTATATATCCAACATTGAGAAAAAAGTCAAAAAGTATGTAGCATCCCGTGACATATGTCAGAAATCAAAAATACCGAACCAAAAACATGAAGGATTAATAGAAAACGTAGTGGCCAATTGACCGATGGAAATAGTAGCTGTAGACCTTTTTGGACCCCTGCCGAGACGAAAAGGGGGGTTATCCATTTGTTTGTTATGATGGACGTGTTCATGAAGTAGGTCAGAATATACTCGATCAGGAAGGCTAATACGCGCATCTTGTTGAAGAAAGTTAAAGAGGATATTGTACCATTCGTTGGTAAACCAGACATGATTTTATCAGACCACGGAAGCCAGTTCATATCGGTGAAATGGGGAGAAGAATTGAAGGAAATAGATATCCAGGTAAAGATGACTTAAGTCTACCACCCCGTTTCGAACCCAATAGAGAGGGTTATGAGAGAGTTAGAGATTATTTAGGACATATTCCAATGAAGATCATACGAGTTGGGCAAAGTGGGTAACGCAAGTGGAGACATGGTTAAACAATTCCATGCATGATATTACACGATTCACGCCAATTGAATTACTCAAGGGAAGAGGACGCAGCACCAAATTGAAAGTATTGTGCGATTTCCAAAAAGAGAAGATCTGATGGTGGAAAAGAAGATAGTACTAGCTAGACAGGTTGAGAACCAAAGTAGAAAAGAGAAAAGCGAAACATGATGAGAAAATTAATAAACCAGCGACATATATTCCAGGAAATTGGGTATTGTTACAAACTCATCACAAATCATCAGCATTAAGTGGGGAGATTCGAAAGTTTTTTCTTTTATACGAAGGGCTGTATGAAGTAGTACGTGAAAATTGTCCAAATGCGTATTTATTAAAGAACTCAAGGACAAATGAGAACAGGGGAATCCATAATGTAATCAATTTAAAAAAATACGTGAATAGAATTAAATGAGTTAAAAAAATTATTTTTTTTGGTTGAAGCTTGCTAAGTGGTTTCTATGTTTGTTTTCAAATGAATGTTATTAATTCAAAAACAAAGAGGGGGTACTGTAACGGGAGTTTAAAAAAAAAATCAAAAGTTCGCGCTAAATTATACGAGATTAGATACTTATATATTATTTTTATGGATAAAGGAATGGTTATTGCTTATTTGTATTTGAATGTAATTAATACTAAGATGAAAAGATTGAGTTGAATTTGAAAATATTTAAATACGTGGCATTTGCAAGTGCATTGATGTGTTGGAAGGGATGAGACGCTGTCATAATAATGATGTGCAGTTTTTAAAAGAGTCGCGTTAAGAAAGCAATCAAAAAGTGTCGCATAAAATAAGCGATCAGAGTTGATAGTTGGCGGTCGATTGACGCCGCAGCATAAGTGACATTGTATAGTCACACGGCCCTATAAAGTGTGAAAATTACAAATAAGAATTAATTAGCGGTATAATAGGGAAGAAGTAGAAAATTACCTTCCTTATTAAAATAATAAAAAGTGCAAGTATTGGTATCCATGCTCAATTTGTCTAACACTATCGGTTTTTGAGTTATTCGCTCTTAAAAGATCTGTGGTTTGCCTATAAAATTTTTAATTAATAAAATATGCAAAGTTGCCGTAGCCATTAACGTTGCGTTATTTATTTTATTGAGTAAGCTTGTGTCAACATTTGTCTAATTTATGTATCAATAAGTTTTAAGTCAATTTTGAGTTTGATAACAAAAGTATGTAATAATATTATCACCCTTTTTTGATTTAAATTTTGTAATTAGGTATTTTGAGTGAAAATAGTGGCTACTAACTAAAAATGTCATGGCATAATAATTTTTCTAACGGTGAAATGCGTGATATGATTTGTGGTTTTATTCAGTCAAATTATAATGGATTAGCATCGGTCCGAAGGTATGTATAATTGTACCCAAAATCGAAGGCAACCGAATAACCGACTGTTTAGAAATGTTTACTTTTTTCTTTTCGTCCTAAGAGTCATGATGGCGCAACAAAAACAATTAATGCCGATGAAGATAAAAGGTTTTAACTAGTGTTTTGGAAAATCCAGATGTGAGTACTCGTCGGTTAAGTGCGCCAATCGTCTATCTGTAGAATTTTAAAGAAAGAAGTACTTCATGGATATCACTATACTCTTGTCCAAAATTTATTACCTCAAGATTTACCAGCTCGCTTACGATAAATAAACTAAGAGGAAACCAAAACTATCTTGATAATATTCTCTTAACTGATGAGGCGACATTTACTACATGAGGAGTTTTTAATTGGAAAAACAATCATTTGTGAGATTCTGAGAATCCAAATGCTGTAAGAGAACAACATTTTCACGAGTTTAAGGTGAACATTTGGTGTGGTGTGATATCTGGTTTTTTCATTGGTTCTTTTGAACTTACGTCCAATCTAAATGGACCTATTTATTTAAACTTTTTTCGAAGAACATTTAAATGAGCTACTAGGTGTTCTACTCGCCATAAGGCAAAACATGTGATGTATGCAGGATGGGGCGCTACCACCTCTGTCTATGCAGCATTATCTGAATCAACATTTTCCCAATCGTTGCATTGGTCGTGGAAGTGAATTTTTTTGGCCACCAAGGAGTCCAGATTTAAACCCATTGGAGTTTTCAATGGCCACAAATGAGGGAAGTAGTTTATAAAGAACAAAATAATTCCATCGACGAGTAGCAACCAAAAATACAATAAGTCGTGAATGTAATTAAAGATAATAGACACGTTTTGTTTTAATATTCAAAGGTCTTTAAGAAAGCGCGTTGCAAAGTGTATTGAAATAGATTGTGGACATTTCGAACATTTACCTTGAAATTTTGTGTTAGTGATTGTCATTATTAATTACTGTCTTTTTTTTAATGTCACTTCGCTCACTTTAATAATTTAAAACAATAACAATTTTATAGGTAAAACACAGATGTTTTTAAGAGCGAATAACTCAAAAAGGTAGAGTTAGACAAATTGAACAAGAGTAGGTATCTTTTTTATGTAAAATTGAACAGGTTTTCAGATTTATAACTTATTTTAACCATTATTTAATAGACAAAGAAGACATGAACTAATTTACTGAAGTAACAGGGTGCCACAAGCGCCCTCTATGAGAAGTTACAAATTCGTATTTCTCATGTCACAGAACCTAAAACTACCAAATTTTAGGTTCATGCTATTAAAGCCTTATAAAGTTGAGAAATTTTACTACACCAGAAACATTTTTATACTTCATTCTTAATCACTCACCATGTATAGGAGAAGGGTTTCTCTGCTCAGTGCGAGGCGTTTCCTTGTGACCCTACTAGAGGGTGTTGGGAATGTGGTTCTGGCATGTCTACATAGAGGATTTGATTGCCATCTAGAGGCAATAAAGCAATAAAGTCGGTGGTCACAGGTATGGGGTTTCGATCGACATCGACCCGAGCTCCTCTCTTTGCCAAGACTCAAGAGATTAGCTGACTCATTTCCTATATTATCAAAGAGACTTTTAACCCACGAGCGTTACTCCGTTATGCTTTGCTGCATCTGTTAGTGTATTGTGCGCTTCAGTTAATAGCTGTGACGAGACTTTCTCCGCCTGTAGAGCTAGTAAGCATGCTTTGCTATCCGTCAGTATGTGGATGCTCTTGTTTCTGACGTCTAGGGTTGTAAGTTGTTTGGCACCTAAGGTTATTGCTGTGATTTCAGCCTGGAAGACTAATGTGCAGCTACCAAGGAGTATGCTTAGCTCGAGTTTCAGTTCTTCAAAGAAGGTTCCTGCCCCAGAGCCGTGATTATTTTTGGCCTTATCTGTGTACACCGTTATATTAACGGGCGTCTCAGGTTGGGTGAGAAATTACCACAGCACTATAATTTAACATTATGTAGTTAAAATTAACGTTAAAAATTATATAAAACATATTACATTGTAATTATTATAAGTTTTTGTTATGAACGAATAAGTTCAAAGTTAAATATGTAATTAAAAATTATTGGTGGCGCAGTTGGTAGCGCGGTACTCTAGCAAAGTACAGGTCGTAGGTTCGAATCCTACTCGAGGTAAACTTTTTATTTATGTATTTAATAAAATTAATAATAATTTTTATATTACATTGTGTTTTCATTGTTAAATAACACTTGCATTTATTAACAAAGCTTTGTTAGATTTGACAGGATTATTTTAATTGACGTCACGTTGCTATATGTGAATGTTTTCATCAATTTCAAATTAAAAGTTTTTCACAACTTGACACTTACACAGTGTGATATAAAAATAACCGAATTTTTAATTTAAATTATACAACACGTAGCGCTATATATTAAACGTTAGCAGCATTAGCAAAGTATATGTTTCTTCTTTTGAACGCAGCTAAGTTCTTGTAATCCGTTGTGAGGTTACAAAATTACGCACGATTTAATGACAGCAGTTTTTGTGTTTATGTTGTAAAAACATAATGGAACAAAGAGCAAATATAAAAGGTTTCTTTAAACTCGGTAAAAAATTTGCTGAGACTTCCGAATTGTTAAAATGATTGTATGAGTCGCACTAAAGTTTACATGATTTAAAAATGGCCGTGACGATTTAAATAATGATCCAAGACCAGGACGACCAAAAGCATCAAATCGTGCTGAGTTAGTGGAATACGTGAAATAATCGCTATCAATGCGAATTTCACTGTGAGAATGCTGGCAGAAGAATTAAATTCAACTTACTATGCAATCTACACAATATTAACTGAATTAAAGAAAGGTCTGTGCACGTTTTGTTCCACATCAGTTGATTAAAAAGTCGCTCGTGTTGAGCATTGCAAAGACATCATTTCAACAGTTGAAACGATCCAGATTTTCTAGACTTGATCATAGCTGGTAATGAATCATTGTGTTTTAAATATGATCCTGAAACTAAGCGACAATCTGCAGAATCGAAGTCGAAAGATGAGCCCAAAACCAAAAAAAATGCGTTTTCAGAAGTCAAGAATCGAGACAATGTTGATCACTTTTTACAATTCCAAGGGTATTGTTCACAAGGAATTTGTTCCAGAAGGTGAAACTGTAAACGGCGAATACTATTTAAAAGTTTTACACCGTTTGTGGTCGAGAGCTGTTTGTGTTAGGCCCTAATATCCAAAAGGAAAACATTTATTTTTATTGCATGATAATGCTCCATCTCACAAGACGAAAAAGGTCAACGAATTTTTGACGAGAAAACCGATTTGTGTCATCGACCACAGTCCGAATTTGCCTGATCTATCACCATGTGACTATTTTCTGTTCCCAAACTGAAATGAAAGGAGCTTTTTACGATGACGTTCCAGCCATTCACAAAGCTGTGACACAGTTGCTAAAGAATATCCCTAAAACCGGGTTTAAACAGTCTATGGATAAATTATTTGATCGCTCCAAACATTGTGTGGAGTTAAATGGATCCTATTTTGAATAAATATTAGCTTTGAAGCATAATACCATACTTGTTTTATTCTATAACTAAAAAGTTCGGATAATTTTAGATACAACTGTATACATCATAAATTGATTAAATTTGATCTTTGGGTATTCACTATTAGCCTTCAACCATTAGAGGGTGTTCTGATTTGTCATATTCAATGCAGTTTAACAATATTCAATTTATTAATGATCTAGTTATTCTTTACTAAAATTGTATTCCGTTTCTTCCTTTATACAGCATGTTTGTTTTCAATTTTTCAAATTTCACAAAACTGTTTCAACATTTTAAACAATTTTGAAAGATAGTATTATTACTGACGAACATAACTGTAAGTGTTTTCGAAACGTTTAGATTGTGCAATTTAGATATAAAAAACCCAAAAAGATAAGCATTTTAAATATTACAACAGAGGTTGCGTAATTATTAAAAAGTTTCTTTTAATTTTCACTTTGTAGGTTGGCAGATCATGTGTTCTTCTACACCAGATATTTTTTCTTAATTCAAAGTCAAATAATTAAATAAGATTGAAAATGTTTAAAACTATATGATCTATATTTTTATGGAGGCGGCGGCTTTGGAATTTTTTTACAAGTTAGTATTAATATGTGTATCAACCAGTATTTGACGAGAAGGTTTAAACATCCATCTGACAAATTATCGTTTTTGTTTTTACAATGTTGCCTGTTTCCTTTATGAACGTTTGCATAATTATAAAGTTTCTTTTAATTTTCACTTTGTAGGTTGGCAGATCATGTGTTCTTCCACATCAGATATTTTTTCTTAATTCAAAGTCAAATAATTAAATAAGCGGCGGTTTTGGAATTTTTCTACAAGTTAGTATTAATATGTGTATGAACCAGTATTTGACGAGAAGGTTTAAACGTCCATCTGACAAATTTCTTTATGAAAGTTTGCATAATTAACCTAGGAGTTTCTGTTAACTTTCACTGTACCTGGCAGGGACTTATGTGTTAAAGGATATTACGCTTAACCTTACTTTGTTGAGATCCAAAAAACATTTATTACTATCAAATTTATTTAATTAATCACATGGAAATAGCATAACAGTATAAAATAAATCAATTAATCAAACGATGTTTATTTATGAAACGAATAATACAAGCATGTCAGGATGAAATAAATACTAAAAATTTCACCTCAAAAAATTAACATATGTAGAATGTTTAAAAATTTCCTACAGTTTTCAATTAATTAATAAGTTAAGAAGGAAATCTTATGAAATACATAAAATTTTGGTTTTGAAGTAATTCTCAACAATGATATATAACAAATTGCATAAACAATATTCTTTTAAAATCGGTCCATTCTATTAATAACAAATCACACAATCCAAAAAGGAGAAGCGTGTTGAATAACATTTATCATTCCCACTCTGTTGTGCCTGGAGGTTTTGACGTTAAATCATACAATACTCTTGAAATACCCGGTACCTGTGAAACTTCCGTTACGATCCGTTGCAAAACCTATAAACACATTTCATTATTTTTATTTAAGATATTTAACAAATTTGTACTTACATCAATAGGAAATTGTTTTCCAGGTATAGCTGGAACACCTGTCATGAAATCTTGTGTGCAAAAAGGTCGTAATACTATGGAACGTTGGCAAGAAGGAATTCTAAGTGTCTGGTCTCTATCAAAATGAATAGGTAGAAGAATTACTGGCATTTGACTAATTGATCCACTGTAACCGCTGTTCTGTAACACCTATCACACACGATACAATTGAAATTGCTTTAAAATACAAAAATTTTACATTAAAATTTATTTAAACACCAATCAAAAATTGACAAGAATTCTAGAACCTTAAGTTAGCACTAAATTAGTCATTCTTATCAATTTGAATAAGAGGAACATTAGTCCCTGTTAGTGCTTTGTATATCAAAATGTAGCTCTAAACTTCAAACATCACAATTTAGAAATGTTCTTTTGATGAAGTGCTATAGGAGGAGTGTATCAGTAATATCTCAAGCTTAAATAAAGATAATTACTTTCTTTAACCTCCAAAATTTAAAGTAAGAAATTAATATGACATACCCCCATTGCCACATCATCTGCTTGCCGTAATGTGCTTAATACATGACATGTTAGATGTGTAGGTGTAAGGTCAGGTATAATTTCTTTAACAAGTCCACCAAAGATATAACACACTCTATTAATGTTATGACATATTCGTGGAATAAGGCGAGAGAGGAAGATCAAATCATTCCAGTCAGGTTCACGCTCACTAGATATACCAACTACATAACTATAAGTCCGGCAGTCTCCTTGAACTCCAACACTTCGTATAGGTAAAAGTGTAGCGGATAATTTCTGTTTACTTGATATCCTACGTAAACCCGCCCTGAAAAAGATCTATTAGGAACTGTACAAAAAAATCACATATTTACCTTTCCTCGTCATTTGTGACACCTTCCACACGGTTTAGTAATGCATGTTTCTTTTGCAACATTTGATCAAACTCAACAATTATTTTAACAAGAACTTGCGTTTCGGAGAAATCACGCTCGATGTAAGGTTCTTCAGCACACAGAACTCTAATCCCGAGCCCAGGTCCAGGAAACGGGTGTCTCATAATTAACTCAGGAGTTAATCCTAAATCCTTTCCAAGAAGTCTAACTTCGTCCTTATGAAAGTCTTTTAAAGGCTCAACAATTCGTCCATCCGCACGTAGTTTTCTTATTAAATCTGAATCGTTGTGATGTGTTTTTATAGTTTCTGCTTTACTTGATACTAGGTTAGATGCAGATTCAATTAAATCAGGCCTAAGTGTACCTTGTGCTAGTAGGACATCTTCAGGTTTTAAATTTAATTCAGAGATAATTTCATCGGTAATTTTAACAAAAACATCTCCTATGAT
This sequence comes from Vesta saturnalis, assembly GCA_036346205.1. NCBI lineage: Eukaryota > Metazoa > Arthropoda > Insecta > Coleoptera > Lampyridae > Vesta > Vesta saturnalis. The sequence continues at coordinate 808,968 of JARFJB010000834.1, forward strand.
TTTTCTTTTTTCCTCGGGATCAGTGGTAAGACATAACATTTTTGTGATTCTCGTTCTTGAATTGGTTTCGCTTTTATCTAAAGGAACAATTGTTGTGCCCTCCATGAATGCAGAAGCTGCATTAATTACCCGTAAGTTTAAACCAACCTGTTGCAAAGAATGCACTACCTTAATACTTTCATTTTTCCGCAAAAATCCGTTATCTATGTGTATAGCTAAAATTTGTTCTTGCCTTAATGATTTATGTAAAAGTGCCGCACAAACAGTGCTATCTACACCACCACTAACTAAAAGAAGTACTTTATTCGTTCCTACTGTTTCTTTAATATATCTAATGCAATCAGCCTCACGTCCCTGCATCGTATAATTTCCCGTTAATCCTACTATATCGAATAAAAAATTTTTTAGCATAGTTTTTCCGTTTAAAGTAAGGTCTACTTCGGGATGAAACTGTACACCATAAAAACGAAGTTTTTCATTATAAATTCCTGCACAAAATGAACTGCTTTGTGCGATCGATCTAAAATTATCAGCTAATTTGTCAATTGAATCACCATGTGTTAAAAGAACTGTTTGTAGTTTATCCAAACCTCTGAAACAAATATAGTAGATTAATTTTTTTAATGACATTCAACACATTACTTTTAAGTAACTGCTTTTTGAAAACTATACTGTAGAATAATAGCAATAAAATTAAACCAGAAAATGATTCTACAACCGAGCAAAAAGTAACTAAAATTCTCGCTTAGTTACCATGGAAACCGTAATAAACAAATGTCTAGTCTTTCTGCGACTTTTGACGCAAAAGTATGCATTGAGGGGTATTTGACAGATGTTGACAATTTTGTGATCAGTGTGCGATGTTAAGATCGTTATCCTACAATAAAAATGTCTTTCCGTGGCAATGCAACTCAAAATTTAGCAAACAATCGAAAGTCTATTTTTTGAATTTGAGCCAATTAGGATCTGATTACAATGGCAATCTTTCCATACGAACGAGCAAGTTCTTACAGCAATAATACAGGTGAGAATAAAGGAAAAAAAATTCAACATTATACTATATTAATGATTAGTATTATGTATAACACTATAAATTACTGCATTTAAAAAAAACCTTCAATTTTTCCTTCATTTTTTTGGATTGTCTTGCTCAATCCAACTCGTGGCAGGAAACTTTTGGTAATTTTTGTCAGTCAGAATCACTCACAGTTGTTGTCTTTAGAAAATCGCCTCTCGTGCTAAAGCACTCGGCGATTTTCGTCGCAAGATCTGTCTGACAAAAATTACCAGCAAGATTCCTACCACTTATTGTGTTATATACGACAATCAAACTCAAAATTTTGCAACCAATCCAAACAGTCTATTTTTTTAACTTGATCTGATTACACTGGCAATCTTTCCATACTAAGAAGCAAGTTCTTACAATGATAATACAGGTGAGAATAAAGGAAAAAAAATTCAACAATAAACTGTATTAATAATAATAATAATTATTTATAACACACATTTCATGAACTAATGCATTTCGAAAAAAAAAAAACCTTCAATTTTCCTGCATTTTCTTTGGATTGTCTTGCTGAATCCAACTCGGGTAGGAATTTTTGTCAGTCAGAATCACTCGTAGTTGTTGTCTTTAGAAAATCTCTACATGTGCTAAAGCACTCGTGGCGATTTTCGAAAATTCAATGGAAATCGATGAAATTAGTGAAATTTCGTGAACTCCGCTGGAAATTGCGCAAGCTGTAAAATCAGTTGCTCTTAATTTACGGGCAAAGAAGTCGAGAAGCTAGTATGAAAAGCAGTATGAACTATTTAGTAAATGGTGCGAATGAAAAGGAACCAAAACGATCTCAGAAAATATTGTACTTGCGTATTTGGCAGCGAAAGCCAAGGTAATGAAATCCACTACACCTTGGTCAATATCCTCAATGCTGAGGTCAACGGTATCAGTAAAAAATGATATAAACATCACCGAATATAAAAAACTGTTGGCTTTTTTAAAACGTGAAGCTGTTGACCAACAACTCATAAAATCAAAAACCTTAAATATTGAAGTAAAAACCTTCATACCAGAAGCTCCTGATAAGACATATTTATTAAAAAAAGTGATCTTAATTTTGGGTATCGCCGAGGCATGTAGAAGTGATTAACTTGTCAAAATGGTAGTGGACGACATTGATGATAAAGAGTCAATCTTTATTGCAAAAATACCCGTTGCTAAGACGTACAATAGCAGAATATTCACTGTGACAAATAACGCAACACTGGACCATTTATCAATGTATATAAAATATATTAGCTTCAGGCCCAAAAATTGTATGATCCGTAGACTATTTTTGAAATATTCGAATGATACATGCCATATAGCCCAGCAGATTCGTGAAATTATTGTAAGATTTGCGCATTTAATGATGGAAGCATGCAACTTGGTCCACATATACCACTTATGTAGAGGTTTTATTTTGGAATGAAGCAATCTCAGATTTTACCTATTGCAGTAATGGCGACATCTGAATATTTTTATACGCCAATATTTTATTGTCATTTGACCATTTAAATTGTGTTTATTATTTGATTTAACATTAATTTATACCGTTATCAAGAATGGTGTAAAGATAGATTTAATGTATGCCCTCAATTTAGATTCTGGTTTATCGTTCTAAAACTACAACTTCTTTTGTTGACTTTTATTAGATATCAATGAGAGAAGATTTTCAGCTCTATATAGAGACACTATTGAGTATTGTTCCGCGATTCTCTTCTCTGGACCATACTAACTATGCGAGATGGATTCCTGTCCACTAATGTGACATGATTTCACTTAAAAACAATCGTCCTGCGACTTGTAAAAAATTCATGAAAGGTAAGTTTGACGCCAAAAAAACAAGTAGGGCATTCTCTGCTATTGCTATTTATCAGGCACACGAACAGAATAACGCAACAGTGAAAGGTGATGGAGGAGCTGTAGGCCTAACAGAAAACTCTAAAGCTCTGCATCGTTGGATGGTATCTGGACCTGAGATGGCTCGCTTAGTTGAAGAGTTTAATTCTACAAAGACAGGTAGATGAGAAAAAGATCAACGTCACCATGAAGCTCAAAAGTCTTTTCAGGTGCCTTTTGTGAAAGATATCAAGTCACTTACTTGTGTTATGCAAGATCTAGGAAACCCGTTCAGTGAAAAAGCTCTGATCTTCTGGTACTTGACAGCAGAGATATTGTACATACGCCAGTTGGAGACACTTTGTTAACTATTGAAAAAATTGGAATTGAACAGTATGAGTTATATGTAAGCGAGAGGCTTATCAATAAAACTAAATCAATATTACATGCGATAAAACATAATAATCTGAACCTCTTCAGTTCACTTCCAAAAAACTGGGAGGAGTTTCTCAGAGTTGACGAAAATATGACTGAATTGTTTTCCTTGGCTACAACCACTATAGCAGATATTTCTGCAGACAAGCAGGTAATTACCACAACTGGTAGTGACGTTCTTACCATAAATCGTCAAGATGTATTGAGACTGGCTCCATGCACACACGAAGAAGCTGACATTAGAATTCTATTGCATTTAAGTGATCCTGTACAGCAAGGTTATACAAAAGCTGAAATATGCACTGTAGACACAGATGTTTTAGTTCTTGCCATTTTATCAGCCCAACGTCTAAACATTGAGGAACTTTGCTTTTGGAGTTGGAAACAACTACCGGATCTTCATCGCGCATGAATTAGCAAGATCTTTCGGTCGTGATCATTGTACTGCCTTACCATTGTTTCACGCTATAACGGGTTGTGACACCGTATCATTCTTTGGAGGAAAATGAAACAAGACCGTATGGGACACTTGGAATGCATATCAAGACACTACCGCTACGTTTTGTGCATTGGCTGACAGACCTACTCAGTAAACCGTACAAGTTCTGCTGAAACCATAGGAGAGATTTATAGTTTTGATATATGATCGTACTAGCAGTGATAATTCTGTTAATGATGCACGAAAACACCTGTTTATCCAGAAAAGTAGAGCAATCGACAATTTGCCTCCTACGCAAGATGCTCTCATTCAGCATACAAAGAGGGCTGTCTACCAGGCTAGTTACTGCTGGGCTCAAATGATGGTCGCAGCCCCGGTGCTCCCGTCACCAGCTGATTGGGGTTGGAAGAAGAAAGTTGAAGGTGGATGGGAAATATCTTGGACAACTCTGCCAGAGGCTTCACAAGCATGCAGGGAACTCATTCGGTGTGGCTGCAAGAAAGGCTGCATGTGAAAGTGTCAGTGCAAGAAGGCTGCCTTACAGTGTACCGCACTTTGTGCTTGTGGTGGTAATATCATACTTTAAATCGGATCGGTATTGCTATAGTAGTAGTTTTATGCAGTATGTAGTAGTTTTTCCGTTTAACACTTAGGCAGATTTTGTTATAATTTTAGTATAAATACATACAGGGTGTGCAAATAGTATTGCACCAAATGGGATTATGTAGAAACGGTTTGACATTTGGTGGGGTTAAAATATACATGAATACCCATATTTTGATATGAGTTTCGTTTGTTTTGTGCGACTGGTGTTTGTCAGAGGTAGCCATCTTGAATTTTTTTAAATTGCAACCTAGGTTGAGTTTGGTGTCATTTGACAGGTAATTGATTTAGAAATACACTAAGGTATTAAGCTTATTTATTCTAAAATAAGGAAGAAAATTAAAAAGCCAAATTAACTTTATAGAGGCAACGTTTTCTGGACAAAGGGCTGTAAATAAATACAACTTATACAAAAATTTAATTCAAATGTAGCATTTCTGTGTTCTCTACTGATTTTAGCAATACGATATTATCATAAGCTTGTTTTTCTCATATAGAGTCGCATGTAAAATACGGTTTGGTTTTTGTGGAAATAAGTGTGTTTATTTATTTAATAGGCCAATAACATTAGATGAATTAGAAGCTCAAATTAGAATTGCGATCACAAACATTCCTCCGGCATATCTGCAGAATGCATAGGGTGCTTTTGTTGATAGACTTAGATATTGTCAAGAAGTGAATGGACAACAATTTGAGCAGTTATTGTGATTTTCATCAATTAAGTAATTCAATTTTCTTGTTCAATTCTTTTGTTTTATTCACTTGAACTATTTGTTTAATATTTTAATTTTCTTTGTTATTTTAGAATAAACAAGCTTATGATATACCGTGCTGTATTTCTAAATCAATTACTTGCCAAATGACACCAAACTCAACCTAGGTTGCCATTTAAAAATTCAAGATGGCTGCCTCTGACAAACAGCAGTCGTTCAAAACAAATGAAACTCATATCAAAATATGGGTATTTATGTATTATTTAACCCCACCAAAGGTCAAATCTAAATGTCAAACTGTTTCTACATAATCCCATTTGGTGCGATACTATTTGCACACCCTGTATATTATGAACAAAATATCTATATTTTTTTAAATACTAAGCTTTATTATGCACAAACAACAATTACTCGCCACTACTATACTTACTATATATCGCTTAACATCATCTAAGAACATTTAAAGTCAGCACTTAACATAGTCTGTGAAGGCGGCATTTTGAATGTCCACCATTACTGTAAAAGGCAAAATCTGCGATGGCCTCATATCCAAATTTAAACCTTTATATATGTAGTATATGTGGTCCAAATTGTATTATTCTATCATTAAATGCACAATTCTTTCACCTATCTGCTGACTAATAATCAAGTAGTAGGAATGAATTCTATTGCAAAAGTACAAAAAGACATAGCGCAGTACCTTGGACTTCCAGAACCATGCAAGTATACCCGTCATTGCTTTAGAAGAACTTCTGCCACTCTTTTAGATAATGGAGAACGTGACAGCACTCAATTAAGAAACATGGAAGAGTACTAACGTAGCAGAAGGCTATAAAAATGAATGTCTTACTAACCTTTGAACTTATTCGTTCATGACAAAAACTTATAATAAGTCTTACTAACAAAATTGCTACGTCTGAAATAATTTTGGGACGGACACCGAAGACAAATAAATTGATAAATTCACTATCAGAAACTTCCTCTGAAGTCTTAATGAAAAATTGCGAAACTTGTACATTTACTTTTAATATTGTAAATAATAAGAAAAATGATAGCTCCTTAGCCATTAAACTTAGAAGATAAGTTTAAATACGAAAGTTGTCTATTTTTATAAGCTCATAATCTAAAAATAGTTTAGTATTAGAAACCAAAAATAAAATAATATATAGGGTGTTCTATTTAAAAATCAAAAGTTCTATATTGTACCGGTTTTATATTAATAAAAGCGGTACAATATAGAACTTTTGATTTTTAAATAGAACACCCTATATATTATTTTATTTTTCAATTCTCCTTATAATTTTACATCTTTTTTATAAGAATTACTTACAAGCTAAATCTTACAGTTTTTGAGATATTTGCAAAGTTAACTAAAACTGACATTTTTATGTAGTAATCTTTGGTATAGAATTTATTCATACATGAGCTTACTTTAATCTATTGTCAAAATTGGATTTCAATATACACGGTGATCACAAAAATTAATTCAATAACATAAATTTGAAAATGCTATATCTTCATTTATTTAAATGGCACACCCTATATTTTTTTAATGCCTTGTCTTCGTCTATTAGTCGGCTTTCATTTCTGTTAAATATGCTCTATACCTATCTCTAATAGTTTCGGAGATATTTAAGTTTGTTCAATTTTTTTCCTTGATAACACTGAAGAAGAGTAACATTAGTCGGACAAAGCAAGCTATGAATACATAAGAAACTAAAAAACATATTAACTGAAATGCAAACACTTAAAATTATAATAAATGTTTAATGTGACCACCATTTTGTTGCTGGCAAACATGAAGTCTTTGAATAAATGCGTGATCACAAAAATTAATTCAACAACGTAAATTTGAAAATGCTATATCTTCATTTTTTTAAATAGCAACAACAAGAAAGGCTGAAAGTGAAGAATTGGAGGCAACGTAATGCAAAATTCAAAAGAAAGGCGGAAACTTATCTAAATTTATTGTTCGAACATCATTAACACAGAAGGAAGAAATTGATTTAGAAATAGCATGGTATATGCACGCAACAAATTCTGCATTTCGTTGTGTGGAGAATCACCAATTTAAAAAACTAATTGGGCTATTAAGATCTGGATATACTCCACTCAGTGAGAGAACTGTTAGATAGAATACATATGAAGGAAATGGTAAAATGCCAAAAAAACGTTGGACCGAGAGATGAGTTGTTTGACAATGGAAGGCTGGTCAAACGTACACAACCAACCAATTATCTGTGCTTGCGCTATAAAACATGACGGAGAAGTGTATTTAGTTGATACTATTGATACATCCAGAACACCCCCATACTTGTAACTACCTAGAAGAAATCGCAAAAAACATCATCATAGTCATACAAGAAAAGATTAAATGCAGGGTGGGTAGTTTTGTAACTGACAATGCTGCCAATATGACAAACATGTGTCCAAATTTATTTGACTCATCAAATGAAAACATGGCCGTATTAATTTATGGATGTTCGGCACATCTTTTAAATCTGTTAGCCAAAGACTTAAACATTCCTTCTGTTACAAAAAATCTGGTGAAAGTTATAAAATATTTTAGAAACAATCATATCGCCAGACCAAAACTTGCTAAAGAAAGAGGTACATCAGGGCGGGGACTGGTCGTCCCACAAGAAGTGCGTTGGAATTCCATTTGTGATTCACTACAAACTTATATGGAGAATTGGCCGTTGTTGGTTAAAATTCTAGAGGAGCATAAAGAATCATCCATGTTTGATAACACTATTCAAAAATTAGTCATAAATATCGGATTGAAAAGAAACTGCCAGGATTTATTAAAGATTTTGAAACCAATAACTTTGGATAAAACACAGAAAAACAACACCAAAACTGCAGATGCTGTATTCATTTGGAAAGTCTCGCAACAGGAGCTTGAATTAAATAAAGCTAGAATTAAATAAATTTAAATTATTGGAAAAGAGGTACAATTATGCTTTGACGCCTGCACATTTCTTACCATACTTGCTATATCCAAAGTATATTGTTGAAAAACAATTCAATTAACAAATGTGCTAAAATAAAAGGCGTTGCAGTTCGCCAAAGAAAAGTATGGAGGTGAATTTTCCAAAATGGTGATGCAATTTCATAACCAACGAGAACCGTTTATTGATCAAACTTATAATTTAATATTAGCCCAGCATAAAGAAAATCCTATGGGTTTTTGGCTGTCACTGAAAAATATAAAAGAATGTATTTGACCTGTGTTATTCAATTGTTGTGCGATGCGTGTTCATCAGCCGGGGTTGAGAGAACATTTTCAACTTTTGGACTCTTACATTCCAAATTAACGAATAAGTTAGGTCTAGAAAAAGCTGCCAAATTAGTCTTCTCATATAAATTATTATACAAAAATTTACCTGTAACTGTATATTATTAAAATAATGTCAAATACAGTCAAACTTCTATATAACGAAGTGGCTAAATCCTGAAAAAAAATTCGCTATAGGGAAATTTCGTTATAGAGAAAAATTTTTTGGAAAAAAATTTAATATCCTATTTTATTACATACGATTTAATTACGCAGGTTTACATATGTATTACATACATACATGAACACATACATATTTCACTCTTTTGTAAAAAAGTCTGTAATTTTTTGTTGCACGGAACAGTTGAAGAATGTTCTTTATTCAAAAAACACTTCACAATTATTAAGGGCACTAAAAATGTTTGCCGGCACGTTTTCCGAATACTGTAGCCCGTTACGGATTATCGCAAATGCATTAATCATTTCCGCAGTCGACGGTTTTTTTGCGAGTTCGTCAGCGTCATCCTCTTCGTCTTCGACTGTTTCGTTTCGTAAAGAGTCCAAAATTTCTTCGTCCGTAGGGTACTCGGTAGTAAGGAGGTTTTCGTCAACGTTGAGGTAGTCCTGTAAGTTAATATCAGCACCGATTTTATCAATGCCGCCCATGATTTCTGCAAATTTGCAAGTGGTAATTCATCATTTTCACCCCATTCATCAGAATTTTCCGCAAATCCGGCTTTGGAAAAACAATTCCTTATTGCGATTTCCGTAACTTCGTGAGTCCAAATCTTTGCCAGTTCAGAAATGCATTCTCTTAAATTGATCGTTTTGTCAGCTGTGTTGTTATCAATTCCGTTGATGATTTTCATTAGAACTCTTTTACGATAGTGGAATTTAACATTTTTTATTATTCCTTGATCCATTGGCTGAAGTTTGGATGTTAAATTTGGAGGAAAGAAATACAGTTCCGTACTTTTAAGTTTTTTTGCTGCAGCAGATGGGTGTGATGGACAATTGTCTATAACTAAGGCTATTTTTCTATGTTCCCTCGTCATTTGTGTGTCTAATTTTATTATCCATTCTTCAAAAATCTGGCTAGTCATCCACGCCTTCTTATTAGATTGATAATCTACTTCCAGTGATTTTGTTCCCTTGAAACATCGTGGATTTTTACTTTTGCCGATTACAAGAAGTTTCAGCTTTTCGATCCCTGTCATGTTTGCACCAATTAACACAGTGATTCTTTCCTTGCTCTGTTTTCCATCAAAGCATTTATCATTTTTGAAGGTAAGGGTTCTATTGGGTGTACATTTGAAAAATAAGCCAGTTTCGTCTGCGTTAAAAATATCTTTTGGTTCGTACTTTTTTAAAACCATTTTTAGTTTTCTATTTTTCCAATGATCACAATTTTCTTCGTTAACAGCTGCACTTTCACCACAAATCATCTTTTCCACAATACCGTGCCTTTTTTTAAATTTGTCCAGCCAACCGGCGCTCGCCTGGAAGTCCGATAATCCAAGTGTTTCGGCAAACTTTATAGCCTGTTGTTTAATTAATGATCCCGATAATGGCACATTCTGGTCACGAATTAAATGCACCCACTTCAAAACTGCTATATCAACATCTTCGTACACACATGTTCTAGCACGTTTTGCCGCACTTCCCACATCGGCTAATTTCAAAATTGAGTCGCGATTTTATATTATTGTTGATAAACTGCTAGTGGGAATACCGAATTTTGCCGCAATGTCTTTTTTCTTGAAACCTTTGTCAACTTCTTCCAACACTTCGACATTTTGCGTACTACACGACAGAACTGAATGGTTTTAAAACTGAAATTTAACTGAGGACTTTCTATTGAAATTTGAAATGCTCATTAGGCAAAGACGCCATGAAAGGATTAAGAGATTAAAGTTTCTAGCAAAATTTTCAATAAGAATGTTTACAGAGAGGCTTAACGTAAACTTGACAACTTTCTCTTTTCTATTGACAAATTCTTGCAACTTGACTAATCCTATACAAATTACATATGTAGTAATTAGTGGTAATTCCCAAATCCTTGAAAATTTTCCCAGAATTTATGTATTTTTTGTCCTAAAAATTCGTTAAACAGAAATTTAACTTCGCTATTTGGAAACACTTTTACATGAGTTTTGGTTAAAAGTGCAGTGTACCGAGCGAAATTTCGTTATATAGAGAAATTCGTTATATGGAAGTTCGACTGTAATTAAATCATCTATTGAATTACCTATGAAACAGTTATTTTATGATCTCACATTAAAAAAAAAACGATTTAAACATAAAAAAGTCAACGTAAATGAAAAAATCGATTTAAAACAAAAAAATCAAATGTTTTGATTTTATTTAAAAAACATCGATTTTTTCATACACTGTTTTGCAGTAAATACCATTTTAACAAACATTTTTAAAAAACACACATGTAGCGAAAAGTGATGCTCATGTATTGAAATATGAACTGTCAAGTTTGAGGTTATCAATGATTATTAATTTTTATAAAAACATCGGTTGTGGAAAAAATCAGGTGTAATTGGAGCGCAAAATGGTATTGCTGCTCTCGTGAGATAGTCAAACTTCTCGCTCAGAGCGGCAATATATGACTTTGCGCCCTTAATACACAAATACCTATTTATGTTTTAAATATATTGTAATATCAATGTGATGTATTGCTTGATTACAAACACAATGAGATTGAATTAAAGTGGATACATTATTAGGTACATAACTATATGCAAATATAAAAAGCAGTATTGTATAGGGATGGAATGCAATTGTAAAACGTAGTAACTCAATATTTGCTATTTTTCAGTGTAAGCGTTTTAAATTTATTAAAGATAATACATCTGTATCCCTTTAATTGTTATTTTTGGAATCTTACATTATCTTATGTATTTTTTTCTGTAATTTCTAAATTTTACATTAAAAATTGGATAACTATAAAAGCAAAATTGTTATTTAAAATTTTAGAGTTACTGGTATCATAAACCTCATAATAAACGCATAGAAAAGCTAGTAAGTCAAGCTATTTTCTTCGATGCTACTGTTTCACAAAAAAAAAAGGGAACAAGTCGGCTTTAGTAAGAAAGCTAACCAAAGTAAAAGTTAGTAATTTATTTTTTATTTTAGTATTTTGTGAAAGAAGTTCTTATAAATGTAGGTTGAAATATGCTTTGTTGCCGAGATACAGAGTGTTAAAATATTATTCATTTTTTTTATTTTTATTAATTATTTTAAAGAGTTTTAAAGATATTGACTCGTAATTTGGAAAACGCTTTGTGCATTTTTTTGGACTGAACCGAATATTTCTACTGGCACCAGTGGCGTTCGTGCGAAAATGCAACAACCTTTTCCCGTTTTGATATTTTTGTAGAAATCCGCCATCAATTCTGAATTAAATTGGTCTCTTGAATCTTTTTCGTAGGGCGCACCGTTTTTGAGCGAAAAAATAAAACATTTTTTATTGCAAATTGTATTTTTAAGTTCTGTTGATACATTATTTAGTAGGTTGCTATGAATATTTTTAAATAAAATACAACCATCTCGCCAAACTATAAATTAGCATTTTTCCATTATTAGTTTGCTACAAAATTAATGTCAATTAGTGAATAATTTTCGTGTCTTAAAAAATGGAACATTTTACAAATGCGAAATGACAGATATGCATTTTGCGTATGGTAATGGAAATGGTCTGCACGTTCGACGAACGTATGCTGAGTTGTATCCAGAACGTAGGATACCTCATCACACAATATTTGCTCGCCTTCACCTACATTTACGCGAAAATGGTACATTTATGAAACGAACTGCTGACTGTGGGCGCCCTCGAGAAGTACGAACTGTGCCACTAGAAAAAGCAGTTCTCAATATAGTTTCGGAGTCACCTGAAACAAGTACTCGAAATTTGCCAACATATTGAATGTAAGCAATTTCACCATATTTAAAATTCTAAAAGAGCAGCAATTGTATCCGTTTCATATTCGAGGTGTACAGGCGCTACTACCTCAAGACTTCTTACCAAGTCTAGTCTTTTGCAAATGGAATTTCAATGTAACCACTCAAAATCCTAATTTTTTAAATGGCGTTTTGTTTACTGACGAGGCAAGTTTTTCCAGAGATACTATACGAAATTTTCATAACAATCACTTATGGGCTGATGAAAATCCACATGAAATCTTTCAGCTCATTTTCAACATCAATTTATCCGCACTTCTTGAAGAAATTCCTCTTCACCTAAGACAATATTTATGGTTTATGCCCAATAGTGCCCCAGCACATTTTAGAGTTAATGTACGTCATCACTTAGATATAGTGTATACAAATCGTTGGATAGGTAGAGGAGGTACGCAACATTGGTCAGCTCGCTCTCCTGAATTAAATCCCTTAGATTTCTGCATTTGGGGTTTTCTCAGATCATTAGTTTACTACAATCCCTTCAAAAATGTTGAAGACCTCAGGAAACGAATTACAGTCGGCTGTGAGACAATAAGAAGTACAGTGGAATTATTTCAGTAAATACCATAGTATTGACTCGTATCACGTGCGAGGGAGGTCATTTTGAACAATCTGTTGTAGGGTTGCACCTATTTAAAATCATTTTTATTACTGTTGTTCTGTTATTATTTTGGTTTAATGTTACTGTATTAGAACAATAAAACTTTTTAGAAATATTGACAGCAACCTACTCAAAGCGTTTTGCAAATTTCGAGTTAATATCGTTAACTCTTTGAAATAATTAATAAAAATAAATAAAAAATTAAAATTTAAATACTGTATTTCGGAAACGAAGCATATTTCGACCAACGTTTATAGGAACCCCCTAAAATCTCCGCGCTTATTTACAAACACCCTGTATAAATGTAATATATTTATTAAATTCTGTATACCTAGCGAATTAACAGATAAACAAATAAATTTGGTTATTAGCTTGGTCAAATGCATTAAAATAAAAAACTTTAATTTACCAAAATACTTAGTGTTACACCAAAAGTTCTTATCAAATGGGATTGAGTAAAACATATTTATTATTGTGCCATTTTATTTAACAAGGTACATAACACGACAACAAAGAATAAACATAACATACAAATAAAAAGAAACCTAAAACAAATCTAACGAGTCCCTTAATAAAAACCTCCCAATCCATAGCTTTAAAATCAACATCCTGTTAGTTCTCCAAAAACGTCTAATGATTAAGGCGAGCTGAATCACACTGAGCATATTGTAGGCAACACTATGCTCGTTATTTGGAAAATGTGCCAATCTCTACAGGGTGATTCATCACTATGTGGTAACACAAACACAATTTTTTAAATGGGACACCCTGTATATTTGCCTCACATTTAGATTCCTTTTATAATCCCTGTTGTTACAATATGAGGTTGTGTGTAACCATACAGAGTATTTAAAGAATTATGACCATTTTTATATTGAAATCGCTGTGAAAAAAACACTATGTATACGCAGAAGTAATAAATAATTGTCTATTTTGCATAATAAGATAAACAATATGTATTAAAACGAAGTGTAACAAAAATCATCGACGAATATACAGAGAAAGAAAATTACGATATTCTCAAATTTCTTAATTCCACCCCCTATATTTGATTTTCTCAAAAGATTGTATTTGTTATACTCTTTTATTTTTATGAAGCATTCCCTATACCTAAATTCATTACTTTCCGAGAAATGTTTTATTTTCTTCAAATTTTAGGAATACCTTAAATTTGTGTAACTAAAAATAATTTAATCTTGGATAATCATGTAACAAAATTATTTTTATACAATAATCAATTAAAACATAACATAAACTATAACAATATACAATGAACATAGGTCATTTCTGGATTAATATTACTTCAACAATAATCTGGCCAAAGTATCTTTAAGAAAACAAAACAGGTAGGCTTTGAAAAAATGACAGTTCTCATATTACCTTCTTAATCAGTGCGTTTTTTGTGTATAAGCTTTAAAAATAAATTTTTCTGTATAAGAACTAATAGATATGATTTGAGTATTACGAGAGAGTTTGAGAAATTGTCTACTTGCATGCAGAATATATCAACAGCGATATCCTGAACGAAGGCGCTCAAAAACAAAAGCGTTTGAAAGAGTAATAGATCGTTTTGTTCGTACTGGATCAGTCGTATATGACAAACATGAAAGGTATAAAAATGTTATAACCAAAGAAAAGGAATATGATGTACTTACTACTAGCAGTTACTGAGGATCCCCACATTAGCACTCGTGAAATTTTACGTCAAAAGGGCATTAGTCAAACTTCGGCCGTAAACATACTTCACAAACATAAAATGCATCCCAAGATTTGACAGACGATGATTATCCTCGCAGTTTTTTGTTAATGGGCTCAGCAGCAAATCCGTGGTGACCGATTTTTGTTCGATTTTGTGCTTTTTGGAGATGAGGCTATATTTCACAGAATTGTGCTTTTTGGAGATGAGGCTACATTTCACAAAAATGGAACAGAGGATAGGTATAATTTTCACTACTATGCAACAAGCAAATTAGGTAGTCCATAAACGTTTGGGGTTGTATTATTGGGAACTATGTAATTGGCCCACATTTTTTTGACGGCTGTGTGACTGGTGGAGTATATCTAAATTTTCTCAATTATCATTTGCCATTATTACTTCAACATGTACCACTGAATACTCGACAAAGAATGTGGTTTTTACATGATGGTGCTCCAGTTCACAACCATCCAAATAATTACTTTCCTGCGAGGTAAGTAGACAGAAGAGGACCAACTGCATGGCCAGCTCGACCACCGGAGTTGTCAAAAATTGATTTCTTCATGGGGGGCTACATAAAAAAACCATGTGTACAACAAGTCTTCAAAAACACCAGATGATATGAAAAATACAATAAGAGAAGCTTGTAGTAGTACTAATGTACAAATGTTAAAAAATGCAGCCTACTCATTTGAAAATTGAATACATACTTCTTGCATAGACGTTGTAGGTGGACATTTTGAACAATTACTTTAAACTTATTTTGTTATACGAAATATTCTGTTTAATTACATTCTAGAAATTGCCTACCTTCATTACATATTGTTATGGTTTATGTTATGTTTTAATTGTTTATTGCATAAAAATAATTTTGTTACATTATTATCCAAGATTAAATTATTTTTAGTCATAGAAATTTAAAATATTCCTAAAATTTGAAGAAAATTAAAAATTTCTCAGGAAAGTAATGAACTAAAAATAAAAGGGTATAACAAATACAATCTTTTGAGAAAATAAAATAAAGGAGGGTGCATTTAAAAAATTGTAATTTTCTTTTTTGGCTCATTCTGTATACAGATATTAGTCAATGATTTTTGTTACAGTTAATTTTAATATTAGAACTTATTGTTTACCTTATTATGTAAATAAAAAATTATTTATTTTATACTTCTCCATATACATAGTGTTTATTTCATAGCAATTTTGATATAATAATGGCCATAACTCTTTAAATACTCTGTATGGTTATGCATAACCTCATATTGTAAGAATAGGGATTATAAGAGATAATCTAAATATGAGGAAATATACAGTGTCCAATTAAAAAAATTATATGTTTGCACGTAATATCAATCACCCTGTAGAGATCTACATATCATTGCCTACAATTTTTGTAAATAACTTTTTTTGATGTACTCTATCATAACAGAGTAATCGATCACTCCCACACTAAATACTCACCCTGTGTAGACACGTTCCCTTAAACCATGTTTTTCGTAACTACTATTACCCAGTATAATCCATTTTTAAAATTTGATTTGTTTTAAAACAATTAAAGCATCGCTAATGAAAAAAATAAGTAATGGTATTGCGAATTTCGCCATCTCTGGGATAGTTGCCACACTAAACTGTCTGCAAAGTATGTAAAATATATGCACTAACAGAATGCACAAAATTTAAATATTTTCCTTCTCGTGCAATGTTTATTAACAAATTGTTTTTGGGTGGCATTTGGGTATTCTATGAACTATATAATGCGTTTTTACCACTCTGTGGTGACTTTTAAACTGTGATGCATGTTAAATATGTATTTTCTATAAAAGCACAGATAAAAACTAAACAGAATAATTACTCTTAAGTGGTGCTTTTGATGTTTACAAGTGGACTAGTCACAAAATAAGAGGGCACTGTAGAGTGAACTATGCCAAAAATTGAAATTAAAATAGAGATATTATTTCAGCTTAATGGAATAATTGAAAGGGTTAGAATAGAAAGGGTATAAGTGCTATTTTTTAATTCTGAGCTAACTACAGTTTATGAAAGTTAATATACCCATCTGTTAGTATAGAAAGTGTACAAGTGCTTTTTCTAACTGCTTTTGCCACTTGTCGTCCAGTATAAATATCAAGTAAATTAAAATGCTAAACCCCTTAGAATAGAAAGGGTACAAACGCACGTATACTCTTTCTATTCCAACAGTTTATTGTTTTTACATATAGTTGGTGACGTTTAATACGGTATTGAACTAAAAGCTTGTGTTTACACGTGTTTGATATTAACTAGTTTTACATGGAAAGTGATGAAGGTAAATTTAATCAGTTTTATTTTATGTGCATGTTGTTTGATAAGCACTCTAATACGTCTTTAAAATATCCTCTACATTTTGTGGGGTTAGGATTTTCAATAATAAATATATCAGCTTTACTGGTTTAACAGCAAAATTTTTCATTTAGAACCTTACTAAACAGACGAGGACTTTGATCCAGGAAGTGAAATGTCTGACTCAGATGAAGCAAGTTCAAATGAAAACAACTCTCTCATGGTTAGAGATATTCCACATGTTACCCCTGCTAAAACTAGAAAAAGGCAAAGACACGGGGCTGACTGGAAAGTAAATAAAAAAAAGCGTTTGCGAACTCAGGGCAAAGAATATGTGTATAAGAATAAATTGCATAGGAGTAAGAGATTGGAAGTTTATGATCACATGTGCCGATTTAAGTGCAATCAAAATATTTCAGAGGCACAAAGAAAGGAATCTTTGATTCTTATTATAAACTACCAACATTGATCTTCAGACCGCCTTTCTTTCTTTACGCATAACAAAAGGTGAAGTAAACAGAAAGAAAGGTAATACTATAGCGAATCGAAAATTTAGTACTCAAATTACATTTATTAATAAACCTGTATGTAAAGCTTTTTTTCTTAAAACTTTTGACATAACTAATTGAAGATTTACGTCAGTTTGCAAGAAGACTAACCATCAGGATGTTACCGAGCCAGATGAGAGGGGAAAAGGATAAAATAATAAGAAAATGAGTACCGAGAAGCAAAATTTTGTGATTCAACACATAAAAAAATTTCCAAGATACAGCAGTCATTATTCTAGAAAGGCAAATTCTGAAACTAAGTATTTGTCTTCCGACTTAAACATAAGGAAAATGTATGAGTTGTATAAAGAGTTCTGTCAAGAAGAACAAAAACCGTCAGTAACACTGTCATATTATAGGTTTGTTTTTAACCCTTATGTTACCATTAAAAATTACAACCTCTGTCTACCGTTGAGGGTACCCGGTACCTCTATACAATTTTCCTAAACTATCGATTTTAAAATTTCCATTATAATCTACGAAGTAAAACAGTACAATAAGAAGATTTGTAATCACAATAGCTAAATATGAGGTCATTGTTTAGTAATTCTTTAATTACCGGTTTATGTCATTATCTATAAGCGCCTTAAAGATACATAATTTGTGTTCATTGTCAATTGCAAATACTATGACAATAAATATTCTTTTGTATTGAATTGTTTGAATAGTTTTTGGAATTCATATCTACGGGTACTATTGACTTATACTTTACCACAATGGCACGGAACAACCAATCAAATTGTGTATTGTCCACCACCCACCTAATTTCAAGTTTTCTTTGTAGGTAACCAATTTACATCAAATCAGTTGTGTTTTTTTCAATGAGTCTAGTGTTTGAATTGTTGTTGTAATTGTGCGTTACATATACTATATACCTTTATAATAAATTTAAAATGAGTGCAGATGATCCTAATGCTATGCCGGGAAGTTCTAAACAAAATGTTCCATTGTTACGGTAAGTTTTTTTATATGTGTACCTATAAACATATTAAATAAAAATTGAAATCAAATACATAGGCAAATAAGTTTATAGTTCATCAGAAAGGAAAAATGCCAAGAAAAAATATGGAGCATTACCTCTTACTTCTAAAGGGACTATCAATTTATCTAATTTATCAGAAGATCAAATTGATATGTTATTCTTATTGTCGGGTGAAGAAGATGACCATTTTACAACTGAAGACAATAACGACGATTGGCTTCATCCATCCGCTAATGATTCAGATGTAGAAGATCTGGCAGATATAGGCGATATGGAAAAAGAAATTCAAGACGATGAAGAAACAAGTGATGTGGAGGACCTCATTACGGAAGAATTAGCAGATGATTGTTCGGAATTGATAGGTAGAGACAAAACCGTATGGCACGCTAATCCACTCCCTGTGGCACAAACGCGGACTTATAACATTATTCGTCAAAAAAGTGGACCAATTCGAAACATAAATCTCCTTACTTGTATTGGCGTATTCAACCTAATCTGACAGAGAATATGCGTATGTGTATTATAAGAGAAACCAACCAAAAAGCTAACCAAATCATTCGCCGACATAATGAAACGTATCCTCAAAAAACTCTAAAAGTCTGGCAAGATGTTACTATTGATGAGTTCAATGCTTTTATTGGTATACTAATAACAGCAGGAGTACACCATTCCAACATGGAACATGTAACAGAGCTATGGAAAACCGACGCCTTACCTCTTTATAGAGCAACTGTGAGTAGAAATAGATTTCAGAATCTTCTACGATTTATTCGATTCGATAATGCAAATACAAGGCAAGATCGACAAAAAGAAGATAAAGCAGCAGCGATTAGGGATTTGTGGATTATGCTAAATGATAGCTTGCTATGAAAATTTAACTGTGGATGAGCAATTATTACCATATCGTGGTAGGACGTTTATGACGCAGTACATACCATCAAAACCCGCCAAATATGGCATAAAGGTGTTTTGGGTGGTAGACTCCAAGACAGCTTATCCACTTCATGGAATTTTATACACTGGAAAACCACAAGGAACCGATGGTCGCCAAAGTAATGTTGGATAAAGAACGGTAATAGATTTATGCAGATTTTTCAAGGGATCAGGACGTAACGTCACCACCGACAATATTTTTACATCACTGCCTTTAGCTCGGCATCTAAAATCTCTGGGACTAACGTTAGTTGGAACAGTACGGCATAATAAACCATACATTCCAAAGGTACTACTAGCTTCAAAAGACAAGGAAATAACATCGTCACAATTTGCATTTCGGGAGGATGCTACACTATGTTCATACGTACCGAAAAAGAATAAGGTTGTTATTCTTTTATCTACCATGCATTCCACGGGCGAAGTAGAAAAAGAAACTCTAGAGAAAAAAAACAGAAATGATCAGATATTATAATGCAACAAAATCAGGGGTCGATACAATGGACCAAATGGTTGGAAAATATTCAACCAAAGAAAAAACAAACCGATGGCCACTTGCATTTTTTTTATAACATAATTGACATTGCTTGTTTAGCTTCTTTTCATGAAGAAAATAATTCAACAGTGGTCAAAAAGACTGATCGGAACCTTTTTGAAAACACTTAGAAAAGACCTTTGCCTTCAAACAATAATCCAAAGAAGTCAAATACCTCATATCAACCGGTATTATTTTATAAAAACAGCAGTGGAAGAGATTCTTGGTACCCGAATTGGTGTACTACCAGAACAAACCGGTGAAACACACGAACGTGACGCATCTGGTAGAATTAAAATCCCTGGTTTATGTCAACTGTGCCTTAGATTATCTGGATCAGAAAAGAAAACGAGAAAAACAAGAAAAAATTGTCAAATATGCAAGTATCCTGTTTGTAACGAACATATGTATCAACAACAAACAAAGTGTCTTGATTGTACAAATTAATGTAGAATTGTTTTTTGTTTATATGTGCAGATTAATTAAACAATTAAATGAAAAAGTTGTTTTTATAATAAATTAAATGTGACGAATACTTACAATTGTACAGTGGTACCCAGGTACCTCTAACGGTAGATAGTAGGTGGTTATATAACATGCAATAAAACTATTTACGTTAATTTATTTATTTTTTAATTTTTATGAAAATTACGAGTAGAAAAGGATTTGTGTCACGAAGTCTCAATGCTTTATTACACTTACAACCATAGTTGTGGCATTTTTACAATGAAAAAGTACCTGGGTAGCACCAATGGTAACATAAGGGTTAATAACGAATTTAACCAACGGTTTCATCGACGACACTCGGACACCTGTTCTAAATGGGATTTTTATCACAATATCCTCAAATATTCCCATGATGAACTTAAAATTGCAGAAGTTAAAATTTACCTAGATCATAAAAAGAAATGTTAAGTAAAAAAATGGACATAGAAACAAATAAGTCATCTACAGACACTGCTGTTATATGTTTTGATCTACAACAAGCTTTACCTATTCCGTTATTAACAACCTCGAAGGTATTTTACCTTAGGGAGTTGTGGACATTTTTTGTATTTATGTTCTAATAACTGGAAAAGCTCACATGTTTGTATGGTCTAAAACTGTGGCATCTAGGGGATCCGTTGAAATTGGGTCATGTTTGTTGAAGTTTGTCAAATCCTTACTGCCAAATATTAAAAAAGTGATTGCGTGAAGTGATTCCTGCGAGGGTCAAAACAAGAACAAGAATATCTGTAAACCGTTTATGTATCTTGTCAAAGCCACTCACTCAACTAGAGGAAATTCATCATAAGTTTTTGGAGCCTGGACACATATATGGAATGTGATCGGAGTTTTGGATACATTGAGAAATGTATACCACAAGTATTTACACCAGAGCACTGGAGTACACTCATAAAAAATGGCTCCAAAAATTTTTTGGTTCATGATATGACTAAAGAATGTTTTTTTTTCTTTTTTACATCTAAATAGCTTGATTGGTGACCCCAAAAAAGACACTGAAAAAAAAATGTTTGAAATTTAACAGCATTGTGCATTTTAAGTATACAAAAAAATTCTGAAACATATTCCTTCGAATTTAAATCGACATTACAAAATTATTTTTTATTTTCCAAGTGTATTTGTGCAGTAACTACTGGTCGACCATCAACTAATTTGAATCTGGTCTTTTCTAAGTTGTCAAATACTAGCTCCTTAAAAATTTTAATGTTAAGCATAGAAGTCGTATCTACATTTTTTCATATTTTCGGTTTACGACGTTGATAACTAGATAATTGGTAAACATATCATTCAATTAAGACTTAAAGTCGTATCTTTTACTTTTACAGCCTCTAGGAGTCTGCAAAGTTTCGTCGTATCTGCAAAACTGCCGTATTTGTTAATTTGATTTGTCGTATCTGACAATATTAGAAGTATATGACGTAACTACACAAAACAGGAAGCAGTTACGACAAATTAATTTAACAACGTGTTACTTACGACAATTTGCACTAACAGTGAGAAGTGTTTTCTAACCTTACTTTTTAGTGATTCTGTTACGTCGCATGCACATGGTAGCGTAAATTGAACTGTGAAATTCTTGCGAAATAAGTTAAAACAATAAGTGCCTTGGTGTTGTTTTCTTTAGTACATTGTTGTGGCAAGTCGTTTTTTTTTTGCTAAGTCAGTGAAGGATTCTAATACCCAAACAGTGTTTAAAATAAATACATATAACATTTATTTTGTATGTTAAGTACTATAACACCACCTCAAAATGAATCCAAATAGTAGATCCTTTAAAATTTTATTAGCGCTAAATAAGGGACTGAACGAGAAAAGTAAAAGACCAAAAACGTCAACAGAAAGTGTTAAGAAATAACGTAACCCTAAGAGATAATGATCCAGACTTTATTCCTGCAAATTCTACATATGATTCAGACAGTAATAGTTCCGAAACCGAAGCTTCTAAGTTTAGCTGCAATCGTTCTGATATGAGGAATTCAGAAAATCAAGAAGAACCCAAGCGGAAGGTTATTGTCTTAAATAATGTTCTCCTCACAACTTCAGAGAATAATGATAAATTGCATAATGAAGAACCTAATAACAGCAACGTCGCATTGTGGCAAGATAGCACTGTTGTTTCAGAAGATGTTGAATTTAAAGAGAATGGCGGTAAACGTTTTATTATTGAAATATTAGAAAATATTATAGACAATGCCGTGGACAATTCAGAACAGAAGAATTTTACGAAAAAAAGGACAAATTCGCAAAAGAAAGAAGTTTGATTTGAGCCCAGCCCAAAGAAAAAAAATAAAACTAAATGCCAAGACAGATAAACATAATGTAAAGCAAGCTTGTAACGAAAAAACTTGCAGAAAAGAGTGTTTTAAGAGAATTACCACGCAAAGGCGAGGAGAGATAAATAGAGAGTTTTGGAAGTTAAACGTAAACGAGCAAAAGAACTTTATTTTTCAGTGTCTCCCAACAAAATACAAAAAGAAAAACAACTCATTGTCTTACTTCAAGACGATCTAACACATACCTTTATTTTTTGAAAGACCTAGGAGGCTGTAAGCAAAACGTATGTAAAATATTTTTTCTTGGAACATTAGGGTATGAGAGCAAAAATGACCGAGTAATAAGAGATGCACTTTAATAAGACAAATTGGAAAGTAACAGTTAAACCGAATCAACAAGGAAAGTGCAACAAGATGAAATTTGATAGATTTAATAATTAAACATATAGAATCATTTAGGCCAACTATCCCTCATTACCGTCGTGAACATGCACCAGAGAGGCGCTATCTTCCCTCGGATATTACTATTACAATGATATACAATCACTATCGTTCCATGTATCACAACATAAATTTTTCGTATTATTTATATAGAGAAGTGGCCAGCAGCTTGAAAATATCCTTTGTAAAACTGGGCCACGAGGAATGTTGGATTTGTGAATTGTTTGATTTACATTCAAAATTGACTTCTCACAAAAAGGATGTCCCGGACGGCAACTGCGATGAATGCAAGAAATTCGCTGCCCACAAGAAAAAGTACACATCAGCTAGAAAACACTATCAAGAAGATTCATCCTCTACCACGACAGATGAACAAGTAATTCCATCTGCAGACCTACAAAAGGTAATCTCACTAGCTAACTCTAATTTAAGAAGCTAAATTTCACTAATTAATTCATAAAGCAATGATAAATTATTTTCTTATAGGTAATTATGCTTCCCAGAATGGAAATGTTTAAAGAGGTAATTTTCACACCTCGAGTAATAGCATATAATGAGTTTTGTGATTACTCGGCAAAAGCAAACAATTCCAACAGCGGTTATTTGGCACGAAGTCATATCTGCAAAAGTCATTAGTATGCGCATAGGCGACTTTTATAATTGGCAAAATGGTACATCACAATACAAACTCAATAAAATCTCTCCTCGCCCGTACCTTAATGAGATGGTAGAGGTCAGTTTTTTTAGAGGGAGACATACACTGACATATAAGACAGATTTTGACTCTGTAGAGGAAAGGGAACTAAATTTTCTAAGTGCAACAATGGTCAAGGGAGGTGTGCCAAAACCTTCACCGAAAAGCATCCCAAGAGGAATCACCGCAGAAAGAAGGGATCTTATATTAGCAAAACTCACTGGTACAATGCCTATGAATAGGAAGAAATTTTGGGAGGATATTCCTATTTCAATGGAAAGTGGAGATTTAGATGATTCGAATTAATGGCTGATCTTGAGCTACGTTTTATTTTTGTTTTTTTTTTACTAGGTTTTGGAACATTTTTTGTTTTATAGACTACAGTTAATAGTTTTTTATTCAATAAAGTTACTTAAGTTTTGTGCAGATACGTATTTTTGTTACTCTGCAAACTTGATACGATGTTAGTGCTAAATGTTGTATCTATCAAAACTCTAATTTCTGACTATATTTTGGAATAATGCTCTGGCTTATTAAAATTCTGCTTTGCAACTTTTAGTAAAAGTAAAATTAAATATTTAATAAAATAATCAAATTTGGTGGCATAACAATTTTTACCAAATGTTGAATATCTCAAAACAGTGATTTTGTCTGTTACGACTTCTATGCTTAACAGGGCAGTAAATATCCCACCAAAGTACCATAATTTCTATACAGAAATGGAACATACAACCAAAGCACAGAAACAGGAAGAAAAACATAAAAGATGCAATTTGTATTCCCACAGTTTCTACCTCTAATACTGAAAATCCTGAAGATTCTGACCATAACTCCGATGTGGAAGATGATATTTTGTTAGATTCACATTATGAAATTTAGATTGAAAACTTTCATTATTTCATTTGTTTCGTTTGTTCTGAATAAAACTGATTTTTTAAATATTATCTTGTATTATTTTTTTCTAATTTATGTCGAATTGATTTGGTATATAAAGGGTATAAGTACAATTTTTTTTTAAAAACATGTTTATAATCTATGGAGGTATTTTAAATTTTCTACATTAAAACATCAACCTGTTAAGATTTTATAAACATAAAAATATTTTGTTTAGTCTATTTACATAATTTATTAAGCCCAATCAACTTTGTAGTCAGGTATCTCAAAAGTATACAAATATTACTTATACCCGTACTACTCTAACCCCTTCTATTGTATTCTCTTGCACTGAGCACTAGTAAATCTGTTTGTTAAAAATTCAAACTTTGTCCTGTAGATTTACGGCCACAAATAACAATTTTGCACAAAGTAAATATCATGTGAGACGACTTTCTTATTTTGACGTATGTCTACCAAACCAATAATCTACAGTTATTTTTTCACAGACGGTGATCTAAAAGCAATTGGAACAGTGCATATACAAAGATTTTGTTTGAAATATTTGTGTATATATTTTTGCGAAGAATAATTTTTTTGTAGTTATTAGTAGCAGAAGGGATCGTTAAAAATTATGCAAAGTACGGAAATAATGTCAATACATTCAATATTGATTGAAACTGCCAAGTTTAAAATGCTTGATTAACTTCACCAATGCATTACTATACATGCACATTTAAAACCTGTTCTACGACCCGTAAAAAAATATAACAGGCTTGCTTTACTGTTCCATAACAGACAACAATAGATCGGTAAATTCATTTCAACACATCTGGTAAGCAGACCAAATACGTCACTAGTACAAAAGATATTAAAGATTGACGTACATATATTAAAGTATGTTATGCAATAAATAAATTCAAGAATAATAGCAATAATCTTTTAAATACAATATAATGCTAAAATTTATTTGGTATAGTTATTTATTTCTCTGCGGGTTTCAATACAACATGTGTCATTATCAAGAGACAATATATAAGTAAAATAACAAACAAGTAGTTATGGTAATAACTCATTAAGGTAAAACAGCAACCTTGATGTAAATTATAATTCTATATTTAAAATATCTGTGAAAGGCGAGTCTATAATATCAACCTGTTAGTTCATTAATGTTACTTTCTGTTTGTTTATAAATTTCGAATGCTTCCAAAACATCTCATTTGTCATTTTTATTACAAAAATGTAAAAATTTAATCTTGTTTTGTGAAGGCCAAATGTGATTACTTATTATTAAATGTTTGGCATAATTTGATTTGTCTATTTGCTTATATTTGTAAGTCTGACGTGTTCTTTGTATCTAATATCAAAGTTCCTAAATGTGGTTAGTTGAATCTTCAGCATTAAAAATACATTTAATAACATTGTCATTAGTCTTGAAAGCTACTTTGACATTTTTTCACAATATGAAATTGATATGTATTTATTTCTGTTGGTTCTGTGTTAAACAAGTAAATGTTTTTGATAGATAATTTGTACTCTTGACTTTTAACTAAAGGATCGATTATATTTGAAATGTAAACTTGTGCAATTTGTTTTATAATTGATACTTCTTTATTGAAATTTGTTTGGTTTAATGATCATTGTAACATAATCAAATCAAAATACAATCTTATCAGAAACATTTAATTAAAAAATTTGATCTAAATTATCCATAAAAATATTAGCTAAAACGAGCGAAATTGGACTAATGATATTTTAGCATGTTTTGATAGTTCATCAGATTTCAGTGATGGTTTTAATTAATATTAACAATTTACATCCTAATATCAAATTTACACTAGAGAAAAAACAAAATAGAGCCATTAGTTTTCCATATTCAGAAAACCTACACATAGACATTAAAATTCCAAACGATTCAAGTCATAAAACAAATAAGTTAGCTACATATAGTTAATTAGTATATAGATCAATGTCATTACCATTAAACCAAAGAAATTTCAGTAAATAAATATTAATTATAAAACAAATTGGACAATTTTAAATATAATCGATACTTCAGTTAAAAATCAAGAGTACAAATTATCTATCAAAAACATTTACTCAGTTAACACAAAACCAACTGAAAAGAAATACACATCAGGTTCACATTTCGGAAAAATATCAGAAAAAGTAGCTCTCATATTACAAAAGAACAAGAAGTACAAACTAGCTTTCAAGATTAATACCAATGTTCTTAAATGTTTATTGAATGCCAAAGACAATTTGAAGTCGGGTATTTATAAACTGAACTGCATATTCTGTAATTCTGTTTATATTGACCAAACACTTAGAAACTTTGATATTAAACACAGAGAACACATTAGATGTTACAAATGTAAACACACAGACAAATCAAATTATGCCAAACATTTAACAGTAAATAATCACCTTTGTAAGGGGAGCTTTAAAAAAATAAAAAATTCGCGCCAAATTATACGAGATTAGATACTTTATATTATTTTACTGGATAAAGAAATGGTTATTGTTTATTTGTATTTGAATATAATTAACATTAAAATGAAAAGCTTGAGTTTATTTCAATAAGTTACCTGTATATTCAGTTTGAAAATATGTAAAATACGCGACATTTGCAAGTGTATTGATGTGTTGGAAGGGATGAGACGTTGTCATAATAATGATGTACAGTTTTTAAAACAGGCGCGTTAAGTAATTGATCAAAAAGAGTCGCATAAAATAAGCGATCCGAGTTGATAGTTGTCGGTCGATTAACGCCGCAGCAAAAGTGACGCGGTCCTATAAAGTGTGAAAATTACTTAGCGGTATAATAGGGAAGAAGTAGAAAATTACCTTCCTTATTAAAATAATAAAAAGTGCAAGTATTGGCAAGTGGGTGATGATACAAAGGATTGCACCATATTTTGAGATTCGCATTAAAGGTGACGTAATAAGTGAAAATAACGAGTTTGTATGTATCAGAACGGTAATCAATTGTGTTTAAATAGTGAACAATAAATATAAGACAGCAATCGATCCAAATTGGTAAATTAAAGCATTACGGTTTGTCGTTGAAATTAAATGATTACGTAAAAACTGGATAGTGTAAATATATCGGGCAATCATTTACAAAAATCAGTAAATTGTGGGGAAGAAAATTAGAAGCGTATTCAGCTATAACAAAGGTATAAGAAAGGACAACAAAGGAGAACGGTTCCAGAGTACCGGCAAAGTGACATCATCGGAAGAGCAGTCTATAACCTCTTCACCGATTCAAGAAACGCCGAGTTACATCATCCGCTATCAACAAAAATAACAAGCAAGAACCTTTTTGATTGTGAGAATAAATTACTTCTGTTTGATTTCCTCGAAACTTTAAATTTAAACATCATAATTAAACGAAAAACAATGTTAAATTAGATTTTGTATATGTTTGTAAACAACGTATTGATGCATTTTCGTTCAGATTTGGAATTTAATTAAATGAGTATAACGTTTGATTTACTTTTATTGCTAAAGATTATTAATATTAAAAGCTTATACAAGTATTGAATGTATAAATGCAGAAAGAGGTCAATTCAAGAGGAATCCAGATAAATAAATAAATCGAAATGAGCATAACTTTGGTCAATAATAACAGTGGTCATTTCTTTATTTTACGTTTGAGCTAGCCGTCGCAACCAATTAAGAAAGGAATTCACAAACATAAAGTTTAAAATTCATTTATGCAAACTGAAATTAAATAGTAAGCGAAGAAAAATTTAAGCAGTAAATGATATCTTATAAATTGAGCCCATTCTGTTTTAATAAAATGTAATAAAAAATAATCATTTTAAATTTCACAATAACAATATTAAATTTTATTCAATAATGTTGAAATTATAAAAAAGTTTAAAAGAACTCAAATTTTATTCTTTGGAGCTGGTTTAACCAAACAAAAGTAATATCCAAGGGTATTACGCCCGTTGCACCTTATGACTTCACAAAACATTAAATTTTTACATTTTTGTAATAAAAAAAAAAACAAATTTGATGTTTTGGAAGGATTCGAAATTTATAAACATAAACAGAAAGTACCTTTATTGAACTAACAGGTTGATCTTATAGATCAAGTTTGCTGTTTTACCTTAATGATTTGTTACCATAACTACTTGTTTGTTATTTTACTTATATATTTTCTCTTGATAATGATACATGTTGTACGTAAAATCAGCATACATGTTCGTGTGTTAATAGTTTTCACAGATTTTCGGCAATGCAACCCTTGCATGCTCTATCATATCATAAACTGTGCACGTATGTGAAAACATATTACCACATTTAATAGGTGATATACTATTAATGCTAACTTATGCAACAATACAATATTTCTAATCTGCAGTGATGTAATAAACCAGCAACCATAGCAATATACTTCAAGTATTAAGCAAAGTCTAGTTAGAACTACTTCAGAACAAGAATACAAATATTCTCAAACGATTTTATACATTTATTTTAAACAATGTGCCTATAATCAAGTGGTCCACATTTACGTCTGAATAAAGATTCCTACATGTGATAAAACATGTAGAGAAATAAAAAGCATAGATGTGCCTTACTCAGCATTAAATCTTTTTTTTTATTTATTGTTTTTCATATGAAGGATATCACTACGTGCTATTACAGAAAAAAGAAAATCGATGTAATGGTTTACTAAAAGTGGTGTAGTATTTCTAAAATCCAAACGTAAATATTAAACTTTTATAAACAGGTATTATGATCCATAAGATGGTCATAACGTTTGTAGAAATTCCACCAATGACACCAAAATGCACTTCACTTCGTAAAAATTTTTTTCTCCATGAATGAGGGGGCTTATAATGTAATTTACATTAATTGTACTAATAGTTTGAGAATTTGCAAGAACATAGCATACGACTCTTACAATATACTCTTTTAATATTACGCAATTACAGATTAGCAATTTAAGTGCAATACTAGCAAAAGTGTCAAAATCCACTTACTTGAATAACAAACATTTGGTATCTACTTCTACAGTGAATTGACCATCTTCTCTACCATCTTTTCTAACAACAGTTCCAGCAAATTCTTTATTTAATATTTGCATTCCATAACATATACCTAATTCAAAGGAAAAACAGTATTATAACAAAAACTTAAGCTTCCCAAAGGTAATTCGTACCTAAAACAGGTAAACCTATTCTAAAAATATCTGCATCATATCGGGGTGCATCATCTGCATACACTGAATTAGGTCCACCGGATATAATAATCGCTCTATATCCACAATCTTTAATGTTAAGTGCAGGTGTATCTAAAGGCAAAATATCGGATTCAACACATAATTCCCTAATTCTTCGATCTATGACTTTTCCATATTGTGCACCCGCATCTAAAATTACTACCCTTTCTGGGTTAGTGGCTCCATTTGCTTTCATATATTGACCTTCTGGATTAAAATTGGGCATACTCCAACAACACTGAAAATAAAATTATATTTTAACATCTTAAATATAATATAAACAAAGCATTCTTGGTGACTGTAAATGAAATAAAAAAAAGGAATACAAACATTTAGGTTATTTCATCTTGCATAATAATAAGTTGAAAGTAACAGTTTAAAAAAATTAATGATAAGTACCAATTTACGGAAATAATTATCAAAAAAAGTCATCACAAATAAGTGTCATCTGCCTAGATACCTCTTTTAAAGACTAGCAACTCTATTCTACTTCTAAATAGAGTAAGAAAAACAACATCTCACACAAAAATGAATCAAAAGCTACAATTTAGCATTGGGAATGGTTCTATATTTAACACACGAAGGTGAAGCTGCAAATTTATAACATTCATTATCATAACCTCAAACTTTTAAAGTGTGATTGCATTACCGTTTTTAATCTTATCTCATCAATTTTTAAGCAGATGCAGTTCTTAATTCATAATAATTTCTAATCGTGCAAGAATTGGGTCGAACAGTAAAGGATTAGTCGAAGTGGTCTGGATGCACAAAACACAAATTTGTCTTAGTATAAATAATAAAGTCGCGTTAAATTGTTAAAATAAAAAATGATCACAGTTCATTAGTTAATGGAAGGGTTAAAAAGGTTAGATCTTCATAAATATGAGTTAGAATTCTACAATGATGTTTTTGTAAAACCAGATATCTTTTAAGGTACTTGTTCTTCATAAGTTACTAAAGATACGTACATTTCACTGAATTTTAAATTAAATAAAGCTGTAAAACGTATTCTCAATTTCTGACAGATATGAAGTTCTTGACCTACAACATTACATTACAAATGCAGCCATTAATAAAATTTTTAGAGTTAATTTAATCGAAATGTAAAATTTGTTTTAATAATGAATGTTATTAAATACATACCGTAAGAATTACCAGGAATAATCAATGTAAAGTATCACAAAAAGTATGTTGGCGTGTATCAATCACATTACTTTTTACACAAAAAGAAATTGCCTTTCCGAGCGAGCATGTGTTATAGCCGGTAAAAATTTTAGTAAGTATAAACATCTGACAGATGGACATAGTATTGTAGTTATACAGGAAACATTTGTCAATATCTTCAAAGAAGGTCTGATAGATGGCAATACCTAATTTTCTATCAAACATCATTGACTATAATGCAAATATCTACTAAAGCTCATTTAAAAAAACTTCTTTTATTAGAGGCGACCAAAATAGATTTCAAAAGATATTTAAGATACACTAAAATAACTTGTATTGACGCATTTAAAATATAAAATTAACATACTTTATTTAAAATACATAATAGTAATATTTAAATTTTTAGTTAAATAATTAAAAAACTTTTCAAGAAATGATACATCCATATATGTAATTATTGTTGAATTTCTTTGAGAAATAACCAGCATACGAGTCTCTCAACAGGTGCCGAGACATATAGTTATGTATTAGGTATATCCTGTTAGTGTATTATACACAGCGCGGCAATTAAATTCCGGCACAAGCTATAAAAATGAAATGAATAAATTTTTTTCCAATCTCTCATTTTTTTATTCAAAGTATTCTCCTCCTAATTCAATGCACTTTCTACAGCGATTCAATAGTGATTCAAATGTCATCTCAAGTTTATTTTTCCGTATTGACTCAAAAGTGCGCATCGACGCCCTTTGGATGGTCTCACTGTCATCAAGAATGCGTCCTTTCAACTTCATTTTCATTTATGGGAACAGTACGAAATAACACGGTGATAAATCAACTGAATACGGTGAATGATTCAACAAAAATTTACCAACAATCAATGATGTGTGACTCGATGTATTATCGTGCATCAGCCACCAGTCGTCAGGATCGAGATATTCTGGTCGAATTCGACGAATTTTACCAACAAACGTTGTAATACTTCCAAATAGAAAGCAGTAATAACTGTTTGACCAACTGGGACAAACTGACGGTGATTTTTTATGAAACTTTACTTGTTTTTTGGCTTGAGGTGATGATTTCAACTGCCAATCGGCACTTTTTTTGGGTCATACTGAAAACACCATGTCTCGTCGGCAGTGACAATTGATTTCAGGAAGGTTGGACTGTTATTTGTTGCTCGTACGATCTCGTTGGAATGTTGCACTCTCATCAATATTTCCACTTCGGTTAGTGAGTGAGGAACAAATTTAGCACAGACCTTTGTTTTGCCCAAATTTTCCTTCAGAATTTGACAAATTGTTTCTTTGTTGATGTGTAATGTATCTTCCATCATTCTCGGTCACGAATTGCGCGCGTTGGATATAGATATTGATTCTTGCACTTTTACAACTGACTCTGCCGTTCAAATTGATGTTGGTCTTCCCATTCGTTCGTCGTCCTCCAGCGACTGCCTGACTCCCAAAAATCGTTTGTGATACTCAAAAGCATTAAACCGTGGTAAACATTCCCATAAACCTTTGCATCATTTTGAACGTTTCTGTGGCGGTTATGCCAAGATTTGCGTGAAATTTTGTACCAGCTTGTTGTTCCATGATCATATTCCGAAGCGTAATAAATTGGGCTGATGAACGAAATGTTATAAAACTGAACAGAATTTTTAGTTTATTACATATGATTATAGCGTTCGACACGTAAACATTTTTTTCTTTAAAATTACTTCGAGGAATTCCATATTTAATAGCACTTATGTTTTAAATACAATAATGTACGTTTTCTCTTGATACTGATACATGTTGTATTGAAACGCGTAGAGAAATAAATAACTATAGAAAAGAAATTGTGGAATTATATTGCATTTAAAACATTAGTGCTAATACAAAACAGTATTCAGGATACGCATTTTTTTCAGTTCAGCAATGGTGGATTTTTACTTCCGTCTTTTTAAGAACATAATGTCTCTACCACTATATACCAAGATTCGTGACATTAGTACATATTTTAGCATTTAAAAGTTTATATATATATAAATATACATATATATATATATATATATATATATATATATATATATATATATATATATATATATATATATATATATATATATATATATATATATATATATATAAATTTCGAAAAATTTTGACCAAAGGGTCAAAAAAGTTTTTTTCCCAAAAATGCAAAAATTTTTGACCTCAGAACCAAACATTTTTTTTTTCCAAAAATCATCTCAAATCGTTAGAAATGTCTCAAAACGTGTAAAAGTGAAAAAAAAAATTGAACATTTTTTAGCAAAGGGCGAAACAATTCGTTTTTCCAAAAATCGTCTCAAATGGTAAGAAATGGCTCAAAACATGTAAAAATGAAAAAAATTTCGAAAAATTTTGACCAAAGGGCCAAAAAAATTTTTTTTTCGAAAATCGTTTCAAATGGCCAGAAATGCCTTAACACGTCTAACAAGATAAGACAAAAACCTCGTACATTATGCGTCTTGAACCCGAGGCGCCGGGACATCAACCAAACACGCTGCCACTGTTCTACCGGAGGGGTTCACGAACAAACGAAAAAATTGATAGATATTCAATTCTAGGATGGTTCACTTAGTTGCCTACGTAAAGACGTGCCGGTTTGCTACGAATAGCCGTTCGTATTTATACACTTTGTAATAGTCGAAATTTGGAATTCTATTTTGACTGGACAGATTTCGCTCAAAAGTTGATCATTCCGTCTACTCATGGATCCGAACCTGGGTACCAAATTTCATGACGATCGGATTATCTTTGTGGACACTATCGCGCTGGAGCACATACAAACGGACAGACAGACATACATTTTGAACCTTTCATGTTTGAACCTCTTTTTTCCATCTTACGGTAAAGCAATTTTTAAGTATGGTAGCTCATTTTAAAGAAAATTTAATCCTCTTTAATAATACGCTGGGATCTACTTTCTCTATTTTCTATTTTGCGATAATTCACAAAAACTAAAGTGCTGCACTCGAAATTTCGCCGACAATACCTCCCAATAGTAATAGTAGTCAGGGTAACGTTTCCAAAGCTTACGACAAATTATTGAGAATTATTTTGTAATCAAAATATTTGCATCTAATTAATTAATATATTTTAATTTTTTTACACATGAGTAACAAATAAAATATATAACAATATCTACACGCAAGGTAACGGGTATTAGTGACTCCAGGAAGCAATTGGCTCGCCTTCAACTCGTCAGTTATATCATTTTGTCCGCCAGTAAAATCCTTTTTACCTTGTTAGCAATGTTATACTGTATACTATAACATATATATATATATATATATATATATATATATATATAACATTTTACTATAATTCGTTAATATAGTTTTAATGAAAGGACACAATTCAAAACTTCAAAATAACAGTTTGTCTGGTAGCTGTCTCTTGTGACAAATAACTACAGTGCCGTCGCCGTGTCGTAACTAGGCATTAATAAATTATACTAACACAATATTTGCCATTATTGTACTGTGGACCGTGCAAACCTCCAAATGTAGTATGGGGCTTATGGGAAGGCAGTGCATGCTTGCCAAACCTATTATACTGTAATGTACCATTTCATAATACCGGGCTCGATATCTACGGTGTAAGAGACACAGTTTCTAACCAAAAATAAAAGACGAATAAAACTTTAAATGAACTTATAAATCGAGTTATAAATATACCGAATAGAAGTTCGATTCATAAGAAGCTGGTCGCATTAGACGCTAAATGTGGGTACCGAGATAACTGCAAAAATTACTTTATTAGATTTCATTTCTGTAGTTAATGAATTTTATTTTAGGTGCACATGGTTACATGTGTTTATGTTTACGAATATTTACTATACGTAAAAGCAATCTTAATCACGTTTACATTATACATGAACTTCACATGAGATGTGGTCTTGACGTAAGAACTGACTTGGAAACAAAACAAATTGACCATTAAGGAGTAGGTCCTGATAAAGCAACTTTCTATAACTATAACGATACCTTAATTATGACAATAATTTTTAGATACAGCTTGTTAAAACTGTTTTAAATGTATCAAATCCTCTTATATAAATTTTTACCAGTATCTCCCTCAACTAGTGCTTACAAATGTATGTATGATTTTGAGCACAGTCATTTAAGTTTAATTTAACCTTAAGGTATAAATTTTTAGTTACTTTGACATCTGTAAGTGTTCCTTTTCAGCATTTTAGCAGCAATACAGTTATAATTTATCAGCGCCAAATAAGCATTAGTGGATTACCTAATTGTATTAAAATTTTATTATAGGTACTATCGCGCTCAAAAAATACTGATACAGCTTGTTACTGTAGACACTTCCAAAATTCAAATTTTGATGTAGACACATTTTTTGTGTGTAAATCGGGCATTTCACGATTTTCAAGTAGCGATTAAGCATTTGTCAAACTGGCAAATTTGATAGATTAAAGGCTCTTATAAACTGTCACGTCAAATCAAATGAACACAGCCAAAATTTTGCTGTTCAGTATTTTTTGAGCGCGATAGTACATCCTTAGTTTTAACATAATATAATATTTCTCGCACAAATGATATATTTGGATAGTCTGGTAATAACATGAAGGAGACATTGGTTTGTGCACCTCTCCTTTTCGCACGTTTCTTCGGACTAACTATTGCTTCAGTTTAATGTTTCTTTTTAATAGAATAGATATTTCGGTCTGAACAACATAAAGCGTTGATTGCTTCTTTAACGGCTGCACTAACGTTCAATTTGGCCGTGAAATAATTTAGTACGTTAAGAACGAGACGTTTCTCTTTACGGGTGAATTATTCTCCAACTTGAACTTCCATTTCTATATCGAAGAATCAAAGAAATTTCTACAAAATTAAGTTCGATAACAGAACTATAGAAAATACTCATTATTACTTTAAAAGACGCTTACAATAATATGAAAGTTTAAAGAGGTTATGTGTTCCTAAATGACATTTTACGTTTGAAAATATTGCCATGAAATAAAAGGATAGCGTTATTTGTAGATGACTAAAGTTAGAAAAAGAGCCTGTTCTGCGCTTGGAGGTTTAGACAGGCTGTAGTAAAAGAATGCCGTCTTTCTACTTTGTGTATTCAGTAGCATAATTCGCATATGTTAATATGCTTGAATAAAATAACTGTTTTTCACCTGAATATTGCTCCAGCATCACAAAATCAACACGGTCTAAAGTTGCAATTGTAAATTGTTTCTTTTATTCTAAACTTAATAAATGTGAATCATCAGAAATTTGCCAGTGTATCTTCAATATTATTTTTATCCAAAATTAATTCTTTAAACAGTCAAATATTTGTATCACATGTTCAAATATTATTAACAAAATCTGTATGGTGAATACATTTCCAAGTTTAACGGAACTATATGTGTTAATACTAACGTATTTTGGAATTTTGTTAGAGAATTTAAATCTGAAGGTGATGTTCCAAATGAAACGTTTTATAACGATAAATCAAAAACTAATGGAACTGATATAGTTGAAGCTTTTGTAAAATATTTTACATCAGTCTATAATACTGAAGAAGATTGTTAATGGATGATATACTAATGCAATTAGGAAGTATAGTAAGCAAGTGAATTCGTTCAAATTATCACTGACTGTTCAGGATGTATTTACCATGATATGCAAAATGAAAGATGGTACTTGTACGGATCCCGATAATATTCCTGCTTGATTATTGAAGAACTGCGTATATTCTTTGTGTTGTCCAATATTTAAGCTGTTTTATCGTTCACTTCAAACTGGTGAGATACCAAGTGTGTGGAAACATACATATATTAAGCCAGTTTATAAGTCTGGAGACAGGAATTTGATATTTAACTATCGCGGTATAAGTGTACAATCAATTCTCCGTAAATTGTTAGATTAATTTGTTTCTGATCCAATATCTTGAAATTCTCACCAAATAATTCCTGACGTTCAACACTGATTGTATACTGGTAGATCTACTTTATCTAATTCATTGGTTTATAAACAATACATTTCGCGAGAGAAAATGGATGCTGTGTATGCGGACTTTTCTAAACCGTTTGATTCAGTGATTCATTCGTTGTTACTAAGTGGATTCTTAATGGATCGTACTCAAAGTGTGAAGTTAAAGAATTACGTTTCCTCCCGAGTAACTTCCGGTGTACCACACGGGTCACATTGTGGTCCAATACGGTTTCTTCTGTTTACTACTCACTTATCCTCGATATTCAATTCTGAAGTTCTTATATTTGCTAATGATCTAAAGATATGTAGAGTTATCGAAAACTATTAAGATCATGTGTGTATTCAGCAAGATTTAAATAGATTATCGTCTTGGTACCAGGTTAACAAAGTGCATCTACACGTAGGTAAATGTTGTGTTATTTCTTTTGGAAGATCCAAAATGTTACAGAGTATGATTATAAAATTAATAACGTCTTAAATACAGTTACTGAAGTTAAAGATCTAGGAGTCTATTTTGAGAAAGAACTGAATTTTAAACACCACGTGAATGTAATATCTGATAAAGCGCGCAGAAAATGTGGTATTATTTGGCGTGTTTCGAAAGACTTGAACCAGCGCAGTTTACGAGCTTTTCTTGTTCATTCGCGTGGGTCGTCTAGTTGCCATTCCATAAAGTAGATTTTGATAAAATTGAGAAAATTAAAAAAAAAACGCTAAAGTTTAAGGGCGGAATGTGACACCAGGTAAACATGCTGCAATACGGCAACAATTAAATATATGGGGTGGTCTAAACCAAACTTTTCTTATAATGACAGTTAGCGTCGTATGATGAGGTATGGAAATAAATATCTACATATGATTGGTTTATTGGATCATTGAATTCCTTTAAAATGTGTGTGATCAGAAAAATAATTAATGAATACATGCAATACTGCGTAGAGTATACTTTACCGCTTATGTTTTTAAGGTGCTTTAAGTTACAGTGCGTAATTTTTTGAAATTCAACTTATTTATTCTTTATAGTTATGTTGTTATAGATGATGTATAAAAGGGGCTTTTTCGTAAAATAAAGGCTATTATTGTTATTATTATTTCTTGTTTAAGGCGTCGACAACTAAGGTCATTGGCCCATTATGCAATGGTGATCAAATCCTGTCAAACAAGACTGTGGCTTATAAAAAAGTGATAACATTTCTAATATGTTGCGGCTGGTTTAAGATGTCTTCTAGTTATCCTGTTAGCTGGTACGATTGTCTCATAGCGTGAAGTCCAGGATATATGCACAATATGTGTTGTACTAAGATCTGAACACCACAAGTCAAGCAATCTGGAGGAGGTGGAGCAGGTGGACGTGTTAGTACGCCAATCCTTAATCTACGGATTCTAACACGTTCGGCTCTATTCAATCGTAGGGGTGGTTTCCACTGCATAGTGTGACATACCGCGGTAGTTAAAGCCGCCTTGACATTTACGTGACTCACCTCAGGGACATTCACCTGTCCCCTCGTGGCTCGTTTAGCCGCCCCAACAGCCAAAACATTGCCACCTACTCCTACGTGGCAGGGGCCCATACCAAAATCGCTCTTTTACCATTCTCAGTAATGTTTTTATACATCGCCTGAATTTTTTGGATAAGCGGATAGCGAGGATAGCGAACCTGTATATTATTAACGGCACTCAGGCTGTCGCTAATGACAATAAAGCATATCCCTGTAGGACTCATCATGTAGTATACCAGGGCTTGCCATATAACGTAGACTTCGGTGCACAAAGGAGATAGTGTCCATTCGTGTGTTGTGCTCTCGATGCATATGGCACATCCCACTCCCGATTCCGTTCGCGATCCGTCCGTATAAATTACTGTTTGATTACGGTGTTTGTCCAGAATAGCGCGCAATTCCGTCTGGTACGTTACATCACGCGTGTGTTATATTACGAAATTGGCGAGTCGAAGACATATCTTCACCTCGGAGACCGTCCATCGGGGAAACTCTCTGTGGCCTATGTGTTGGAAGGCTGACGTCCAAAGCGCTAAGCGGTTCATAGGCTCTTGCACCAACCGGTCTCGTGATCGAGGGCCTATCGATAAACTTGCGCTGATCAGCGAAAATAAGGTGATAATTTGGGTGGTTTGGTTGGGCACGTATTCCAGCAACGCATCTACAAATAAATGCATCTCGTATTCGTGACAGTGACAAAAAGCCGGACTCCGAGTATATTTTACTCACGGGACTGGTAGGAAAAGCACCTGTCGAGCATCTCAGTCTCCCGTGGTGCATGGGGTGTAATCTCCTCAGAGTAGACTTGCGAGCCGAGGAGTAAACCACGCAACCATAATTCACCTTGGACAGCGAGAGGGAATAGTGGATATTCAACATGGTGATGATTATTATTATTATTATTACTATTATTATTAGTATTATTTTGTGCGGTACATTACAATATCACACTTAAAAAAAATTTGTGTACAAAAAATCCGATACACGACTCGAAAGACAGGTTACATATACCATACGGTACGAAATAGTTCGAAATAAGCATAATAATTATAGTTAGTATCTTCATACTTGACTCAAAATTTGGAAAACATTGTAAAGCTTAGCAAATTAATATCAAGTAAAATGCCAACCTCGTTCGGTTTATTTTTATTGCCCAGCCTATTGTACGTCTAGATAATAGTGTATTTTACAGTTGTTAACCCACTAACGGCTAACGACGTTTGCAAGACGCAGTTATAACTTTTTACAGACCTCATCTTACCAACGCTACATCTTAAGGACCACAAATGTGCCGTAGAAGTTACTAAAAAGTGATATGTCCGCCCTAAATACTTGAAAACAATGCGTGAAATATTGACGTTATTATGAAAGCAGTTCAACGTTTACACCACGACGTTAATGCAGATCCTAGAGGGTTGGCCACCTGCGTGGAAAAAATCAAAACGTCGTCCTTTGATACAACCCTTAAGTGATCGCTTTCACTATACTCTGTCTGGCTCACAGTTATAATTCAGTGTGGACGCATACGATAATGTATTTTAAATGGGAAAGATCCGGACACGGTTGCCAGGTCGTTCGCAGCGCCGCACTTAAAAAACATTTGGTAAAGTAATATTACTTAAAAATATTATAGGTAAGTGCTATAACAAATTACAGATGATGTTATTCAGTAATAATTAGTAGATTGTTCTTCATGAGGCGCGTGAGGTTCTGAGATACCAGGTATCTCCGTAAGCGGCAATGCTGTTCTCCGTATAGCCAGTACTGAGTTTTAACTATGGGTCAGAGGATAGTTTCATATAAAGTCTTTCACAACTTTACTGCCATATCATAATGTGATTAATTCTTGGTAAACTGTTTTTTGATTGTGGCGTTTTTAAGATTAGCCTTTGTCCGTAGAAGGTGTTAGGGTATGCCATATTCAAGACGATTTAAGAATCTTTAATTTATTAAAGATGTTGCTACTTACCTTTACTAAAATAAAATTTAGTAGGAGGCTTTCAAATATATGTACTTAATTGTTATTGCACTGTTGTTCTTTGAGTTTTCATATTTATAAATTTTCTGACACTTTAATTAAGTAACATCAAACGACTAATCCTTTACAAATGATAATAGTTCCAATTGTTATCGAAACGTAAATAGTTTTCATAATTTATATTAAAATATACAATCCAAAAATCCCAAAGTTAAGTATTTGTTATTATGAACTTACCCTATTCTGTCAAAATTGTATATATATATATATATATATATATATATATATATATATATATATATTGAGATGGTTAGAAATAGGTATAATAAAGGGGCTAGAGTTTATCGAGCTTAAATTTCATACAGTATGTAAGATTAAATAAAATTGAAGAAGTATACAGTTCGTTATGAGGAAAAAATAGTATACGAGTATAAAAATATGCTTTTGATGCTACAAAACAGGCTTTGTGGGGTATGCACAAGGTTGTTATATTCATAAAAGCAATGAGCTATACTAGTAGCATGGCGAAAAAGGTCAACACGGGTCATATTAGTGTGTACGTTGAGTTTCGTTTAACATATTTAAGTAATTTCACATTTTAATCAATTTATTTAAGCAATTTAAACACGTGACAGATATTGGTTACATGAAGTACGATAATTCTAATGTGTAGAACATGCATAGTAATAGGTACAATGCATAAACTCTGCGAACTATAAAAAAGGGTTATGGTATGAATACAGTATATTGGTAATTCACAGACAAAGTGTTTAAAAGGTGCATAAGAAGTGGTAGTGACTTAGAAACATAGCTAAGAAAATGAACAACAATTGTGCCAGGTGATATTTAATATATAATTACAATTTGTGTACAAACGTTTACAAAATGTGTTAACAATATGGAAATTTGAAGACAAAATTATGAACTATGGAATTCAAATAAACAGTGATTGTGTTAGGGACATATATAAGGACTCAATAGATAAACATTTCAAGTGATTTAGACGCAAGTTAAAAGTAAATTATATAAAGTTAGGTTAAGTACTATATTTAAGAATTTTACAAATTTATAGTTTTTTTAGGATAAGATAAGTTTAGAATAAATTATAAAAGCATATAATAGTAGGTTTCCCTCATTTTCACAAAGAAATTAACAGTAAATATGTAATCGAAACATAAAATTAGAAAAGTTGGGATAACTACCTAAAATTAAGGTATGAAAGTGGAAATTATGTTAAAACTAGGTAAAATGGGTAGAAATAGGTGTATTCTTATACAGTTTTTTATGTAGAATTTGAATATGTAATTAGT
The DNA here is from genome assembly GCA_036346205.1 of Vesta saturnalis. Lineage (NCBI taxonomy): Eukaryota > Metazoa > Arthropoda > Insecta > Coleoptera > Lampyridae > Vesta > Vesta saturnalis. The sequence goes on from JARFJB010000834.1 coordinate 850,845, forward strand.
TTAGTTGTAAAATATAAAATTTGTTAGATATTAGTAAATTTAGGTTTTAGTTTGTCAAAATATAAATTCTTGAAGCGAAGTAAGGTATGTGAGGTGTCTTTTTATGCAGAAAGTTGCCCTGATTTCAAAAATGTATTTGAAAAGCAAATCCGATTTGATTTGAAAAAGTTATGGCATAATTTCTGTTTTAATTAATTTAACAATTTTGTTTAGACCAATCAGATGCTAGGATCTTTTGTATGTAATGTAGAAAAAAAATTGAAAATTAGGTATCCATGAGAAAAGTATAAAAGGAATTGCTCCTAAGTTCTCGCTCTTTTGCTTTTGTAATTTTTTGTGACTAATAAGTCATAGTGCCTTTGTTAACATGTAAGTTAAAATTTTCGTTAACATTATCGGATTTGAAATGCGATCAACGTAGAGTTGAGATTTCAGAAACAATTGTTTTAACCTATAACAAAATTTAAAACTAAGGTTACCGCTTGTAATTGTCGATAATATTGTAATTGTTTCATTTCGAAATCGTATTTAAACATCGGGTGATGTGCATTTTTTTATATTAATAAAATCCTTCAGTTATTTTGGATTTGATGTTTATTTTTTTGAAAGTGATGGAGGTTATAAAATAAATTTAACTTCATAACGACATCTAAAATAAAAGTGCAAGTAAATATAAAATTTTATATAAGAATAAAATACAAGTTTAATCCGAAAAATTATTAAATATTTAAATCAACATTTAAATATACAAATAAAATAAAGGTGCTTGTCTGAAAGTGTATGAGCATATTATATAAGTACATCGTATTTACCACGAGGAAGATTTATCACCAGTTAAGGGATTTGGATGAAGTTATGGAATATAAGCAGCACCTATTTCAACAGCACGGCAGTATCATCGATACATGAAAAGAAGTCTACATCCAATGTTAATATGGAATAAGTCTAACGTGTCCATTTTTTGGAAATTGCAACAACACATGTGAGTCAAATTTTTCTATCATAACCCAACTATTGCATTGATTATTCTTTTGGTGTCCTGCATTTATGTTTTTTGTTTGATTGTGTATACATGTTTGTGCGACAAGTATCAATATCTGAAAAGTCAATGAACAGGTGCAATTATAAAAATAATAAGTTTACTTTGAAGAAAATCAAAATTGTACTCACTAATTTTAGATCCTTTGGTGAAATTCTTGACAGGCTGCATTTATTTAAGTTAGCAATTACGAAACGCATGCGTAACTTGTGCAAATTCCAACGAAGTCTGTTTCACATTGAAACTATTAATTACAAATTACAATTTAATTATTAACATGAACATTTCCATGTGTGAAATGAAATTTCTTTTGATTGCACGAAAAAGAATCGAAAAGATGTAAATTTTGTTATAATTATAAAAATTAAAAAAAAAGTTATATTTTGATTTGCCAATTTAATGACAATAATAAAAAATCATATAGAACTCTATCCCCTAACATTAATAATAATTTATTATAAGTTTTTGTTATGAACGAATAAGTTCAAAGGTAAATATGTAATTAAAATTATTATTAATTTTATTAATTACATAAATAAAAAGTTTACCTCGAGTAGGATTTGAACCTATGACCTGTACTTTGCTAGAGTACCGCGCTAACCAACTGCGCCACCAAGGTTCAAGCCCCAATCAATGTAAATTTTGTCTTTATGTATGTAGAACTGATGTAATTCTATAAATAATTTTATTAATTTTAATTAATAATAATTTAGTTAAATATTTTCAATTTCCACGTATAGCCATTACGTCAACATCACATATATATATATATATATATATATATATATATATATATATATATATATATATATATATATATATATATATTGAGATGTTCAGAAAGAGGTAATAGAAGTATCGGACAGCTTACATAACATTTGGATAATAAAAGGGGTAATTTCTAGCTCAATACAAGTGCGAGACACTATTTTACATAAATCTGGTTCACGATGTGTTTAAAATAAATTTATTTGATATGAATTGATCTGAATATCATTTGCTTAGTTTGGTTTCATCATAAAAGCAATTTGCTGCTACCAAAATTGTCAAGAATGTCAAATATCACCATTTTCGTAAAGTCATTTTAGTATTGGAGTTATTACAATAAAATTCAATTTTTCAAAGGTATTTTGGCAAGTAGACATTTTACAGGTGTTTAAACATGGACTATATAGTTAGGATTATGTTAGGGATAGTGTATGTTTAGTTTTTAAAGGCAGGAAATACAAAAATTTAGTAAAAGAGTTATAATATGAACAGTATAGACAATTTTCGCACATATTTTTGGTAGCGAATTAGTGACAAAATATTAATACAAGTTTCACAATAAGAAAAACATTTAGAACATTATGGCATACAGACATTTATAGTGCCGTACAATTTATAGTGAAAATTTCAAAAGAATGTTAGACGATGAGACTTTTTCAATGCAAGACTATATAACATTATGCATTGCAAATAAGTAGTGAGAACAATAAAGACAAGTAGTACAAACCTTAAACATAACATTTTAAGTGTTAAAAACATTTTGAAATATAAATAAATTTCATTTTAGATTTAAGTTTGGTTACATTGTAAATTTTAGTTTTTTTCATAATTTTATACTTTTCCACTTTATTAAACGTAGATTTTGCTCTTAAAGCAAATAATAGATGTTCTTTCTCAATATGAATATGTTTTTATAAGGATACAGCGCTTTTCTCCGCTAAATTATGCTAAATCTGAGGTGAATTTAAGCTAATAGTACAAAAGCTTAAAATTTTCTTTAAATTAAATGTTTCGAACATAAAAGATATGTATTCTTATGTAAAATGTCCTCAGAATTCCATTTTTGCAAGTAATTTTAGTGTAGCTTGTAAGTATAAAAAGTTAAAAGCTTATTTTAATTAGAGTATGTTACTTCGTTTATTAGTGTTAGGAATTATAGCTTGTTAGGTGTCCCGGTATTCAAAATTTCACGTAGTTTTCATTTCCGTTTTAATTTTCAATTCCGTTTATGCATAACAAAGTTACGGCCAAAATTCCATTTATGTACAATTTTTAATTTTGATTATCCAATCAGATCCATTGTTATTTTTGCATTATGGCTGAAAAAAAAATGAAATTTGTGTAACAACCAGAAACATATAAAAGCAAGCGCTCAGGAAATGACTCTCTCTTGAAATTGTTTAAAAGTGTAAAAGGTGAAAACAGTGTTGTTAAATTTGTGATTACATAACCTAAATTTTTATCGTCAAGAAGTTTTTACGTTACGAATAATTTTCGAGAGCACTTGTTTTTGTATCGTCGGATAGAAATAAATAGTTCGGTCTCCGATACCTGTCGTTTAATAAAAATAATTCTGTTCGATTAATTGATGTTACGATTTTGTGAAGATTTGTTTACGTGTTTTCAAATTTAAAATAACTCTTGTTTACCAAATTAAATTCCATTTTTATTTGGTCAAAGTTTGTTTTATTTCTCCGGACAAATCCTTTTAAATAAAAATTTATTATCGGTAGCTAAAATAAAAGTGTTGTTAACAATAATCTTGAATACTTAAACATATATTTTAAACGATACCACTCATTGAGCTATAAAATCTTTTAAAATAAAAAGTTACCGTTAATAAATAAGTGTTTGGAGTTTGCCGTTTTTGGGGAAAACATCTATAAGCCTGGAAGTTGGTGTCTTCGACAACCGAGAACCGAGATAGCAGTTGGGTATTGGTAACAACAGTAGCCGAGTGAACATTGCCTGCATCCAGCTGAAGTATTTGAAGACATCATTCAATCAACAGGAAGGATTGTATATGTGAGTCAAATTTTATAACCCTACCTATTGTGAATATTCATTGTTATTTTCCTGCAAATTTGTATTTGGTACATGTTTTTAGTTAAGAATTTTAAATATTTACTTGTGTAAACACCTGTAAAGATATTAATTTCTTTTCTTTTCAAAATTTTCATTTTGGTTCTTAACATTAAACTTCTAAATTTAATCATCTGACATTTTTGACAGTTACTTAAATTCATTAACGCATGCGTTGGATAGCAAATTATATTCAGAACATTTTGTATACTTTAAATTCAATTACATATAGGATACTTCTTATACTACAAAATTATTATCTTCAACTAAATTCCTTGAACTCTCCCCATATGAGATTCTGAGCTAGTCCGGTGCAATATAACATTAAAGAGTTAAATTATTACTTCAATTTATAATCATAATTACATACAACATTAAAATTAACCTCAACCAAAATTCAAACTATTTAATTTTTCCCCACAAATTGTGTAAGTCGCCATTTTAATTCAAATTCATATTTAAACATCACAATTTATATATATATATATATATATATATATATATATATATATATATATATTGTTTAGTCTTTTGGTATTCGGGTGTTTTGGTCTTTATCAGATTATTTGGTTTCTATAATTTGAAGGTTTAGGAATAGATAAAATTAATTTTATCTGCAATGTGGATTCAGTGCAACCTTAGCAAAGTACTTAAGCGCACAAAACTGTATTTTGACCTTTTGCGTGCATAAAAATAATAGATACATTCTTTATGAACCATTTCGCTTTCGACCCTCTTTGTCTCTTCTTTGCGCTTATTTAAACGCTAACTATCGTCACTTATTATTTATAGAAAACACTCATTGCTACTCATTAGATTTACGATTTATGTTTACATGCAGCATGGACATAGACACCCACTCTCGAGTCAATCGTCAAAGCAGAACTATGTAACTTATATTATTCGTATCGTTTGATTCAATAAAGATGGAATTCCATTTAAAGTAAAACATAAAAGGGTCACCTACAAGTCAACGAGCTTAAGATGACACAGATCAAACCATAAATTATTTCAAAGAAGATTAGATAGAAATTGATCAAAGTTATATATCCGCCAGCTACGCACTTAATAAAAAATGAAGAAAAGAACAACGCATCAATAGCAGAAACAAGTGCAGTGGAGACTAAGTGTTTAAACATAAAAATATTAATGTTAAACATACCAATGTTAGAAGTAACAAACAAATCAACCTGTACATAACCAAGACAGTACATGAAATGTATGGGAGAAGTACACATTGAAAGACGTATATTCCGAATTGATTTATAAAATGAGTAACTCACAAATGAAAACGTAGGTAAATCACTGAAAGCAATTAACCGTTTTAAAGAATTAAGTATTAAGATCACATCAATAATCGATGATGCGCAATGTATCGAATTGGTACAGAATTTAGAGAAACAACAACAAAAAATATAACTGCTGCGAAATGGTATAAGCGACATGTTCAATGGGCGTAAGAGACGTGTAGGTACTAAGATATTTATTGACAGCAGTGTTTGGTATGAATGAGGAAGTGTACAAAGATATAAACGCATTAAACAAAAATCAACAAATACATATCAAAAAGTCAGTAACCTGGCCAATGAAGTCTGCAATCAGAAAATATTAAGTGGATACAAAAGTTTTTATGATTTTATGTCAAAAGCTCACATACAAAAATTAATATCAATAGTATTTAAAATACTTAGCTTTCTTGGGTTTATTAATGGTGTAATTTTGTATTTATGTGGTACATTACCATTATAATTTAACATATGTAGTTGAAATTATATAAAACGCACTACAATGTGTTTTCACTCTAAAACAATGCTTACATTCTGTAACGAAGCTATTTCTTGTTAGATTTGACTGGATTTTTACCTGATGTCAAGTTTCTATTTGTGAATGTTTTTATCAATTTCGAATTAAAGTTTTTCACCACTTTACACTTACATCATAATTTGATTAAATATTGGTTAAATTGCTCTTTGCTTATGACATTTTCCAACCTTAGCCTTCGACCGTTAGATCGCGTTCCGATGTGCCATCTTCAATGTAGTTTAATAATATTTAATGTATTAAGGATCTAGTTATTCTTCACGAAAATTGTATTCCATTGTTGGCTTTATACGTTTATCAAACTGTTTGCGTTTTCAATTTTTATATTTCATAAAATTGTTTCAACATTTTAAACATTTGTAAAAGATTTTATTACTACTGATGTCGACAACTGCAAGTGTTATCGAAACGTTTACATTTGTATAAACGTAAATACAAAAATACCCCATTAAAAAACCCAAAAGGCTAAATATTTTAAATATGTATAATAATGGTAAGTTTACATTGCACAATACAAATTATATTTTTAATTAATTGCCTTTGAGCTCTCAGGTTGTCCGCTAGCTGTCACTACTTGTACGTATTGGTGGTTGCATACTACAACATAAATTTACACAAGATTTATTATAACTTTTATTTACATAAATTAAAATTAAATTGAACAGGTAAAATAGAAATAGATAATTAAAACGAGGTTCTTATAAAGTAAAATGAACAATAATATTAAGGGTAAATAAATAAAATTATTTCGGATCCTAATGGAATTTTAGTCTTCCTTATTCTTCTGTTCGGATGTCGGGCGGGATCGGTTTGAATCGTTTACTGGAAAATATAAGCAATTTAAAATGGCATGTGTTTCTTATCAGGTGGGTTACTGAAATTATAGAAATTAATAAGCGATTAGTGTAATACAATTTATTTCATACTGTACTGTAACATTGGGTTTTACGGCAGAGAGCATGGAACTCAATTCATATGATGTTTTAAAAATGGTTTCAATCTTGCAAATGTTGAAATATCAATATTTTCAAAGACAAGCAGCATTGATTTTACCATCGAATATTTGCTCCACAAAGAAGAACCGCAGTATTTTTTTGGACAAGAAATGGAACAAATTGTACTAAATCCAAAGAGTAATAAATACATTCTCTTTGTTAAAACGGAAAAACTACTCACCAAATCATATAAATATGCCAGCATAGCTTCCTCATCAATTATTTTCATTTCATGTTGCCGCCGCCATTCATTAAACACCTTGTATTCTTTATTGTAACGCTCCTCAGACTTGAGGGGTATAAGTATCGCTGTAGCTGCTTTGATTTTTTTTCTATGATTTCGTCAGAATTCTTCATATTTTCATCACACATTTTTACCTTTTTGACTGATCGCAAATTGTAAACAAACAACCCTAGCGTCCCTAGCAACTCCGCTAACCACGATAGTTTTCCATTTTTGCTTGACTCAGGTTGAACAAATGCATTTTTGGTTCTTCTTAATTTTGAATGAGTTTCAGTATGAAATAAAGTACGTTACGTTATTCGTTCGATACCCGAATATTACGTACTCCCCGAGTGTTTTTGTGAATCGGCCAGTTGATACGTTATGGAATTATGGGAAACTGCGATTCAGGTGAGTAGTTCACTTTTGTATTTATCTTAGTTTAATTAAGAAATGTTCAATGAACTACACCTTTTCCATATGTAATTCAGAAAATGCCAATTGTAATTCAGATTAGTCATTTTTATTTCAGAAAATATTAGTTGTAATTCAGAGTAGTTAATTTAATTTCAAAATCCGTCACATGTAATTCAGATTAGTAAAAAGTATTTTAGAAAGTGTTAGTTGTAATTCAGATTAATCAGTTCAATTTCAGAAAATGGCAATTGTAATCCAGAAAACACTAGTTTAAATTATAATACATAATAAAACGAAATTGCGCAGAACGTTATTAAATAGGAGTACCTTTATTCATGTCTATGCCACATACAAAAACACACAACAATGCAAAGACAAAAACTAAGACCTATTAACACTATGTATGTATGTACACAACAACATAAATAAATTAACGGCCCACTGGCATGTTGTTCATTGCTAAAGCACCTGCATGATGTATGGTGGTGAGCTGTACAGTCACCTCCTGTTATACTATCTTTTGCTTGGTCAATTATTTCTTCCAAGTACGTCAGTCTTTGCTCTACTACATCAGGCGCTGCAACTGGGGGGACTTGTAAGTTGATCTTGACGTATGTTTTTATTTTTACCAAATGGACTCTATTGGGTTCAGCATCGGAAAATAAGGTCCTAGTCGCAGCAACGTTACGGTTGTACTATTAACACACATCTCCAGCTGGAATGACACGGCGCGTTGTCGCACATGTTGATCAAGTCAGTTAATTTGTTACCGATTTCTTGCCATTATTCCATCATTCTCGTCACCCAAGCATTTGCTGTTCCTGAAGTGAACGATCCTCTTCGGCGATCCATCGTAACTACTCCTGCTGCCGATATTGCACCTATTAGATAAACATTAGAGCTTCTTCTTGCTGGAACATTCAGTACTGCTCTTGTTCCAGCATGGGAACGACCCCTTCGACGACGACTAAATAAGTTAAAATTGGTCCGATCCATTCCATCTTCAATGTAAAGGTTTAGTGTTCTCACGTAATCAGCTCTTTTTCTCTTATTATCGCCGTTGTTCATCGTTATTGCTTCATGGTGGACTTGCTTTAAGCGGATAACTGTACCTTCCAAATAGTTACCTATTGCCGAGCAAGACAGGGTTTTGTGGAATTGTTGTGTAATCATGTTTTTTAACTGCTTAAGCGTATAAGTAGAATTTTCTTCTAACCATGACAACACAATGTTTACTTCTTGATCCAAAAGAATTTTTGGTTTAATACCTCCTTTGGCTAACATGCCTGTGCGTCCAGATTGTATCCAATGATAATCTGTTTTATATTTAACACCCAATGTTCCGGCAATGTTACCCAACAGGCTCCTTTGTTATTGCACATTACTATTCGTTCCCGATCTTGATTAGTGTTTTTAGAATAAGTCTTTCTTTCAATTTCTTTGAATTATGCTATTGCACCTCTGCAAACTGGACATAATGCTTCGGGTGTATTGTCAACAATACCCAACGGTTGAGCACAGTTGTTGTGCAATAAATACCTACATGTAAATAAATGTCTTACACTTTTTTCTGACATCGGTACACGACAAATTGGACACGTCTGTTAAATTATAAAGACTATAAAAAATTTCACAACACGCGTGTTAAACTTTCTGTAATGAAAAATGCTAGTCTGACGTTTGTTGTTGATGCTATATGTTTTGTTTTCATCAGTTTAAATGGTATATTGATATTTTTATAGACTATTACTTTCTGAATTACAATTGCAATTGATGTTTTCTGAATTAAAAATAACGGTTTCCGAAATACTTCTTACTAATCTGAATTACTGAATTACATGTGATGGTTTCTGAAATTAAATGGGCTATTCTGAATTAGATTTTACGATTTCCGAAATAAAATTAGTTAGTGTGAGTTACAACTGCTACTTTCTGAAATCTAATTGACTGTTTCTGAATTCCACATGGAAATGGTGTAGAGGCGATTGATATATTTGGATCTTCAGATGTCGGGGAAACTTAATAATTAATGAAACTTAAAGGCTTCTTGTTAAATGGATTTGGTTTTGGTCAATGCAATAGGTTACAGCTTGACCTTGTATGTAACCACCTTTTCAATGAAACAAAATGACATTCATTGTATTAAATTATAAAATACATTTAACTAAATTAGTGTTATGATAATGGGTTTAAATTGCGGGGGTGTGTAATAAAATGCACACGTTCAATTCAGGTGGATATTTAACAACTCAATTTATTCAATTCAATGAAATGTGAAGTGATTGAAATATGGGAATGTGTAATAACATTACATTTGTTGTGCGGATTGATTTTTAATAAATGAATTAAATCCAATTAAAGGGATGTTAATGTGGTTAACGACGGGGAATGTTAATCAATTACATGTTTTAATTCTGCGCCAAAATTAATAAATGAAAGGATGATTTATGTTGACGAATGAATATGAAATGGAATTCAAACTTTTGGTAAATGTGAATTTAAAATACCAGGTGGTCGTTTGGACGGTGGCAGTACCGGCTCGGTATCGAGGACAATCCACGGTTATTGGTGGAGGATTAGGTTTGGTGGATCGATATAGGAAGGAATGAAGAGATGATCTAGGTTTGTAATTTACTTGTTTTAAGGTGGTGGTGGTCTGGGATATTTATTAGGATTTATCCTGCGGAAGAGAGGAAAGGTTTGACTACGTATTGTTATTTCTCCTTCGGGGCCGTCCCGCCGTTGTCCAAATAATAACACTAGCTACCCCTTTACACCCCTCGAAGCACGAACTTTCAGTAGATACAAAATAAAGGGGAACGTTCCAGTTAATATTCACCGGAAAAGAAAAGCGGGTTGTATATCGTCGAGGCCGGAATCATCGTTGACAAAATAATGCAACTTAGTGATCCTTATACACCCCTCGAGGTACTAACTCCGAGTATATGTGCCTGGGATGACTTCCTGGTCACTATTTTGGTCGGAAAGGAATTACTTTACACAATTATTTAACCTTTAGGAACCGCAACCTCCATCTGCGAAATAATGGTGCTAAATAACTATTTACACCCCTTCGAGGTATAAACCCCGAGTAGATGTATAAATAGCGATTGTTCAGGTTACTTAGGATATAACAGTGATTGGAAAAATTAATAGGCAATTATGAATCCGGAAATCAGTTTAGGTAAAAAGTAATGCCAGGCAGGATTTAGAATTTTTGGCAAAAGCACAGGTAAAACACTCAGGATTTCTTTACTTAAGGTTAAGGAAAGCGCGTATGAGAATAAGTCATGTAATTAAACGGGAGATCGGTTATTTATAGGGGAATTGGCGTGAAGTGGGAAAGGAGTAGGCAACTGATAGGATTTTTAAACAATACTACATTCAGTTGCGGAAGGAAATAAAAAATAAGTTTTGATAGAAATTTATTTACTAGGATAGAAAAATTAATGGTAAGGATTTTTTGGGTATTACATTTTCAAATATCAATAGTAAATCAAAAGGTACCTAAAAACATCAAAAATTGGATTATTCTAGTAACGGTGAAACAAAACGAGCGTCATTCAGATTTTCCAGAACTGTTTGATACAAACCAAATAGAACTCACAGTGTAATAGTAGCTGGGGGTTACGTAAAAAGATATGTACACCAACTTTAATTACAATGCAAAACAGGTTCCAAATCCAGTAAATGTAGATGGCCTGAGGACCACTTTGGTGGGAGGCCATTGTTTCAAGGTGTTGCATTTTCCTTAATGTTCGTGCTGCAACATCGCTAATAATGTCACTAAGTCCAATTTATGCAGTACATCTGACTCAAAGCTTATGATAGCCAAATTACAAGTCGTTCCTGCTTCATGGATGCCCTTAATCGGTTTTCGATTGTGTGTTTTGAGAAGGAGCGCTCGCCACTGCAGTTTGTTACCATCAAAATTAAGTGCTGAAGTGGGGTTAAAGATTGAAATATTTATTATATACAGGATGTCCCATAAGTATGCAACCAAACTTCAATAAATAAATTATATCGTCAGCTCGGTTTACCTGATTGAGTTAAAACTGGGTACGCAACTTACTTACATCAAGACCTAATAACAACCAGCTTAATTCAATATTCCACTTCAAAATGGCGGTCATTGTTATACATTTGCCGTATTTAAGTTATTTACATTCAGAATTTAAAATCACCGCCATTTTGAAATGCTAATTAAATGTTACTAATTTATCAATCCAACAAAGTTTAGAGCTAGAGCTGTTACTTTCGGTTAATGTAAATAAAGTATAAATACCTTGTACAAACAAATTAAATGTACAGTGTTTTAATATTAGCAATGTAGGCAGGCCTAGTTGGTGAGCAAAACGTATTTAACTTTAAGTGTATTTATCAGTATTCACTTAAATCTACCAAAAATAATTAAAATACAATTATAAGCAAAAACCTAACTGTTTTTTTAATTGTGCTGACTGTCTATAGGCACGGCAATGACGAAGTCAGGTTTATACTGAAAAGACATCACTGTTCGCATGCATTCATCATAATGAGACAAAACAGTTTTTTACTTACCATGATGTATCATATGACAGCGTCCACAATAATGACTCTTGGAAAATGATAATTAACTTTTAAACTACACATAACTGGGATCGTACATGTCACTCAGTAACTCATAACATCTCTAGAAGACCAGTTCTGTTTTGACATTGTGATTGTGCTGCGACCTATGAGCGAGTTGAAACTTACATGCTAGGACAATGATCGTATTCCTAGTCATCAGTAATAATATTAGTAAATCATCACACATAGTAACTAAATTAAACCTGAATTACTATGTTGTTGGAAGAACAGATCAGTATAATAACTTATGATTTTAAATAATCTTAACTAATTTAAAGTATAAACATTTCTTATCAAGTTAGCGAAGTTAAATGTTCCCTATCATTATAAACAGTTCACAGCAAAGAGACATGTATTTTTCCTGTTTTATATTGGCCCACTCTTGGAGGGTGGGCCAGGTCCAGGTCCTTTGGACCTTCCCCTTAATCCGGGTCTGGCAGTGGATATCTCTGGTAACCGTTATAATGATTGGAATTTTAAACTACGTACGGTATAGCTCGCGGCTAAGGAAAAATACAGAAGAAGGAATACAGCTTCAATCATTACAGAGCTACAGTGTCTGGACCCGATTTGCCAGAATGTTTAATATCAAAATTAAAGTTTACCATTTAGGGCTCATACATTTAGATAGGGCGTTGGAATAAGTTTTACAAAAAAATAACGAGCAAGTTAAGCAAGAAACTGTTTTGCAATTAAGTTGTCTACTACTGGTAAGGAAGCATTGTTTAATAAGCAAGTCAAAATGCAAATTTTCCAGGAAATAGAAAACAGCAAATAACGGAATAGTACTAGGAAATTATATATTGTTAAAAGTAGTATTAGAAAACTGTATAAATACGAAATTATTTCGTAGTAGATATAATAATCTAGTAATGCTAATGGAAATTAAAAATTATTATTAATTTTATTAAATACATAAATAAAAAGTTTACCTTGAGTAGGATTTGAACCTACGACATGTACTTTGCTAGAGTACTGCTCTAACCAACTGAGCTACCGACATACAAGCCCCGATTGATGTAAATTTTGTCTTTATGTATGCAGAACTGATATACATGTCGTAGGTTCAAATCCTACTCGAGGTAAACTTTGTATTTATGTATTTAATATAATTAATACTAATTTTTGATTACATATTTGTTATTTGTTCGTAACAAAACTTATAATAATTTAATGGAAATTAAACAATTACAAAGATTATTTCCTCTCATTTTGTTATTTTCTTAACGATGTTTCAAATCATAAATCTCTCTTTATTTCCATATAAATATAGCAGTTTAACATAAATTATAGCACATTCTTTAAATAAATAATTAAATGAATTAAATTAAGTAGTCTTCTCCATGTAATACTAATACATTTCATATAACATAGTTATTGTGGAATGGCATAGCCAGGGCGCGGAGGCGGGTTCAGCCTTATGATCATATAATAAAATAAAAAAATTGTTTCTTCTACCGAAAACAACTATTATTAATAATTGCTCGTATGGTGGGTATCATGGTGGAGGTTCAATAGGTAGGTACTAAGGTTGTTTCTTATTTGATTGGGGTTAGCTAGAATGGTAGGAGGCAGGTCATTGTACCATAGTGGTCCACGGTATGTCCAGTGCCTCATGATTTGCGAGGTCAGTTTCCTGGGAACGCGGAGCAACCACCTGGCCTCTCCCCTAGTCCGCTGTCTGTGGTTCACGACTTGCAGCGTATGTCCACTTTGGAAAATTTTTACCAGTGCTGCCAATTTATATAAATTTTGCATAGTCAACACAGCGAAGTCCGTGTACAATGCCCTCAGAGTCCATTCCTCCTCTACTCAGAATTCTTCCGAGCAGATCATTCTGAGCGACAACTGCGGGTCAGAGCACAGTAGGACATGCTCCTCCGCATGATAGTATTCCATATGTGAGGATAGACTAAGCCAGGACAAAGTGCACAGTCCTCACAGTGCCTTGAGAGCTGTTATAAATTGAAAAGGTTATATATTTTGTTTTGCTGGTATTTAATGAAAATTTTTTTTTACCTATCCATTGTTTGACCTTTAGAAGTAGTGCTAAAAGTAGTGGACCAGGACGGAGTCGAAAAGAGTAGTACGGTATCGTCAGCAAATAAATAAATATGGCCGCCTATTTCCCATTCAAATTGTGGTAAATCATTTATGAAGAACAGAACCGGTCCTAGGACTATGCCTTGAGGCATACCATAGCAGGTGCCCAGCAGGGTCGAGCTGAGGATATCTCCCAGCCTGACCGGTTGGGGTCTGCATGCAAGGTAACTAATGAACCAACTCAGTGCTGCTTCTCTCACCCTCATGAGCTCTAGTTTTTTAACCAGCAGGACATGACACACTGTCTCAAAGACTTTAGCCAAGTCAATAGGTATCCCTATTGTACTGGTGCCCTTGTCTAAAGAATGACTTATTTCAGAGGTGACTGTGTCCAGGGCTTCCTGGGTCCCTACTCCTGGTCGGAATTCAAACTGCCTAGGCGTTATTTGCATATTAATTTCTAAATATTGAACTAATTGCTTTTTCACTATTTTTTCTATATTGGCTACGCTGGACAACGCGGATATGGGACGATAAGTTCTAACTATAGATCTGTTATTATATTTAAATAAAGGGACAAATGATTTTTTCAAAATTTTAGGAAACTTTACACTGCCAAGGCGGATATTAATTATATAAGTCAATGGAGCTGTAATGTAAGTTTTAGACAGTGAACGGATATGTTATCCCAACCAGGACAGGACCCTCCTCGAAGCTTACCAATAGTTTTGATTATTTCATTTTCATGTACCTACCCGGGCAAATTCAAACTGGTGATCGCAGTTTAAATTTAGAAGATTTGTTTGCTGGTTGTTTGAGGAAATTTGCGCAGTCACTTTTTCACCTACGAGTCTGCAAAACTGATTGAAATGGTCTGCGCATCTACCCGGATCACTTTGAATTTCGATATTATTACCGTTAACATTAAGTTTTGAAATGTTAGGGCCCCTGTCCTTACAGAAATTGTTCCCATATCTGTTTCATATCTTTGCCTGCCTTTAAAATTCGTTTTCTATTCATTTTTACTTGGGAAACTCCAACTAACTGACGAAATCTATTCATGTACTTTATGTAATATTCTTTTAGCTTTTTATTAAAGGGCTCATTGCACAACTTCTTTTACAGGGAGTCCCGTTTTCTTAGCGATATCATTACGCCTTGGGTTATCCAAGCTTTTTTGTTTTTAAATTTATAAGATTGTTTCACTGATTTAGTTTCTGAAGATGCATCTAAACAAGATTTTATTATATTAATCAAACTTTGTGTAGCCTCATCTAAAGAAGTACAAGTATAGATTTCATCCCAACTCTCATTTTTCATATTTCCGTAATGCATGAAGCCCTAAATAATTACGTACTATTCGTGATTCGTTTTCACTAATTATGTTGAGATTGACGTCACCGATTAGAATTGTGGCCGGGTGCAAATGCGGTTTTATTTGTAACAAGAACTATTGACCTTGTCCCGATGGAGACCTGTAGACCACTAAAATTGTATAATTTAAGTTTTCATACTTAATTGTAAGAGACAGTTACAGTCGGTCATGTTCAGAAAATCTCAATATAGGCTAAATACGTATCCTTAATATAAACCACCAAACCACTATTTAGGTTAAAATTATTTTTGAGGTATACTGTGCATAGTTTGGTAGTTTAAAAAGGTTTAATAGTACCGCTTCACCCCTAACCCCCCAATCAAGCCTCCCCCAATGCTATAATATCAAAAGGAAATTTAAGATCAGTTAACAATACTAAAAGCTCGTCAAAGTTTCTGTTTATGCTCCGTATATTGATATACAGGGTGACATAGAAAAAAGTGCATAATGCCACGCGATAGAGGACACTAAAATAAGAAAAAAAGTTCCTATGAACTTAGGTCCGCAACGCCTTCGTATAAAAGATATAGTGTGTTGAAGTTTAATTATTTTTTTGTTTTTCTCTTAATATCTTCTTACAATGATGTAATAAGCGGACCAAATTTTGTATACAGGGGCTTTTTATCACGCAGAATTCAAATATGACCTTAGTTCTTTTATTACTGTTAGAGGGCGCCACATACAGGTTTCCATCTTCTTTGAATCGGTCCTAACCTTTTTGCCTTACACTGCATGTCACTTTCGACTGGAAAGATTTATTTTCCCATCTTTTCTGCTTCAGAAAGGTATACCTTATTGAAGTCGCTAGGACCAACGGTTTACGAGAAAAATGCATCCGATGCATGGAAATTATCCAAAAGCGCCAAAGTAACTTATTTGTAAAAACAATGATATAACACTTTAACAATTAAATTTTAATAGCAACAATGAAGGGCAGTGATTAAAAAAAACATTAAATTTTTAGAAGATGTTCAAATTGAATACATTTTTCAATTCATCTTCCTAAGGATTGACGGCATCTTTGAAATATTCCTGGGTTATTACGGAATCTATCTGCGGATTCCATAATTCTTATCGATAGTTGCTCTTCATTATGTATTTCTACAGAATAAACATCATTTTTCATGAATCCCCAAAATGAAAAATCGAGGGGATTAAGGTCGGGACTACGAGCTAGCCAGGGTACAGGCCCCCCTCGACCAATTTTGTCAAATTTTTCGTGGGGGGCTTGTAATATGATCATTGCTCTTCAGTAATAAAAGAACTAAGGTCATATTTGAATTCTGCGTGACAGAAAGCCCCTGCATACAAAATTTCGCACGCTTATTACATCATTGTAAGAAGATATTAAGAAAAAAACAAAAAAATAATTAAACTTCAACACGCTATATCTTTTAAAAGAAGGCGTTGCGGACTTAAGTTCATAGGAACTTTTTTTCTTATTTTAGTGTCCTCTATCGCGTGGCACTATGCATGGCACTTTTATCTGTGTCACCCTGTATAAGTATGAAAAATCACCATTTTAATAAAACAGTAAAATTTAAAAATACATTAAATTTTAAGAAAACATTAATATTTAGACAATAAATTTATTTAAGAACAGCATTAAATTTTAGGAAAAGTTTGAGTTTTAAAGAAAAATTTACTTTTAATAAAACATTATCTTGTGGGAAAATATAAAATTTTAGCGAGTAATTAAGTATTACAAAAATATTAAATTGTAACAAATCATTACTTTGTATGATAATAACAATAAATCTTAAAAAAACTTCAACATTTTTGAAAAACATTACATTTTTGAAACATTTAATTGTTGAAGAAATATTCTGATTATTTTTTTGTCTACATATTTTTTCACAAGTATATAATAAAGTATATAATAAAATAAAGTACATAAAGTTTATCCGATAACATGTTAAAATGGAAATGCAAAAACTTCAAATGGATTTATGAAAAGTATGTATCCATTTAAATGTCTAAATCTAAATAACTCTAAATGGCGAACAAAATCATAAATACTACAGAACGTTTCTATATGGCAAAAGTAAAAGTAGCGCACCTTGGCCGCCATCTTGGATTTTCTGGGGAAAACCCACCTTTCACTTTTTTATACGCCCACGTGGGGATCGTATTTTTTCACCCCTATGGTCTCTTTTCGGAGGCCTTTTTCAACCCTTGATGGAACTTTCATCCCTAATTACGGCCTTTTTGTTTTTACTTGCCCACGTGTGAGACCGTGTTTTTTACCCCTATTATTGGCGGTTTCTTCTCGGAGGCCTTTTTCAATCCTTGATGGAATTTTCATCCCTAAGTATGACCTTTTTGTACTTGCTCGCGTGAGAAGTGTATTTAGATCTTGAGATTGGTGTTGGATTTGGGGTTGGTCTTGGACTTGGGGTTAGGGCGGGGTGCGGCTTCTTTTCGGGTGGCCTTTTTTTAACCCTAATTAAGATCCTTTTGGTCATGTTAAGAGCAGTACAACCCCTAGAGGTTAGGCAATGCACGTGTTCTGATTGGAAAAGATTTTTATTTAAGCTGTGTTTATTAATATGTATTAGGACCCATTTTTATTTTGTCAAATAAGATTGCATAATTGTATTTCTTTTAATTCTTATCTACAGATTGTAACCTTACGAAACTTTACATATACATTGGGTTATATTCTAATAATTAAATTTCACTGTCATTTTAAATTAATCTCAACACGCAATGAAAAAAACTATTTAAAGTTAATTACACGACACAGTAATCAGAATACTGTTTTTCTAAACGAATATGTAAACTGGTTTCTTACCTTTGAGATATCTTTAATCACCATCCTCTCGTTAAAATTGTTGTATATACACAGGTCATTGGCATCAAAACACTTAATATTTTTAAAAAAAGATATGTTGTTTGGACTAGCTGTAATTATTTTTGTGCAACTAAATAAATAAATTAAGGTTATAATAACCGTTTTGCTGGCTACACGTATAAACACACTAATAACACTTTCTACATTTTTACTTATGCATATTTGATATATAACTAGCTATTGATTTACCCATAATTAATTTTTAGAGTGTAAATATACAAATAACCTAATTATCTTTATCACACTTACTGCAACTCGTATTTACCTCTCCCTTAAAGTAATTAAAAACAAAGCGGTTTGAAATAAAATGCTGTACATGCACAGGCAAATTGTTTTTATAAAAAACCTCATTAAATGTTTGGAAACTAATAATTACATGTTTTAAATTCCACACCAATACGTAGTAAGAAATCACTATTCATGTTTACTTTCAGCTAATTACTGTGCCATTAACATTATATAATCCTGTTAAATTTAATAGGATAAAAAATTGATTACCAATATCGAATGGGTAAAATAATTTCTTTTAAAAACACTAAATCATAAATTTATAACACGATTTTTAAAAACACATATGCTGAATTAAAAAGAAAGAAAAAACAGTAGGTATTACGCAACCCTTAATTAAAAAAGTAAGGTACTAAAAAAAATCTCTTTATTTAACAGAATAGAATGGCTGGATATAAACCGGCTATTGCATTCCGATCATTAACTAATTTAGAAAGTAATACACAAAACCTGATTTAGCAATTATATTGTACGCATAAATTTACATTCAAAAATACCTACAAATATTTTAAAAATTTTGCTAACGCAAAATTACTTCAAATAATTTGAATCTTGAGATTACATAAACTATTGTTATGGAATGCATTAATATCATGCAAGCATGATTTATCTGTATACTCATTTACGCGCGCACACACACACACACGCGCGCACAAACACACGCACGCACGCACGCACCCACCCCCCCACACACACACCGCACACACACACGTGCGCGCGCGCGTGCGAAAACAAGCAAACGCAAAAAACATACAAACACGAAAACACACCAACACAAAAAACACGCAAATACGTGAAACGAAAACACACAAACGAAAACACGCTAACGCAAAAACGCGCAAACACGTAAACACACAAACGAAACCACGCTAATACGAAAACACGCTAACACAAAAACACACAAACGAAAACACGCTAGCGAAAAAACACGCTAACGCGAAAACTCGTAAAGCTGCAAACATGTATCAAGGCGGGGAGCACCGTTAGGAAAAACGAGTTTATTAACAAAATTGAAGGAAACTTTAGCGTTTGAAAATATATTATTATTATGAACAACAATACATCAATTTTATTTAATAACAACCTTTATCGGCCTTCTTCTTCTTGAACCGTGATTCGTCGCCATCATCATCATCATGGTTTTGAGATTCGTCCTTCTCCTCTACCTCATCGCTTTTCTTCCTCGTCTGTGAATCATCACCATCACCTTGGGTGTGAGATACATTCAGCTCATCCACGTCATCGTTTCCATCATTATCTTGAACGGTTATGTTGTAATAGTTTATTAACAAGTCAGTAAAATCTCTAATGTCCGCTGATGTTGGCTCATAATAAGCTCATAATAATGCTCACTCGATGACAGTTACACTTTAAAGAGCGAAACACACGAGAAACGAGAAAGCTGCTAGCCTAAGGTCTTGTGCGCTAACGCGTTCGTCAATGTTCGGGTAGAATCGGTTACCTTCGGGGGAAGTTTGAATTATTGACCTAACACACTCTAATACTTTCCCTAGGGACATGTTTATAAATCTAAACTCCTGTTTTATGGCTGAGGTATTTTCTCCTAAGACGGCGCGTAAATGAGTATACAGATAAATCATGCTTGCATGATATTAATGCATTCCATAACAATAGTTTATGTAATCTCAAGATTCAAATTATTTGAAGTAATTTTGCGTTAGCAAAATTTTTAAAATATTTGTAGGTATTTTTGAATGTAAATTTATGCGTACAATATAATTGCTAAATCAGGTTTTGTGTATTACTTTCTAAATTAGTTAATGATCGGAATGCAATAGTCAGTTTATATCCAACCATTCTATTCTGATAAATAAAGAGATTTTTTTAGTACCTTACTTTTTTAATTAAGGGTTGCGTAATACCTACTGTTTTTTCTTTCTTTTTAATTCAGAGTGTGTGTTTTTAAAAATCGTGTCATAAATTTATGATTTAGTGCTTTTTAAAAGAAATTATGTTACCCATTCGATATTGGTAATCAATTTTTTAGCCTATTAAATTTAACAGGGTTATATAATGTTAATGACACAGTAATTAGCTAAAAGTACACATAAACAGTGATTTCTTACTACATATTGTTGTGGAATTTAAAACATGTAATTATTACTTTCCAAACATTTAATGAGGTTTTTTATAAAAACAATTTGTCTGTGTATGTACAGCATTTTCTTCAAACCGCTTTGTTATTAATTACTTTAAGGGAGAGGTAAATACGAGTTGCAGTAAGTGTGATAAAGATAATTAGGTTGTTTGTATATTTACACTCTAAAAATTAATTATGGGTAAATCAATATTAACTATGCATAAGTAAATATTTAGAAAGTGTTATTAGTGTGTTTATACGTGTAGCAAGCAAAACGCTTATTATAACCTTAATTTATTTATTTAGTTGCACAAATTTAATTACAGCTAGTGCAAACAACATATCTTTTTTTAAAAATATTAAGTGTTTTGATGCCGAGGACCTGTGTATATACAACAATTGTAACGAGAGGATGGTGATTAAAGATATCTCAAAGGTAAGAAACCAGTTTTAATATTCGTTTAGAAAAACAATATTCTGATTACTGTGTCGTGTAATTAACTTAAAATAATTTTTTGCATTGCGTGTTGAGATTAATTTAAAATGACAGTGAAATTTAATTATTAGAATACAACAATATATAAAATTTCGTATGGTTACAATCTGTAGATAGGAATTAAAAGAAATACAATTATGCAATCTCATTTGATAAAATAAAAATGGGTCCTAATACATATTAATAAACACAGCTTAAATAAAAATCTTTTCCAATCAGAGCACGTGCATTGCATAACCTCCAAGGGTTGTACTGCTCTTAATATGACCAAAAGGATCTTAATTAGGGTTAAAAAAGGCCACCCGAAAAGAAGCCGGCACCCCGCTCCAACCCGAAGTCCAAGACCAACTGCAAGTCC
Source organism: Vesta saturnalis (assembly GCA_036346205.1). Lineage (NCBI taxonomy): Eukaryota > Metazoa > Arthropoda > Insecta > Coleoptera > Lampyridae > Vesta > Vesta saturnalis. Next base: position 872,316 of record JARFJB010000834.1, read on the forward strand.
AACACCAAGCTCAAGATCTAAATACACTTCCACGTGATCAAGTACAAAAAGGTAGAGATGAAAATTCCATCAAGGATTGAAAAAGGCCTCCGAAAAGAAACCGCCAATAATAGGGGTAAAGAACACGGTCTCACACGTGGGCGAGTAAAAACAAAAAGGCCGTAATTAGGGATGAAAGTTCCATCAAGGGTTGAAAAAGGCCTCCGAAAAGAAACCATAGGGGTGAAAAAGTACGATCCCCACGTGGGCGTATAAAAAAGTGAAAGGTGTGTTTTCCCCAGAAAATCCAAGATGGCGGTCAAGGTGCCCTACTTCTATTGGGAAAGTTACATAGTAAAATTGACAAATTTACTTATTTATTCTTTAAGTAAGATTAACAATGTTTTGCTTATGTTTAAATAATGGCGATAAAACCGGTGATTATACATGCACTAATAAACCTAATCGTTAGTCTTGGTGTTTAATGGTTTCCATGATCCAATTTGCAAAATGTGAAACCTTCACATAGACAGTGGGTATGCCCATTACATCACAACCTTTTCCCCAAGAAATAATTCCAATTACCAACTCATTGTCGAATAGTGGGCTGCCTATATCAAAATCGCAGTCGGGTTTTATTCCATCTTCTGAACCAGCACAAAACATTGAGTCAGTTATTTCTTGATGTAGATTGCTATATAAGAGACTACAATAACTTTGATTAAAAATATAAACATTAGCACTCTTTATAACATTTGTTTTTGAATAATCCCCGTGAATACTTTTTCGCCAACCAACCAGAGTTGCATCAGAATCAGATTCATATTTATACTTATGATCAGCTATTTTGAATGGAATTGTGTTTCGATAAGACCGTTCTACTTCTAATAATCCAATATCTGCGTTCAAGTTACTTATATTAAAATCACTGTGGTGAATTGCACGCACAACTTTATTGGTAAATTTATCAGATGTGCTGAATAAATAGGTGTTTATATTTACTGTATTATAACTATTTACAAATTCCACACAGGAAGCAGTTGTCAGAATCCATTTAGAATTTAACGTTAGCCCTCCACAATTTGTTTCTTCTTCGGTAGTATCAAGTATCAAAGTCTTTATCGCTCTAGAGTAAGGCTTAGTAGCTGAAAACTGCCTTGAATGCGGCTTTTCAGATTTGTCAAGGCATCTGTCTTTAGCGTCTTTATATCGCACTACAATTACTACGAAAAGAAAAATATTTAGTGCTAGTAGTAAAATGAAAAGTATCAGACATTGACAATACAATTTATCCATTGTTTTAAAAAGCCTACAAACAATTAATAGTTATGCAACTTTAGGAAAAAAGGGCGGCATATAAAAGTAAACATCAAAAAGTAGGAAATGGTTACATAAAAATATATGGTGTGGGACAACACACGACTTTCCAACCTACAAAACCGAAATTAAATGAAACAATTTTAATAATAATAACGTTTTTAAGATAACTATGCACCCACCTGTGTAATACGTTCATAACGAAAATAGGCAACATTGCACAAATAACAAGAGTAATCTATGTCAGATGGACGTCTAAAATTTTATGTCACAAGGTAACTTAAAAAAATTTCCAAAGTCACCCGCGTCTATAAAAATATCGATAATATAAGCATTTTCCATCTTAAATAATTAATTTTTAGACTTATTTGGATTTGCATTAAGAAACTCTATAAATAAAAGTTGTGTAAAATTAAATTATCTTTAAAAATAGTTATACATTTTCGTATCGTTATTCAGATATTGAAGAAAATCCGAACCAACACTTAAATTACACAATAGGAATTTTTTTATCGCCAACTTAGGCGTCGTATCAACAAATTACATAGAACATAATTAATCGATATGTTTAAGATCTGCATGTAGGTATTTTTATATCTTTGAAGTATGCAGCTGTTTTAAAAATATTTGATAAAAACCCAAAACTGCGCCTCTACGACGCTGGATTTTTCCCAAAATTTAATCAGTTCTAGGAAAAATCAAATGAAGCTTAAATACAAAATTTCAAGTACGTACCAATTATGATTATGGATACTACCATACCTCCAGACACGCATGCACACACGCGCGCACGCACCCACGCACGCACGCACACACGTGCACATGCACACGCGCACGCACACGCACACTCACACGCACGTACTCATGCACGCACGAGCGCTCGCATTCGCACACGCGCACTTCTTTAATATCATTAGGAAAGTCAAACAAAGGCATTAGGGCCAGATAGGATAGGTATTGAAACTCTACATTTATGTGTACTATTCTTGCTCCCTTACATTACCCCTATCAGTAAAGAGCATTTAACTAAATCGGTTTTTCCCTTAGCCTGAAAAAAAAGCATACGTTAGATCATTACTAAAAAGAACTGATCCACAGAACCTCGATCACATTCGACCTATTAGTATCTTGCAAGCTTTATCGAAGGTCTTAGAAAAGATAAAAAGATTATTACCACTTTACAAGTCAGGTTTCAGGGAAGGCCATGTATACTGTTTTGATTAGTGTTACTGATGACATTTTATCTGCATGGGATCAAGGGAAATTAACGTACTTAGTTTTGTTAGATTGCACAAAAGCCTTTGATAGGTTGAATCACAAGTTAATGGTAGTGATTTTGAGCTATATAGGATTAAGCCCACACGCTTGTGCCCTCATTACTAGTTTCCTGTCTGAAAGATACCAAGATCGAAATTTTCCGGTCTCACGTCTAAGGTTCGTAAAGGATCCATTCTTGGTCCCTTGCTATTCCAAATACACACATCCAATTTAAATAGTTTTCAGGTGTCATGTAATTATCACCATTAAGCTGATGACATTCATCTGCATCTTTCATTTGAACCAAATGGAGAAACGCAAGCGCTGGCTGTCGTCAATTATGATCTGGCTTTTATTTATCAGGTTTTCTTTGGTTATCAGTTAAAAAAAAATCAACAACATACGGAACTTAGGATTGCACTTTGATGCAAATTAAAGATCTACTGATCACATCAACAAGACATCATATATGAATTTCAAATTGATTTATCCTCACCGTCAATACCTTACTATATTCTTAAAGAAACGCCTTTGTAAAAGATTGATTTTACCATACCTCGATTACAACGATGTAATGTATGGTTCGTGTTCAAAAGGCACTGACAAATGTCTCATTTAAAAACTACAAAACTCTTGTTTACAGCTGTAAATAAAGTACGACCACATTCATTATAAATTAAAAGATATTGAATGGTTAGATATGCATAACAGGCGACATCCTCATATCGCTAGCTTAAAATACAAATTGTTGAATTCTAAAAACCCCAGCTTATTTGTATCGCAGAATCACTTTTCGTTCTGATGGCCATAACTTTAAATTTGGGTTTAAACGTAGATTAATGCACCCTCATAACATTATTGCCATTCGTGAATGTTCAATATAGTCAAAATATCTAATAAGTATTCATATTAATTCACAAACTATTCTTTGAACAGGTTTAAATAATTTCTTTGTAATAGTCTCCTGACCATATCTATCTATCTATCATACTATGCTACATAGTTGAGAAAATAGATTAATGTATTTACGACTGTACCGTTAAGTGGAAGAAGACCATCTGGTTGAACTTTTATATGCTCACGCACATCCGTACGAGCATACGTACGCGCACGCACACGCACGCACGCATGTACGCATGTATGAAAATCCATCAAAATATCCAGACCTCATCATAAGACCTATAGGATGCAGTTGGAAAGTAAAAATAAATATGATATCTAAGATATGTAACCTTGTTAAATATAATACGCCACAATATAAGTAACATAATATATAAATGAGTTTATCAAATCACGTTTTTTGCCGAAAAGACGTAATTTGAAAGCCTTTCTCACTCTTTTTAGATTACGCATCGATTTTTATTTTTATTTTTACCTTCCAACCTACATACTGTCATGTGTCCATGATTTTATCAAAGAATTGCCGATAACTTTCGAAATTATAAATTATTTATAAACACCGTACATCTTAAACGTAGTACGAACTCTCGTAATTGGATGCAATAACGGTTCAATGTTTGGAGAAGCTTTTCTATTGCAAAGTTTTCTTTTGCCTTTTAGGTATTTAAAAGGTTTATGAATTTTTTGTATTTTCTAAAACAAAAATGAAGATTTGGTTGTTGATCAAAGTAAAATGAGAGTTAAAAGGAAACTGTGATTTACATTTTTGGTATCGATATGTAGCAAAACACTTTTACTAATTTGAGAGGAAGCACAAATTAGTTTATTTGTAAAGAGTGTAGTTTTTGTGTAAATAAATGTGTCCGTTATTTTAAATTAGGTGAATTTCGTTAAATGGAGTTGAGATTGTATCACAAAATTAAACTGAATAACGCATTAAAATTATTACATTGCATGGAACATCTGCGAAATTAATTTTAGCCGTCATTCCGGCGCCGTCTCTTTTGATAGGTTTGGTTTTAAACAAAGAATTTAGCTTTATATACAGGGCATTAAAGGCCAGCGTTGCTAAGAAAATGTCAATTTACCATATATCAATTACTTAGATATGGTTTCGCGAAGAGGAATGTTTTGTTGACGATGCAATTTCTCCCGACGATTTTCGAGTTTGACCTCGCAGATGCGTGTACTTGGAAAACTGGAGTAACTTTTCTTTCATTGGCTAATTAAATGGAAGGAGTTTAAAAAACCAATGTGGCGACAAGTGAAATTATTCACGGGAGCATTAGTTCAGCAGTAGAAGCGTTAGTTTTTTCGTTAAGGTGACATAGTAACTACCGCTGAACGACGTTGACGAACGTCCGTGCCGAAAAAACTTTCGTAGCAGGGTTCTCATCCCCTCACAGCTCATTAAGGGATCATATAAATTGTTCAACCTTTACAAGACCAGCATATGGCATAAAAAAGAATGAATGGGCTCGACTAAGCTCAGGCGTACGGTCGCAAAACCGCAGAACACTCGGATGCGTGGTTATTTTGCAGTTGTAACTTAAAATGATAGTAATATGGTTAGATAGGAACCGGATATGAGTAGGCGCCACAGGCTTTAATAAGGAAATACTCAACAAGTGCTGAAAGGATTTACCAAAAAAGAAAAAAAATAAGAATGGAAGGAGGAAGTAGAAATGAGTTAACAATTCCCCCGGTAAAGTAATTTTTATTGTCGATATCCTGACAAAACAATAAAAAAATATATAAACTAACATTCCACCAAAGCCCACGATGGCAAGCAGTGAGCGTCAGCTTGTGCCCACGGCAATTATAATTTAAATTTCAATAAAAATAAATAAATATATATATATATATATATATATATATATATATATATATGTATATATACAGTATGTCCCCGGATCGACTTTAAAAGAGGGAAAATTCTCTTATTTTTGATTTCTCAGAAAATTTCATTCTTGCTGATTTGCCCTGCTTGTTTTCAAACCACCGAAACACAAATTACTTGCTATTTAACTCAAACGGTTCTCGAGATAATATCATTTTTCTTGAAAAATTCGGGCTTTTCGTAATTTTTTGAAGTAAATTGATTTGTTTCAAAGGAAAAATCAAATTGGTCTCACAAGTTTTAATTAATAAATTTAACAATTGATGGTAAAATGAAATGAAATTCTCAAAAAACTGAACTATTAATTTTCTATTCGAATAATGCTCCTCCTTTTACCGCACAGATTTCAATGCGAGCTCTGAATTCATTGAAACTGCGTCTTATTTCTTCGATTGAAAGGGACTGGACAGCATTCCGTATTCTATTTTTCAATTGCTCTTCATCATTGTTTAATGGCTCACTGTACACAATTTGTTTTAAACGACCCCACAGATAAAAGTTCATTATTGTGAGATCAGGACTTCTCGGCGGCCATAAAATGGGACCATCTCTTCCTATCCAGTTATCATGGAACTCTGTATTGAGCCACTGGCGAACAGTACCGGCATAATGAGCAGGGCACCCATCGTGCTGGAAGAACATTTCAATTTGGTAGTTCAATGGCAATTCATCCAGTTTATCAGTTAAAAAATTTTGCAACATTTCCAAATATGAATAACGGTTTAAATTTTGATCAAAAAAATATGGGCCAATAATTCCATGGTACGAAACCGCACACCACACATTAACTTTTTTCAAACATTGTCTGCGACTAGCAATTCGGAAGTTTGGATTTGTCCTACTCCAGTAACGGCAATGTTGGGAGGAAACGACTCCCTTAGTTGAAAAGGTCGATTCATCGGAGAACATTATTCGTTTATGAAAATTTGAATCTTCCAAAACTCTATTGCCCATTTCCAAACAAAAATCCAGACGTTTGGCTTCATCACCGTTCTCTAAAGTTTGCCTAAATTGCGGCTTAAATGGTAAAATTTTGTTCTCCTTGAAGATTCTTTGTAAATGAGATTTACATATCCCAATTCGTAGTGCCCTCCTTCTTAAAGACAACCTTGGAACTTCTGTTGCGGAATGAACGGCGAGAACAGTAGCAGCATCTTCTTCATCGAACAACTTCTTTGGCTTCTTTAGGTTTAAAACCGAGCCTGTTTGAAGGAATTTAGTTACCAAGTTTTTTGCTCTGGCATTCGAAATGGCAACCTCCGGGTGTTTTTGGCTGAATTTTCTGATAACAACTCGGTAGCACTCTTCCCCAGTTCCGTAACATTGAATTAGATAAATTCTTTGTTGTAAAGTCAACATTATAGCATACATTTCAAATTAGCATGAATTAATTTGCAGTTCAACAGAATTATCACATTTGACAGTTCCTGTCAGTGGTGTTTTTCAATGAAATCCGCCTACTAAAGTTACTTCTAAAAATTAGGAAAGAATTCTAAGTCCAATTTTTCAAGAAAAATGATATTATCTCGAGAACCATACAAGTAAAATAGAAAGTAATTTGTGTTTCGGGGGTTTGAAAACAAGCAGGGCAAGTCATCGAGAATGAAATTTTCTGAGAAATCAAAAATAAGAGAATTTTCCCTCTTTTAAAGTCGATCCGGCGACATACTCTATATATATATATATATATATATATATATATATATATTATTATTAAAAAATTTAATTAATGCACTTGCTTGCCTTACGCTTCACACAGTATACAGTAAATTGGAAAGCTTGTTCGGCCCACAGTAAATAACTACCGTAACAAACAAAGTAATCAAGAAATTTATAGGAAATAAACTGGCCCGAACAACCTTGTCCACAGGAAAAAGTAATGTACATAACACAAAGATTACGAGACAAAATTACAAATTCATATGAAATTAAATGTCTAACATTTGCAGTAGTTCACGTAATACAGATAATCGTTACACCCGGTATATTGCAATCAGAACAGGAGTTAAATCGTTGGGTGAATGTAGCAACAGAAGCTAGAATTAATTATGTCAAAATGGGAGCTAAACCTGTTTGGGTGCGGTCTATTAAGTCACAATTAATGATTCAATTGAAGTTTTACTTGTGATTGAGTGCAAAATATTCAAAACTGAATTAGTGAATATATATACCGTTTTAGATAAAAGAATTTTGTGAAAGTGAACTGCTGGAAGCACCTTAAATATATAAATTTAATTAAGAGGTAACAATTGTCAATTATTTGATTACAAAATTAATATAATCAGTCCATTTATTTTCGTTGTAGAAATTCACTAAGAACCTCCTAGGTGTATTTGAAATTTGGAAACACAATCGTGTAACCAGGTGATAAAGAAAAAAACGATCTGACCTTTATTGTTGAAACTACTACTTATTTGATCTTGCACATTTTGGGTACTATTCCAATAATCTAGCAGCCTTCACGTTTATAGTCATGGATGTCAGCAAGGCTCTTATGCCTTCCAGCGATAATCATGTACTTTGGATGTAACGTAACAGTAAAATGTGAGCAGAAAATTTAAGAAGGAATGACGTTAGAAATGTAGGTAGTACAGAGATGCTAAAAGAAGGTAAATATAAGTACGATGTTTAATTAATTATGATCGTTCATACTTCTTACAGGTGACAAACGAGCCGGTAGTGAACATTCAACGTAATTTAGATTGAAGTGTCTTTATGTGTAAAGAATTAGCATTGAATGCTTTTATATTCGAAAACCTGAAAACAATTTTAATTACCATGAGGTTATCGAAACATGTGCCACTTACCGAAGATGTGGGCGAATGAATAATTTCAATTATATCCGCCTTTTAAAAGCGTTAGTAATACTTTGACTTAACCAGGTATTACTTTAAGTGAGAATTTTCCAAAAAAATGATGCTTCAGCATCCAGAACCAGAAAATTCTCTAGAAACTCAACATCTACCATCAAGGGCGTTCTTAAAAAGGAAGAAAGAAAAATTGGCCAACAAAATCAATTTTACAAACTTGAGAAAATTTGTATTTAATCATTGTTGCCAACAGTTGAAATGTGTATAAAATATGTATTTATTATATGTATTATTTGACCCTAATAGATCCCAGGTTCCTTTTTAACTGCTTTATATTAAATGATCCGAAATCTCCGAGATGTCATTGAAGGTATTAAATTTGACTTATTTTAATTAAATAAAAGATGTGTACGAAAGTTATATACATTAATTTAAATGCAATTAGAGATGCGTAAAAATTTGCGAAATAGCGAATTGGAAGCATTCAAACTAAGAAGAAATTGCTGTTTTTGGTAAGTAAATTTGACAATATGACGAACGTTATCAAAAAGAAACGTTTTCCAATTAAACACGTAACAAGTTCTCTGGAGAAGTCTTCGCTTTTTACGGAAAAACCCAACGTTCGTTCCCAAGTTTCAAACGTAAACTTCACAGTTCGCCGTAAATCAAATAATCTGCTTTAAATAAAAAAAAAATTTTCGTAATTTAAAAATATTAAAAATTATACTTGTACATTATTAGAGTAAAGACAATAAGTAACGCGCTGTGAATAAACCAGCTTTTGTGTATAGTTAACGGAGAATAAAAGGTAACAAGCAGAACTAGAATAAAGTAAAGTAAAGTGAATGAAATTCGTGGTAATATAAATATTAGTGTACACACGATCAATTGAAATTCGAATCAAAACGAGAGCTGAAAAAGGAAGCAGTCACTAGTTTACTGATACTGGGAGTTTGGAGCGTCGGTTCAGCATCAATCATACCATCGAGTTCACCCTCTAAGTTCATCTTAGGTGTCTGTGTAACAAACGGACCTCTCCAAGTAAGGTAACATTTCTGCGTTTCTTTCTATTGATGTGGTTGACAAAGTTAAATAAATGCTTGTGTGTATTTCATTATTATGTTATTTGTATGTACAAACGTATGAACACACTGGAGATTAACTTTTGTTTATTTTATCGTTTAAATTTTTAAGACCAGTACATTCATTCATATAATAATATAAATTTATTTGAGTGTTCTGTATTTGTTATTTTGGTACATCGAAATTACAGTAATTCTAGTAAAAGGCCGTTAATGAGACTAGCTAGGATCACAGCCTATTTAGATAAACTAGGTGATGCAACTCGCATAGAAAACAACATTGTATCCGATGTTTTATTTATTTACATTACATATCTCTAGGTTATTGGACTTAACACAGCATCTGACGACATGCATATTTAGTGTTTATTTTTTTGAATTTTCTCATCGAATTAATGTCATTCCATTGTGTTTAGTGTAAATAAAACTACGGCCAAAAGCTTTTCAAGTGATTATTTAATTATAACGTAACATTTAGAGGCCGATGAATAACTGCATTATTTTCTTTTATGACATGAGCATAATTAATTGCGATTTGAGGAATTTAACTTCAAGTGGTTGTATACAGAATTGAAGTGTTTTTGGTTGTTGAAGTGAAATTACTTTAGAATCGAAATTTTGAGTAACGTAAAGTAACAATAGATTGTTGCTTTGTTATCAAATTAGTGATTGATTTTGCGGCACGCAATTATTTTAGTTAAGCGTGCAAATATTTTTGAAGCCTTTCATGTTGGTGAGATCTGCTGGTCCCAGTGCCACCTGCGAAGATTAAGTTTAGGTAAGCGAGTTATTTGAGCATTTTGAGCAAGCTGTGAACTGACGTAATTAGGCATTTCAACCCCTATCGTGACATTTCAAATACTCTAGCGCCCGTTTCCGATTTCATGTCGATTTCAACCCCTATTTGGACTTATATATATGATAAACTATCCTATTGTGCGCAAAATTTTGTACACTGAATCCACCCCAGCCTTTGAGTCGAGCAAAATCCAATTTTTTTTGTTATCTCGCTTTACTGTTAGTTTTTACCGTAATGATACCTATACATGAAGGGTGTGCCAAAATTACGTCTCCAGCCGCCGGGGTTATACTATACGACTAAAAATAAGCCGAAAATCACTTAAGTCAAAATTTCGAATTCGAGCTCCTCCTTACTAAATTATGGCCATATTAAAAATTGCAATCGTGTTTTCAAATATCCAAGTAAAAATACTTTATACATTTAAACCAGGTGACAAATACACATAAGAAAATTAAAATACTTAAATTTACAAAGGCAAATGTTCGAAATTTTCGTCATTTTGCTCTATGTATGAATGCATAGCACACCCACACCCACCCACACGCAACCACACCCACCCCACCCACCCACACCGATTCACCCCGACTCACACCGACCTACACGACCTATCGTTTCGTTTGTAATTTGAGTTAAAGCTCCATAAATACGAACAATAACGTCATCTTCATTATTCGTTAGGACCTTGTATACCGCATTTTTTAAGTAACCCCAAAGCCAAAAGTCTATTGAGTTGACATCCGGGGGCCTAAGTGGCCAAGAAGTAGGTCCTCCGCGACCAATCCTTTTATCGGGAAATCGCCGATTTAACATCTCTCGAATATTTCGAGAATAATGAGCAGGCATTCGTTCATGTTGATAGACAATAGTTTGACGTTGCAGTAATGTAGGTAATGTGTTTTCACAAAAATTTGCATAACTCTCTGCATTTAATATTCTAGGCAGAAAATGTTGTCCTATTATGTCATTGTCCAACAGACCAATCCACACATGTACACTCCAGCGCACTTGCTTATGTTATTCTCTAATTTGATGTGGATTTTCGTAATTCCAGCTATGCAAGTTGTGCTGGTTAAACACCCCTTGTTGATTGAAATGGGCCCCAGCACTCTACAATACTTACTTAAAAAGATCTTCATTTGCATCTAAGCAATTTAAAAATCATCTGCAGAATAATAAGCGCAACTCAATATTACCAGGATGTAATTTTTAACCGGCTGTAAGTGATAAGGATACAGATTTTCTCTTTGGATGAATCTGTAAATAGTACTACGACGATGGTGACGATTGATTTCCAAGATTCTGGTACTTACAAAAGGATTTTATTCAATGTTGTGCAGTAATTGCTCATCCTCTTGCTATGTTAGCTGTCTAGGACGACCAGCATGAATCATGTTAGGAGCCCAACATCCAGTTTCAAGTAGACGAACTTCAACAGCACTTATTGTTTTGTGATCAGGGTGTCACCTAATAGGAAAACGTTGGCGGTACAGACGCTCTGCGGCACGAGCATTATTATTACAAAGTCCAAGTAGTTTAATCATATCTAAATATTCTTGATTGCTGTACCTTCTGGGCATTATAATAAGTATAAAAAACTTAATTGTTTACTTTTGTACGTCAATTTAAAATTGAAATATTTTACAGTCAAACATTGACACACAAAATGTCATATTCTGTCTTCGTGAAGAGTGAATTATAAATAAACTATCTTTACCTGGATACCTACTTAAAAAGAAAGAATTTTCTGTTGGCATCTGTAATATTACATGGTACCTACCTACAAACTTATTATACCTAGGTGTGTAATCTAATTTTGAACACTGAAATTCTGTATTATTCTTACTTCTGAACCTGTTTATACTGGTTTGTAATTTATGCTATATTGCATTTTAATTAACCAGCACTACATTGATTATATAGTAGTTAGTGGTGGATTATCGATTCCATTCCAACTATTTTGACGTAATAGTGGGCTATGGAGTGCGTAACAAAAAAATACTGTCGCTTGATTTTTGAAACTTTTGGGGTACATTTTAGCAATTAAACTAATGCATCGTTGCGAAATAATTGATAACACTGTTTCTTTCTTTGCACGAAAATCGTTGTATCTCGTTCATTTGTTTAAAAAATTTTCGTCTGCAGTTTTTGAAGGTCTATTGCACAAAACGAAAATTGTACCGGGTGTGCCGTTAAGAAAGATAAGAATTTTCTGTTCGCATCTGTAATATTAGATGGTACCTACATACTTATATCCCTAGGTGTGTAGTCTAATTTTGAATAATAAAAGCCTGCATTATTCTTAGGGAGGGTGTAGTTGCAATTGCGTAGGTGTATTTTATTTATTTTAAAAGTACCTAATTAAGTTGTACAAGTTTGAATGAAAAATATTTTTTTGAATCAGTATAAATGTTATTGACCTACGAATTTTAAAGTTAATTTGAGCTGAACATCATGTATAACGTATAGAACATGGTCGAAGTTGCCAACAAATATAACAAAATTCTAAAATTAAAGTATTCACTATTCACAGCATTCGTTTGAATGTACATGATATGTATTTGTATATATTGTGAGTGAGGGCAAACGTTCAACAAACAGAAACAAAATTAAAAACAAAATAAAATTATAAGAAAAGGATAGCCACCTTTATATAATTTTATACTACGCATTCACTTTTTGTGAATTAAACTCTATAATTGTACTAATAACGATACTAATCTTTAATTGTGTTTAAAACTATGTGACACATTCAGTCAAGTTTGGCACTATTCCAAAAACTTAATATAAATGTATACATTTAAGTAAAATGTAGAAATAGTCATAACGCTATTAATAGCACAACCCACTTAACTATTCGCTAAATTCGCATCTGACGTTCACTGAGTATCAACAATTTCTCATTGATCCAGTAAATTGTTGCATCACATTACGTACGCTTATTTTAATAAGTGCACATGTTTAATTAAATACTTAGTATGACGGAAGAAGAAACAAAGGCAATCGATTCGTTAACGGAATCATCCATTAATCTTTGTGCCGAATGTGAACAACCCGCTGATTTAAAATGTTCGGGTTGTAAATTAGTGTCTTATTGTTGTAAAGATCATCAAAAAAATCACTGGAAAGTGCATAAAACGCTATGCAGACCATTTGAGGTAAGTAAATATGAGGTTCACATGGCCGGAAATCTTGACAATTCATTTCCAATTAGATATTTGCAAATTTCATCCTAAAACAGGTCAAAAGGTCCGAACGAAAAGAACTAAGCACTATTACCAACAGGGTGTTAAAGCCTATTTAAACATTGTTATGGTTTTTATTCACTTTTATTTTACGGTCGAATATATAGAAAATTATTCGGGAAATCCAAAATATGAAAGTGGATTCGTATAAATATTCAATTCGATTCGTCCAAACACTACGATTATGAGGAATCCTTTTTGTTAGTCAAATAGAAAGCAGCTCCAATCTTTAAGATTTGTTTAATTGAAATAATCGAAATGCTGAAATATGCCTAAGAAAATAAATAATTGCTTTACGACTTAGGATTCATCCTAATTAATAGCACTAATGTTTTAAATACAACACAATTCCACAATTTCTTTTTTATAATTATTCATTTCTCTACGTGTTTCAATGCAACATGTATCATTATTAAGAGAAAATATATAAGTAAAATAACAAACAAGTAGTTGTGGTAACCAATCATTAAAGTAAAACAGAAATTATAATTCTATATTAAAACTATTTGTTAAAGGTGAGTCTATAAGATAAACCTGTTCGTTCATTAAAGGTACTTTTTGTTTGTCTAATTTGTCTCTTTTATTACAAAATGTAAAAATTTAATGTTGCTTTGTGAAGTTATAAGGTGATTATGTACTGTTAAATGTTTGGCATACCTTGTTCTTTGTATCTATTATCAAAGTTCCTAAGTGTTTGTCTAATATAAATAGAATTAAAGAATGTGCAGTTCAATTTATAAATACATGAGTTCAAAGCGCCGTTAGTTGAACCTTCCACATTATTATTATTATCATTTTATAATAAAAAAGAAAATTTAGATATTTTGGAAGCATTCGAAATTTATAAACAGAAAGCACCTGTAATGAACGAACAGGTTGATCTTATAGAATCACTTTTAACAGATATTTTAAATATAGAATTATAATTGACATCAAGTTTGCTGGTTTACCTTAATAATTTGTTACCATAACTACTTGTTATTATTTTACTTATATATTTTCTCTTGATAATGATACATAGTGTTGAAATGCGCAGAGAAATAAATAATTATAAAAAAAATTGTGGAGTTATATTGTATTTAAAACATTAGTGCTATTAAATATGGAATTCCATGAAGTAACGTTAAAGAATATAAATTTAATTCATCCAAATTTGCTGCGTAATTTGGTTAGATATAACCCCGTATGGTTTTTACAATGTGCGTAGTTGAATTTGTTTTATTTTTATAACAGTACTCGTTTATGATTTATGCTATATTGTATTTTAATCAACCAGCACTACATTGATTACATAGTAATTAGTGGTGGTTTATCTATTCCATTCCAACTTATTGTACGTAATAGTGGGCTATGGAGTGTGGAACAAAAAATTACTGTTGGTGCTTGATTTTTGAAACTTTTGGGGTACATTTTAGCAATTAAACTAATGCATCGTTGCGAAATAATTGATAACACTTTTTCTTTCTTTGCACGAAAATCGTTGTATCTCGACCATTTAAAAAAAAATATTTTCGTCTGCAGTTTTTGAAGGTCTACTGCACAAAACGAAAATTGTACCGGGTGTCCTGTTAAGAGAGATAGCCGGCTGCATCTCAGAAACTTTTCAACTGACAGCTTTAGAAAAAAAAAAGATTTCGAATGCAAGTGGCTAAGAGAAATCGCTAGAAAATATTTTCAAGCCTCTGAAACGACCGTTAGGGAGCGTAGTAGTGGTACCAAAACATAAAATATGATTTTCTCAAAAAATGTGCAAGGAATGGTAAGCCCAAATATATTAGCATTGTAACGTTCAGAGTTTTCTCAACAAAAAAGTTTCAGGTGTCATCTTACATTTTTATTTTGAATAATGCACATAGCTTTTCATGCCTCTTTGTAAGTTATGGCTATATACCTTTATTAATTCCGCTAGGGGGCGATACCCCAAAAATTGGCATATCTTGCGAAATGCTTGGATAAATTTAAGTACAACGTTTTATACGTTTTACATGGTTAAATAGAGCAAAAAGAACCTAAAAAACTGGCAAATTGCATATCTTATTTTTAACTGAAAATATTAGCAAAATTATATTGTATATTGTAAAATCGTTGGACAACCTAACGTTTGATTGCATGATTTTTACCTATATCAATTAATTTCATCATATTAAAAGAATTCACCACTAAAGTTTGTGTTAATCTACTAAGCGTTTTTTCAACATCAACTAAACGAAATAGTAATTTTACTAATGTCAAAAATTTTACAATTTTAATGTCAAAATATTAATTTGTTACATTCGCAGTGTTAATGTAGATTTTTTATAAATGCCGTTGTCACTTCAAGAAGCTGACGACATTATTGGTATTGATTTTGAATGTCTGCAAAATGCGACTATCGCTGCAAAATTTGAATGGATTGCGGTGTCCTCAAAGATGCCTATATGCTAGTAGAATGTTTACTTGTTTAGCAATTTCAGTGTTTCTCGGTTTAAAATGTATCAAATATTGCAATGACACAGGTGACAAGTAATTATCCTTACAAGTACAGAAAATTTTTTTTAAAGATGACATGTACATAACAACTACGCATACTTTAAAGAAAACCGTGTCAGTTGCATGTGATTAACAGACGGCTATAGGCAATCAACTCTATACGAATTTTTATTTACAATAATTTAATAGTGTGCCAATGGAAGCAGTAACTCAATTGTTTAATGTCAAATTAATAACCCTATTACTTGTTGCATTTTTACCCTGTGATTTTTTAACATAACCATGTAAAGCGAAGACGAAAATATTGATGTGTTAACATGGTATCAGAGTGGTAATAGTTTAAGAACTGTACGAGGCTTGTTCCAACAAAAAAACACAGGCCTATTCCATGCATTAGGGTAATTCATAGCATTGTTAAAAAATTCATATCGCATGGCTACATAGTAAGTTCCCACAAAAAAGAACTAAAGTCAATCATATGTTGACTGAAGAATTGCACATTTTATGCTATGTTGAGGAAAAACCAATATTATTGCTGAACGAAATAGCAAGACATTTTGTATCGAAGACGTTAAAGAACGTTAAAAGAATTTAAGTATAAAACATATAAATATTTGCAATCACCAACAATTATCTGAGGTGAAAAAAGTAAAATAAAAATAAGAAAATGCGTAGACATATTTTTTAAAGAAAATTTAATTTTACATAACTTTTCTTTATAAAGTTTCTTAACATAAAACGAAATAAATGTAAAAATTAAATAAATAGGACTGAATTATTTATATTTTTATAAAAGTAGGCGGCTTTGGTTTTTCTTCGTTAGTAACTAGATCCATCTGTGGGTTGTAAGGTAGCACGAGGATGGGATGATAATTGCTTAGCCTCCGCGTAGATGGCGTTATTAAGTAAAAAATAAATGCATATTTCTAATATGTCATCTTTGATTTGACAGTATTGAAAATATTAATTTCGTCAGTGTCATACTTTGTTCTTAGCAGCCGCCTATTACCAGTCTGTTTTGGGTATTTTTAACAATGGAAAATATCGAGCATTGTGCCGTTATTAAATTTCTGTTTAAAAAAGGTTTGAAAAACGCGGAGATTTTTGAAAAAAATGCACAACGTATTGGGTGAAAGTGCACCATCATATGCCACAGAAAAGAACTGGGTGGCTGCATTTAAACGTGGTCGTACGAACATAAAAGACGAATACCGCTCGGAACGCCCTAAAAGGGCCACTACTCCGAAAATGGTGAGCAAAATCCATACCATGATTTTAGAAGATCGGCGATTGAAGTTAAGTGAGATAGCTAACATCGTGAATATCTCGAAAGAACGAGTACATAATATCATAACTCAAGAATTGGATATGAAAAAGCTTTCTGAGAGATGGGTGCCGCGTTTGCTCACCCTGGACCAAAAACGTGTCCGAATGCAAATATCCCTAAAATGCCTGGATCGTTTTCCAGCAAATCCGACTGACTTTATGAGGCGATTGATTACCACTGACGAAACTTGGGTTCATCATTATACCCCTGAGACAAAACGGCAATCAAAACAGTAGATTGAACATGGTTGTCCACCTCCGAAGAAAGCCTTGTGTGTCAAATCAGTCGGTAAGGTGATGGCTTCTGTATTCTGGGATGCCAAAGTTGGTTTTAATGGTAGACTATTTACCTAAAGGGCAAACCATAACTGGGGTTCATTATGCTAACCTGTTGGACAAATTGAACCAAATTATTCGACAGAGAAGACCAGGTTTAGCTCACAAGAAAATCATTTTGCACCAGGATAATGCAAGTGTTATAGCGATGGCCAAAATTGACGAACTGAAGTATGATTTGCTTCCGCATCCCCCTTATTCGCCCGATCTAGCTCCGACTTTCACTTATTTTCGACTAACGAAGAGGTCAAGTTCGCGGTTGATGAATATTTTGAAAGCCTTGAAGAAAACATAAAACTAGTCTTTCATTCTTAGGCTAAGCAATTATTATCCCGTCCTCGTATGTTGTTCCACACAAGATATTTTTAATGTATACATAGCATTTTTAAGAAAAAATCCCTGTACATAAAAGTAAACTGGTCAATGTTTGAAACTAACATGTTTATAACCTCAAAATTCATACTCGATGTAGACTTTTTTCAAACTAAATTTCATGGTCCTACATATAGTACGTTAGGAAACTACACTACTTGCCTTTTAAAAAAATATATATATATATATATATATATATATATATAAATTTTACAGAGGCTTTACACTACATGAAGCACTTTCTATGATTGAAGATGAGAACTTTAACCATCCAGAAGCGGATTTAATATTGTTACCTCCAGATAATGGCGCTGAGAATGACGAAGATTCCGGTGATGAGGATCAAATGTCGCCAGATAATTTACCATCCAGACATTTACGAGCCAACGCCGAAATCTGCGTATCAAAGTCTAACGAAGACAGTTTCGATAATGAAGACGATTTACCATTGGTAAATTTTTGTAGGCAAGCGCCCAACATTCAGCGGGTATATCAATGGATACCTGGTGATTTGACATATAACGCAGATGAGCCTCATTCTGCACAAGGGTTCACGAAAAATGATGTGGAACTTCAACAAGCAAGTGAGGGAGAAAGTCCTTGTAATTTATTTTACAAATTCTTTGATGACGAAATATTTGAGTTATTGGTTCAGCAATCGATTAATTATTCTTTGAAAACAAATAAAATCGGAAAATCAATTACAGTGACAGAGATAAGAGCTTTTGTTGTAATTTGGATTCTCAGTGGATATGTGCCTTTACCTCGAAGAAGGTTATACTGGGAGAAAGATTTGGATACCCACAACCCACTTGTTGCCGGAGCTCTTTCCAGAGATCGCTTTGATTACATAATGAAAGTATTTCATATGGCTGACAAAGATCGGTTAGACAAGGCCGATAAATTTGCGAAAGTTAGGCCATTATTCGATTTGCTGAATAAGCGTTTTTTGAAATTTGCCAATGTTGAAGAGACCCATAGTGTGGATGAAGCCATGGTGCCTTATTTTGGACGACATGGCTGCAAACATTTTATAAAGGGACAACCGATTAGGTGGGGCTACAAATTTTGGGTTGGTACTACGCGCAGTGGAACCCGAGGAACCCTTTGAAAACATCCAACGAGCTGAAAAAAACGCCAAGAGGTACTCATGACAGCCGTATAGACAAAGACAAAGGGTTGACGATTTTAAGTTGGAATGACAACAGCGTTGTATGTTTGTGTTCCAATGCAGTTGGTGTAAATCCTATCCGTCGGGTAAAGAGATATTCTCAAAAAGAGAAAAGAATATTACCATACCACAACCCCATATGGTGTAACAGTACAATATGAATATGGGAGGTGTAGACAGGTCCGACCAAAATATTAGTCTATATAGATCTGGGTATGAGGAAAAAAGTGGTATTTTCCAAACTTTTCCGATTACATCGGTATTTCCATGCAAAATGCCTGGCAGATACATAAATATCAAGGAGGTTCCATGGACCATTTGACGTTTCGCAGATCTATTGCAAAATCAATGCTGCAAACCAATTGCACAAATTCGAGGGATTATTCAACCGGAAGACCGAGTCAAAGGGAGAACTGCGATTCCAGGTTCGACAGACTCGATCATATGGTGGTACTAATCGAAAAACAAATTAAATGCCGTCATTGTCATATGAAAACGACAACAAAATGCAAGAAATGTGATGTTGGTGTTCATTTGCGCTGTTTTGTCGAATACCATACCAAATAGTACCTTAAGCTCCTGACGTCCTACATGTAGTACCGCCTTTTTTTTGGAAACTAGATGTCTAATTTTTTTTGTTTTTTCTTAAACTTATATTTTGATGATATTAAACTCATTCTCCAAAAACAAACATTGTAGAATGATTTATTAATGTTCAGGAATAAGTGGGTTAAAATTGGCAAGTTGTCAATTTGTCATTGATAGTTTGAATCGATAGTAGCTCCTCCACAGGTTGGGAAGTGGTCCATTACTGACCACTTCGTCTTATTACTGTTTCCTTTTTGTTATTACTGACCGCTTAAAGTAAACCCGTTGAATCACTTTTCAACCTTCAAATGGTTAAAAAAACGGTATGTTACAAACTAATTGTGAATAAAATAAATACCGGTGTTACTTATATCATTAATAACTTTTTAAAATTTGTTTTTGTCGTTTGTGCCAACAGGCTTTTGCTGTTATTGTTTTCTAGTTTACTATTGTAGTTTTAATTTACATTGTTGAATAAATTGTAAACTGTTGCAACGGAAGCTTTTCTTGACTGTCTTTTGTAAACATCATTAATTTCAGAATAGATAGAGAATTGCGCTTTTCACAAAATGATTTAGTATTTAGTCATCTTATGCTAATGTTAAAAATATACTACCGTTCCAGATTAAAGTTTCGAGAAAACCGCAAAATTTATAGATTTTTAAAAAGCGCCTTTTATCGACCACTAAGAAAAGTACAGAAGAATAGTTTACTGCGCAATTCCTGTTCAGCAAGACTAAATGTGTCAGTTTTGGTTAAAACATACTGATGTTATTTTGTTTTTCTAAGAGAAACTTATGCCTCCTACACCTTCATTTCAAGAGAGCCTAATGAGCAAGTACCGGAAAAATGCTTTTTGCGTTTTTTGTCATAAATTAAGAAATGTTGCATTTTTTCAAATTTTCCACATATTTTGCACTTTTTTTTCATACGTTCAGAAATGTTACATTAATTTTCCACTTTCAATCCTAAAGGTACACTTGCAAGTAAAGTATCAGTCGTAAACTCAGCGGGTTGGTATTTATAAATAATCCATTCCTTAGGAAAAGAGAATATTTAAAAGAGGTAATTTATTTTTATCACCTGTAGTTTGAGATTAGTCCCTTATCTAACCTGGCCTACCTTCTATCAATTGACCTACCGGTCAATTCATAGAAGACATGATTAAAATCATAGCTAGGTGAGGGGATAGATACACGACTCCTACCATTCGCGCCGTTTTAAAAATTAGTTGTGTATTACGTCACCTGCGCGCTAATGAAGCACAGGCGGGAATTTTAAAAATGCATATTCAAATGCTTTATTGTGAATGAATAAGAACTGGCCCGTTTGTCCCACCTCAGTTTAAAGCCGAGGTGGTGCAAATGGGTCTAAAGGTATTAAAGCATTCAACTTCCACAATATTGTATTTACTAACATAAGTAGGTATGTGAATACTAAAATACAATTTTTTTTATATCACGATAATTAAGAAGTGCCTAACTACAATTTTTATTTACTTATACTAAATTCGTCAACAGTAAATTAACATTATAAAAGTAACAAAATTTAATCTATTCAAACACGTATTTATATTTATTTATACAATACTTTGTTCATAACATAATAAATTTGACATACACACATAAGTAATAATCACTTTACATCATTTTAATACAGAGTCATCAATCTCATGTGTATACCACGTGATCAAAATATTTAAGTTGGTACCACTGATAGGTTGGTAAGAGGCTGTATTGCCCTAGCTACTCTAGAGCATGGTTCGAGTAAACACTACGATCAGTTTCAAATCTGTATGAAGGTCATTAACTTATACATATTATAAAATATTATCTTAATTTAAATAATGACTATTTTGTATTTGATTAGACTGCTTCCCTATAAAATACAACAAAATAAATAAAATATTATTTAATGATTGGATTACATCATTACAAAATAATGAATCTTAAGTATTTATATGTTATAATTTCATTATAATTAAATAACATTTACAGTACATGTTTATGGAATGACAATGTCTTTTACAAATTTTTTTTACTCCTTAGGTACACATAAGTTATCACACTTTGCTTTACAGCATATGTTCAAAATGACCGCCATTAAATTGTAAACATAAGTTCACCCTACGTTGCATATTCGCAAATACATTTTGTAACATTTCGGCACTAAGAAAATACAAAAGTGAAAAACGAAGGTATAATATGACATAAACTGATAATATGACATAAACTGACATAAACTAGAACTACTAAAACCACACTAAAAATTCAAAGCAGCCAACTGCAAAACACAACAATATTAATAACTAGGGATTTTTGTCATACCACTACAGTACACTTGAGATTGATCACGTTGTAGAAAGAATAAGGTTAAATAAACACCGGGCCTTAGGGTATTATGCTGGTTAAATGTTGCCTTCGGTGACGTGATACATAACTATGGGGTTTGGAACCAAACTTAATACCAATTTTATTAAAGGAGCATGATTAAAATGAGGGATGAATTTGAATAAATAGGATACGTATTTATTATAATAATTTAATATTAGTCAAGTTGCTTTGGTATGTGTGAATCCTTGCGATATTGCAGGCTCACATTCCATTAAAATAAGTAATTTGATTGTAATTTCCTTACATTTAGAATTTACATCAGTTCTACATACATAAAGATAAAATTTACATCGATTGGGGCTTGAACCTTGATGGCGCAGTTGGTTAGCGCGGTACTTTAACAAAGTACAGGTCGTAGGTTCAAATCCTACTCGAGGTGAACTTTTTATTTATGTATTTAATAAAATTAATAATAATGTTCAATTACATATTTACCTTTGAACTTATTCGTTCATAACAAAAACTTATAATAATTTAATATTAGTCAACTTGCTTTGGTATGTGTGAATCCTTGCGGTATTGCAGGCTCACATTCCATTAAAATAAGTAATTTGATTGTAATCTCATTACATTTAGAATTTACATCAGTTCTACATACATAAAGACAAAATTTACATCGATTGGGGCTTGAACCTTGATGGCGCAGTTGGTTAGCGCGGTACTTTAACAAAGTACAGGTCGTAGGTTCAAATACTACTCGAGGTAAACTTTTTATTTATGTATTTAATAAAATTAATAATAATGTTCAATTACATATTTACCTTTGAACTTATTCGTTCATAACAAAAACTTATAATAATTTAATATTAGTCAACTTGCTTTGGTATGTGTGAATCCTTGCGGTATTGCAGGCTCACATTCCATTAAAATAAGTAATTTGATTGTAATCTCATTACATTTAGAATTTACATCAGTTCTACATACATAAAGACAAAATTTACATCGATTGGGGCTTGAACCTTGATGGCGCAGTTGGTTAGCGCGGTACTTTAACAAAGTACAGGTCGTAGGTTCAAATACTACTGAGGTAAACTTTTATTATGTATTTAATAAAATTAATAATAATGTTCAATTACATATTTACCTTTGAACTTATTCGTTCATAACAAAAACTTATAATAATTTAATATTAGTCAACTTGCTTTGGTATGTGAATCCTTGCGGTATTGCAGGCTCACATTCCATTAAAATAAGTAATTTGATTGTAATCTCATTACATTTAGAATTTACATCAGTTCTACATACATAAAGACAAAATTTACATCGATTGGGGCTTGAACCTTGATGGCGCAGTTGGTTAGCGCGGTACTTTAACAAAGTACAGGTCGTAGGTTCAAATACTACTCGAAGTAAACTTTTTATTTATGTATTTAATAAAATTAATAATAATGTTCAATTACATATTTACCTTTGAACTTATTCGTTCATAACAAAAACTTATAATAATTTAATATTAGTCAACTTGCTTTGGTATGTGTGAATCCTTGCGGTATTGCAGGCTCACATTCCATTAAAATAAGTAATTTGATTGTAATCTCATTACATTTAGAATTTACATCAGTTCTACATACATAAAGATAAAATTTACATCGATTGGGGCTTGAACCTTGATGGCGCAGTTGGTTAGCGCGGTACTCTAGCAAAGAACAGGTCGTAGGTTCAAATCCCACTCGAGGTAAACTTTTTATTTATGTATTTAATAAAATTAATAATAATGTTTAAGGATATGTATTTGTTAATATACTACGTACTTATGTATGCTAGTGTTTAGATATTATGTAATCTTAGGTACCTATTCAAGATAATGGCAAATAAAGTACCTACCTAAAAACTAAATATTGTTTTGTTTAAATGTTATTATATCCAACGTCACACAAATATAAAATGGGGATTATTAATTATTATTATATTATCAATGTTGCATTTTTTATATTGCATTTTCCGTAAATACTTTTACATATTTTTCGCAAATCAATTGCATTAAAATGCGCATTTTTTTAATATTTTTTGGTGCATTTTTCCGGTCCCTGCTAATGAATTTTAAACAAAACGTATTACAAAATTTTCTGGAAACTTATTAATACGAATACTTTTGTTATACCGTTATATGACACCTTTCATAGAAAAACTTGATTTTCTAATGAAATTACAGTGACTACTTAGAGTCACTGTAAACGAAATGTACGTATTACGCCACCTAGCGGTCATCATACAAACTTGAAAATTACTTCCAATTACTTTCATGTGAAATCATTTCTCATGTGCAGTTTTATTATGCTTTTTTTTCTCCCAAAGCTATCCAATTACTAAGATACAGCCGCTGGCCGAGCTTAGTAGGACACCCGGCATACTCCTTGGTATTAATCTACAAAGACAGACAAGTAATGCTCTTTAATGCAAGTTGGCAATCGGTTACTACAGGACTTTCTTTATCATTAAGTATTGTTTGTTGCAAGAGGAAAATGTTTTATTGATAGAAAATCAGGTATGAAGATATCCCGATCGTTTTTTAATAATTGATTTAATGTGCACAATTAGGCACTAATTATGTACGCTTGGAATAAGTTGTATAGTTGTGGTATACATTATAGTACAAATTTTATTGTTACGGGAACTTTCAAGAAACTTGCTTTGTTATCCAGTAATTATGCGCGGTTGAGATTAAATTTTGCGCTCGTACAGAAAACAACTTATTGCAAAGGGTACACCGATTCCATCCACAAGTCTTTCTTAACATACACAAACCTACGTATTTAATTAATATTTTCTTGCGCGATAAATATGTGCTACTCATGCTGTTTTGGCTGTAGAAATTAAATTGTGCACCCTATATGGCCAACTTTATGGATCTATGAACTTTTATATAAAGTATCTTTCTCTTTTTCAGTTATTAATCATATAAACCATTACTTTTTAAGTAATGACAAAATACACAAACACTAACAAAATATGTATAACACGGAAATTGACAGTTAAACTAGAAAAATACAATGTTAAATAAAAAATAACTGAAACAATAATAAACATACGTCATTTTTAAACACTCGCATTTTGAATTGTTATAAGTTATTGTTATGAACGAATAAGTTCAAAAGCAAATATGTAATTAAAAATTATTATTAATTTTATTAAATACATAACAAAAAGTTTACCTCGAGTAGGATTTGAACCAACTACCTGTACTTTGCCAGAGTACCGCGCTAACCAACTGCGCTATCGAAGTGCAAGCCCCAATCGTTGTAAACATTGTCTTTATGTATGTAGAACTGATGTGAATTCTAAATTTAATGAGATAACATATTTACATTTTATCGCACATGTTTATTTGTACCAAATAAAAATGTGCTCTGTAAAACTTTCACTCATGTACGTAATAAATAAGAATTTTTTTAAAGCGGTGTAAAACTAAGCACGTTTCCATACTGTTCTTATATTAAAAAAATACACAAAAGGAATCTATTTCCAGATTTTTTTAGCGAAATTTGCGTTTGTATGCTGGTAGCAATAGTACTGCAACTCGTAACCGTCACTGTCAATTCTCGTTTTTCCCTTCCAACCTACATATGCATATGTAAGTATAGCAAGTAAGTATATGCAATCGACTTTTTTTAAAAGTAAAAGTAGGTACATATTTATGACTAAATTTGAATTACATTTGCGAAACTATATAGATGCCGGAGGGTCATTCACAAAAAAATATTTTAACTCTACGTAATGTACTTATTTAGTAGGCCATGTATTCCGTACTTTAATTATTATTTTGATAATCCGTTACTTTTATCTCCTACCTACAGATCGTTTACATTAACAAAAAATAATGTTTGATTAATTTTCTACTTGTAGAGCGTAAGTGGCGTTTGATCCTTTAATTTCTGTAATCTATAGTTAATTTGCATAGATTTTCGCCTTTTTTACACACCCACACCCGAACCCACACCCACACTCACGCTCACACCCGCAATCACACCCACACCCACACTCACGCTCACACCCGCAATCACACCCACACCCACACTCACACTCTCACTCACACTCACACTCACACTCACACTCACACTCACATCACACTCACACTCACACTCACACTCACCTCACACTCACACCCACCACACTCACTCACACTCACACTCACACTCACTCACCACTCACACCTCACACCCACACTCACACTCCATCACCTCACACCCACCTCACCTCACACCACTCCACACTCACCACCCACACCACACACACACACACACACACACACACACACACACACACACACACACACACACACACACACACACACACACACACACACACACACACAAACACACACACACACACACACACAACACACACACACACACACACACACACACACACACACACACACTACACACACACACACACACACACACACACACACACACACACACACACACACACACACGCACGCACGCTAGCACACACACACAACACACACACACACACAAACGCACCCACGTTAAGTTAAGATTTGAGTTTTTCATGATTTAATTACATCTTTGAACTTGCCTTGAATTGGTTGAATTTTTCAGCCTATTTCCACAGTTTTTGCTTTTATAGTACGACGTTTCGGAAGCGGACTCTCCTTCCGTTATTAGACTTGACTACTCTCAGATTCGAATTTGGTACATTTCACTTGTAAGTCTGATACCTTTACCAATGAGCCACCGAGTAATCCAATACATATTCTATAGAATAACGTTTGGACTAAGATAAGTTTTTGAATGTATGTTTTACACAAATCTATACGTAGAGACCGGATATCTATGCACAAATGCCAAAATATCTATCAGAAAATGGCTAAATATGCACTTAAATATGCAATCATTTACATGCAACTTGATTGAAATACGAAAAATCGATAAGTATACACAATTGAATACAATTTAAAAGGTTTACAAATTTTCGAATGTAAAGTTGTCTTTTGTCTGTGAAAATTGACTTACATTTAGAAAAACTGCGCTTCAGGGGTTATGTTTATTTTATCACAATAATAAAATTTTATATTTCTCTTTGAATGTGTTATTGATGTTATCTCACGAGAATATTATATTAAGTTATTTCTTCATGATATTTCCAATTATACAGTAATAAAACTTATAGCCACAGAACTAAATAAATAAAACATGTTGTTTATTATATTTACGAGAAATTATACTAACATTAATAACAATTATTTGAAGAATAGAAATAAATTAATGTGAAGAGTCTAAATCTTCAAATTCATAATCTGCACCGCTGTCACTATCTTCATCGTTCAAATTAATTATTATTGGTGCAATAGCGGCAGTATCGAGTTGTTTCTCTTTCATCCACCACCTGTCAATTTCTGCATTTGTATGTCGTATACAATTGGACCACTCTTCAGGAGTGATTGTTGCTAATGATTCTTTCCATAAGTTTAAACAATTTTCTATAGTTCCATCTTTTGCAGTAATTTTGGAATTATAATATCTTTTAGAAATCTCCCAGACATTTTCAATTACATTAAAAATGCAGTGGTATGGTGGCAAACGTAACACACAGCGTCCATATTGTTGTGTTAACATATGGGTGACATAAATCTTTTCCGGTTACTGAAATCAAATAATCCAGATGTTATCTATACTATTATTGCAAATATGGATATACTTACCCTTGAACTTTTTGTGAAAGCTGTAGTTTCAAGGGATCTGCCTCAAAAGAAATGTTATTGCTAATTAACCATTCTTGAATTTCTTTCTTTGTGTTTGCACTAGTGGGAGGCTGTACTGTGATAGGATACATTGTCTATTACAATAACAGATGGCTCCTTTAAATTTTTAAGTAGTTGTTCCTCAAACCGCCGCAGGAAGTTTTTGCTGTTCATTTCACCGTGATAGTCTACATTTTTTGTTACTGATGAAAATCTTAACTCAGCACCATCAATAAAGCCATTTTCATTATGGGATGCAACATTATATACCTGAAAATTATTTTCAAATAAAAATGTACGAATGAATAATAAAAAAAATAAACCTTCTTCCATTCACTTTAGTTGATTTGACCGATCTCACATCAACATACACAAATTGATATAATTTTTAAGTCTGATACCGTTTATATAATCGCAGAAAATGAATACGTTTTGAAGCAATGCTGTTAATTTAAATTAAGCCCCTATGAGGATCATCTATTTGTATTTAAATCGCATTGAAATCACTAATCGCCGTAATGATGCCAACAAACAAATATTTTTCTTCCAGTTTCACCAAAAAAAGTCGATAATGTTATATTTTGCTCTAAAAATATTTCATATTAACAGTACCATAAAGAACACATTCATTGCAAATAATACATACTTTCTTTGTACATATCGCACATCACCTCACGAATCGCGACCTGCCTGGAACGAGGTACATCAATTGCTTGTTTTTTTAGTGGCCGTTTCTTCTTTGGACTAGAAATTATGCTACCCATTTCCGCAGATGACGATAGTCGATTTATGGTAGACAAGTTGACATCTAAAGCATTTACCACGCGCTATAACATAAATGGTTTAGTTACTTATAAAATAACAAAGTGTTAATCTTTATTTCTCTCACACACTGCAAAGGCAGTAGTGGGCCTCCATTTTTACGCTCTTTCTCAAAATAATCAATCAAGGAAAAAACCATTTTCTTCGCTTGACGTCTCAAAGGGTTAGGCATTTTTTCCCGAAAGTTGGTTCCAACAAAGGAATAGTTTTGAAAAAGATTGTTTTCGCAAAACACTAAACCACGTTGTAATCGTTTTATAAAACAAATTTGAGACAGTACTACAAGCACTGACACGTCAACAAGATATTAGAAAATGTGTGTTATGTCAAATGTTTAATGTCAGAAATGCTGGACAACACCGGATAGAATTTACAACCTAAATCAGTTCTATTTGCATCCTCTCGTGCACAATAGGCGGGTTCTAAAGGTGGTAATGAAACAAAGTTAGTGATGACGCAACTGCTCTGACTCGTGAAAATTTGTATAGTACTGGAAAAATCCAAGAAATCAAATCTCAGTTAAAATGGTTTAAAAATTCCCAGTAACAGAGGTATTTCATTATAAAAGTGTCGAGAACTCATTGTTATTATCAGTAGCAGAGGTTTCTTACATTCCATAGCCCACTTAACAAGATTTCACTGTAATACAAAACTGAAGTTTTTGAAGCAGGTATTTTTATTTAAGTTTAGGAGTTTGGTAAGGTTAATTAACTAATGCCATCATGAGGTAACAACTATCTATTTGGTTCAGATCGAGTGGCACCCAACGATTTAACAATAATTTTAGTAACCACAATAATCACCATTGTGCACGTAATACTAATCTACGTCGGTATCACTGAAGTTAGTTCGTTTATTTTATAATTTATCTAACGGATATTTGGCGTTACAAATAAATGATAACATCATAGTTTATTATGGTGTGTCACTTACATCTTCTCTTTCGAAGTTTAAATTTGATGTTGGTAAATAAATATTGGAAGGAGGCAGTGTTAATATTATAAGACTTATTGAGAGTGTTTTTTTTCATGGTTTCCGTACAGTCAGTAATTCTTAACAGTTATTCTTACACATAATTTGACAATTTGACTATACCTGCAACCTTAGCTTTTAGTTTAAAATTATCCAATTCATTTGTTC
The DNA here is from genome assembly GCA_036346205.1 of Vesta saturnalis. Classification (NCBI taxonomy): domain Eukaryota; kingdom Metazoa; phylum Arthropoda; class Insecta; order Coleoptera; family Lampyridae; genus Vesta; species Vesta saturnalis. Next base: position 901,926 of record JARFJB010000834.1, read on the forward strand.
AGGTACAAACATCACCAGGATTAGGCAGACATTTAGTTGCAACCAGAGACATCCAAGCAGGTGATATGATACTATGTGAAAACCCAATAGTATATGGGCCCCGTCCACACATTGTTGAAGCGGGACCAGTGCCTTGTGTGGGATGTTTTAGGTAATATATTTGTTGTATTGTTCAACATTTGTACACAAAACAGTCCAATTTGTTAGTACAACATGTAATGCCCTTTTGTAACATGAGAAGAAAGCAATTGTAATATTGTAAGAACTGATAAACTATTTCAGAAATTGATCTTCTTTTATCAGGCTCATAATTGCTGAACAGTCTCCACGTTGCGATGGTTGCGGTTGGCCAGTATGCCATTCATCATGTCAAGGTTTAAAAGATCCCATAAACCATGGTTTAGAATGTTTAATATTGGGTCTTCGACCAGAAGGAGCTATAAACAATTTTCATGATTTTTACAGGTATTTTCTTTATAAAATATTTTTTCCACTTTATCTTGCTTTTTCCAGACAAGATGCTTTGTTAGTTGTACGTTGCCTGCTGCTTCAAAAAAAAGGTCAAAAAAAGTGGGAACAGTTAATAGAATTAGAGCCACATTTAGAAGCAAGAGGAAAAAATACAGAAATTTATAAGTAAGTATTATTAATCTCTTGAGAATTAGTCTTACATTTTAGTGTTATACACAATCAACTTTCAGAATTATTGAAGAGCGAGTTGTAAACTACTTAAATGAAAATTTCTTAAGTCGTCTCAAAGAATTGGAAAGGAAAGCAGAACGTGACCTTTTACCAGAAGTATCCTCAAGTATAATTCATCGCGTGGCCGGTATCATAGACGTAAATGCACTTGAAATAAATCAAGATGCTGAATTATCTGCAATTTATCCTACAACTAGTTTGCTGGAACACAGCTGCATTTGCAACACTTACCATATATTTGAAGACTCATCTCAAAATTACAAAATAACAGTAAAAGCTGCGGTTCCAATTAAAAAAGGAGAACACATCACCACAATGTACACACATGCTTTATGGGGAACACAAGCAAGGAGAGAGCACTTAAAAGAAACTAAATATTTTTCTTGTAATTGCCAACGTTGTAAAGATCCAACAGAGCTTGGTACTTATTTAAGCTCACTGAAATGTATTGGAGTCGACGGACATCCCTGCGGTGGAAATCAACTTGCTGTAGATCCATGTAATGAAAGTACTGAATGGGCTTGTGATAAATGCAATATAAAACTTACAAACGATGAAGTAGCATTTTTGATAAACAAAATTGGAGAAGAGGTTGATTACGTTCAGCTTAGTAACCCGACAGTAAAAGAAATGAGAGACCTTTTAGAAAAAATCTCAACATTTTTACACCCACACCATTATCACGTTTATTCCGTTAAACATTCATTACTGCAGTTGTATGGTTATCAACAAGGTTATTTACCCAACCAAATTAGCGATGAATTGCTTTTAAAAAAATCTGAAATGTGCCGAGAATTAATTGAAATTACAAAAACCGTTGATCCTGGTAACTCAAGGTAATATATTATTTATCAAATAAACCTTAATTGCACTGTTAGGTGTTAAGGTGTTGCAGTATGTACATATATTCTCTACATTTACAATCTCTGTTCTTATTTAATTTACAATGAATTTAACGTAAATATTTCATTTTAGTGCTTGTTTAATCTTTATTGTATATTTTCTTCACCCATTCCTTTTTAATACTTGCCAGTCGTTTCCCTTCATACCATGTCAGCCCCATTTGTGTTAGGATTTATGTTATTTCTTTGTTCTAGTCTTTTTTTTGGTCTACCTCTGTCTCTTTTTTGGTTTGCTCTCGCCTCCCATACTCTTTTGGTTTTTCTTTCCTCTCCCATTCTCACCACATGGCCAAACCAACCTAGCTGTTGCCTTCTTATGCTATTCATAATCGGCTCTACTTCGAATTCGTTTTTTACTACTTCATTGCTAATTCTCTCCCTTCTGGTTATACCTTTTATAGCTCATAAGAATTTAATTTCCTTGGCATGTATTTTCCTTTCCGTTTGTTTTGCTGTTATCCAACTCTCACTTCCATAGATCAGTATTGGTTTTTAACTGGTCTTATATAGACTATGATCTGTGTCTTCCTTGAAATTTCTCTCTTCCTTGTAATGCATTACTAAGAATGTGGTACATCTTTGCCGCACTTTCAAGCCTGTCATTAACTTCTGCCTCTATTTTTCCATTATTTTGTATCTTTACCCCCAGATATTTCATGATTTGCACTTTTTGAATCTTATTCTCATTTATTTTTATTTTTATGTCTGTGTCTTCTTTTCCTATCACCATAACTTTCGTTTTTCCTGAGTTTATTTTTAGTTTTATTTTTATTTGCGCCGTTTGCCATAGTTCTATGTTATATTGCAGATCTTGCTCACTCTTTGCATATATAACTATATCGTTCGCAAAAACACTTTCTGAAATATTTATTATTTCCATGTTTTTGTATCCTACTCTAAGTTTTTTTGCTGTTTGTTTTACATCCTTTATCACGTCGCCCATTACTATGTTAAACAGACCCTCATTGGTTGCAAATTCCTATGTTTTTTTATTTCCAATTTTTACAAAGCTGCTCGTATTCTCATAAAAGATTTTTATGCAGTTAATCAGTTTCCTATTTACTCCTCTCTTATTTAGGCTACCCCACACTGTTCCCTTTCACACACTGTCGAAGCCCTTCTCCAGGTCTATAATGGCCACGAATATCTCTCTGCAGTAAATTGTTTCGTTAGCTGCCTTATTACAAATATGTCTTGAACCCCTCCACCTTTCCTGAAACCACACTGTGAGTCTTCTATTTGTTTATCTGTTTCCTTCCTCAATTTCTTTTCTATTATTCTTTCGTACAGCTTTGTTATTGTAGGTAGCAATGTAATTCCTCTGTCATTAGTGCAGTATCTTCCATCGCCTTTCTTGTGTATGCGTAATATAATCCCTAAGGTACATTTTCCTCTCGCCATGTTTTATTTACTAGTTTTGTCATTACTTCTATATCTTTATTGCCTAAATATTTGGCCATTTATGCTTCATGAACGGCGCTTTGCCTCTTTTCATTTTTTTATAGCTTGTGTTATTTCTTCAACAGTGATTTCTTCCTGTATGCCGCCAGCCTTTCTGTTGACCGTATTATATTTGTTTTTATCTTCTGCTATTGATATTTCCTGCATCTGGTTTCTCGTCCCCATTTCTTCGAAATAATATTTTGCTTCTATATTTTTTATTCTGTGCGGTTTACCTTTTCGTAATGATCTTAGTAATTTCTGATTTTCTAAGTAATCCCGCTCCACTTTGTCGCCAAATTCTTCCTATGCTTTAAGCTTTACTTGTTTTATTATTATCTTGACTTTATTTCTCTGGTTTTTGTACGTTCCACCAGCTCGTTTGTTTTTTTTTGCTGTATTAATTCATGCAGTGCCACGTTCCTCCTTTGCTATTGTTATTAGTGTTTGTTTAATTTTTTTGCCATAATTCCTCCAGTGTTAATAATCTCGTTGCTTTTGCTTATACCTACTTCTACTCTAGCACTGTATGATCTTGCTATGTCTTCCTCTCTCAATTTATATGTTCTGATTCTTTCCTTACTTATGTCTTTGCCCCTACTCGCTGTGTTACTTTCACTTTGTTTTCCTATTTGTGTTTCAAAGGTAGTGGTTTGAATAAATTCCGCCCCCCCCCCCTAAGCACTCTTGTATCTTTTATTTCTTCTCGATATCATCTGTTTATTATTATGTAGTCTATTACAGATTTTTCTTTCCTACTCTCTATTTCTATTGTATATGTGTCTATCACTTTGTGTGTGAAAAAGGTGTTAGTTATTATCAGGTTATTCTGAATACAAACGTCTATTAATCGAAAACCGTTTTGATTTCTTACACTTTCGACAGCTATACCTATTGATTTTCCTGTCGCTCCATTTTTCTCTCGACTCTTCCGTTTAAATCACCTATTATTAGCAATCTTCCCTCAACTTCTTCTATCGTTGCCGTTAGTTTCTGCCAAAAATATTCTTTCTTTTCTACTGTCGCATCTTCATTGGGTCCATATACCACCACCAATGTTTTGTTTGTTTGTCCATTTCCATTTCGATCTTTAATACTCTTTCTGAGATTGCGGTCTATGTGCTTATGTATTTGACTTTATCTTTTTTGAACATGCATCAAACTCTTTCTTTAGCTCTTTGTTTATTATCTACACCACTATATATTAATACGTGTTGTCCATCCATTTCTATTTCCCCCTTTCTTTTCCTTTTGGTTTCGGTTAACCCCAGTATATCTAAGTCTGCTTTATCGAATTCCTCTCCTAACTCTTTTTCTTTACCTGTCAGACTTCTAATGTTCCATGTACCTACTTCCCATTGTATCAACTTTTTACTTTTATCTTTTTTCTCTGTTATGTTATGTTTTGTTTCCGTATTCCTTCTTTCATGTCCTTAAACTTAAACCATATTCGCCATCTTAGATCCGTTCCGTTTATTGTTGTTTAGTTTTTGGAATTGTGTGTTATTATAATTTTTTTCTTAGTTTGCCATTTCCAGTGTGCCTTTTATCTTGTTCGATTTCCATTCCTCCCCTTGGTTTGTCAATTTTTGGAATCCTCTTTTCACATTTTTCCTGTCCGTTTCCGCTCTCTTCCTAATCTGTGCGTCAATTACTCTTGCTTGCTATGTTAGGTCGTTATTACGGAATATATTTTTTTCCACTAACGTTTTTTAGTTTCATTTTGTTGTTCATAACCTGTATTTTGTCTTCTAAATTTTCTATTTGGATTAAATAGGTTTTGGCGTCTATTTTTATGGCCGTTTTGATTTTAGTGTTGATTTTCAGTTTTTCGTTGACAAATGTTTCCATTTCTTTCTTTTATTCCATTGGATTGCTTAGTATAATCGTTTTCCTCTGTATTATTATGTTATTCCTCTTCTTTTCTTTTTCTAATTGTTCCAATCTTGCGTTAGACCCTTGTATCTCTTTTACTATGTCTCTATCCTTTTTTTTATATTATTAACCTCTTCCGTTAATTCTCTCTTTTCTTTATTTAGGTCCATGATTTCTTCGTTATATTTGATCTGTTCAAGTTTTATTTAATTCACATATAAAGTCAATTGTTGGAGGATGTCGAAGATCTTATCTAATTATTCGTCTTTTTTTGGTGTTTGTTTTATTGGTGTTCTATTAGCTTTCATGGTTTTTGCGAAAGCATTTATTTCTTCACCACTATTATGCCATTCAGGTGGTCTCTTTCTACCTTTTTCTCCATCTGTAGATCCGCTTTCCGAGTTATGCGTTTTTATTACTTACTACCCTATCCGGCGCGCTTTGTTGTGCTCAAATATAAAACACATTCTCACTCTCCCTCGGTCTCTCCCTCGTCCTCTTCCTCGTCCTCTTCATCGCCCTCTCCCTCACCTTTTCATGGCGATCCGATGAATGTTGTAGTAAGCATGTTATCTACTCGCGATTAGTGCGTTTGCGGTGAGACAGATAGTTGGTGTGTGAGAGAGAAATTATTCGAGGGCTTGGGTGCGCGTCGTGCTACATTAATAAAAAAATGAGGTTATCACGTTTTTCCGGGAGATTTTTCCAACTTTTCTCTTCATAAAAACATTTCTCAGGCTTCAATTATAAAAAAAAAATTAGCAGAATTAGACCAGCCGTTCTCGAGCTTTCTGCTTAACAACACATTTGGCGATTCATTTTTATTTATATAGATTTACTAATTTATTTATTGCTACGTATGGCTCTTAATGTTAATTATATCTATAGAGTTTTTAAATCTGTAATTATAGATTCCGTGTACAAATATTTTCATTTCTTGTGCCGTCCTATCCGCATGAAATTCTGGTTGTTGTTTATTTACGCTATCACACGCTTATCCACCCCGGTCGACCTCTCGAAGACCGATAAGCACTACTTATGTATTTTGTGTTATATTTGTACTCGATTTACTGTTGTAAACTTAATCAGTTTATTTACTTTCTTACTCTTATTTGGGCTGTTCTTAATTATTCCTCTTCTTTTCTTTGTAGCTATCTCCACTTTTATACTCTAACTTGTATTTGTACAGGGTGGCCAACTAAGAATGCAAGGTACTGTATCTGGGAAACTATCCATCGTAGAGGCTTGCGCAAAAAAAAGGTTATTAATAAAACGGCCAATACAAATACCTGGAAGATATTTTCAAGTTTCTGAAATGGCCGCTAGGGGGCGTAACTGCAATCTTGAATCTAAAAAAGTGATGTTTCTGTGAATTCTGTAATATTAACCTAATAAAAAAATAACTGATCTTTGAAGTCGTGGATAATCTGAACTTTTTTTGTTTGGCACTTGTTGACGTATGTCTAAAAATAAAGTGGTGGGGGGGTATTCAAAGGTTTCCTTAAATAACCCCCTGTATCTTCGAAACGGCTGAGCCAATTTTAAAAAACTTGGGAGCGTTGAAATGAGCTATTCTTGGGCTACAAATGCTATAAAATTTAAAGTTTTGTTAGTTTCACATGTCGTCGCTAGAGGGCTTTGTTCGACATTCTGACAGAAACGGTTAATTTTCAGAAAAAAATTAAATGTATTGGTATGACGTTTTTTCATGAACAAGTAGCTAAATGATGCCTAAACAAGTTCGCGAAAACCGCATCTCGATATCTTGTTCCTAACCTAAAATATCGGCCAAAGAAAACTTTATACGAAAATCCCTTAAATTTTTTTTTTAACTATATTTTTCTGGAATTGTTTCTATTATGTAAGTTGTGGCCCTAAAAAGGACCGATTTAAAGGAGGAAGGTTTTTAATGCCCCCGTAAATGCTCGAAATGCTGACCATCACACTCTGTGCATTGCTGAAGCCTCCCAAGAGTAGACAAAACTGCAGTTTCAATTTCGGCTGTCGGTATGTTACGTATTGCGTTATCAATCCGGATTTTCATATCTTCTCTAGTAGTAGGTTGAGTCCGAAACACGATGTCCTTTAAGCGCCCCCATAAATAAAAATCGAGGCAAGTTAAGTCTGGCGATCGTTGAGGCCATGGAAACAGACTTCCTCTTCCAATCCACCGCTGTTGAAATACTCCATTAATATGCTCTCGCACATTAATAGCAAAATGTGCTGGGCAACCATCCAACTGCAAAAACAATTTTTGCCTTGTTTCCAGAGACACATCTTCCAACAACAACGGTAATTGATTGGCCAAAAAGTCAAGAAATACATTGCCATTTAGGGGTTGTTCGAAAAAATGTGGCTGAACTTCACGCAACCAATGGGGATTTTCTGCAGACCAATAATGCAGGTGGCTTCATCGGTCCAAAGAATTTGAAATAAAATTCTCTATTTTCGTGTATCATGCCTAACATCCAATGGCAATAGACTAACCTTCGATCAAAATCTTCCTCTTTCAAGGCCTGATGCAAAACGACATGATATGGGTGCATTCTTAAAGTAATTAAAACAAGTTTAAACGAATGCCTATATATTTTGATGGCCATTAGAACTTACCTATGGCCCTTCAAAATATTTTGAACCGTTTTTCCGTGATGTCCAAGTCAGTGGATAATGCTCTTGTGCTAACATGAGGATATGCTTCAATATAGCCCAGTACACGGTTAATATTTTCTTGTGTTTTTGCAATTCTTTGCCGTTGAAACGTAGGCCGAAAACTACCATTGGATCGTAAGCTCGCCACTAATCGGGGAAAACTCTTACATCGCAAGGACGCCGATTTGGACATCGAGCCGCGTACACTTTTTTAGCTACTGCGGAATTCTGAAGACATTCAAAATAAACCGCAAGCATATCAACAGCTTCATTATTCGTAAAACGCATTTTGAAAGCACAACAATTACTCAAAGTAGCGGAAAGTATTGACAGCTATTGACAATTTGAGGATTATGTATGTTTTGTATAGGTATCTGTTTCCATTGCTTGCTTCTATTGTATTTTTCGTATATATCCATAGTGAATATGCATTTAAACAAACAAGAAATAGGCTTTTCGTATACTTTTAGCATTGCGTACTTGCCCGTAGTAATTTCAAAAAGGGTGATTTTATTCTGGTGTATAAATTTACAAACATTTAAAATCGCAATATTTCTAGGTAACCTATTCAGAGCCGAAATTGAAGCTGCAGTTTTGTCTACCCATAAGAGGCCTCAGCAATGCACAGAGTGATGGTCAGCATTTCGAGCATTTACGAGAGGGCATTAAAAACCTTCCTCCTTTAAATCGGTCCTTTTTAGGGCCACAACTTACATAATAGGAAACAATTCCAGAAAAATATAGTTAAGAAAAGATAAAAATTTAAGGGATCTCCGTATAAAGCTTTCTTTGGCCGATATTTTAGGTTAGGCACAAGATATCGAGATGCGGTTTTCGCGGGCTTGTTTAGGCATCATTTAGCTACTTGTTCATGAAAAAAAGTCATATCAATGCATTAAATTTTTTTGCGAAAATTAATCGTTTCTGTCGGAATGTCGAACAAAGCTCTCTAGCGACGACATGTAAAACTAACAAAATTTCAAATATAACATTTGTAGCCCAAGAATAGCTCATTTTAACGCGCCCAAGTTTGTTAAAATCGGCTTAGCCGTTTCGAAGATACAGGGGGTTATTTAAGGAAACCTTTGAATACCCCCCACCATTTTATTGTTATAGATAGGTACGTCAAAAAGTGCCAAACAAAAAAAAGTTCAGATTACCTTCGACTTCAAAGATTAGTTATTTTTTTATTAGGTTAATTCAAGATTGCAGTTACGCCCCCTAGCGGCCATTTCAGACACTTGAAAATATTTTCCAGGTTTCTGTATTGACCGTTTTATTAATAACCTTTTTTTTTGCGCAAGCCTCTACGATGGATAGTTTCCCAGATACAGTACTTCGCATTCTTAGTTGGCCACCCTGTATACACTATTTTCCACTGAATTGAATCGCCTAATATTTCACTGCGTGACGGGTCCGATGTGTTCGGTTTGCTCCTCGCCGCAATTTTGCTGGGTCTGATTTTAACTACTTTTTACTGCGCCTAATTACTTAGCTTAGCCATTACAAATTAATAAGGCTTTACAGACTTAAGAAATATAATATTTATTTATAAAACGTTTATTACCTAACAAAGCTGAGTAATTATGAGAAATAATAAACGTTTTCATTTTCAAATGTTTATTTTTCAGATTACCATTGTATTCTGGTGTTCTATTCCATGAATTATTTCTTGCCAATGCATTTTATGTTAAACGAAAGTGGCATGTAGGCGATAAGAAGCAAATGGTCTTATTAGTTGAGGAAGCTATAAGGTCACTTTCAGAAGCCAAATCTATATTAAGAAACGAAAATTCCTCAGCAGGTCAAAAATTAAGAAGCCTTCTTGCAACTTCTTATAAGGAACTGCGTAATTGGATGGATCGTTATAGAGGTGACATGGAGGCAGTAAAAAAAGAAATGAAAGCAACTACGACTGTTTAGATGTTTTATTAGTTTTTAGTTCTTTAAACGTGTACCACTTAACTACCTATTGCATTTTTGTAATTAACAATAATTAGAATATCAAGAAGTTTCAGCTTGAACTGTGTTTTTACTTGGAGAATGTAACTCAAACATAGTTGAAACATTTTCTTTAGGTTTCTTTGAAGAAGTTTCAGTTTCGTTTGTTTGTTTTCTGTAAACATTATGCACAAATGGGTTATTTTTTTGATATTCGTCAAATTCTGACGTATCAAGACAAAAGCAAAATATGTGGTACATACAATTTGTGGATTTCTTTACCGTTTGGATCGTATTATTTAAAAATGTGTACAAAAATGGATTTAGTGCACAGCTTAAAAGTGTTAAAGCCGAACAGATGTATTTTGTAATCCATGCCTGGTGACCATCTAGCTTAACTGAAAGCTTCATTGTATCAAAAATTAAGTTTGGCAACCTCAGAATTAAAAATATGCACATAAGGAACACTATAATTTTAAAAGTTCTCATTTTTTTCTCAACTCGGGTTTTCTCTTTTTTTACTAGATGAGTGGAAGAAATATGGGAATTATCTTGTGATTGTTTTGTTTGTGCTGTAGAGCTGTCTTTAGAAATGTTATAGGATTCATTCACTGGTTTTCTGTGATGCCAAACGAGCTGTGCTATTTTAATATATAACCAAAGGTATATAAGAAGCATTGGTATGAAAAGAATACACATTAAACAAATGTTATATACCATCATTTCGTTTTTGTAAAATGATAAACATGCATATCGGTTAACTGGTGGATAACATGGTGTGTTTGTGTTTTTGTCAAAAAGTATAATATTGATTTGGACCAATTCAAAAAAATTGTACATTGGGTACGACAAACCTAAAAAAGTTATTACAGTTTCAGTACTTAATATAGAATGTTACTTACCTGCAGAACATAGCCATAAAATTATAAATCCAATTACACACTGGATCAGAGAAGGTTGCCATCTATTTTTTAAAGCGTGAACTACATTTTGATATCTGTCGAAAGCGATAACAACTAGAGCTGCTGAGCTGCATATAACTCCAAAAACCGGTAAAAGTGGCAGTAATGAGCACATAAATGAACCCAATGTCTAAAAATAAATCCTAATTAGAAAACAAGGTTTTAATGTTTCTTTATAATAGCATAGATTGTTACGTACATAATAAATGATAGTAGGTACTGTACTATTCGTTATGCAAACATAAAAACGTAATCAGCATCATGTTAAATGCTTAAAAATAAGAAAAAACTGTGTTTTTAGTGCTTATTTTTACAAATGATTACCTTTAATTTTAACGAAGGAGTGTGTAACGTACATTGCGACGTCAAGACGTGTTCTTTGTATATTGGTTAACCATTTTATCCCTACTTTAAATACTTTCGGAAAACTAATAAATTAGTAATACCTAGTATTCCATCATAATTCTCATTTTGTATTATTATATTGTATTGCTACATGTCCAACATTGGATGTAATGTCGGGCGCTTATTTGACTAGGAACCGTAAATCATAGTCATATGAGATTATATTAAAATTATGCATTCAAAACCTTATCACGGATTCAATCCCTCTGTACTTCTTTAAAAATTCTTTAAAAAGACAATTTTTTAATACAGAACAGGACGGTGTAGGTACATTAAATTAAAATACCGTTCTGTACTGTATTATGGTTTTTTTTAAATGTCTTACCTATAAAGCGTCAAGTGCAAAGGGATTGAATTGAATTGAATTGAAAATAAGCACCTGAAGATGACCCAGGTTAGGCCAATACGCACATGTAATAATATAGTATAATAAAGCATACAAATTAAGCGGGAATACTAGTTGTTAATAATATCATTAGTTTTAAGGTTGTTTAATAACTAAAATTACAACAAAAAAACTGACAAATCCTAATTATCGAGTTGATACTTTCTATTTCTCCTACTGAAGCCCTTTTACCTTCCAACCTTCATATACGTATGTAGGTATAGAAGGTTACGCAACCATTTTTTTTTCTATCGCAAAATCGGTTAGGGGTGGGGTGGGAGTGTGTGAGTGCGGGTGCAGGTGCGGGTGGTCGTGGGCGTGTGCGTGCGCGCGTCCGTGCGTTCGTACGTGCGTCCGTGCATGTGTGTGTTTGTGAGGTGTGTGATGTGTGGGTGTGTGCGTGTGGCCGGCGTGTGCACGTGCGGGTGTGTGTTTGGATGTGTGTAGATGCATGTTAGTACCCACGATAACTTAAAAAAAGAAAAACACACACAGATAATTTGAAAAACCAAAATTTGTCAATTTCAACTAGACAACGCCTAACGCGACCGCTATTAAACCTTTACATTATTCAGACACTTTTTAAGATAAATTTTTCGGTGTAAACAGAATCCTCCGATTTTCAATTGTTTCCAGGTTATTAGTGCTATCTTTCGTTTTTCTCATGGTGGCCATATTATATTTTTGGTTAGTTAGGAAGTCCCTAAAAAGAGCTTTTCAATGCTGTATAACATGGCAACTAGTGCACTGTTTACACATTTCTTGGTGCGAAGCCGTTCTTTTTTACCCGAGGCTTAGCCGAGGGATAAAACATAAGGCCGAGCACCAAAATGGTGACTGCGCACGTGTTGCGAACAACATTTTTTGTAATCGTTTACATAAAATTAGAAAAAATTAAATTTTGAAATATTTGATGATAAATGTCAAATTAAATACATAAGCAAAGAAGTCTATATATTTAGTTGTACACAACTTTTTTGTTATGTATTAAAAGTAACGATTACAAAAAATGAAATTATGTAGTTGGCTTTGAAATTAAACACAGATGAGAAACAAAAGCGAAAGAAGACGCTAAGTAATACTGGTTTGGTCCAGGGCAGTCCGAACCTCGGTATCGAACGTAAGCCCCTTCTCGCGTAAGAGTTTTTGTGATTTTTATTACAAATCTCTTAATTTCCAAAAAAAAACTTAGCGTTTTTACGCTCATCGTGCCGGCATCGTGATTTTCGACGCTTCGGAGTTAGATCTATCACTGCCTGCATACAGATAATACGAAGAAGCGGTCATCAGTACAGGAGCCACACCCTAGCAGCAAGCAGGAGCCGATGGAATACAGCAGGACCTAAGAACAACATATAGAAGCATCCAGGACACCGCCACCGCCAACTACAGGATCGACGTCGGGTAAAGCAATAGGTATCAGTTTAATAAAAGTATTGTTTTAATTTTAATTTATTTGTTTTATTTTAACACTTGTTTTCCTCCTTTTTCTATTTGGGTCTCTGATTTCCAAGCCTTTTATACTCGGGGTGTGAGGCTGCACCTCGGCCTTCTCTTAAAACAATTATCTTTCTTCTTTTTAATTTAATTTTCTAAACCTCCACTAACAACAACCGCGATGGTTAAGTACGGTCGCCACCGTGCTACCGTAACGGTGGTATCCCCAACCCCGACGTCGCCGTCCACCTACACCGACACTCACCCCACACACATACGTACTCACCCTCGCCTTACCACCACAACACGCTCCACCGCCTCCACAAAACTACTCAAACCCGCACACACAGAAACCCGCACATGCACAAAAACCCGCACACTCACACAAACCCGCCCTCTTACCTACACGTTCCCAGCCACCTGTACCGGCGTGATTCCTACACCCGCTTTTCCTAATCCTAATCCCACCCGCTCTCAATCCTCGCGGTATTGCATCCGCAATATCTCGAAAACCATTTCCACTCAAAAATCCCTATTCACATCCCTAAAACCTTTAAATCTTCCCCGATTAAACTTAACGTTTAACCACAACCACGCCTGTCTCCTCCTCCTCTCCCTTGCCAGATGCTACACAGCTTAGGATACGACCAATGCCTAATACTATCCCACTTCCCGACGGACTGGAAATCTGCCTCCACCGTCATGATACCCAAACCCCACGCTGACCTAACCTCAACCTCCTCCTATAGACCAATCTCCCTTCTGAATTGCCTCGGAAAATGCTTTGAGCAGATTCTAGCCAGGCGACTCAGGGACCACCTAGAATTTAACGACCTCCCACCCAACAGCCAATTTGGCTTCCGTCCCAACCGAACGTGTCACGATCCCTTGTTGAAGCTGCATACAGAAACCACCAGAGCATTCAATCACAAGCAATGCAATCTGGCAGTGTTTCTGGACATTAAGCAAGTATTTGACAGGGTCTGGCGCGCCGGTCTCCTGCACAAGTTCAGTAACCTCAACATTCCCGACCCCTTCTCCAAACTCCTACTCTCGTACCTGACCAATCGGTCATTTCGGGTCAAAGTAGGGAAAACCTTCTCAGATCCTTTCCAACCCACAGCAGGCGTACCGCAAGGTTCCACTATATTATCTTTGCATCCGACATTCCCGAAGTAACACAACCCGGAGTAGTCGTTGCGCAGTTTGTGGATGACACCACCTTCTGGACGGTTAATCGGAACAGCGAAATGACCTTCCACCTCATATCCAAAACCCTTCGGAACTTCTCCAACTGGGCGAACCGGTGGAGAATCTCCGTCAATCCCACCAAAACCCAAATAATCCTCTTCCGACATCCTAATTACACCGAAGATAAGTTTCCAAACCTTGCCTTCATAAACGTTTCCATCACCCTAAACCAACAAAGACTCCCACTCCAACAAGAAGTCACCTACCTAGGAATCCTCTTTACTAGAACTCTCAATTGGCTCCCCGATGTACAAAGAACAGGAACAGGATAAGAAACCGCGCAAACCTACTGGGCGCCTTCCGGGGTAGAATCAAAGGCTGCCACCCCAAAACACTACAACATACTTATAAAACATATATTCGCCCTATTATGGATTTCCGAGCACCCATATACACATAAACCTCAATCACTTTCCCTCTATTGCTTCCTGTAAACGCCGAATACTCAGACGCATACACAGGTTACCTCACAGGTACCCTAGCGGCCTTACAACACAACACGCAAACATACCAACCATCACATACAGAATCCAAACACTACAGAAAAACTTTGCACATAAAAGAACCTTCGGCGACACTATCCCTACCAAAGAGATCCTTACCACACCCTACAACTACCGTTTTCCCCAATTCCCACGAAGAAAACCTAAATTAAAATTCAAACATCCCCCCGCGATACTTACAAAGCTCCTTGACGACCTCCCCGAGGAGATAGAAGATTCCCTAGACAACATCCTATATGCCCTCCACATCCCCCCGTCTATTCGATGACGACCCAGCAAGAAACAGGACAACGAACCTAATAATCACACTAAGCACGCTACACCCCACAGAACAACACACACACTTAAGCCAATTAAGCATTAATAAATATGAAATAAATAAATCTTTTTTCTCTTTTTACACCAAAAATAACCACATCTCATGATTGTAAACTATACAATAACACAAAACATCGCAATACCAACAAACCTGGATTGACCAGGGCTGAAGAGGAGAAGAAATCCTGAACAGTCTACGAATAAGACATATAAGCTATAAATAAGTAAATACTAACCATAAGCATGAAAATACTAACAAAAAAAATTGGTTTGGTCACACTGAGAGAATGAACAACGCTAGATTAACGAAGCAAATATATGTGGGTGAGGTTAGAGGTAAGGCCGTACCTCGTAGGCGGCATAAAATTTGGCTGGATGTAGTAGAATGTATGATAAAGGAAAGAAATATAAGGAGTTTTAAAAATAAAAGGGCATGTCAGAGACAATGTATGAGTCTTGCGGAAGCTAGGGAGGTATGAGGAGATAGGAAACATGGAGAAAGATTGTGAATGAAAAATAAATAAGAGGCATACCCCGCAAGGGAATGGTGTGAAGGTTAAGTTTTAGTTTATTATGCGTTTTATTATCGTTATTAAATTTAATTTTAAACGCAAAATTTTGCGGAGGAAAGTTAGTATATAATTGTTTACTAAGTATAGATATTAATACATAAATTTCCATTCGTTAGTCGTAGGGATGCTTTCAAATTTCTCGTCGTGTAACTTTGATTTAAGTTGGTACATCTATTCGTTTCTAATTGATAATAGGCAGTGTCTACGTCTACGTCCGACGGGGATTTTTGTTATAATATTTGTACGTCCGACGTATATACTATATCGGCCATATCTATTTTAGATAAGATAAACAAAACTACTGTAACCTAACAGAATCAGATTAGATAAACAAAACTACTGTAACCTAACAAAAGTAGATTAGATAAACAAAACTACAGTAACCTAAGAAAAAAAATTGCATGGGCCAGAAATCGATCGTAACCACTACACCACCAGCGCTCTAGCAGTTTCACATTGAAAGTGAACAAATGTGAAAATGAAAATCCCCCCGGCCGTGCATGTATTAAAATTAAAATCCATGTCGGTCGTAGATTTAAGAATTCTGAAAAACCCGTCGGACGTGGACGTAGACGCTTCCTTGATAATATCCCTTATCTCAACACATTTATTACTTTCAAATTTCAAAAGAACGCTTTCGCGTGATTTTCCATTTTGTCCAATTTTACATTAATTGTAAGTTTTCTATTTATAATTATTATAATTAATCTAGATTAAATTATTTCAGAATATCCGGTTAGGATTCTTTACGTTTTATTCATATTTGGTCCACATAATCCGCGTATGTTCCATGCAACTTCTTATTAAACATTTACTTTTAATTTTAAATAAAATTTTAGGTAGATGACCTCAGTAAATATTTTAGATTTTGTCCGGATGAAAAAATAAAATATTTCGAAATATCGACTATAATAATGGAACTAAATTAAATTATCACTCCGTTCTAGATCCTATACCCAAACCCAAAGTTCTTCGTAATATTATTGTATTTCAAACGAAGAGGGTCAAATTACTTCTTGCGGCTCTCTCTCTGTCTGTCTCTCTCTCTCTCTTTCTATCTCTGTATATAGATTATATATATATATATATATATATATATATATATATATATATATATAATATATATATATACAGGATGTCTGTGAAAGGTTGGGAAATCTCAAAACTGGAGATACTAGAGCCCAAAATATATCGATTGTACTGAACATACCTTAGTCCAAATATTGATACGTAAAAAGATACAGGGTGTCAAAGTTGTAATTTTGTTTTCTATTTTTCCTTATTGCTTGAGAAGTTTTTTAGAAACTCGGTATACGGAGGTTTTTTGGTAAGAGAAATAAGATTCTGCCCTTAATTTTGGACAGAGGTGTAGAGGACGCCACATACAGCATTATCTTACTAAATAACCTGTCAGAAAATGTTTGCGCCACCCTGTATGCAATAATTCATCGAAAAACATCATCCTTTCTCAACCAAAAAGATGTACTTGTTAGGAGTGTTTAAATTTAATAGTCTCTGAGATATTTGCTTTTAAACGTATAAATGCATGTTGAATTCAGTGTACTACATATTCTTTAACATAAATCAAGTTACTCTGAAAAACATCCGCATAGTATTGCTATGGTTTCTAATGTTTATTATAAGATTACCTTCAGTGTCACTAATAATTATCAGTTAAAATTTTGTTCTAAACTTAAAACGTTATGGAGTATACGTTTGTCGAATATGCTGATATGCATTTAATGTATGGGTTGACAGGATCTAATGCTTTAAGAGCTCGAAGATTATACGCCGAAAGATTTGCCAATAGACAATAGCCCAATTCCAACACTTTCCAACGTATTGATCAGCGGTTACGAGAAACTGGTAGGAAACTTTTATTATCTTAAATAGTGAAGGGATGTGAAATTACATTTAACATTAACCTTTTTGTAGGTAGTTTTAGGCCAAATATGGGCCGACATGGTGGAGTTCCCTGAACTATACGTACAGTTGAATTGGAAGAAAATTTTCTGGATGCTGTCGCTGCAGATCCTACAATTAGTGTTAGGAATGTAGCACACCAATTACATGTACAGTAAACAGCATTTTCCGAGAGTAACTGCTGCATCCATACCACATTCAAGAAGTACATGGATTAAGCGTGGATGACTACCCTGTAAGAGTAGAATTTTCTACATGGCTCTTAGAGAGGTTTCATCAAGATAATGAATTTACTGGTTTAATATTATTTTCGGACTAAGCAGGATTTCGTAGGGACGGGCCCATCAACTCGCATAATCTACACATTTATGCAGACGAAAACCCTCACGGTGTAAGGCAAACCCGGCATCAAGTACAATTTCAAATTAATTTATGGGCAGGAACAATTGGACATTATGTAATAGAACCTATTGAGTTACCACCTAGACCAAATGGCCAAAGATATTTCGAATTTCTTGAAGAACAATTATCCAATCTGTTAGAAGATCTTTCATTGCAAACATGAATGAACATGTGGTTTATGCACGATGGTGCTCCACCTCATTTTAGCTTATCAGTTAGAGAGTATTTAAATAGAGTATATCCAGACCGATGGATAGGCCGATCACGACCTGTGTCCTGGTCGCCGGATTTAAATCCTTTGGATTTCTTCTTCTGGGGTGAATTGAAACAACGTGTTTATAGTACTCCCGTGGAAACCAAGAATAAACTACGGCAAATAATTTTCCACCATACCTAGGAAATAAAGAATAACGTTCAAATACTTTGTATGATGGAACAACCACTAGTTCGTCGTGCTCGGGAGTGTTGGTGTTAGGCAAGGTGGTGCCCATTTTGAACAATTTATGTAGTTATTATTTAGTTAATAGTTTCCTTTCAATTTTCTGTTTTATTCAGTAGGTATGTCTTTTTTTAAATAGTTTCTAATAAAACTGTAATTCTTTTTGTAATGTATAAATCTTTTTATTAATCTTTGATCTTCTAAAGCATTAAACGTATACTCCATAATGTTTTAAGTTTAGAACAAAATTTTAACTGATAATTATTAGTGACAATGAAGGTAATCTTATAATAAACATTAGAAACCACAGCAACACTATGCGGATGTGTTTCAGAGTAACCTGATTTATGTTAAAAAAATATGGAGTACACTGAATTCAAACTACATTGATACGTTTAAAAGCAAATATCTCAGAAACTATTAAATTTAAACATTCCTGACAAGTACATCTTTTTTGCTGAGAAAGGATGAGAGATTAAGATTTTTCAATCAATTATTGCATACAGGGTGACACAAAGATTTGCTGACAGGTTATTTACTAAAATAATGATGTATGTGGCGCCCTCTACAAGTCTGGCCAAAATTAAGGGCAGAATATTATTTCTCATACCAAAAAAACCCCATATACCGAGTTTCATGCAAAAACCTAAAAAAACTTCTCAAGCTATAAGGAAAAATAGAAAACAAAATTCCAACTTTGACACCGTCTATCTTTTTATATTTGCACTAAGGTACGTTCGGTTCAATCGATATATTTTGAGTTCTAGTATCTACAGTTTTGAGATTTCCCAAGCTTTCACAGACTCCCTGTATATATATATATATATATATATATATATATATATATATATATATATATATATATACAGTGCGTTCAATATAATCGGACGCACTCAATAACTCTTTTATATTGCGTTTCACAAGTGTTTAAATAGTTTTTTATCCATTTACAAATACTGTATTAAGTGCTTTGTTTAGATAATTTTTTAAGCTTCCGGTTTGACCGGAAGCGCACATAATTTTATTTTTTTAGATCACACTGTATATATATATTTTTGTATTTTTGCATTGCTTATTTTTTTCTCAATACATACGTATGAAATTCTTATAGGGTTTTATAAAAAAAAATTAGAGAAAAATGCCATCGAAAGTTTTTCAATTTTATTATACGACTAGAAGAATCAAACAAAACCGTAGGCAGCGTACGTCAACAAAATCGCATCGCAATTGTTTTTTAGTTTATTGCAATTGACAATCAGATAAAAGCTTAATTTGATTTCAATCCTAATAATTGTTTAAAATGAATAACAGTGAAAAAGTTGACCTGTTGTTAATTTTCGGTGAATGTAAACGTAATTCTCGACGAGCGGTAGAATTATACGCACAACGATATCCCAATAGATACCATCCTTCCGAAAGTTACATACGAAAAATTGAACAATCGCTTAGAATGCGTGGAACATTACCAGGAGTAAATTATCAGAATTTAGAACAACAAAGAAATGTTTTGACCGAAGATATTGATGTACAAATATTGGGTTATTTTAGAGTAAATCCACGGTCATCTATTAGACATGTAGCGCAAGAAGTAGGTGTATCAGTTGGCTCAATTCACAGGACATTAAAAAAATTCAAAATGCTGCCGTATAAAGTCGATTTGGTTCAACACTTGCGGCCGCAAGACTCTGATCGGAGATTAACTTTGATTGCATGGATAGTTGAGCAATGTGACCACAATCCATTATTTTTAGATCATATTTTATGGACAGATGAATCCAAGTTTACAAATAATGGAGTTATTAATAAACAAAACAATCGTTATTGGTCTGACGAAAATCCTCATTGGTCAATGGAAACTAACCATCAAACCGTATGGGGTACTAATGTTTGGTGCGGTTTAATTGGAAACCAATTACTAGGGCCTTATTTCTATGATGGTAATTTAAACGCCAATAGGTATCTTGAATTTTTAGATAACGTGCTACCAACAATGTTCGATGAGTTTCTTCTGCTTCTGAGACAACAATTGTATTTCCAGCAAGATGGAGCTCCAGCTCACAACGCGTTGATAGTAAAAGAATATCTTAACCAAACGTTCCATGAACGATGGATAGGAACTAACGGCCCGGTAGAATTGCCTGCGAGATCACCGGATCTTACACCGTTAGACTTTTTCTTGTGGGGTCATTTAAAAACAGTGGTGTATGCCGATCCACCTATATAAATGTTATAGACTTAAAGAATAAAATTACAGCTGCATGTGTCAATTTAACTACGCAGCAAATGAAAAAAACAACTAACCATGAACTCAGGCGACGATTAGAAGTATGTCTAGAACAGAATGGTGGCAACTTTGAACAATTTATTCGCTAATTATAACTGATTTTGTTTAATTTTTCTAATCATATAATAAAATTGAAAAACTTTCGATGGCATTTTTCTCTAATTCTGTTTTATAAAACCCTATAAGAATTTCATACGTATGTATTGAGAAACAAATAGGCAATGCAAAAATGCAAAAATATATATACAGTGTGATTTAAAAAAATAAAATTATGTGCGTTTCCGGTCAAACCGGAAGCTTAAAAAATTATCTAAACCCAGCACTTAATAGAGTATTTGAAAATGAATAAAAAACTATCTAAACACTTTCTTGTGAAACGCAATACAAAAGAGTTATTGAGTGCGTCCGATTATATTGAACGCATTGTATATATATATATATATATATATATATATATATATATATATATATATATATAAAATAAAATAAAATAAAATAAAATAATTAAACTTCAACATCCTATATCTTTTAAATGAAGGCGTTGTGGACCTAAGTTCATAGGAACTTTTTTTCTTATTTTAGTGTCCTCTATCACGTGGCACTATGCATGGCACTTTTTCTGTCACCCTGTATATATATATATATATATATATATATATATATATATATATATATATATATATACAGTGTGTCCGAGATTCAGCATGCATGTATTGCTATATTCGTTAATATTGAAGATAGAATGTCGGTTAAATGGGAAAGTTTTAGAGAATTTTATGGCTATCATCATGGTAAAGTCAGATTTGAAGTAACTTTTTTTGTTTTTGAAATAATTGAAGAAAACTAAAATTGTGCATTTTCTACTACCCCCTGTAGCTCTTTCATTTGAAGTCTGACAACATTTTGATTTGTACATTATTATGACACTTTTAAAAGACAATTTTAAAAAAAGTACCAAAATTTTTTTTGAATTACATACACTAACTATTGTTTTTCATATGGACGCCATCTTGGATTTTTACATTATCGAATAGTATTTTTTATCACCTTTTCAGCGATGTATCACATGATACGAGAACTATAAAAAATTTAAACCCTTGCTAATTTATCTGTTTTTACTTACAAAATTTAATACAGTTCTAACTTTTGTTTTTGGACGCTATTTGGATTTTTACATTATCGAATAGTGGATTTTAACACCTCTTCTACAATGTATTACATGATATGAAAATGTAGAAAATGTGTGGAGTGTAGAGGGGGACATATCGAGCATGTTTTATGATAGTTACTATTATCGGTTTTGTTTTTATTTTAGTTATTAGAAATTACAATAATTAGGAATCTAATTGTATAAATTTTTCATTTATTAATCCATGCCTTCTCAAGGCCTACTATTTCAATTTTATATTTTTTAAATTTTTGATAGTTGGAAGTAAATTCTCGTATCATGTGATACATCGCTGAAAAGGTGATAAAAAATACTATTCGATAATGTAAAAATCCAATATGGCGTCCATATGAAAAACAATAGTTAGTGTATGTATTTCAAAAACAAATGACTGTAGATAAATTTTGGTACTTTTTTTAAAATTGTCTTTTAAAAGTGTCGTAATAATGTACAAATCAAAATGTTGTCAGACTTCAAATAAAAGAGCTACAGGGGTAGTAGAAAATGCACAATTTTGTTTTCTTCAATTATTTCAAAAACAAAAAAAGTTACTTCAAATCTGACTTTACCATGATGATAGCCATAAAATTCTCTAAAACTTTCCCCATTTAACCGACATTCTATCTTCAATATTAACGAATATAGCAATACATGCATGCTGAATCTCGGGCACACTGTATATATATATATATATATATATATATATATATATATATATATATATATATATATGCAGGGAATCTGTGAAAGGTTGGGAAATCTCAAAACTGTAGATACGATTGAACCGAACGTACCTTAGTGCAAATATTGATAGGTGAAAAGATAGTGGGTGTCAAAGCTGGAATTTTATTTTCTATTTTTCCTTATAGCTTGAGAAGTTTTTTAGGTTTTTGGATGAAACTCGGCATATGGGGTTTTTGGTATGAGAAATAATATTCTGCACTTAATTTTGGCCAGACTATGTACACACACATATATATATATATATATATATATATATATATATATATATATATATATATATATATATATATATATATATATATATATATATATATATATATATATAAGTCATAAAAACTACGAATCTAACAGAATATAAACCGAAACCTAATTTAACTACAAGATGAAGTCAGTATTACCCAAAACTTGCTTTGTCAAAGGGGTTATTCTAAATTTAAATAGAAGCATAACCTGCGCATAACTTTCCTCTTTCGTCTTCTACAATCCAAATAAATAATTTGAATGTTGTTTGTTATAGATTCTTGGTTTTAATTCCCGTAAGTAAAGTAACTAGTTTTCTTGCTCCGCAATACCCTCACGTATATGCCACTTACTTCCTTAACTGGAACGCCATTGGATCATTAAAAACCACAAATGATTAACCCGACCTTGATTTTAAAATCATATATTTGTACGTTTATCAAACTGCTATTTTGTACCTGAGGATCGAAATATTAGGTTTTTAAGTTATTTCTTATAATTCAACACACATCATAGTTATTCTAAATTATAACTAACTTTAGGTGAAATCTAAACCTAAAATACAAAAAAAAAAATTACTTACCCATATTTTTAATTCTTCAAGGAATGTACTCAAATTCATTATAGCATTAGATGTAGCTGTGATCAAATCACTAAGTGATAAAGAAATAAGACAAAATTTTTGAATAAATCTTTGATTCCTATAACAAATACTCGTTAGAAAAAATAAAATAAAATAAAGCCTTTACCTTCTTAAAGTAATGATTATAACAAAAATATTTCCAATACATGCAACAAGGTATATGAGTAAATAAACGACAAAGAATATTATGCGTTCATGATCATAAAGGTAATAAAAGTCTTTTTCAAGATAAGCTTCCATTCCTCCTGTTAAATCTAGCCTAAAATAAGACAAAACCTTTTTTAAATATTACACTATTTATCTACCGTGCGCCGTAAAAATATTTAGAATTGACTGCCAAAATAACAAGTGAAGTTAATTAAACAGTTTGCAGGGATTAGCTGTTTATTACTTTTCCTTTGTTATCAATTATATTATATATTGAACAGTGGTGTAGTAGAAAAATACGTTACTTATCAAACGGTTGATCCCAGGAATAATTCATTATTTTTGGTAGGTGCACTTTCGCAATAAACACTTCTTCACTCATTTTTGCTCATTTAAAATTGTTGCTAACAATCCATTAGGTACTTACTGCTTCAGTAACTAATCGAATATTCGTTTTTGATGTATATATAAAATTGAATTGATAACATTCGTACAGATAACATCGTAAGTTATGCGGAACATGTATTCATCGGTAATTAATGTATGTATTATAGGTAGATAAGATATTAATTAAAAATTGCGATAAAATTTTATATGCATGTAAACATAGAATTTTATTTTTAAACGTAATTAAAGCTGTCTAATACTGATGCAATGCATATTAAAACAACTATATAGCTTAGTAAAAACGTGCAAGAGAAAACCAATATTAAAGCTATCGCACTCGCGTGAATGGTTAAAGCGTACTTTTCACACGTGATCTTTCACACGTGTTTTGCGATTGATCGGTGTTGTTTATACACTTGTACACAAATACATGTGAATACCCCATCCTTAAATATTTTAAGTAGGTAGCTAAATTTGTCCAAAAATGGGTTAAGAAGTATTCATGTTGTTTGCTTTTATTGGTAGTCGCGAATTCTGAAATTTCTGCTTCTTGAATAATGTTGTTGATTAAATTTATGTTCTTTAACCTTACTTCATGTAATTTCGTAATCAATAACAATAATATTTCATATATAATTCTGCAATGTTTTAATAAATATTGATTTTTCAAAGCATTTTAATACATGTATCATTACTAAGGGTAAATATATACGTAAAATAATATAAAACACAAAACAAAGCAAAGCAAGGAAAGGTAAGGTAGGCAAAGTACGGCAAGCCAAAGAAAGGCAACGAAAGACAACGCAATGCAATGCAGTGCAAGGCAACGCAAGACAATTCAATTCAATGCAAGGCAATGCAAGGCAATACAAGGCAATGCAAGACAAAGCAAGGCAATGCAAGGTGATGAAAAGCAATGCAAGACATTGCAAGGCAATGGAAGGCAATTCAAGGCGATGTAATGAAAGGCAATGCAAAGCAATGCGAGGCAATGCGAGACAATACAAGGCACTGAAAGACAATGCAAGGTAAAGCAGGGAAACACAAGCCAAGACAAGATGATGCAAGGAAATTCACGATAATGCAAGGCAATCCAAGACCTTGCACGGCAATACAAGGCAATGCAAGGCAATGTAAGGTAATGCAAGGCAATGCAAGGCAATGCGAGGCAATGCAAGGCAATGCGAGGCAATGCAAGGCAATGCCAGGCAATATAAGGCAATCTAAGGCAATCTAAGGCAATCTAAGACAATGTAAGGCAATGAAAGGTAATCCAAGGCAATGCAAGGCAACGCAAGGCAATGCAAGGCAATACAAGGCAATGCAAGTCAATGCAAGGCAATCCAAGGCAATGCAAGGAAATGCAAGGCAATGCAAGGAAATGCAAGGAAATTCAAGGCAATGCAAGGCAATGCAAGGCAATACAAGGCAATGCAAGTCAATGCAGGGCAATCCAAGGCAATGCAAGGCAATGCAAGGCAATGCAAGGAAATGCAAGGAAATTCAAGGCAATGCAAGGCAATGCAAGGCAATGCAAGGCAAGACAAGACAAAGCAAAGCAAAGCAAAACAAAATCAATATTTATAATATTTATAATATTTATAATTATTTATTTCCCTATGTTGTATTGAAACGAGTAGGGAAATAAATAATTACAAAAAAGTAATTAGTGCTATTAATGTTTTTTAATCATTGTAGGTAATTCTCGTTGAAATTAAAGGAAAAGATACATCTAATGTTTCATGAAAGATATGTGTTCTTAAACTTGTGCTCAATGAATAATGTGTTCCCTCCGAAAATTAAAATGTACATAATCAAGAATGTAGCGAATCTTGCTCGGAGTGAAGAGAGTCCCTTTCACAATTGCTTTCAAGCGGCAAAGTATTAACCTGTAATTACTTCGCAGTATTCAACTTAAAATGGCCGATTCTCAGCGACTCAGCGAGTTCGTTGAACTTGTTTATTTTAAATATTGAAGATGAAATTAAAAAAAAACTTTTATGAAACAAAAATAGTAACGATTTCGAAAATAAATAGTGTTTGTATTATTATAAAAGCTTCCAGCAAATATTTTTAATCACTTGCTCTGTACATTATTGTGATTATTCCCTCCATGTTTCATACATCAAGTAAGATTAAGTTTTATGACGTCATAGGCCGCGCCCTCGTTCACTTCGAAAACATGCCGACTTCAACTTTCATGCATCAGATTGGTCCTTAGCTCCACCTACAATCTCAGCCTGTGAGCTCAGATTGGGATGTCTGAAGTAATGGTATATAATTAGTCGCCCTTTTGTGTTCTGGTTGGGTGCCTACAGCTATAGCATGCTGAATGCCGACCTGGTACGTGTTGATAGGTTCTTAATTTAAGAGGTTGTGATTAGTGATGCTGGAAAGGAACAGGTGTCTAATTTAATCCAATAGTCTTTACTGATACTATATTACGATTAACATCATTATGGTGAGATAATTTTAAATGACATATTATTGGTCATAATTCCTGTCGAAGTGCTACCGTATCGTTTAAATCTTTGTGTAATGGTTGCCGTTGATCATAGGTCCAAACAACTCTTTCAAAAATTGTGTTGCAAAAAGTTTTAAGGTTTTTTAGAAACTTTCAATAAAATGTGATTTACCACAACATATAGGGCTATAACTATTGCAAAACATCTTTCTTGTGCTGGTGCCTTGTTACGTTAGCAAAGAGTACCTTTACAGGACAAAGAACATATTTTTATACCATGCCATAGGACATCTTACAAGGTGGTGTTGACAGGTCCGGGAAAGACTATTTTGAACTTCTTAATATTACCGTTCACATGAAGTGTATACAGACAATCGTATGTCTTGTATAATACGTAATCCATTCAAAAATTATTTGTGTGCATACGTTTAAATATAAATTTCAGTTTTACGGTGTAATTAAGTTCTTTAGTATAATTACACAAAATGCAAATCACTAAAATTGTATTTTTGTCAATCTTAGCCGCACAAAATAGTAATTTTCTTATCGCTTTAATATATATATATATATATATATATATATATATATATATATATATATATATATATATATATATATATATATATATATGTGTGTGTATATGTATAGACGCATTTGTCAAAATAAACGTCACAGTACGCAACGGAAGCATTGTTACACGATCAACTGCGCTAACATTGTGTGTTGCTCATAAAAATAAGTAGGGTGTCCGCTAGCTAAATGAAGATGGGCGGGTTCGAGATAATTTGACTTCAAACGCCTTACACTTACTCTACAATAATGCTCCAAATCGGGGATAAATGTCCTATGAGCGCCACCACCATCTAAACTTTTCTTAATAATTACCTAAAACTGATTGTTGATCTTGCGACATCGTGGACCACAAAATACTCCTTTCTTCATAGTATATTTTACATTTTATGATAAATGATGAATGAATCATACGATATTGTTCCAAAGAAACACGTTTGAACAGGCTATCTGTAACTTCGTCGCAATGGTAACGGGACTCATTTGTCTGTTATGTTTGTTTAAGTACTAATGACGCATTTGTCAAAATAAACGTCAGAGTATGCAGTGGAAGCATTGTTACACGATCAACCGCGCAAGCGTTGTGTCTTGCTTATAAAAATAAGCAAGGTGCCGGTCTTAGTAATTATGTTAAATTGAATGTTGATCTTGCGAGATATACTCCGTATATAAAACTAAATTTTCTGTATAAACCTTTTATAATTCACTTTGAATGTAATCAATTGCTTTAATCACTTTTTGAAAACACAAATCCAAAATATTATCAATCCTAACTGAACTATTTATTTTACCTTCGTAAAAGATAAATATTCATGATCACCAACAATAAACAAATAATACCTAGTTGGTAAAATAATAGCGAAATCTATTACTTTTGAATGGCTTTATGAAAGTATTCCTGAATGGAAATTAACGATGATACATTTCTGTTCAAACGAGCACACACGGAAATTTAAACCACCACCAATAAAATAACATCGTTTCAAATTTAAAATTTTCCCAGTAATTGATGGTTCAACAGTTTTTAAAATATACAATATAATATATAACATAAAATATATTTATTTTAGTATTTCAGATTTTAAAGAAGCCGATATATTTAGCGAAAGCTCGAACAGAATTAAAAATTAAAATAAATTTGATTATTTATGAGTGATACCCAATAACTTGAAATATTATTAATAATAAATAGTCGATATAAATTTGAATACATAACAGATATTGATTACATGAAGTACAATCATTCTAATGTGTAGAACATGTATAGTAATAGGTACAAAGCATAAAACTAAGCGAACTATAAAAAGGGTTATGGTACGAAGACAGTATATTGGTAATTCACAAACTAAGTGTTTAAGAAGTGCATAAGAAGTTATAGTGACTTAGAAACATAGTTAAGAACTTGAACAACATTTGTGCAATGTGATATTTACAATATAAATACAATTTGTGTGCAAAAACTTACTAAATATGCTAAATATGCTAAAATTAGGAACTATAGAGTACAGAAAAACAGTGTTGGTGTTAGAGACATATATAGGAACATATTATATAAACATTACAAGCGATATAGACGTTTAAAAAGCAAGTTAAAATTAAATTATATAAAGTTAGGTTAAGTACAGTAATTATGAATTTTTCAAATTTATAGTTTATATAGGATAAGTTTAGAAAAAATTATAAAAGCATATAATAATAGGCTTCCCTCATTTTCACATAGAAGTTAACATTAAATCTGTAATTTAAACATAAATTTAGAAATTAAAAATTATTATTAATTTTATTAAATACATAATATATTAAAAATAGTTTACCTCAGTAGGATTGAACCTACGACCTGTACTTTTAGAGTACCGCGCTACAACTGCGCCATCAAGGTTCAACCCCAATCGATGTAAATTTTGTCTTTATGTATGTAGAACTGATGTAAATTCTAAATATAATGAGATTACAATCAAATTACTTATATTAATGGAATGTGACCTGCAATATCGCAAGGATTCACACATACCAAAGCAACTTGACTAATACTAAATTATTATGTTTTTGTTATGAACGAATAAGTTCAAAGGTAAATATGTAATTAAAATTATTATTAATTTTATTAAATACATAAATAAAAAGTTTACCTCAGTAGGATTCGAACCTACGACCTGTACTTATATTTAGAATTTCATCAGTTCTACATACATAAAGACAAAATTTGCATCGATTCTTGAATTAATTATGATACTAAACAACTAATAATTATGTAAACTTTTATTTATTATTTAATAATAATAATATTTAATTACATATTTACCTTTGAACTTATTCGTTCATAACAAAACTTATAATAATTTAATATTAGTCAAGTTGCTTTGGTATGTTAATCCTTGCGATATTGCAGGCTCACATTCCATTAATATAAGTAATTTGACTGCAATCTCATTATATTTAGAATATACATCAGTTCTACATACATAAAGACAAAATTTGCATCGATTGGGGCTTGAACCTTGGTGGCGCAGTTGGTAGCGCGGTACTCTAGCAAAGTACAGGTCGTAGGTTCGAATCCTACTCGAGGTAAACTTTTTATTTATGTATTTAATAAAATTAATAATAATTTTTAATTACATATTTACCTTTGAACTTATTCGTTCATAACAAAAACTTATAATAATAAATTTAGAAAAGTTGGGTTATGCACCTAAATTTAAGCCATTGAAGTAAAAATTTTGTTAAAACTATGAAAAATGGGTAGAAATAAGTGTATCCTTATACGGTTTTTTATGAAGAAGCTGAATATGTCTTCAGTTTAGTTGTAAAATATAAAATTTGTTAGATTTTACTAATTTTAGGTAGTAAATTGTCAAAATGTAAATTCATGAAGCGAAGTATAGCATGTGAGATGTCTATCCAAAATTTTCCCCTGATTTCAAAAATGTATTTCAAAAGCAAATCCGAATTGATTTGACACAGTTATGGCATAATTTAAGTTTTAGTTAATTTAATTTTTGTGTTCAGACCAATCAAATGCAAGAATCTTTTGTATGTAATGGAAAAAAAAATTGAAAGCTTTGGTATATATTTCTCGCTCTCTTACTCGTTTACAATTTTAATTTTGTGTGACTAAAAGTCATAGTGCTTATAGTGCATTCGTTACATGTAAGTTAAAAATTTTCGTTAACATTATCGGAAGTGAACCGCGATCAACGTAGAGTTTGAGATCTCAGAAACAATCGATATAACAAATAACAAATCTTAAAACTTAGGTTACCGGTTATAATTTTCGACATTATTATATTGTTTCAATTCGAAATCTTGTATCAACATCGGTTGATGTGCATTTTTTCTTATGTA
This sequence comes from Vesta saturnalis, assembly GCA_036346205.1. Lineage (NCBI taxonomy): Eukaryota > Metazoa > Arthropoda > Insecta > Coleoptera > Lampyridae > Vesta > Vesta saturnalis. The sequence continues at coordinate 932,021 of JARFJB010000834.1, forward strand.
AATAAATTTCTTCTGATGTTTTGGATGCGGTGTTTATTTTTTTTTCGAAAGTGATGGAGGTTATAAAATAAAAATAACTTCAAATCGGCATCTAAAATAAAAGTGATAGTAAATATAAACTGTATGAAAGAATAAAAATAAGTCTAATCCGATAATTTAATAAACATTTAAATTAAAATTTAAATACTCAAAGCAAACAAAGTGTAACTACAAAAGTGTATGAGCATATTACCTAAGTGCAACGTATTTACCAAAAAGAAGATTCATCACAAGTTAGTGCAGCTAGATGAATTTATGGAAATTTAGCAATACCATTTGCAACAGGAAGGCAATATCATCGTTAGATGGAAAAAAGTTTTACATCCAATGGTAATATGGAACAAGCTTGAGGTGACCATTTATTGGAGATTACAACAACACATGTGAGTTTATTTTGCTATCATAACCCAAGCGATTGCATTGATTATTCTTTTAATGTCCGGTATTTATGTTTTATTTTCTGAATTTGTATATGATTATTGTGCGACGACATGTGTCAATATCTGGAAAGGTAATGAACAGGTGTAACTATAAATATAACAATTTTAAAATAAAGAAAATCTAAATTGTACTCACTAAATAATAGATCGTTGGTGAAATTTTTGACCGGCAGCACATATTTTAATTGAGCAATGACGCAACGCATGCGTACATTGTGCCAATTCCGTAGAAGCCTGTTACACGGTGAAACAAATAATTGCACATTACTATTAAATTGTTAACATGAACATTTCCGGGTGTGGAATAAAAATTTTATGATTTCACGTATACATTTTAATATAATAATAATTATAAAGTTAAATAGTTATATTTTGATTTGCCAACGATATTCAAATATTTGAACTCTATCCCCAAGTATATACGAGTACTATTATAATAAAATTAATAATTATTTAAGTCATTATAAAAATTTAAGCCAATTATATTGCCATTACAATATATATATATATATATATATATATATATATATATATATATTATATACGTATGTAGGTATGTAACGTCTAGATATGAAGTACCTACGTGTAAAACGCCCCCGTAAATGAAATTTCTAAGGCATCTAAATACCGATAATGCGTTGAGAAATCATTTTAATCCACAAAAAATGTCCCACTTATTAAAACATTTAAAGCGTTTAAACACCGATAATGCGTGCAAACATCTTTTTAAACATACTTTTCTGTATCTCTCATGTACTCTTGTTAATTTTATTCAACTTTTAAAAAATGAGCGTAAATTACCGTACTTGAATTAAATTGGTAATCAACCATGCAGACAAGCGCTGAGTTCGGAAGTTCTACTTACGTGCCTATCAACCCATAATAAATAAAAACGGAATTCAAAACAATTTGAAATAACAAAATGTATTTATTTAATAAAATTTCGTCTATGGCGTATAAAACCATAACGTTTTGATTTTGTTTGAATGATGTATGAAATAATTTTAAAATATGATGGCGTTAAAACAAACATTTAAAAAAATACTTTTTTTGTACTTTTGTCCGGCAATACTAACTTTCCAATGTTCAAAATAGTCCAGAAACCCATGCTTTTAGAATTAAGCAGACAAAACTTAGTTTGGTACCACTGACTTTCCATACATGAAAATTTGCTGACAGCTGTCTTATGTATCAGAGAAGTTTCGCACATTGATCCTCAGTACTGCCAACATAACTTAAAACATAATGAGGTCAAAAAAAATTATGAAAAGTATTTTTACCTTCCAACCTTCATATACATGTGCAGATATAGAACCTTATGCAATTGCCTTTTTTTCACTATCCCTAAATGAACTTATTAGCTCATGACGTCTCTGTGTTCGTGGTTGATTGCGCGTGTACTTGCGCGTATGCGTGTACGTGTTCGTGTGAGTGTGTGTGATAACCCCAGAACGATCATTCTTACGTATTTCAAATTTGGTAATTAAGTTTGCTTTCATTTCTTTTAGAACTTATTAGGTTTTGAGAAAAATAAACATACCCATTAGTTACATTATACGCAATTTTTTGATATCACGCCTAATTTAACGGCAAGTTTAAAGGAAAACGTATGAACACATTTTTTAAAGAAAATTTAATTTTCATAACTTTCCTTTATAAAGTTTCTTAATAAACTCAATTTCGTTTAAAAATTAATTACTTAAGATTGAAAATGCTTAAACTACATTATCGATATTTTATAGAAGAGGGCGGATTTGGAACTTTTTTTAAGTTACGATGTATTTTTGTCTATTAATTTCTATCTGATGAAGTTTTAAACGTCATTCTGACGTAGATTATTGATTTCGTTTTTACAATGCTGCTTGTTTTCGTTACTAACGTATTAAAAGAGAGGTTGCATAATTATCTTAAAACATTGTTATCATTAAATATTATTTCATTTCTTTATAGGTTTGAAGACCTTGTGTTGTTCCGCACCATATATTTAATAAAACAAGCTGATTGGCGTATCACACAGACACAAGCCTCGGCAATGGCCCGATCCGTAATTCTGTTCATGATCGCAAATATATCGTTTCTGTGCTAGTGATACTAACTACTTTGTATTAATTTCAATAGGTACATAACAATAAACAAAACATGAGGTTTATGATTCATACACAAAATTTGGCAATTGTCACGTTTAATTTAATTACTTTAAATTAATGTTTTTTAAAACGAATACATAAAATAGTGTACGACTCTAGTGTGCTGTTATTTTTTAAGCAGTACAGCTTCTTTACAGCTATCAGAGAGCGCCTTGAGGTTTAAAACCGCTATCTTGACTAGAAAATCTCTAACAGTGCACGTGTATCGTAATATCGTTTATGGTTTTTATTTGTTTTCCTAAAAACATCGGACTACTATTTTCTACAATCCTCAAAGAAAGCTGGTAACGTTTTATAACTTTCTTGGAAATTCAAAATGGGCCTTTTCTTTATATGTAAGCAAAATAGTTGCTTTTTCTTAGAAAGCTTTAAGTAAAAAAAAATTAAGTTATGTTCGTACCACTGAATGTCAAACGGTTCTAATATTTTTGACAGTTTTCAGTAAATGTTCATGTATGAAGAATTTTGAAGATTGAAAAATTCAATGTTACCGGATGGAAGTACAAAAAATATTTTTTATTGAAAATTCGGCCTTTATTCATATATTACTGAGGAATAACAGATTATACCATCCATTTGATAACGTACCTGTAGACCAAACCTATATTTTCTTGCTGCAGTGATTGTTAAAATGTTAATTTTGCTGATTATATTTCCGAATAACAATCATTTTTCATTTACAGAATAAATCTTTGTATTTTGTGCCTAGATTAGTGTTTTTGTCTCATTCGAGTGCACTTTTAGCCTGAAACCTAACAATTCACTGTCATATTCCGTTAAAAATACACTCATTTTGAACATTTAATGCAAACATTACATTAAAAATGTTGTACATCACACGTCGGGCCTTCATTCTACTGACAATAAACTATCGCTTCTGGATTTAGATCGGGAGCTGGATAGACTTGAGTTAGCAAAATATGGGGACCGCATTTTGGCAATTGATATGAGTTTAGAAAAGCTTGTAGATTAATAATCCGGATGTTGTCGGACACTTTATTGGTCCAATTTTTTTTATACCCCCTCCCTCTTCGTAACGTGTTAATACAGTGAGCGCGCGCTATGTAGCTAGTTTAATAGTTAATTTAGTAATAATTTTTCGTTTTTTTTTAAATAAATAAATACAATAATAAGTTGGCGAATGATTATACAACAGAAATTATTTATAAAAAAATCATAAATTGTTAATAAAAAATTTATTTAATCAGAAAAATCAAACATAAAGATATATTGTTATATAAATTGGTTACATTTCTATAATCTCTACTCTATGGAATCATTCGTCTTTACTTTTACCGTCGGATGGCGTACAAATACATTTTACTTAATTCCTATTGGTGCAATTGTGTTCGTTAGTCTCGAACCCTTGTTTCCGTTTTTTTTGTTTCCTGCCCGTTAGTGTACCTAGAAGATTGTTAATTCGCTACTCACTTGAACCGCTATTCGTTTGACGCGATTTTCTTATAAAAACGGATATTTCCGGATTTATTGTTCAACGACCAAATAGTTTTGTGCCTGAACCTTATGCTAGTTCTCGTCACTTAATTAACGTGATATTTACGTCTTTAAAGCATTCAAGAGTGTTGTTTTATTAATATCTACTTAAACGCTTGTGGCTACCAGCTTACAAGCGTTTTACTACGTGTTTTATCTACTTTGCTACTACTTCGCTAAGCCATCAAACGCCGTCATCCAACAACGCCGCTGCGTTTAACGCCATCTATACTGTACAGTCATAATTTATATTTCAAAATCTAACGGTAACTATTTGCCTATTTATTTCTATTCTAAATTCATATTCTTAAGCTTGAATTGTTACTAAATTTGTAAATCACATTTACATTGAACTACTTGCTTGCCTATTCAAACATAATTTATTGTATTAACTTCATTATTCGAACCTGTCGATAATCATTAAGTAATTAAGGTATTCATTTCTCGGACCAACCTATTGCGTATGGTCCGATTTGTTATTCTTTTTTTTCTTATCTAGCTCGTATTGCTTCGGCCAACGCTACTTGCGCAAGGAAACGACACCGAAGGATAATTATTCAGGTAAGATTATTGATGTACTTAATCGCTTGCTCACCTCAAGTAAACCGAATCCTGAATATTTTGGAACGGTAACGTAACTGATTTTGCACATTTTGCTTAAAAGTTCATATAAGCTAAATTGGATTCAATCATTCTTGTTATATTAACTCAATATTTAACTTAACCTTTGTATTACAATCTAACCCTACGAGTACCCCTCTTATTTGTCGAATTTATATATTCATGTTACCATTTATTTTGAAGTTCATTATAATTTAGTCAACCCCATTTTGCTTACTTATTTGGCACTCACCTATAGGCTATCAGTTCTTCGTATTTCGAACTAGAAGCTATAACTATAACGGCAACTACCCAAGAAATACGTGGCGTCCATTCTCTTAACTATTCTTTACTCAATTATTGCTCACAACATCATACTTAAAATTCTAGATTTACTAGCCCACCCCCAATGTTTGCCTACTTGTACTGAGCCACCGAGCCCTTGCATTTTAAATTTTGTTACCATCGAATGTTACCGTAACAATATACTTGAGAAAAAATACAAGTAATCACGGGTTTACGTTTTTACAGCCATTCTTTTTTATAATGAAACATAATAATATATTAAAATACTTATCTTTTTTGGGATTTTTTAATGGTGTACTTTAAATTATACAATCTAAACGTTTCGATAACACTTACAGTTATCTTCGTCAGTAGTAATGTTTGTTAAAAATTGTTAAAGATGTAGTAAACAATTTTGTCAAATTTGAAAAATCCCAAAAAAGATAAGTATTTTATTATGAGTGTTAATGGTGAAAGTTTACATTTTCATATAATAATATATTGTCAAATGAAATTAAAACAGAAAAAAAAACATAAATTATTAATAAAAAATTATTTACTGAGAAAAATCGAGTATAAAGATACAAATAATACAAATAATAATTGATGATTCATATTTTTACAGTCATTATTTATACACTATGGAGCTATTTTAATGATTATTTTAGTGATGGTTATTGTTTTTTTTTATTAGTTAAAAGTAATAGTTGGTTGTCCAATGAAACTAAAACAGAAATTTATTAATAAAAATTAAAAATTGCAAATAAGAAGTTTATTTTATGAGCAAAAGTAGTTATAAAGATCCATACTTGAAAGTAGTGCGAATAATCAATGATTCATATTTTAACAGTCATTACTTATACACTTGCATAACGAAATACAAGTTAAATTATATTTTTTGCAATGATAAGCCATGGTGCGACAATGCGATGCACATTTACAGGGCTGAATCAAAGACTGTGGTAACGGTGGCTTGATCATTTGTCGTGGATACAGGTTACCATTTCTCTCTTCATATTCAAATAAATTGTAATCAATAGTTTTAAGTTGAGTTTGATCGGAATTTATCCATAGATAAGTTTGTACCGTAGCTCTTAATAAATGTAAATGCAAAGCATCGGACGTGCAGATGACTTTCATTAAATTTAAATCGAAGCCGATTCTTTGTGAAATCAATTTAAATCGGAGTTCATCAGCAGTCAATTTGTTTTTTGAAAAAAGATAAGTACAAACTGTTTCTAATTTTTTCAACTGTTCAGTACTTAGATGTAAATTCCCCAGTGGTTCTAGAGCTTCTTGTACGAAATCCAGCGATGCAGTATTTAAACAATTTCTTTGTGCCTATTCTACTCGTTGTATCGCAACCACTTATAGAATGCAACGCTGGTAAAATTCGACAAATATTTTCGTCAAGAGATTCATCGGCCAAATGACATCCAGAATAATATTGGTTTTTATAGGAACCGTGAAACCATACACCAAGACAACCAAGACGTTCTAATTTATTCCAAAAATAAATGCCTAAGATGAAAACATCTGTATCAGGGCTTAGGATTATAACATGGGCACACTGAATTTTTACTGCATGAAAGATATGGTAAAATATCCTTGAATCCGCTTCTAAGTGGTTTGAATTCAATTCAAGTACCTCAGAAAATGAAGAACCTTGTAGTTTGAAACATTTTGTTGGATCATTAAATCCTCCACAAATGTACATTTTACAGTTTCCCTTTATTGTTGCGTATTTAGAAGCAGAAGTACAGAGAAATCGAGCAAGTTGAAATTTATTTTTAGTACACGAGAGGAATTTGTGTATAACCGCTGGAAATGATGACATTTTTAACGACTCGACCTTTGCTCCGTAAAGTTGATTCCAGAAATTTTATCGAAATATTATCATATCTATCGAACACAATGTCTACTCGTTTCACACTGGGTTCCAAGAGAAGATTCATGATTCTTTGGAGGAATTCCGTAGCAAAATCTCTAAAGGTTTTAAATTTATGTATTTGAATTTGATGAACAAGTGCCATACCATCAACAATATAAATTCTTGGAACATCTGTAACGGTATAAACGGGTGGTAGAACGGAATTACAGATAAAATTGGCCTTTTTGCCCCGACTAGCCAGCGTATGGGTGTGGGTATGATGTTGATAAACTTTGCACTTCCAGAATAGTAAATCGTACGTAAGTCAAAATAGGGGATGAAGACGTAATCAGTTCGGTTTTTTGGGCGCCAGAATGTTTGGTAGTCAAAATAAGGGTCGTCGTGCCAAAATTACGAGTGCATAGCGTGTCTAAACATACAAAAAACATACGTTTACCTATCCGCAATCAATCCCAGGTGTGTTGGACAGCAACTCAGCAAACCACCTGAAATAGGGCTTCAAAATAGCACTACACGCCTGTCAAATAAAAGCGTGATAAACACTCAATCAAGTTACGTTACTACACCTCAGTGTAAATAATTAGGCATTAAATAATAATCAAAAAAAAACAAAAAAAAACAAGCTATAGAATGCACTCTAAATGAATTAATACTCAACTAGAAAAATCAAATAAAACACTAAATATCATTAACGCTATTACTCAATGATAAAAAACTGACACTTCGTTACGTTAAAATTTTACGCTTCTAAATTACCGGTAAACTTGCAATTTGCAAAAAAAACTTTTATGTAACACAAAAGGGTTTTCACAGAATTAAAACAAATTTATAAAACCTAACAAAGCTATAATAAAATAAAAAAATAAAATAAATATAACCATACGATAATGCGTATAAACAAAAAAAATACAAAGGCTTAAAGGCGACAGAATGTCTGGCCAGGAGTCTGCGTAACGCCGTTCTAAATTGCTTAATCTATAGATATATTGTGGATTATTTACCCACACTACTATAGGGTCAATTGCCCTTTAATACTAAAATAAAAAGTGTGAAGGCGGAGCGTCAGAGTTATGATTAATTACAATAACTAAAGCAACACAACAACTTAAATTAAAAGATACACGACTCCGCTTTCAAACCTTCGTCAACAAAAAAAAAAACAATTCGAGGTACACATACAAAAAATCTTGAAAATATTCAATAAAAACACAATATTATACTACCTTAATGTCTAGATTAACACCTCCTCTGTGTTGCAACAATTGAAAACGAACCCGGTGGTCGATTACTGCTACCACGGAAATGGAATCTCCCTGCTCTGACAAAATGATGATTGCAAATGTTGACTAATATTCTTTTGTACACAAACAATTCCTTAATTGAATCTCGGTAAAATGTTACTGCATTCATTAAAAACTTCTTTTAAAATAATAATTTGTGCGCTCAACTTGCTTGTTAACTTTTATCTTTCAAATAGTTTTATTTACACTACAAGTCCAAAAGGTTATTAACTTGATTTAAATAAAAGTAATTTTAATATACTGCGAAAGTTTCTTTATATTTCAACACGCTTTGCACGGCAAATAAGTGGCACTTCAAGAACGTTAATGTTAATAAATCCGCAAAAGCGATATAAACCAAAGAGGTCACAGAAGCACTAATATAACACGACGATGATCTCTAGGTAACTTAATGACGTAAAATCGAAATCGGCACTAGGTATAATCCTTTGGTGATTGAACAGTTTTACTTAAAATCTCTTCACAGGTTTTCTTCAGGAGTAGCTAACTACCCTTACTACACAAAAGTATGTTCGTTAAACACCAAAAGGTCCAATATATTAACGTTCTAAACCACCCCTTAAAGCGTAACAACAAACGTCACCGTACTACTACTCGAGAGCGCGGTCAGTTTCAGAATCATGCAAATTATGTCCAAAAATCCATCTTGGGTTTTTAAATCCCACTACTCACAAAAAATCTCATTTAATTTAATTTCACCAATTAGAAAACGGAAGCAGAAGATAAGGTACCCCCAACACATAAACTTCGTTTCCCATCGTAAGGGCTCGATAGTTTTCAAAAGTTTAAACGTCAGCAGAATCAGCGTGAAACGTATCCCTATATTTTCATTAAAGTTAAAACAGTTAGTCCCACATTCTTCCTCTACGATTCAAAACCAACATACTCAATATTAAACTGAACCACTATAATTCAGCGACTTCATGTCGCCAATATGACATCATACACATATAAATCTACGTTCTTTCTCTAAGTTACGTAATTTTTACAAAACTTTCCATTAAATCCTAAGGAGATCAAACGAAATAAACCTTATTTAAACTTATATACAACTATATACAAATAAACGTTACTCAAACGTCTATAAACGGGGAATAATAAGGAAAAACAATCTAAATTACGGAATAGTAATTCACAAACAAAACAAACTTAAGCTCGCCACACACCATCCCTAAAGGTCGCCACACACGTAAAACAAATTCATTCATAAAGATCAACTTGACAACAAAAATTTGACGGTAAATCGCTAGAAAATCGTGATCCTATCATAATTAATTCCTTAATACACATTACACATTCCTAAAATTCCTTTACATACAGCGTGACCCATTCAAGCAAAACATTCATTATCTACAGTAAGCTCTCAAACAAACAAAAAAAATATACATACGAAATCTAACTGAGTGAATAGAATTACAAACAATATTACCCACTACGTATACAGGGTGTTCAAAATACCCAGACACATCTAAACCTGAAACATCTTTCCGAGACTTTTTAGCACATTCATGGTTATTTTCGATTTCAAGGGCGAGTTCTGATTTCAAAGATTTTCTGTAAAATTCTTCTGAATCAAAAAGATACTTGTAGTAGTTCAATACTTCGTAAGATGTTAAAAGTTTGGTGTCGAATTCACGTTCATTAGCCAACATAAATATTTTTTGGAAATGAGTTGTATCTGTTACATCTTGCAATGTTTTATTGGAAGTACTTTTGTTTGCTGCTGTAGAAGGATTTTTAAAGTTACAAAAAGTATGTCTTTTTATAGGATCGGATAACTTTTTAACTTTTTGCACAAATCGTTCATTTTCGAATGTAGTTAACAAATTTTCTCCGTTTTCAACAATATTCAGTAAATCTTGCGAAGATGATTTATCAGCTAGTTCTCCAGTATAACTGTTTCAAAGCGTGCACTCCTCATTATCTTTGTAAGGATACACTTCATGATATTTTGAATATCCTGTTCGTCTTTACTAATCCTAGATTGTGTCCATTCATTATGGTGATTGATGTCAGTTGTTGAGTCCGATTATAGATCCAGATATGAAGAAAGAGCCTCGTGAATGCTGTTTTTAAATGGATACAGAAGCATCCATCTCTGCATCGTGTCTTCATGTTTAGTTATGCCAATCAGGCCTCCAGTAACTGCTGAAGATCGATTCTGAGACTGCTCCAGTGCTAAGTCGGGGCTCACCGCATTAAATGTACATTGACTCCGTTTTACAGACAACATTCCTCTCTTCAAATCATTTATAACTTCGGATGGTAATTGTAACATGTCTAATAAATAAAGTGTCATTCCGCGAATGTAATTAGTGTGGTTTATAGAAAAAAAGTAAGCTAACATCTGTCTAGTAGTTAATAAATGTAATTCATAATCATTACTTCTGTCAGCCTTTATTGAATTTAAAATAGTCTCTATAATTTCACAGTAGTTGTTGAAATATTTCATTTTCAATACTCTTGTGGTGTACGAAATTTGAAAACTCAGTTAAAAGATCTTTTAATATTCTTTGATGTTGGTTATATTTGTCAACCAAACCTGAATGATCTTTGTCTACTGTTACTTCTCTTATTGCCAGTAGACAAAAATATAACTGCTGTAGATGACCCTGGGAGAAATTCACGTTTTCTATAAATTCTGAAAGTTGCATGCTTCGAAGTGTTTCGTACAAAAGTTTATGAGCTTTAATACCTCTGTTATACTGAGCACCTTTCAAGCATCGTAAAAACATTTTTTGCAAGTGAAATGTTCTGATTCTCAGTATGAATTTTTCAAATTGTTGACTGGTTTGATGAATATTTTTTGCAATAAGATATATAGCCATGTCGCAAAATAAAACTGCTATTTTTTTATTTAATGCAAGGCTTACGTTAACAAAATTTTTCATAGCCGTGTACACGACATCTTTTGAAGTTGGTGGCTGCGGAATGATCGGACTAAATCCAACTATAGACATAGGTAAGTTTTCAGATGATAGTATTTGTTGAAATGGAGTCCATCCTGGAATAGGATTTTTCGATGGTCGGCAGAAATTATTTTCTAATTCATTATATTGCAGCCTACATAAGACCCACAGCAAATGATCAAATTGTAAATCATTTTTACTGTATGTTAATAAAGAACTACTGTCCTTGTAATTCGGTACAATAGGCTCTATATGTGTTTCAAAATGAAGAATTTCTTGACAGTTCAACGTTTTCAAATCATAATTATTGCGCTCAGCTAAAGGTTTCAATTGAATGACATTAATCTCATCTTCAGTATTTTTTGTTCTTGATATATCACCACTGCTGTTACGTGAGTAGAATCTTTTCCGCTTAATGTTTCTTCATTAAAATCATTATTATCTATCGCACCGTGAAGAAATAACGAAGAATCTCGAACTATATTTTTTGGAATAAATAATTTTTTGTCTGCATCCTCACATACAAGTTCAGAGCACAAAAAAAGTTGTTTATTTTTGTTCTTTGTTAACTTCCCACAAATTAAACATTTATGCTGCATATTAACTGCTGAATGATCTCTTAATGACAGACGAATATTTCTGCTAGTACCTGCAATATCTGAATCACTTGTTTTTACATCGGAGGCAGATATATCTTCTTGTTTCTGTCGCCTTATTTTTTCTTCACTTTTGTAACTTGCCATACAACCTAGATGCCATGAACATTCTTGTGCTACGAACTCCGGATTATTTTTTAATTTTTCACTAACTTCATCTTTTCTTCGATCGGCTACTTTGTGAATACTAATAAACGAATGTGATTTTGGTTGCTTAACCACGTCACCTGTTTCATCACAAAACAAACACGATAATTCATTTGGTCTTTTTCTTTTCACATTTTTCACTTGTAACGACATTTTCACGTAATTTTATAAAACAATTATTAATTTATCACTGAAATACGACAAAATTCAAGTTTTATTTAATAAATACAAAAAATATACTGTTACTCACATAGGTTTAAACCTTACTTACACGAAAAACATCAAACGACTAGGAATACTGAACGCTATAACGTTAGTAGCGAGACGAATGGGGGAACACAAAAGACAAGGGACTAACCCTATTTACGATTTACTTCCAGTTCTAAGAATCTGAGTATAGTTGCCATACTAGCTCTCACATCTGCATTTCTTGGAATGTTTTTTTATTTTTTTTAAGTATATATCTTTATGTTTGATATTTCCGGTTAAATAAATATTTTTTTAACAATTCATGATTTTTTGATAAATAATTTCTGTTGTATAATCATTTGGCAACTTAGTATTGTATTCATTTATTAAAAAAAACGAAAAACTACTAAATTAACTATTAAACTAGCTCCATAGCGCGCGCTCACTGTATTAACGCGCTACGGGATGGGAGGGGGTATAAAAAAAAATTGGACCAATAATGTGTCCGGCAACATCCGGATTATTAATCTACAAGCTTTTCTGAACTCATATCAATTACCAAAATGCGGTCCTCATATTTTGCAAACTCAAGTCTCTCCAGCGCCTGCACTAATTAGTAATAAACCAATTATTACACCACCTTTTATTTAACCTATTACATACATATTTTACAGATTATTATGTTGACTGCTGCTGCAATGCAATGATAGCCTAGACGAAGATAATAAGCTACAAATTAATACAAAAGCATAATTGTAATAACAACAGAATAATTTATTGACAGAATAACAATATGAGACAGTGAAAGTCTTTTTTACAAATGTTCTTGTACCATAAAGTTTCCTGGTTTTCCGCGAACCAATCGGGATTTTAATCTTTGGTAGGACTGAAAAATATAAATAATTACAGAAAAGAAAAGTGACAAAGTAAATTTACCTCAAATGTAGCATTTTTATAACCCTGTCTTTGTGCAACATCTAAAAAATCCTTCTCAATACTATGTTGAATTGGGTTGACAGTTTTTAAAACATCACAATAAGAATTAATATAATGACAAGAAATTGCTTTACGAAAACCCTTTAAAAGTACAAAAATTATTCATGTTAATAGTAACAAAAAAATATTACTTTTGTTAAATTTGGTCCAGATCCGTGAAGTAACAGTGTGTGAAAGAAAACAGTATCACCTTTTTCCATTGTAAGATGCTTTATGGGTAAACTATCTGCACCCACAGCACCCAACACTGATCTATTTCTTACATTCTTAAAATTGTATTAGTTATATAAAGTTTAGAGTTTAATAATAAACTTACAGGAATACATTCGTGTTTCAATAATTCCGTATTATGTGAACCTGGAACAACATGCAAGCAACCATTATTTTCGTTAACACTTTCCATTGCTGTCCAAACTCCAACTAGACCATTTGCTGGACGAAATAGAGTGTACATTAAATCCTATTTGACAATGAAACATATATGTAGTCAAAATTTAATTCTATTATTTATTAATCTTGGTCTTCAACTGACATGTGTAAATTTGATTATTAACTAATCGGAATCTCTAAATATGAGAGAATCAAATTCTCAACATATAAAATCAGTCTCTAAGCTGAGCCTCAAACATGTCGACCGTACCATGTATTTAAGTGTAAATTGTAATTTATTTAGTCTGTATCATTTTAAAGCACCACTTTAACGAAACTTAATTTTACGTCCAGGAATCACGACAACAATATAACACACCATGTTGATAAATTCAACATCTGTAATTTGATTTCTACAGGCGAGATGTCGCCTTTTTGATTCTTGCACCTGAAAACCTAAACCGCTATACTGAGATCAGCAATTTATCAAAATAAGACAATACAATGTAACATAATGCAATAACTTGAGGATTCTAATGTAGTTATACTAATAATCCTTAAGCTAATGTATAATCACATCCCACAAATTACTTGATTAATTGGGATATTAATGAGTTTACTCAACTCGTCACTGTACTTAAGTTAAACCCTTTTTGTATGCGTCACATAGGAAACATATTTTTTCTCAGAATTGTTACTCAACGAAGGTTTGCCTAGAATTGTTGTACATGACTGTATATTTAGTTGGTTACCCTTTTACCTGATGCAATGGATGTCGTGAACTATCCTTGTCAGCATTTGGTGGTTTGTTTACAAGCATTGAATTAAAAGATATTATGTCAGGCCCAATTATGCTTTGAACAATGTTCACTATAGGTGCATATGAAACGTACTTAAAAAATACTTCATCGTGGGCAATATCCTGCACCTAAAATACGTATCCTGAAGATCTTGATTTGAAGAAATCACTTACTCTATGTATTATGCACTCGTCCGTCAGATTTGCAGATTTTAAAGCAAAATCTTTTATAACTATCATAAATGGACCTTTTGTAACCCTTTTGTTGACAATATCGAGAAACCTTCTCCTGAAACATAAAATCTTCATAAATTTTTACAAAATAAAATTTATAAAAAATTGTATATTTAGCATCCATTCAAGGAGGTTTTGTTTGAATAAGCCCGATTATTGCTAATACACACACGCACGCACGCCCGTACGTACGCACGGACGTACTCACACACGCACGCACGCACACACACCCACACTCACACACACACACACACACACACACGCACCGCACCACGCACACGCACACGCACACGCACAGCACACGCACGCACACACACGCACACGCACACGCACACGCACACGCACACGCACACGCACACGCACACACGCACAGCACACGCACACGCACACGCACAGCACACGCACACGCACACGCACCCACACGCACACGTACACGCACACTCGCACGCCCACGCGCGCGCGCACAGTACGCACGCACGCACGAACGCACGCACGCACGCGCACGTACACACGCACACACGCACACACGCACACACGCACACACGCACACGCGCACACGCATACACGCTCACACGCACATACGCACACACGCACACACTTGCTCACGCACGCGCGCACGCACGCACGCACATACGCACACAATCCCGCACACACGCACACACGCACATGCCCACACAGAAACACACGCACACACGCGCGCATGCAGACACGCACACACGCACACATGCACACACGCACAGCACACGCACACACACACCACACACGCACACACGACACGCACACACGCACACACGCACCACCACACGCACACGCACACGCACACACGCACACGCACACAGCACACGCACACGCACACACGCACACACGCACACGCACACAGCACACGACAGCACGCACACACGCACACGCACGCACACGCACACACCACGACACACCACACACGCACACGCACACACGCACACGCACAGCACAGCACACGCACGTCTGTGTGTCTGTGTGTCTGTGTGTCTGTGTACCTGTGTGTCTGTGTACCTGTGTCTGTGTGTCCGAGTGTCGGTGTGTCGGTGTGTCTGTGTGTGTGTGTGTCTGTGTGTCTGTGTGTCTGTGTGTCTGTGTGTCTGTGTGTCTGTGTGTCTGTGTGTCTGTGTGTCTGTGTGTCTGTGTGTCTGTGTGTCTGTGTGTCTGTGTGTCTGTGTGTCTGTGTGTCTGTGTGTCTGTGTGTCTGTGTGTGTGTCTGTGTGTCTGTGTGTCTGTGTGTCTGTGTGTCTGTGTGTCTGTGTGTCTGTGTGTCTGTGTTGTCTGTGTGTCTGTGTGCCTGTGTCCCTGTGTGTCTGTGTGTCTGTGTGTCGTGTGTGTCTGTGTGTCTGTGTGTCTGTGTGTCTGTGTGTCTGTGTGTCTGTGTGTCTGTGTGTCTGTGTGTCTGTGTGTCTGTGTGTCTGTGTGTCTGTGTGTGTCTGTGTGTCTGTGTGTCTGTGTGTCTGTGTGTCTGTGTGTCTGTGTGTGTCTGTGTGTCTGTTGTTGTCTGTGTGTCTGTGTGTCTGTGTGTCTGTGTGTCTGTGTCTGTGTCTGTGTTGTTGTGTGTCTGTGTGTCTGAGTGTCTGTGTGTCTTTGTGTCTGTGTGTCTGTGTTTCTGTGTGTATGTGTGTCTGTGTGTCTGTGTGTTTGTGTTTCTGTGTGTCTGTGTGTCTGTGCGTCTGTGTGTCTGTGTGTCTGTCTGTGTGTCTGTGTGTCTGTGTGTCTGTGTGTCTGTGTGTCTGTGTGTCTGTGTGTCTGTGTGTCTGTGTGTCTGTGTGTCTGTGTCTGTGTGTCTGTGTCTGTGTTTGTGTGTCTGTGTGTCTGTGTGTCTGTGTGTCTGCTGTGTCTGTGTGTCTGTGTGTCTGTGTGTCTGTGTGTTGCTGTGTTTGTATGTATCTGTACCTATGTGTCTGTGTGTATGTGTGTCTGTGTGTCTGTGTGTCTGTGTCTGTGTGTCTGTGTGTATGTGTGTCTGTGTGTCTGTGTGTCTGTGTGTCTGTGTGTCTGTGTCTGTGTGTCTGTGTCTGTGTCTGTTGTCTGTGTGTCTGTGTGTCTGTGTGTCTGTGTGTCTGTGTCTGTGTGTCTGTGTGTATGTGTGTCTGTGTGTCTGTGTGTCTGTGTGTCTGTGTGTCTGTGGGTTTGTGTGTCTTGTGTCTGTGTCTGTGTGTCTGTGTGTCTGTGTGTCTGTGTCTGTGTGTCTGTGTGTCTGTGCTGTCTGTGTGTCTGTGTGTCTGTGTGTCTGTGTTGTCTGTGTGTCTGTGTCTGTGTGTCTGTGTGTCTGTGTGTCTGTGTGTCTGTGTTGTGTCTGTGTGTCTGTGTGTCTGTGTGTCTGTGTGTCTTGTGTGTCTGTGTGTCTGTGTGTCTGTGTGTCTGTGTGTCTGTGTGTCTGTGTGTCTGTGTGTCTGTGTGTCTGTGTGTCTGTGTGTCTGTGTGTCTGTGTGTCTGTGTGTCTGTGTGTCTGTGTGTCTGTGTGTCTGTGTGTCTGTGTGTCTGTGTGTCTGTGTGTCTGTGTACCTGTGTCTGTGTGTCTGTGTCTGAGTGTCTGTGTGTCTGTGTGTCTGTGTGTCTGTGTGTCTGTGTGTCTGTGTGTCTGTGTGTCTGTGTGTCTGTGTGTCTGTGTGTCTGTGTGTCTGTGTGTCTGTGTGTCTGTGTGTCTGTGTGTCTGTGTGTCTGTGTGTCTGTGTGTCTGTGTGTCTGTGTGTCTGTGTGTCTGTGTGTCTGTGTGTCTGTGTGTCTGTGTGTCTGTGTGTCTGTGTGTCTGTGTGTCTGTGTGTCTGTGTGCCTGTGTGTCTGTGTGTCTGTGTGTCTGTGTGTCTGCGTTCTGTCTGTGTCTGTGTGTCTGTGTGTCTGTGTGTCTGTGTGTCTGTGTGTCTGTGTTTCTGTGTGTCTGTGTGTCTGTGTGTCTGTGTGTCTGTGTCTGTGTGTCTGTGTGTCTGTGTGTCTGTGTGTCTGTGTGTCTGTGTGTCTGTGTGTCTGTGTGTCTGTGTGTCTGTGTGTCTGTGTGTCTGTGTGTCTGTGTGTCTGTGTGTCTGTGTGTCTGTGTGTCTGTGTGTCTGTGTGTCTGTGTTTCTGTGTGTCTGTGTGTCTGCGTGTCTGTGTGTCCGTGTGTCCGTGTGTCTGCGTGTCTGTAAGTCTGTGTCTGTGTGTCCGTGTGTCCGTGTGTCCGTGTGTCCGTGTGACCGTGTGTCCGTGTCCGTGTGTGTGTGTGTGTTCGTGTGTGTGTGTGCGTGTGCATGTGCGTGTGCGTGTGCGTGTGCGTATGCGTGTGCGTGTGCGTGTGCGTTTTTCATAATGAAAACAGTTTACTTTTACAATATAGTGAACTAGCTATTATTTTTACATCGTATCTAAGTGTTTGCTGAATATCAGTACTCCAATTTATGTATGACAAAGCACTTAATATAAACACCACTTTTTTTCAATGCTGTTGACATTGTTTTCTTATAAGCACCACTTATATTCATTAATTAGCCTCTGCTTTAATCTTGCTTATAGATCTTTAAATAGTTGGTTGTAAAATTTGGGTTTCTCACGTACGTAATAAAATGTTCATAAACTGTGCTAATTACCAGCATTTTTGTTATTATAGTTTCAATTATTTTTGTAAAAGCAGTACAGGTCTTTTGTGAACACTGTTCTGAATTTTAATAGCTGTTTAATGATTTTAGTGATTTAATCCCACATTACTTTTGTTAGATTGCATGTTATAACAATGTGCCACCAATCTCCTTCGTGATTGCATCTCGGGCACTTGCTATCCTCAGAAATTCCTACCTTTTTTTAGAAAAAGCATATCGGCCATGCTACTATAGAGTCTAGTTCCAAGGAGGGTATTTTATAAAATTGTTTCCATGACAATAATTCATTTCCCCAGGACCCTTTCATATTTTCTGTTATGCCGAAAAACTTTTGGACAATTGTTTCGTATACTCCCCTTTTCGTGTGTTTATTGATTTCATTCGATACTAATTTTTTATTGTAACACACGTGAGAGCTTGATGAGCCTGTCCAAAACTTGTGAAATAGATTTCTGGCACAGTGTTTTAAGTGTTGTGTAGTTACTGTGTAATGTCTGTCTTACCAAAGATTAGTTTTTTAATAATAGTTGTTCATCAATCCATGTTTGCGCTTGTATGCAGTCATTGATAAAGTAAAGATCACATCTTTTCCATATTGCATTATCGAAACTTTTATGGCAGGTTTCGGGCCATAATGGACATTTATTTAAGAGTAATTCTTTTAAATCTTCTAGGCATATTGGAAAATTAAGGAATCTAAGAGGTATTGTGTTCCATGCCTCTATTAGGCTATTGATAAACAGTGTATTTTGATTGTACCTTTTCGCTGGTTTAAGGTAAAGTCCTTGCCAGTGATGCCTACTGTTGGTACATTTCTTTAAGTTGTATTCTGTCAGATTTTTCCAGTTGGAATTATCACTGCTAAGATATTTTGCTGTTGTTACAATTCTAAATGTTGTTACTTTTGACTTTAGATGTACTAGTCCTAATCCGCCTGGTTCAAGGGAACGCACAAGTGTTCCATACTTGTCTAATGTTTCTTACCATTCCATATTAAATGTATTAATTGTTTTAATATGTGATTGAGTTCTCTATCTGCGATTGGAACCACTTGTAGTATTTGCCATAATTGTGCTGTTATGAAGGTGTTCACTATTTTTATTCTATCTCTTATTGACAAATAGCTTGAACGATGTTTCCAATTTTGAATAGCTCTCTATGTCTTCATTTTTAATAGTTCGTCATTGTTTCTATAGTTAGTTTTTCGGAATGACTGAAGGAAATTCCCAAGATTTTGAGAACGCTTTTCCAGTCGCACCCATTTTTTGATATAAACAGTGTAATATCATCGGCTTATGCAGTAAAAACTAGGTATCTGTTAAGAGCAGAGAGTAGGGGTGTTCCAAGAAAAGCAATTTTGGTCTACATAAGTTAAGTAAGGGTTCTAAAGATATCGTGAATAAGCGACCAGATAAAGGACACCCTTGCCTTATTCCTTCATTTATTTTTACCTCGGCTGTTAATAGGTTTCCTACTCGGATGTGAAAGTAGGAGCTTGTGTAAAGTGCTTTAATTGCATTGATAAACGAGTTTGGAAAATTCATCTCTTCTAGTACCTTGAATAAGAAATCATGGAGAACGTTGTCACAAGCATTTTCTAAATCCAGGGAGATCACCGTTAAGGCCCTTTTTTCAGTTTCAACAAAACTTATAATGTCTCTGTGTAAGTGGAGACTATCGTATATTGATCATCCTGGAACACTTGACAATTGATCTGATTGCACTACTTGTCAAATGACACTCATTAGTCGGTTAGATAAAGCTGTTAAAATTAGTTTATAATCCGTTGTTAACAGTGAGATTGGCCTCCAATTCTGTGTCTGGTGTCTGGTGTCTGTGTGTCTGTGTGTCTGTGTGTCTGTGTGTCTGTGTGTCTGTGTTTCTGTGTGTCTGTGTGTCTGTGTGTCTGTGTGTCTGTGTGTCTGTGTGTCTGTGTGTCTGTGTGTCTGTGTGTCTGTGTGTCTGTGTGTCTGTGTGTCTGTGTGTCTGTGTGTCTGTGTGTCTGTTGTCTGTGTGTCTGTGTGTCTGTGTGTCTGTGTGTCTGTGTGTCTGTGTGTCTGTGTGTCTGTGTGTCTGTGTTTCTGTGTGTCTGTGTGTCTGCGTGTCTGTGTGTCCGTGTGTCCGTGTGTCTGCGTGTCTGTAAGTCTGTGTCTGTGTGTCCGTGTGTCCGTGTGTCCGTGTGTCCGTGTGTCCGTGTGACCGTGTGTCCGTGTCCGTGTGTGTGTGTGTGTTCGTGTGTGTGTGTGCGTGTGCATGTGCGTGTGCGTGTGCGTGTGCGTATGCGTGTGCGTGTGCGTGTGCGTTTTTCATAATGAAAACAGTTTACTTTTACAATATAGTGAACTAGCTATTATTTTTACATCGTATCTAAGTGTTTGCTGAATATCAGTACTCCAATTTATGTATGACAAAGCACTTAATATAAACACCACTTTTTTTCAATGCTGTTGACATTGTTTTCTTATAAGCACCACTTATATTCATTAATTAGCCTCTGCTTTAATCTTGCTTATAGATCTTTAAATAGTTGGTTGTAAAATTTGGGTTTTCACGTACGTAATAAAATGTTCATAAACTGTGCTAATTACCAGCATTTTGTTATTATAGTTTCAATTATTTTTGTAAAAGCAGTACAGGTCTTTTGTGAACACTGTTCTGAATTTTAATAGCTGTTTAATGATTTTAGTGATTTAATCCCACATTACTTTTGTTAGATTGCATGTTATAACAATGTGCCACCAATCTCCTTCGTGATTGCATCTCGGGCACTTGCTATCCTCAGAAATTCCTACCTTTTTTTAGAAAAAGCATATCGGCCAATCTGATTTTGACCAATCGCCATGCTACTATAGAGTCTAGTTCCAAGGAGGGTATTTTATAAAATTGTTTCCATGACAATAATTCATTTCCCCAGGACCCTTTCATATTTTCTGTTATGCCGAAAAACTTTTGGACAATTGTTTCGTATACTCCCCTTTTCGTGTGTTTATTGATTTCATTCGATACTAATTTTTTATTGTAACACACGTGAGAGCTTGATGAGCCTGTCCAAAACTTGTGAAATAGATTTCTGGCACAGTGTTTTAAGTGTTGTGTAGTTACTGTGTAATGTCTGTCTTACCAAAGATTAGTTTTTTAATAATAGTTGTTCATCAATCCATGTTTGCGCTTGTATGCAGTCATTGATAAAGTAAAGATCACATCTTTTCCATATTGCATTATCGAAACTTTTATGGCAGGTTTCGGGCCATAATGGACATTTATTTAAGAGTAATTCTTTTAAATCTTCTAGGCATATTGGAAAATTAAGGAATCTAAGAGGTATTGTGTTCCATGCCTCTATTAGGCTATTGATAAACAGTGTATTTTGATTGTACCTTTTCGCTGGTTTAAGGTAAAGTCCTTGCCAGTGATGCCTACTGTTGGTACATTTCTTTAAGTTGTATTCTGTCAGATTTTTCCAGTTGGAATTATCACTGCTAAGATATTTTGCTGTTGTTACAATTCTAAATGTTGTTACTTTTGACTTTAGATGTACTAGTCCTAATCCGCCTGGTTCAAGGGAACGCACAAGTGTTCCATACTTGTCTAATGTTTCTTACCATTCCATATTAAATGTATTAATTGTTTTAATATGTGATTGAGTTCTCTATCTGCGATTGGAACCACTTGTAGTATTTGCCATAATTGTGCTGTTATGAAGGTGTTCACTATTTTTATTCTATCTCTTATTGACAAATAGCTTGAACGATGTTTCCAATTTTGAATAGCTCTCTATGTCTTCATTTTTAATAGTTCGTCATTGTTTCTATAGTTAGTTTTTCGGAATGACTGAAGGAAATTCCCAAGATTTTGAGAACGCTTTTCCAGTCGCACCCATTTTTTGATATAAACAGTGTAATATCATCGGCTTATGCAGTAAAAACTAGGTATATGTTAAGACCAGAGAGTAGGGTGTGTTACAAGAAAAGCAATTTTGGTCTACATAAGTTAAGTAAGGGTTCTAAAGATATCGTGAATAAGCGACCAGATAAAGGACACCCTTGCCTTATTCCTTCATTTATTTTTACCTCGGCTGTTAATAGGTTTCCTACTCGGATGTGAAAGTAGGAGCTTGTGTAAAGTGCTTTAATTGCATTGATAAACGAGTTTGGAAAATTCATCTCTTCTAGTACCTTGAATAAGAAATCATGGAGAACGTTGTCACAAGCATTTTCTAAATCCAGGGAGATCACCGTTAAGGCCCTTTTTTCAGTTTCAACAAAACTTATAATGTCTCTGTGTAAGTGGAGACTATCGTATATTGATCATCCTGGAACACTTGACAATTGATCTGATTGCACTACTTGTCAAATGACACTCATTAGTCGGTTAGATAAAGCTGTTAAAATTAGTTTATAATCCGTTGTTAACAGTGAGATTGGCCTCCAATTTTGGAAGCTTAAGGGATCATGATCTAGATTTTTTATTAAAGTAATTACCGACGTTTTAATTAATTTTGCTATGTTACTTTTGCTTCGAGGCTGTCTGTTACTGAGTGATAATGAGCACTTCCAATTTTATTCCAGAAATGTAGGTAAAATTCAACTGTAAAGCCGTCTAAGCTAGGAGATTTGTTTTTGTTTAGTAGTTTGAGTGCAGTCGTCAACTCATCGAATGTAGTAAGTTCGTTTAAAATACGTGTTTGTGTTTCGTTTAAATGAAGTAAACCGAAATGCAACACTGCATCCTTTTTTGGTGTTAAAATGGATTTTGTTTGGTTTCAAAAAAAGTATGCACTTCCTGACATATTTCTAAAGGGTTTCTTATTATTTGGTTGTTTACCATAATTTGTAATAAAAACTCGACTTTTCCTGCTTTGATATTAGTTTTGTCCGGTATATGATCGTTAACAATTTCCAAATCTTGTTATTAATGCTTTTTGTGTTATTGGTTGTGCAGTTTTTGTGCTTGTGAAAGACATAAAATGCTTTTGTAATTGTTTGAGTTCAAAAAAGTTTGATTGATTTTTGTGTTTGGTGTAGATGAGTGTGGATGTTTTTATTTCTGTTTTAAGGCTAATCCATTTGTTCCATTTATCTTCGTGAGATGTCTTATTTAATACGTGTTCTATTATGTTATTTATGCAATCCGTATATTGTTCGTCATTTAGCAGTACGTTATGGAAACTCCAATATGGACTTCCTGTTGGTGTTGATCCATTTAAAATTAGTTGCACAGCTAAATAGTCAGAAAAGGATAATAAATTTGTGGCCCATTTCAGTTTATTGATTATATTTGTATTGTACAAGAGGAGATAGATCTATTATTGAAGCTGTGTTATTGGAGAAAAACGTGTAGCCAGGGATAGTTGGGTGCATAAATCGAAAGGAGTCATAAAGCTCTTTTCGGATGATTATTTCTTTTAAAAAGTTTTGAATTTTTATTTATTATTATTGGTAAGTAGAATGAGTAAATGTTAACTATGTTCGAATTTAAATCAATTGTGATTTTCTGTAATAATCCTTCTTCAATAATTTGCGTCTATATGAATTTAATGTTACTATTCCTTTTGATAATTATTGCGGTGCCTGTATAGTTTGAGGTTTTCGGATTACAAGCGTAAACATATTGGCTAGGATTAAGTATTTCTCGATGTTCGTTTCTGACATCAGTTTCTTGCAATAGAAGAATATCAGGTGAATGTTTGTCGATGAAAAATTGTAAGCATTGAAATTTATAATCGCTTTGTGTACTTTTAACATTTAATGAAATTATTTCACGTACTTGGCCATTTTGAGAAAAATTACGGTTTTTTTTTAGGTTTTATAAATAACCTTGTGATGATGCTCGTGACAACTGTGATGATTGAAATATTTCGAATTCGGAATCCGATGTCCGTTCTTCATTATGGATGAGTTTGGGTAACATTTAATTAACCTTTTGCATTTTTCTTTTAGTGCTCTTGTGGCAATATTTGGCAGTATTAAACTAATCATGTTGATTAGACCTTGAGTGTTCCAACGTGTATTCTCTAACCACTTGAATTAGAGTTTCGCTATTTTTAACTTTAAATAGGAAATGCTTAAAATTTTCGTGTGATAATATAAAATTGTTATTGGGCCACATAAACTTAATTTTATCAAGCTCTTCTCCGTTATCCGAAGTAGAACTCTCTTAGGTTGCTTTGTGGTTCTTTTTTCTTCTCTGCTAGTGTGTGGACTTAGTTTAGTGTGGTTAGTAAGTTTGTTTTCTGAAGTTTCCGTTATATTAGATGGTACTGCAGAAGGTGCGGGACGTTTTTTTTACTAATTTCTACGTTAATATCTTCGTTTATAGATTCGTTCTGTTCAGTGGGTACAGTTGAGGAACAGTTTTCAAGATTGCTCGTTGTGGCGGACTTTGCATGTTTTGTATCACTGTTTACTACAGTTTCGTTCCCTTCTCCACTATTCATAAGTGATATTATTGGAATAATAGTATTCTTATGTGCATTTATTAGCAATGTGCCCAAGTTCCTTACAGATAAAACATTTAATTTTATCATTGGTAATAAAAATTCTATAGTCGTCACCCTCGAAACTGATTACAATTGATTCTGGTATAGAATCGTTTTCATTTGGTAACACGTATACTTGTCTCCTGAAACTGTACACGTGACTGTAGTCTCCTGAACCAATTCCTGCTTCAATAAACGAAACTAGTGATATCAGCTCTACACTATTTGTTTTTAAACTGCATTCTATTACGCTGTGAGGGATTGACGGGCAAACATTGGATAGAACAATCCTTCGGGCTGGTTTTACGTATTTTCTTGCTGATATAAACACACCTTCAACTGTTATTCCACCGTGCTTTACCATAAAGTTTTCAGCGATTTCTTTTGAAGATAGGAACATGCAAATTCATTATTTGAAATTTTTGAAGCGAATAAAACATTTTGGGGCCTATTACTGAACCAACTACTATTACATAACCTTTAACTAGTATTTTATCAATGGCTTGCAAGATTATTGCTTGATCTTTTTTTTGGAAACATGCTGTTCTTTAATAGGTACATAGAGAATAAATTACGATTATTTTCATTTACATTAGAGGATATTGAGGTCGGAATCTCTGACGTCAGAAACCCTACAATTTTCAATATTAATAGACATTACGTAATATTTACATTAAAATCATTTATACTATCAAAGTCCATAGAGTTCATTTATCGTAATAAATATGTACAGGGTGGCCAACAAAGAATGCGAGGTACTGTACTATCCATCGTAGAGGCTTGCGCAAAAAAAAGCTATTACTAAAACGGCCAATACAAAAACCTGGAAAATATTTTCAAGGTTCTGAAATGGCCGTTGGGGGTGTAACTGCAATATTGAATCTAAAAAAGTGATGTTTCTGTGCACTCTGCTACATTAACGTAATA
The DNA here is from genome assembly GCA_036346205.1 of Vesta saturnalis. Lineage (NCBI taxonomy): Eukaryota > Metazoa > Arthropoda > Insecta > Coleoptera > Lampyridae > Vesta > Vesta saturnalis. The sequence goes on from JARFJB010000834.1 coordinate 957,515, forward strand.
AAAAAATAACTGATCTTTAAAGTCGAGGATAATCTGAACTTTTTCTGTTTGGCCCTTTTTCACGTATGTCTAAAAATAAAGTGGTGGGGGGTATTCAAAGGTTTCCTTAAATAAACCCCTGTATCTTCGAAACCGCTAAGTCAAGTTTGATACACCAACTACAAATAAACATGCAAGACAGCATTAACAACTTAGTAGAAATGGCAGAAAGTGTAGGTTTTAGGTTTTCCTCAGCCAAAACGAAAGCTATTCATTTCTGCCGACTTAGACACCAACATGTTGATCCCACTCTATACATCAAAGGAACCGAAATAGTGTTCCAATCAAATATTAAAATTCTTGGAGTTATTTTTGACAGAAGACTATACTTCAGAGAACATATCCAAATGCTCGAAATTAAACCTAAAAAGAAATGAAACATAATCAAATGTCTGTGTAACATAACTTGAGGGGCAGACAGAGATACGTTACTACTTTTTTATAAGTCATTTGTGTTATCTACCATAGATTACGGCTCTATAGTCTATTCTTCAGCCCGTCAGTTCCATTTAAAGAAATTGGATGGAATACATACCAGCGGACTTAGAATGTGTACTGGTGCATTTCGTACTAGCCCCATAGATACAACACATTCTGACTGCGGAATTCCAAACTTACGTCTGCGTAGACTATACTTAATCATTAATTATCTAGCAAAAATAATAACATTGCCTAATCACTTAAACCACTATATAGTCCATGATCAAAGCTATCAAGAACAGTACCGACGTATACCTACGGTTACTAAACCGGCCATAACACGAGCAACTGAAAAAGCACAAGAATTAGACATTACCATCCCTACACTATTTAATCGATCAATAAGATTTTATAGCATAATTAATAAATATCAATATAAGCTAATAGTGTACACAGATGGGTCTAAAACAAATCAAGGGGTTGACAGTGCCATATTTGTGAACAACAAGAGCTATTATTGGACACTTAATCCAATTGTCAAGTATCTACACCGCAGAACTGTATGGGGTTTGGCAAGCGTTGTTGTACATAAACCATCATAATATGCATACGTGTCTTATTTGTACTGACTCGTTAAGTGTTATAACGAGCCTAATGAATCATGATCACACTAGCGACTCTTTGACGGATATGATACAAGCCTTAATACACTCCATGAGTACAGGCAATAAATTAATCACTATAGCATGGATACCTGGACACATGGGAATATTGGGAAATGAACGCGCAGACGCAGCTGCACGAATGGGATCTTCCCATATGACGAAATACCTACTGAAATACGCGATTTCAAAAAATATATTAAACATAGAATTAATAGTATATGGCAAATAGAATGGGACAACTCGGGAACAATTCTACGACAAATCAAAAAAGACATTAAGCCTTGGAACAGAAATCCACATTTGAATAGGAAAGAAGGGGCGGTGCTGACCCAAATGACACTAGGCCATACTAGACTCACGCACCTACACTTACTAGGACTATCAAGAATGCAGAAATGCCACTTATGTGATAAATTATCAGTAAGCCACATTTTACTGAAATGCCCTATGTATGAAGAAGCAAGGAGAGTATTACCCCAACCAAGGACACCAGCCGGAATATTAGAGGATAATACCACAAAGATAAATAGTCTGATACATTTTTTAAAACAAATTAACTTATACAAAGATATATAATACATAGCCTATTAATACTCTAGTGGGAATAGCTAATGGCCATGTAGCCGATGCTATCCGAGAACGACAAAAAAAAACAAACTTGGGCGCGTTGAAATGAGATATTCTTGGGCTACAAATGTTATAATATTCGGTAATCGATTGGCCAAAAAGTCAAGAAATACATTGCCATTTAGAGGTTGCTCGAAAAAATATGGCCCAATAATTCTGCCTCACAGTATGCCACACCATACATTTAAACTCCAACTGCCTTGGCGCCGAACTTCACGCAACCAATGGGGATTTTCTGCAGACCAATAATGCATATTGTGCAGATTGACTCTCCCGTCACTATTGAAGGTGGCTTCATCGGTCCAAAGAATTTGAAAAAAAATTCTCTATTTTCGCGTATCATGTCTAACAAGTAACATCCAATGGCAATAGTCTAACCTTCGATCAAAATCTTCCTCTTTCAAGGCCTGATGCAAAATGACATGATATGGGTGCATTTTTAAAGTAATTAAAAAAATTTTAAACGAATACCTATATATTTTGATGGCCATTAGAACTTACCTATGGTTCTTCAAAATACTTTGAACCGTTGTCCGTGATATGCCCAACTCAGTGGATAATGCTCTTGTGCTAACATGAGGATTTCCTTCAATATAGCCCAGTACACGGTTAATATTTTCTTGTGTTCTTCCAATTCTTTGCCGTTGAAACGTAGGCCGAAAACTACCATTGGCTCGTAAGCTCGCCACTAGTCGGGGAAAAACTCTTATGTCGCAAGGACGACGATTTGGATATCGAACCGCGTAAACTCTTTTAGCTACTGCGGCATTCTGAAGACATTCAAAATAAACCGCAAGCAAATCAACAGCTTCATTATACGTAAAACGCATTTTGAAAGCACAAAAATTGCTCAAAGTAACGCGAAAGTATTGACAGTTATTGACAATTTGAGGATTATGTATGTTTTGTTTAGGTATATGTTTCCATTGCGTGCTTCTATTAATTGTATTTTTCGTATATATCCATAGTGAATATGCATTTAAACTAACAAAAAATAGGCCTTTCGTATAACTTTTAGCATTACTTACATGCCCGTGGTGATTTCAAAAAGGGTGATTTTATTCTGGTGAATAAATTTACAAACATTTAAAATCGCAATTTCTAGGTAACCTATTCAGAGCCGAAATTGAAGCTGCAGTTTTATCTAGCCATAAGAGACCTCAGCATGCACAGAGTGCATATCGAGCTTTTACAGGGGCATTAAAAACCTTCCTCCTTTAAATCGGTTAGTTTTAGGGCCACTTACATAATAGAAACAATTGCAGAAAAATATAGTTAAAAAAAAATAAAAATTTAAGGGATTTTCGTATAAAGTTTTCTTTGGGCGATATTTTAGGTTAGGAACAAGATATCTAGATGCGGTTTTCGCGAGCTTGTTTAGGCATCATTTAGCTACTTGTTCATGAAAAAAAGTCATACCAATGCATTTAACTTTTTTGCGAAAATTAACCGTTTCTGTCGGAATGTCGAGCAAAGCCCTCTAGTGACGATATGTGAAACTAACAAAACTTCAAATATTATATTTGTAGCCCAAGAATATCTCATTTCAACGCGCTCAAGTTTGTTAAAATTGGCTTAGCCGTTTCGAAGATACAGGGGGTTATTTAAGGAAACCTTTGAATACCTCCCACCACTTTATTTTTAGACATACGTCAAAAAGTGCCAAACAAAAAAAGTTCAGATTATCCTCAACTTTAAAGATCAGCTATTTTTTTTATTAGGTTAATATAGCAGAATTCACAGAAACATTACTTTTTTCAAGATTGCAGTTACGTACCCTAGCGGCCATTTCAGAAACTTGAAAATATTTACCAGGTTTTTGTATTGGCCGTTTTAGTAATATTTTTTTTGCGCAAGCCTCTACGATAGATAGTTTCCCAGATACAGTACCTCGCATTCTCAGTTGGCCACCCTGTACATATATGAGGCCTTACGGCATTCACTTACTTGATTACATTGCTGTTGTATTCTAATGTGCACTTTGTATTAAATTGAAAATAAATATTTTATTAAAAAAAACTAAATTTTTAGTAGTTATCTTAAAAAATAAAATTAAAATGGTTTTCAAAATGAAATTAATATTTATATTTTAAAAAAACTAAGTGACGAGGCCGTACGGCCTCCACTGTTTGGTTTGCAGTTTTTATTGTTGCTCTCAATCAAATAAAACATTAACAATTTTTTAAATTAAAACATAATACTCTTCGCAAAGAAAAATACTGCAACTGTAAAGTTAAATCACTAACAATTAGGAGCGAACAGAAAACAGGTTTTAGCTCAACGGAAAACGTTGTGTGTGTGTGTGTGTGTGTGTGCGTGTGTGCGTGTATGTGTGTGTGTGTGTGTGTGCGTGTGTGCGTGTGTGTGTGTGTGCGTGTGCGTGTGCGTGTGCGTGTGCGTGTGCGTGTGCGTGTGCGTGTGCGTGTGCGTGTGCGTGTGCGTGTGCGTGTGCGCGTCGGAGCGTGAGCGTGAGCGTGCGCGTGCGCGTGCGCGTGCGTGTTAATGTGCGTGTGCGTGTGCGTGTGTGCGTGTGCGTGTGTCTGTGTGTGTGTGTGTATGTGTATGTGTCTGCGTGCGTGTGTGTGCGCGTGCGTGTGTGTACTCTATAGCTTTCGAAGGACTTAACATATCAACTTGAAATTTGGCACACATGTAGGTGTCAGCTACCCAAAGCGACTGATTATTTTTGGGGCCAGTGGGGGTATGGAGAAAGGGGTAAAATTGGAGGTAAATACCCATTTTGGAAATTTTTATTTTTTTAGATTTTTTTCCTTTTAATATGTGATTGGTGAGTATTTTTTTCCCTATAATTTTTCTGTACAACAAACGGCTTACCAGAATTAGCAAAAAACCGTCACTTTAAAAACCGGTTTTTCCTAAATATCTCTCGAACTACTTAACATATTCAAAAAGTGAAAATACCATTATATAGGAAATAAAATTTTTCACCAAAAGTGTTTTTGCAATTTTTCAAAAATTGTGTCATTATCGAAATATTTCCAAAAACTCGACTTTGGAACCCGTCCACACGATTTTTTTGAAAATCAAATTTCTGGTCTAAAAGCATTTTTGTATTTTTTTTGTATAGTTAATCGTTTTCGAGTTATTTACAAAAGACCGATTTTTGATGTGGAAGTATTGATACAATTTGCAGCGGTTTTTGTACTGTAAATCGACCGTCCTGAATAGGCGGTATTACAACAACAATGTTGAGTATGTCGTTTTTATTACAAAAATTAATAGTTAGATATTCTACACATTTTTCATAATTTTATTAATTGATAAAATCTGTAACATTGTTATTTGCTGAAAAAAAATTGTTTATTGAGGTCAAGTACGATAGAAATGTTTTACAAAACAAAATAATATCTAGTAAGAAATATAACAAAAAAAGATACTCTTAACCTTATAATTAAAGCTCGGATACTTAGGCAAGTGCCTATTTTTTAGTTTTATAGGCCATGGCCTAGATAAAAGTGTTTCATCACGTTTGAGAGGTTTTTACATCAAAAAAAATTTTTTTTTGTGCCTACTGTGCTTATTTTCATCATTTTATAGAATAAGTGCCTATATTTTACCTTGTCTCATTTTATACGCCTATTTGGCTTATGTAACTGCCTAAAATGCTTGTTTTTCGTATTTTCCATACATTCGAATATTTAAATTTACGGCAATTTCCCAAACAGCTTAACATTTTTGCGAACAATAACGAAAACTTGGTAATCTCTACAATTATTATTTAATCAATAATTATAAGAGGATTAGAAAGTTTTCATTTCACTTAATCAATCACTAAATGAGTTCTTGGAAGTACGGAAATACTTTATTCTTATTTTCAGTACGTTTTTTGTTATTTAGAAATTATTTGTATTCAAAACTCAATCATATGATTTTATTTTATTTTAAAATAGAACTTTTACCTTTAAAATGTTTACAAACAAAGGCAGGTAAGCGCTGTGTGGGGTATGTCTACCTACTCTCCTTTGTTTAGGGATTAGGCATTTCTTATTTAGTGTAGTGAAGTTTAGAAGATGCCAGAACGCTGTCAATCAAATTCAGTCCTATTTCATACTGTTTTACATACTTTAGTTTTGCCACTGCGGGTAATACTGGCTTACTGCTTAGTCGTTGTTCCGCGTTCAGTGCGTATAGTAGCAATCATGCCGAAAACAAAAACTCCTGTAAGTCTCCTTCTTGTACAATGGACTAAAGATAAAGAATATTTTACGACTGACGGTGAAGTATTATTTTGTCAAACCTGCAATAAACAAGTAAGTGCAATTGCAACCTGAAAAATACTTTTTGTAATCGTTACTTTTAATACATAAAGAGAAAAGTGGTATATAACTAAATATATAAACTTTTTATTTATGTATTTAATTTGACATTTGTCAACAAATATTTCAAAATTTAATTTTTTTCTAATTTTATGTGAACGATTACAAAAAAATGTATTCGCAACACGTGCGCTGTCACCTTTTTGGTGCTCGGCCATATATTTTATCCCTCGGCTACGCCTCGGGTAAAAAAGAACAGCCTCGCACCAAGAAATGTGTAAACAGCGCACTAGTTGCGAAATCTACTATATTTTATTAAGTATTTATTTCAAGGGATATTAAATGTTAATACTGGAATTAACAATTTTAGGTACAATGTTCCAAAAAGTATCATATTACCCAGCATGAAAGTACCATATCGCATCAAAGAAATGCATGCAAAAGTAAAAGTCGACAAACCTTAATAACCTTGAATTCACCAGTGGAAAGCAAGATAAATAACTTTTATCTCGATTTGTGTCAATTATTTGTAGCTTGTAATATACCATGGTTTAAGGTAGAAAATGCTTGTTTTAAAAACTTTGTACAAAAATATTGCAACAAAGACTTGCCCCATGAATCCACATTAAGGAAAAATTATTTGCCACTGATTTATAAAAGTGTAAGGGTTGCCTCAATTTATAAATGTAATTGTGTTTAATAATTTGTAATTGTTTTAGTCAATTGATAAAATTAGAAAGGATATAGGGGAAAGTGACATATGGGTTTGTGTTGACGAAACCACAGATGTGAAATCTTGATATGTCTGTAATTTGATTGTGGGAAAATTAAGCGCTGATACCGCACCAACGTCTCATTTACTAGCATGCAAATTTTTAGAAAAAACAAACCATGCGACAGTAGCTCGTTTTTTAAACGAATCCCTGCGTAAGTTTTTTATTATTCATATTAAAAATATTCTCAGTTACAATCAAATTCGTGTACTTACGTACATGATTTGTGTGGGATGAGCAAAATGTTTGAATTAATTCCTAAATCTCTTCGGTTGCAGAAATTTTGTGGCCAGGAACAATTCACCATGATAGGGTTAGAATTTTTTATTCTGATGCAGCCGCATATATGAAGAAAGCGGGCGGTGGTTTACAAATATTTTATCCGAATATGGTACACGTAACATGCATAGCTCATGTACTCAACTTGGTATGCGAAGTGATAAGAAAAAAATTCGATGCTGTAAATACTTTGATTTCTTCTTCAAAAAAGTGTTTCTAAAAGCGCCTTTAAGGGTACAAGTATACAAAGAACGTAATCCGAATCTTCAGCTACCTCCGGAACCTGTACTGACAAGATGGGGTACATGGCTGAAAGCTGCTTTTTTTTATCACGAACATTTTGATGAAATTAAAAAGGTAAATAAGTATAATTTATATTTATAATTTTATGAATATGATTGACACAATTATATACAATACAAATATATTTGGAAATGTGTAGGTTGTAATGGATTTTGATGTTGAATCTGCAGAAGCAATAAGAACCGCACAACGATGTTTCAACGACGATACTGTTAGAAATGATCTTATATATATCAACGCTAATTTTAAAGTTATAGAAGAAAGCATAACAAAATTGGAATGTCGAGGTTTGCCGCTTACGGAATCATTGAGCATTTTAGAAACTGTGAAATTATCACTACCAGAAAGTCCTGGAGAAGCGGCGTTCTTAGCTACAGCAAAATTAAATTTTGTATTGAATAACAACACGGGCATTAAGATACTAACAAGTATTGGTAATATTCTTTCAGGAAAATCCAACACACTGTTACCTGAAAATATAAAACCTAGCGATATCGAAAAATATAAATACGCACCCATAACCTCCTGTGATGTGGAGAGATCATTCTCATCATATAAATTAATTTTAACCGATAGACGACAGAGCTTGTCTGAAAATTCATTAGAACAGCTATTAATTGGTTACTGTGAAGCAAAAAACGTTAATTAGTTATTTCTAGATATTAATTTAATATGAATTAACACTACTTTTTATTGTTTTATTTCTCATTTTAATACTGTTTAAGCGTAAAATGTAATACTATATTTAGTTGTATAAAATATATTACGGTTAATGAGAAATCACCCAATTACTAGACTCCAAGTTATTGGATTTAATCCTGTATACTGCCTATATGAGTGCCTAAAATGTATATTTGACTGCCTATCCTGCTTAGATAAATGCCTAAATATACACTTTTAAGCGCCTAGATGCCTGCTTATTTTAACATTTTTTAGTGCCTAAACATCCGAGCTTTACTTATAATGTAATGACTCGTCCAAATTATTTCGACGCTTCACAAATTTTTCTAAAACTTAGGAGGAGCTTAAAAATTATAAAATAAAATGGTATTTTTAACAATGTTCTTGAAGAATGATCACAAGTTGTCTAATTTTGAGTGCAGGCTCCCATTTAGCTTATGTTTAATTGTAATGCACGTGTGTCAATGTCGATAACTATGTAGACGTTAAATAATCATTCTGATACCAGTGAAGGACCAAGAAGTGTATGAATTACCTTGAAATACCACAATAAATGATAGATATTACCATCAGGTGTGTAACAAAGTAGCATAATTAGGCGGTTCATACACTTCTTTGTTCGCCTTTTAGTGGACTGAATAAGTGGCAAAAATGTTTAAAAAAATATTTTAAGGTCTATATTTAAAGAACGATAGACTAGGCCATCTGAAATCGGCAATTACAATATTTTTTAATAGGGGCAACTTTTTTTATTGCGAAATTTGTCAAAAATCTGTCAAAATTATGTTTTATTACTTTTTCACACATACCTCGCGATAACTCCGGAACTAAACAAGAAATTTAAAACTTATTTTTTAATCGGAAAAAGAAACGTAAGCGAAGACTACTGCGTTAATTTCATTGGTATACAAGACCTAATTTTTTTGTAAAGCTATAAAAAACTTTAATATTTATTTTTTTGCAGCACTATTTTCAGTAAGTGACAGATTTTTTGTTTTAAGAAATATACTGTTTGCTTATGAAACAAGCCCAAAGTTTCAAAAAAGTTTTTGAAAAAAGAATTACTATTCCAAGTCTTTCAGTTTTCGAGTTCTAGGCAGTTAAAGTTGAACGTTAATTCCGCGCCCCCGTTTAAGCAATAACCAGGCCGTGGCCAACGGCCCTGCGGCTAGCTTTAAACACTGTTAGCGTTATTGTGAGGGCGTCGATTTAATTATACCTGTTGTAAATGAAAGTTCCTAAACATTTTAGCTATCACTTTAGTTTACTCAACTCAATAATAGTATCCAAAAAACAAAATTGAACATAAAATTAGAAAAAAACCTCATTAAACTCATTATTCTCTAAAAAATCACAAAAACATTAACAAAAAAATTCTAAAACTAATTAAACCAAATAAAAAAAACATATTTTAAAAGTTTTCATCTTCGCAATCTAACGAAATTTCATTTGTTAGGCTGTTACTGCAATTTGCATATTTGCAGTCACTGCAGCATTTTAACCCTTGTGAAATGCAGGTACAACTACTATTTATATAAGTTTTGTGAGAACATCGTATCGACCATCGGGCACTGGTTCTTGAAATCTTCGAATGGGTTCGTTTTAAAAGATTCATTGGAGCCTGATTCTGATAATACACTTTGATCTCGTAATGGTTGGAGGGTTCAGGTAGTATCAGATTTATTTTGGTAAGCTTTGATGTATTGACAATAACAACTTTTGTCATATTTAGCATCATACGCAAAGAGGTCCTGGTAACCAGCTAATTTAGAAACCATATCAATATCTTGTCGCTTTTGGGCAGCTTTGATTATTTTAAAAGTACATATTTTTGCCGGTCCCAAAAGAGACAGCAATTTACTTGACATCTAACGGTTAACTGTTTCTGAGAAAAAAAAATAATACGAAGAAAACAGTTTTTACCTAAATGTGATATCAAGTATTTTTCAGTTTTTTAAATAATTTCCTACTACAAATGTATAGAAATAATTCGCATAATGGATCAAGATACAGATGTAATTTGTCTTTTATAATTCTAAGCATTATATTTTCATAAAATTTCCCCCCAAAAAAATTGTTAATCTACCCGTCTGCGCAGATCCATTACATATTAGGGAATATTAAATCCGTCTTTATGCTATCTTGTCCGAGACGATGACGCGTTTTCGTTGTCACTGATTTGAGGAATATTTCCAATATTTTGAGAACTAATAAATGTTTGTATGCAAGTTAAATGAAATTTTACTTTAACCATTCCTCGTTTTTGGACCGCAGAAAAACCCCCCTTAGAAATGAAACTCCTATGCTGAAGTGAAAAATTATTTTATACTTCGTTAATCAGACGCTTGGCGCTAGTGTTTTAATTTGTAATTTGGCGGTAAATTTAAATTCAATCTGTTCCAAGTTTTGTCTATTAACCACAGCTATTTCGATGTATTGACGTAATTACAGCATTTACAAACTATAAAATTGACAATTATAAAGAAATCAACTTTATAGCTTTTGTGAATGATGTAATGAAAGCCTACATCGAAACAGCTGTAATTAAATAAAAAGAAATAAAAACTACGACAAATGTGGCGATACAAAAGAGGATGTGTATCTTCTGTGGTGATACCATATTACAATGGTGAGAGTTGACATTATCTAATCTAATTTGAGAATATGATCTAAGAAGCTGTAAAAATTATAAAAACATAAATCCCTTCATATAATTTATAATGCATTACGAAGTAAGTGACGAGTTTATTATACGTGATACTTAGCTGTACCAGTATTTAACTTTACACAGTAATTGTTTCACAAATAATGTCGTCACTATTTGGAAGTTCCATATCTGCAATGATTTAAAATGTATACATAAATCACATATAATACATTTCTGGAATAGTATAATAGTAAAATTATATATATATATATATATATATATATATATATATATATATATATATATATATATATATATATTAATTCTACATCGCAAAATCACCTTAGACCTTCAGGTAGAAAAGGTTGTTACGATTACAAATTTAACATGAGCTATAACAAATCTAATTAAAAATTATTATTAATTTTATTAAATACATAAATAAAAAGTTTACCTCGTATAGGATTTGAACTTACGACATCTATTTTACTAGAGTTTGCCAGAAATATGATAGATTTATACATCTCTTGACATGATCTGCATGTTCCATCCAAACATCTAATAATTGTTCATTAGCAATTAGATAACGATGGCTAGGGTGGACATTATCCGTATACCCTCTTACACTACAAGGCTTAAGTTTTACAGTTGACAGTTTCCCAAACACAAAAACTAAGTCGCTTATATTGTAACAACCCTTTTTTGAGTTGTATTAAAATATACCTTAATTTAATGTCTTTCATTCGTTCTATTGTAAATATAAGAAAAAAGTTTTTAATTATTGAAATATAGGTATGAGGTAGGCAACTTAATTTGCATATCTTCATAGTACATATTTTCGTAAAGGTTTTATATTCCCACTTCAAATTTTATTCTGGTTTTATCTGCGTCTGCGCAACGCGTCATCTTCATCTGACTTCCTGAAGCAGGAAGCTTTGTTTTGGGTTTTCCCCTAAATTTTGTGTGAAAGTGCCATTAATTTGATGGTAAGATATTTTAACGCATTATACAAAAAATTAAAACATTTGCTCTTTTCTGGCACTTTTATTTTTCACTGTTACTTTAACTTTTACTTTTACATTTAATATTACCGCTTTGGATTGCACAATTAATTTTACTGTTGCGCACGCTTTCATGTCATGATTGCAAGTTTTGCATTCAAAACTTCAAAATAATGCAATAAATATTGGATTCAAAACTTCAAGAAGAAATTTATAAGAGATGAAATTCCTTTCATGGGTTGGTTTACTACGTAAAACATTATTTCAAGATATTACGCAATAATGGTGTCAGGATGACATCACCTTGGTTGACCGTTTCGTAAACATTTAGATACCAGAGGTTATTAAAAAATTTGTGTACAAAAATTTTGCAAAGGTATTTATGTAATAATTTTTTTAGTAATTTAAGGATAGTTTTAAGATATATTTTATTTAACCATATCATATTAACTGTCAATAAACATAGTTGTATATTTTTATTTTTTTACATTTTGATAAAATTTTTATTGTTAACAAACTCGGTTTAGTTGCTCCGAGCAGAATTAAAAAATAGCTTGGCGTCCGAGATCATTTTGTTAGTATTACATTGCATTTTTATTATTTATGTTAAGTGAAAATAACATAGCAGATTTAGTGGTAATTAAGCAAATCATAAGATTTGAATCGACCCACTTTAAACTACCGACCTGAGTCAAAGGCACTATTTGTGGTGAATGGTTTGTATCTCCAGTTAGTTTGACGATTTGTGTGTTTAGGAGAACTTATTTCTTTATTATATTTATTTCTTTATTTCATTATTATTATTATTATACTGGCACCATCACCACATATTTTATAATATGTAGCAATCACAATTTATTGTTCTAAACTTAAAACAACACTAACGAAACTTCACTAACAATACAACTAACACTAGGTAATAGTCTTTTTATACACTATACTATACTGTATACAATAACAAAACAAATTTTAATTTGATGAAACACCAAAAACGCAGAAACGGCAAAGGCACACAAAACTAATTAAATTTAGGTTATGATGATTCATAGAAATCTATGTGATGACGTTAAAATTTTACTGCGTCTTTTCATGAAGATCTCGTAAATCTCGAACAGTATCGAAAACTATCGAATCAAAAACATTAGCGCCAAGTGTCTGATCGACAAACTATTAAATAATTTTTAACCTTGAGCTTACGACTTTCGTTTCTAAAGTGTTCCATGTTTTGGACACAAACGTTTTCCCTTTTTTTTGCAGCACTTGTTTTTAATCCGTGCAATCTGGGATTTTGTGTCATTTGTGTGTCATATTTGTGATTTCCTCGTAAAGTCTGTTCACAAAATAAACACTTCATTTTAACAAAAAAAGTTATGTGTATACGCACACGCGCACATCCAAAAATTACGTACGTAATTGCAGTAAAGTTAACGCGAATGCTGTTTGTTAGCAACTAGATCAAGTAATCGCAATTTTTTTCAGGAATAGACAGGTAGTAGCATGCTGGACGAAGATGAATGTCTGCTCGTTGACTTAAAAGGCGAGGCGCAATGATTAAACGCGGCTTCAGAAACTTTCAACTTTGGGTAACTATTCCTTGAAAACTATAAGACTTAGAATAGTGATACTTTTGTTTAAAAATTTGCAAAATTTCTTAAAACAAAAAGTTTCTCCTTTGCCGAAAATAGTACTGCAAAAAAGTGAATATTAAAGTTTTTTACAATTTTACAAAAAACTAGGCTTTGTATACCAATAAAATTAACGCAGTAATCGTCGCTTACGTTTCTTCTGTCGATTTAAAAAGAGTTGTAAATATCTTGTTTAGTTCCGGAGTTATCGCGAGTTTTGTATAAAAAAGTAATAAAATATAATTTTGACAGATTTATGACAAATTTCGTAATTAAACATGTTATCCCTACTAAAAAATGTTATCCATTTCAGATAGCCAGCTACCTTGTCCATCATTTTATAAAGATGTTATGTGCTTGCACCTTAAAAAAAATCGAGAAGGAAGCGATTTTTTCCCCGTTTTCAGTCAACTATTTGTGTATTACACGTTTTACTATTCTGCGTACATTGTAGGGTTCCGTGAAGTTATTACAATTTTGGATCTCGGCCTCGAATTTATAGATTTTGTAATGGGACTGCTTATTTTTAGGGTTTACACTAGCACCGCCATTGTGTCCCAAAGCTTTCAAAACCTAGCGCCAAGTTCCTTAGACCTAGTGCCACGAATTTTTATTTAGATTAAACTTGTAGATATAGATATTAATATTCTTTTTCGAGGAACACTATATTAGCCCTACCACCATCATTATGAACTGGACAGTTTAAAATTTAGACTTGGGACCAGCTATTGCCACAGTCTTCCATGCTATTATTGTATCCACGATAGTTGGCGTCACGTCATAGGTATCCGAATGAATGCACGACATTCCTTTAAACAATCATTAAAGCTTAATACATGTTTATGATAAAGATGGCAATACAATTTGCATGTGTTTTAAGTAAAGACATGCGTATAGGTGATCGTCAGTGAAAATAAGAGAGAAGTGAGTATGTCCGTATGTCCAACAGCTGACTTCAATCAACGTTTCAACTTAATATTGCACGGATTCTGATTTGACGTCAATCTGTCAAATTTTTCATTATTTATAACTTCATCGTTTTCTTTTAGTTTACACCGTCTCGTATTATTGCTGTTCGTTGTTGTTTTGCCCTTATATTTACTCGTTCTTATAGCTATTTGTTCAAATTATCAAATTATTACCTGAAGACAACGAAGTGTGGATCGAAAGACTAATCAACCAATCAAAATAAAAAGTCAGCACTAACTTCACATAAATTGTTTGTGTACTTATTGAAAAATGTGAACATATTTGGAATCTATTCTATTCACTATAAAATTATACATATTGTTGGAATTATAAACTCATTTAAGTGTAATATTATTTGTAACTTACTCCTTAAATTATGCTGCGAATTTAAGTTCTGTGATGAGGACATTTGGTTAGCGATAAAGATTCTAATGGGCATTTGAAAACAATAAGTTAATTAACACAACAGCGTCTGTTTACCTGCAATAATAAACATCAATGCTGGTAAAGATAATGGAAAAAATTTTAGATTTCAACTGGTTTGAGTTACCATAACATAACCTTACTTTTGATATATAAGTTATTCCATGTAATTTTTTTTCTGTACAGTGGGGTGCCGTTCTAATACATGTTTGAATGTACCTATAAAACATACTTATTACACGAATTTACGAAAATTGTAATATTTTTAACCACAAAACAGCATGTTTTGACTATCCAATACAACATTAGTGCCAAACGTATCGCCCAGAGAACGAGTTCAATCGCAGCAGACGTTAATATTTTTGTTGCACTTATTAGAATTCCGCATTTAGCTTTACTAAGCTCTGATTAATTTTTTAAGATACGTTTGAAACATAATGGATTAATTAAGCACGTAAAATATTACTACAACAATTTTAAAGTATTATTTGCAACACTGCCTTTTTATAATTTGGCAGATTTCATTCCTGACGTCATTATTTCTTAAATATATAAATGACGCACCATTGCCTTCAAATATTAATTTTAATATATACAATTACAAGTAATGACGTGTACGCCAACTTTCGTGGATACAACTACATATACACTCGAGTGATCCGTATATCGGGTTCGTCCGGAATGTCTAGTATTTTGCGCAGCCAAACCGTGTTTTACATTTTTAGGCAGAGAAAGCATTATGCTTTTAAAGTTTCCTAGTTCTGAAACCCGATCAACCAATTAAAAACGGAACTATACACTTCGCGGTGCCACACCAAATGACGATGGTATAAAATGACAAAATGCCATGAAAGCGTGTGCGTGGGGGTGTGCGTGTGCATGTGTGTGTGCGCGTGTGTGTTCGTGTGGATTTATGTTAATATCCACGGTAACTCCAAAAGGACAAATTTCGTATTTATGCTTGTTTTCATTTCTCCTGGAGCTGATTAGATTTTGGGAGAAACTTAACGACTGTGTATCTCAACGATATAAAAATACCAACATATCTATTAATTATGTTCTACGCAATTTTTTTATTCCATGCGTAATTCAGCAGCAAAGAAGTTCCTAAAGTTGAATTTAAGTGTTAGTTCAATTTTTTTCAATATCTGAATAACTTAACAACTTTATAGGAAAATGTGTAAGTATATATTTTAAGAAAATTTGATTTTAGCTAACTGTTATTTATAAAGTATCTCAATATACAGTCAAATAAGTCTAAAAATTAAATAAATAAGATTGAAAATGGATAGTGTATTATCGATATTTTCTATAAGTGGACGGGTTTGGAATTTTCTTTCTCTACCTGACATGCAATTTATCCTAAAAATTATCTGGTGTGGAACAATACACGACCTTACAACCTACAAAAAGGAAATACAAAGAAATGAAATAATTTTAATAATATCAAATAGCATAATTAAGCAACCCCTTTTTTAATACGTTCATAAGGAGAATAGGCGATACTGTTAAAACAAAAACATTAATCTATGTCAGAGGGACGTTTAAAATATCATGTCAGATAGAGGCTAATAGTCATGTAGATGTTATCTTGAAGAAAACATTCCAAAACCAATAGCTTCGATAAAAATCGATAATAAAGTTTAAGAATTTTCAATCTTACTTAACCGTTTTCTAATGCATTTTGACTTTGAATTAAAATACTTTATACAGAAAACGTATGTGGAATTAAATTACCTTTAAAAAATATAACTTCACACATCCGTATAAACGCACGCAGACACCCACGCACCCACCCATTCACGCACACGCGCACCCACACACACACACACACACAAATGCACACACGCACACGCAAATACGCAGACACGCAGACGCGCTCACACGCACACTCACTACACACCACACACACACACACACACACACACACACACACACACACACACATACACGCACACAAACACACACGCACACAAGCAGGCATGCACACACGCACACACGTACACGCACCCATACACGCACGCACAATATTACACACACACACACACACACACACACACACACACACACACACACACACACACACACACACACACACACACACACACACACACACACACACACACACACACACACACACACATACACACATACACAAGCACACAAGAAGACATGCGCACATGCATACACGCACACACGACACTTGTACACACGCACACGCGCACACGCGCACACACACGCACACACGCGCGCACGCGCGCACACACACTCACGCATATACGCACACACGCACACACGCACACACGCACACACGCACACACGCACACACGCACACACGCAAACACGCACACACGTACATACGCACACACGTACATACACGCACACACGTACGCATACATGCACAGAAGCCCACATAAATGCATGCACGCGCGCATGTACGAGTGCAAGCACGCGTACACACACATGCACCCACCCGCACATGCACGCGCACTCACACATACGCACGCGCAGACGCACGCACGCACGAAGCACGCATACACGCACGAACTTTGAACTCAAGGACGCACGAATACACAAACGTACACACGCACACACGTACACACGCCCACATGCACTCACGTACACACACACTCACGCATCATAAGTGCATACGCGTACACACGTACGCATGCATGCACTTACGCACACATAAATGCACGCACGCGCGCACGTACGTTTGCACGCACGCGTACACAACTGTGCACCCGCACATGCACGCGCACGCACACACACGCACGTACACACGCTCTCACGCACGCCTCTACGTGGAGATTAGTTTGTTTTCGGTCATATTAGCTAATTGCTAATAAAAAGTCGCAGATCAGGCATTTGACGTACGTAATATATATTTATACATTTTGTTTGGTTTTAACCAACGCTGAGTATTATATAATATGATTATATGAAAATGTAAACTTTCACCATTATTACACATAATAAAATACTTATATTTTTTTGGGGTCTTTTTATGGTGTATTTTTATATTATCCGATTTAAACGTTTCGATAACACTTACAGCTATCTTCGTCAGTAGTAATATCTATTAAAATTGTTAAAGATGCTAAAACAATTTTGTGAAAGTTGAAAAATTAAAACATACACATCAGTCTGCTATTAATATAACAATTTTAACAGATATTATTACTGACGCAGATAACTGTAAGTGTTATCGAAACGTTTGGATCGTAGAATACCAAAATACACCATCAAAAAACCCAAAAAAAGATTAGTACTTTATTATAATATGATCAGTTCATTATTTCGATGATAGTTATTTACATCATTCAGGAAGGGACTATAGATTTGTAAGTATAGACAGAATTGTGAGTTGGCATCCAACACAGTGAATACTTGCAAAAACAGTTCCTGGACATGTGGTATACAAAATGTTTGGTGCTGACGTTATTAATTCATTCTAACTTTACTTTAGACAATGTTTTTGGTGATACCATTACATTTTAAGCTATGTTGACAAACTAAAAATTTCAACGTTTTGCCGGCCCATGTCTTAAACAATAGGTTTGTCAACGATTTTGACGATTGGTTAGTATTTCCGGACGGAAATAATTATTGTTTTATTGTAATCCTTGGTACAATATGATTGATATATACACAGCAGTCCTGCAATGTCGTTGAAACACCCAAGACACATCACTTTATGGTAAGTGTCTATATCATTGTTGCAAATTTATTTGTTTCAATCAATGTTCTTAATAATTACAGTATAGTTATTTGTTTTTCACTAAAAGTTTACAAATTTTAGAACCAAATATTGACGATTTAATTTGATTTGGTTATATAGCTTGAGATTCTTTTCTCACAACACGATGGCTGTGTGATGTATAGCTGTTATTCAAGAATAATTCAAAATTGACAACAACCTCATTATATACGTGTGAAATAATCTGTACCTTCTAAACGGTCTGTACATATAAATACGTGTACGAACACGAAAATATAGAGGGGTGGCTATAGTTTTAAAATTCATGCTGTCTAAACCTAGGTTCGGTACTCTATAGCTAGTATTGGTTGTTCTAGCGTTAGCACAGCATCCCCTGAAAACAAAAATTAACTTCTTTACAACGGCCTAACGAACTTGGTGCTAGGTTTTGTACATTCCAGCTTTAAGTGATTGTCCTAGCGATAATGCAGCCCCCCCCCCCCCCAAGAAAAATTGTTATTTTTATACGGTCAATAATTATCTAAAAAAACTTCAGGGTAAACAGAACACAAAACAATGCAAATTGAAGCTTTCTAAAGTATGGCGTTAGCTGGTGCTAGGTTCTAGCTTAGAGCACACCCATCCCCTCCTCCCGAAAAGGAAAATTGATATATTTTTATACCGACAATCTTTTTATCTAAAGAATTTCAGTGGCGTTAGCTCTACAAAGCACATAACGTCAAAATTTTATAGCAAAAGGCAAAATGGTGGTGCTAAGAAAAAAAGTGAATGTAGCGCTAGCTCTATAGAATGCTATATTTGGAGTCCAAAATCCAAAATCGTTAATGGTCAAAATGGATAATGGCTACTAGCCAAGAAAAGTAACCTTTAAATAAGTGTTATATCGCGTTGTGTGCATAGTTTGCCGTTTAGTGTAAAGAAAAATGCAGCATTAAGCTGATAAATCCATTTTTGAAATTGGAAATAATATGAATCAAAAGATTAGTAACTCGAAATCAATAATTATCAATCAAATTTTAACCCGTAGGCTAAAATATATAAGTAAACATATAAATCGATACATGCATATATCTACATGCTTGTGGCAGTGTAGTTACTTCTAGAATGTAGTTAGATATAAAACCATTAATATCGCTGCTATTGTAAACATGTATACTTCACGGCAAACATTGACTCAACATAAAAATAAAATCATGTATTTACTCAATTTCGCGAGTGACGTTGAAGGCACAGGTATAATAGTAGATTATTATGTGAAACGTTAAGTTGATCATTATTGAGCGACATATTGATCAACTAACACGTCGAACTCAATATACTATTTTATTTTCAAGCCTCAAATAAGTCTCCTTTGGAGTGACGACTGACAGAAATTTTCTATCAAAATCACATTATCCTAGCCCCATTCTTAGTTTCAATCTGAAATTTTATATTAAAATCACACTGTCCTAGCCCCGTTATTAGTTTTAACTTCAGTCTCATTATTAGGTTGAAATGAATAATGGCGCAAAATTGACAGTAATAATGGCAAATTTATTGGCCTCTTGCGGATTAAATCATTTATATCGATGAAATTACATGCGCACAAAATGTGTGGCAAAAATTGGAACATGACTAAAAAATTCATACTCTTCTGCACAAATAAGCACAAAATGCGAAAAAGATTAAGCATTAACTCAATTTCAGTTTAACCGATGTTCTGCCCCCAGCGTGTAGTTGGGGGGGATAGGTATTATCACCTAAAATTGCATAAGAAAAAATTGACACAAAATGAATACAAAATTACGTAGTGTGAATCACCCGAATATTATGTAGCATTTCCAGTTTCACAGAACTCTTGTTTGGGCAAGTTTTTAAAAACGTTCAGCTCCAGAATACCATAACCAAAGAGTACTTATAAAATTATTTTGAACGCTTTGCCACATTTAAAAAGCAAATAGTGAAATATTTTGTTTTATAACATCTTAATAATTAAATGCTGTTACTTAAAAATAAATTTTGACAAAAAAGTATTTTTTGCACGATTGTTTACTGGTTGCGAGGCCCAACTCGTCGGTAAAATTTTACTTACCGACGTCTTTTACTTACCAACGTAAAATTATATATACTACCTATATTTCACAACAATAAGAAAAAAATGTTGACATTTCTATTTAAAACGTCACTTTTGACTTCGTTTATTTAGTAGATATTAAATAATTTCAATTGTGGTAAAATTAATACAATCGTGCAAAAAACAGTGAGCATCACGAACATTAAGGGTTGTACAAGTCTCCGGCCAAATTGGAGGTGTTGCTATCGCTCAGCCTCCAAACATGGTCGTCGACCGGTAAACGTCCCTTACTGTTCTTGATACCCAGTATACTATTACAGTTTAGTTTCAATTCTATTATTATGCATTTTACAAAAAAAGAAATATGTATAATAAGAATTATTATTAATTTTATTAAATACATAAATAAAACGTTTACCTCGCGTAGGATTTGAACCTACGGCCTATACTTTGCTAGAGCACCGCGCTAACCAACTGCGCCATCAAGGTTCAAGCCCCAATCGATGTAAATTTTGTTTTTATGTATGTAGAACTGATGTAAATTCTAAATGTAATGAGATTACAATCAAATTACTTATTTTAATGGAATGTGAGTCTGCAATATCACAAGGATTCACACATACCATTGTAATCTCATTACATTTAGAATTTACATCAGTTCTACATACATAAAGACAAAATTTACATCGATTGATGGCGCAGTTGGTTAGTGCGGTACTCTAGCAAAGTATAGGTCGTAGGTTCAAATCCTACTCGAGGTTAACTTTTTATTTATGTATTTAATAAAATTAATAATAATTTTTAATGACATATTTACCTTTGAACTTATTCGTTCATAACAAAAACTTATAATAATGTACAACAAGAATTGCATTATATATACTTACTTGCATTCATCTAGTATATACGAATCTACTAAGTTTCGAATTATCAGGTAACCATTTTCTGCGTAAAAGGTTTTTTCTGTATCTGTTAGGTAATCGTTATTTTTACATTTATTTATTTTTGAAACAATTCTAAAATTTAATTTAGAAGTTTATATAATTCTTTTATTTATAAAATGTTACACTAGAATACCTACTGCACTCATCGGTATGTAAATTTTTTACCGTAACATATACTGGATTTATACTGTAGATTTTTCTGATACACTTGAACATCGTAGCCAAGAACCTATTTGTCGCAACCTATAATCTTTATAGCTGTAATTGTTTACTACCAATTCTCAATTTTATAGTCGAATTCACGAAAGAGTTCTAGTTGACAAGTTACACAATTCATTTAACTTATCTGTAAGATAAATGAATAATAATGAAAAAAAATGTGATAAAAATATCCAGACACGTTTATTATGAAAAATAACAAAAGTTCACACAAATTTAATTAATTTTGTAATAAACATGACGTTGCATTATTTGTGGGACAATTATTCACACTTCCGCTGTGCCCAACTTTGTAAACATGTCAATGTTTGTTAACTGTTGATTCCATGCGACCTCACACAAAAATGCAAAGGGATTAAGACAGGTGTAGGCCATTAAAATTTTTCCACGTTATTCCATATACTGACCAAGTCACTTAAGATCAAGAAACTGGCGCACGTTACCTCAAAATGAGGAGGCCCCATTCTGTTGAAACCAGATATCCTAATGAGGCAAATTGATGCCTTTAGTATCTGTGAAAAGACCAGCTAAACTGGAACCCAATCAATTCTAAGAAAACCAAAATAATACAAAAAAAAATAAAGTCCTAGAAGACGTTACATTGTCTTTTTCTTTATGCTGACTATAAGACTCTTATACGCAATGGGGATTTTTTCTTACACAATACCTACAGTTACCTATTAAAAGTCCCCTTAAGACAAAAAGTGGCTTCGTCAGACAAGGTAATGTTATTTAAAATGTTATGATCCATATCGCAGCGTAACTATTGTCTAGTAGAAGCATGAAAATTTAGTCTCTTAGTCTATTTTCGAGTGCTTACTTACGTTGCCAGCTGCTTTAAATCCTTCAATTAATTTACTCGTAGTCCTGTCACGGTGTTCTTGATTAAATAAGGTGCACGTTTCCGAACGTGTTCGTAATTTTTCACGGAAACCAATCATAATTAAATTTCAGTTCAATTCTGTCAAGTTTGGAATTTTATTTCATTAAAAAAAAGCTGCGGCTCTAGCTACACATTGGTTAGAAGTTGAGAAATTGTCACTTCAAACTACCAATTGCTTTATGGTGACTGTAGCATAACAATTATAATAATAATAATCTATTGTTGTTCTACAGACAAAATCCAATTACAGAACTATATATATATATATATATATATATATATATATATATATATATATATATATATATATATATATATATATATATATATATATATATATATATATATAAGCGATAACTTTTAGCGGTGTATACATGTACATAAATATAAACATAAAAATATAAAAATAAAAATAACATACCACTACTTATGGCTACTAAGCGCGCACATTTTGTAGAATGACCTAAAGTTAAAATTAAATCTTACAAGGAAGAGAAAAACAAGAAAGGAAATAAACTTAATGATAACTTAAATTCAGGCTCAGCTAATTACTTATTTATTGCAGCAGCCAGGATGGAAGGAAGCGAACTGAAATTAGATCAACTAATATACAAATCAGGTTGTAGTTGACAGATAAACGTACGGTAGGGCTTTTGTACAACATATTAGTTCCTGTTGAATATTGAAATGTTTGCGTATTCCTACAAGTACTCGAAGGAGTGAAGAAATTAAGATTGGATAACATATAAGGTCAGTCAATAGAATTATGTAGTAATCCATATAGAAATTTTAGGCTGTTTAGCAAACGACGGTTATCCACAGGCAAAAGGTTAAATCGTGAAAGTAGCAACTCGTTTGGATATCCTTTTTCTAGATATGACCCGTCAGTTTTAAATGCTACGTATTTCAACTTACGCTGTACCCTTTCTATAGCATTAGTTTATAGTTTCATAGATAGGATACCACACTAAGTCGACGTACTCTAGCTTTGGTCTTACCAGAGCAAAA
Organism: Vesta saturnalis; assembly: GCA_036346205.1. Taxonomy (NCBI): domain Eukaryota; kingdom Metazoa; phylum Arthropoda; class Insecta; order Coleoptera; family Lampyridae; genus Vesta; species Vesta saturnalis. The sequence goes on from JARFJB010000834.1 coordinate 981,072, forward strand.
TAAAGACAGAAAATTGTCTTGAGATTGTTGAAGGATTTGCAGTTCCTAATAATAAAGCCCAATGTTTTAGAGACGGCAGAATAAATGTTTTGAACGTGTTCAGTAAGTTGGAGTCTGTGGTCAAAAAAAGTCTTTTATAGTATTGGTACGATTTAAGGTTACTGTATTAACGGAATAATCGGACAAAACGAAGCCGTGTTTTTTGGCGAAAGACACCACTTTACATTTGTTTATGTGTAACTTCAAACGGTTTGTACTGCACCAAGATTCGATGGAATTTAGTAGTTATACCATGCCGATCCTAACCCAAAAAGTCACTAGAAAAGTTATTAGATTTGAAAAAAGTCACTAGAAAAGTAACTAGATTTGCAAGGTCACCTTGGGGGTCAGATGATAGCTGGTTCGCATCCTCGCTAGGATGTGGTGTATCATAGCTAAAAATAGTCGGTGCTTGTCTGCAGTAAAAGATGGTCGCGTCATAGCTAAAAATAGTCGGTTCGCGTCTTAGCTAAAAATTATAGTGACAGCACCATCATTAAAAATAGCTGGTGCGAGTCATTATTACAAAATAGTAGGTAACCAAACACAAGTGTGGTTTGAATCTCTGCTATGCAAATATGTCACAAAGGGAAATAACCAGATATGTGTGGTTGGTGTCTGTGCTAGACACATATCTGATTCGCGTCCTCGCTAGAATGTGGTGTATCATAGCTAAAAATAGTCGGTGCTTGTCTGCAGTAAAAGGTGGTCGCGTCATAGCTAAAAATAGTCGGTTCGCGTCTTATCTAAAGATATAGTGACAGAACCATAATTAAAAAAATTGCTGGTGCGTGTCATTATTAGAAATAGCGCGTAACCAGATTTGTGCGGTAATCAATTACATGGTTCATATCTGCACTAATGTAACATAGTGGGGAGTTTAGAGTAATAATATAAGAAAATAGTGTAATCCGTAGTGAGTACTGTGTAAAACATGTGAATGGTATACGCTCAAGAGCAATGGTGTAAAGAACCAGCGTCCTTTACGTATGCTTTTTAGGATAAATTATTTGCGGACCATCCTATATCTAAAATTTCAAAAGTTTACGCGATATTGCACAACGAATAATTTATTAATCACCGCTGACGTGTATTTCTAAAAACCAGTAAGTTTTTGCACGTCAGAACGATTTCAACCAATCAAATAACGGCATCCCCCGCACGGTAGCCGCGAAGCCGCCCACAGATGCACCTTTATAAACCCGCGACGCGCGTGAAGAGAAGGATGATGAATCGAAGTAGATTCAAGTCAAGCCGATATCCAGCCGCCGCCGCACCGTTTGCTTCGTGTAAGCACCGACCTGTTGATTATGACCGAGGAGTCCATCGCGACCGTATGATAACGCGCACCACGTCACGCCGGGCAACCTAACGTTTGTACTGTAATCAAAAGACACGTAAGTTGGTAAATTATACAATCCAACCATACCTAGTAACACACTATCACACGTAAATAACGCCGGGCTGAGTCTCCAGGAGTTATAACCTTACACTAACGCCAAGAGTGCCACGCAGGGGTAACCCCCGACGTCACTCGCAAACACTTGAGGGTGAAGGGTAGTTACAGGGCTGTAAAGACCTACGACCTTTCTCTTAGTCCATCCGGTTAAGACACGCCATCGCCTAAGTCTTCTGGGTATTACTGAGACCCCGCTCGAAAACATACATACAATACATACAGACAAACACAATAAAACCACACACAGTGCCTTTGATCGCAGGAGAGTACACCCGAAACCTGTTGCATAAATTCGTAGTCAATATAACCATCGCGAAACACCTAGAGTGAGATCGTTTGTAAATAAATTAGATAGTACGTAAATTATCCAATATTTACCGATAGTTAATATAACTACGACCTGGTGTATATTACGATTTCCCTTAAAACTATTAAATTCATTTTAGAGTAGTTTTAATATCAAGTATTTTGTTCCCTTGATTAATTGTACATAATTAAATTTAGTATCGAAATCCGTAATTAATTCCGTTTGATAAATAATCTAATTGCCTAATCAAACCGGTTCTAAATTAAAGAAAGACAGTCCCGAGATCTCGCATTTGCATACGCGCATTTCGCGTGTATTATTTCCTGGGAGTACGACATACTCACTTCAGCGCTCCAGAGTTACTGAAGGATAAGCACGATATTGATTTTCTCCGTCCACGAAACGATTCGAGTTCATTGCGCTGACGCCTCCGACCCAAAACGGTATCGAGATTGCTAGTTGCAACTGCACCCGCTTCTGTAAATACAGGACCGTAATATGAATATTACATGCTAAGTAAGGAGTAAGTTAAGATAATATGCATATTTATATTTCCAGAAACGATTACGCACCTAGGAAGCCGCCCCCTGGAGAACGAGTCCGTAGCCGTCAAACCCCAGAAGAAAATACATTTGTTGTGTCGTTCATTAATATATTACTTTGTTAAATTTATTCAATATACGTTTTAAAACGCTTTAAGATATTTATTTAAGGTGACAGTGTTGGCCCACTAGTTAATACGAACCACACCCCGTTTATAATAAATTATAAACACGATTGAGCAAAGCCGAGGCAAAATAAAACCGCGTTGGGTTACCAAAACCAGAAAGGGGCAATACATATAGCGCTTAAGTTTAGGGCACACATTACAATGGACCAAAGCAACCGACCTGAGAACAGCGGTGGAACGCTTGAAGCAAGAATTTTCGGCATTAGTATTCGATGCCCAACATGAGGCGGTTTACGGGGAGGTGATTATAGTGAAGAGGAGTGTAACGTCCTAGCGAAATGGTATGAAACAGGAGTAACGATATGCGAAAAGTTTTTAAATTCAAAGAAAATATGTGAAAAATGTTTTGTAGAACTAAAAGTTGCGCAATTGCATCAGTTTTGGCACGATATAAAAAAATGGACAGCCTCTCCTGATCGCAGCAGTTATTCATCATCAGATGCAGATTAGCCTACTGATGCAATTCTCAAAACACACTCTCCCCATTACCATCAAAATCGTGATGAACTAATATATATATAAGGACAGTTCCGTTGTAAACACAAAATTCAAAAGCGTTCTCGAATCAGTAAGGATGGATCTATCTGCATTGAATAGTAGCACTTTCTGTAAATCCTTCACGAACGTAAAAGACTTGGAGGTGGGTGCAAAATATAAAGTGATTGATATGAACACTATCGGCACGAAGTATGGTAAACATATTATCATTGAAACTGAGAACTTTAAGTGTATACTTCCCTTACGATTTTATGACTACTTCAAAAAAGAAGATCGCATTGAAAAGTTTAAACAATATCTGGCTGAGAAAGACGTGTGCATCACCAGCGCCGGAACTGTAGGAAAGACTAATTTAACTAATTTAACATTTCTGTAAAAATAATAATATATACCTATGTATAACTGTTTGGAAATAAATTATATATTTTTTATTGCAAAAAATCTCTTTTTATTTCTTGATTAAATGAAGAGTAGGTACATAATAATGAAGAGAGTTGCTATTGATGAGACTAAAAATGTAGTGTATAATATGGGCCTTTGCTTATCGTAATGCAAGAAGAGGTTTGTGGGAAAGTATGGCGCTGGATAGATTACGTTTCCGCCATAAAATAAAACAATTGGAATGCATTTTATCACCAGTACTACAAGAGCAACATCGTGTTGAGATATATCATGATAGATTCCAAGAACTATTCTCCCCTCTATCATCATAATAATGTTATGAGGTGGGGAAAACGATATACAATAATAATAAAATGTATATTTGCGGTTACAAATTCATCAGTTGTCGTCAACGCAAGTCCACTCGAATGAATTTGAAAAGATTCTACATGGATAGCAAGAATAGCTATAATAACTTCTTCACATGTTCGTGTTGGTGTTGTAATGATGGGGATAGTTCCACCACAGCAGCTACATCTACCGAGTGCTCAACTGAAGCTGTGCATAACAGTCCTACCAATGAACGTTTAATTGATTGTAGATCATATGATTTATTCGAGGTCAATTAATCAAAAAAAATATGTTGAAATTGGATACAGTTCGCACCTACATCTTGCGCCAGTTATACGAATCGTATGTGCAGACGGGCTCCTCGTTATGAAAAGAGAAGATTGGAAGATGCTACTTAAGTGGCAAACATATCTGGAAAGAGACTGAAAACCACATCGATTGGTCAAATATCAACGAGGAGACGGACATTGAATACGAGCAAAGTTCGGAACTGCTTGGTAGCAATTTTACTATTTGTTATAATTGGGAAGTAGTGAAAGGTACATCATCATCCTCATCATTAAAAGCGTAACAATTCCGCAAAACCACGGTCGTTCCTGTACGTTGAACAAGAACGACACCGAAGAGCTTTTCAACTTAAAGGATATAATTAACTATCGGTTGGAATTACTGGAATCATACGGTCTTCCCTGTTTCTTTCAAAACCTCACCGAACAAGTCAACAACTACCGCCACTTTCGTAAGATGGAGTATGGCGATGATGCAACCAACAACGATAACATTTATCGCGACATTGAGAATGTGTTGAATTACAAGTACGATATAAATTCTCATAATACAGTTTGTATTATGGAGATGCTGCATAACCGACCTAGCTATTTACTGTATCATATGTATGAATAAATAAAATATTGGTAAACATCTGTTTGTTTTTTGATTGTAGCATTGATCGTTACCTATAAATACAGAAATTCCTGCTTCCATGCAAACAATGTTAATTGTGAAGCGTAGAAGTGCACGTGGGAGTGGTCTGGTTAATAATCTCATTAATAAGCTACCCATTGAGCTCCATATTCCCGGGTATCAGTATTGTGGTCTCGGAACTAAATTAGATAAAAGGCTACAACGTGGTGATCGCGGTATTAACCTCCTAGACGCTCATTGCAAAACTCACGATATCAGTTATAGGGATAATAAAGGCTTGGCTAGTAGACATCGAGCGGATCATATTTTGGAAAGGAAAGCTTGGGATCGTGTTAAGGCATCCGACACCAAGTTAGGTGAACGAACAGCCGCTTTAGCTGTAGCAGGTATAATGAGGGCAAAAAGAAAGGTAGGAATGGGTGTTAGCAGAACCAAACGACCACGTAGCAGTCTATTGAAATTACGTAGAATAATTACCAAGAAAATGAAAAAAACAGTCCTAGTACTGTAAAGGCTATAAAATCAGCTTTTACAGCAGCAAAATTGGCTGTGAAAAGCTTAGGTGGGAAGGGAAAAGTAAGCGTTCCCAGAGTAATTCCCCTTCCTAAAGAGGGTAGATTTTTACCATTTCTTATACCATTATTTGCGGGATTATCCGCCGTTGGCACTTTAGCCGAAGGGGCAGCGGGTATTACAACAGCGGTTAACGCATCTAGCGGTACGAGGAAAATGTTAGATGAAACTTCACGCCATAATCGTACAATGGAAGCCATCGCTGTGGGAAAGAAACGGCGGTGCAATATTTTTGAAACCCTATCGGTCAGGAGGAAGTATGGCTTTGCACTTGAAAACAAAAAAAAATGATCGAAAAGATCGTTAACTGATGTAGAGCTAAGAAAGCACGCAAATGATGTACCATACTTTAGGGATGTGTTCATGACAAATAATATGCCCAAATTACCATGGAATTACGAGGCTGGTATTATTAATTTAGATAACCAAAAGGGACGTGGTACTCATTGGGTTTGTTACAAAAAACATGATGGGAGCGTATGGTACTATGATAGTTTCGGAAATATTCCACCACCGAGAGAAGTTCTGGACTACTTTCGCGAATGCAAAGTATACTATAATTACTCTCAAGAGCAACAATTCGGTACCACAAATTGTGGACATCTCTGGTTTAAAGTTTCTATATAAATAGCATACTCAGTAGTTGGAGACGTATAGTCACCATGTCAATCACCTTCAGTGTAGAGGGTGTTGGTAACACAGCGAGTAATAACTTTTATCCTCCGATCGAACTTAATTTCGAGAAAACCTACGTAATCGGTGTAGTCGGATTTTACGGTTGTAATAGCATATGGAATATACACGCTGAAAACGATAAATTTTATTATATAAAAGCGACATAACTCAACGCTATTGAAATTCCACATGGCGCATACGAGTTGGAAGAACTGAGCATCTATATAAAAGCTCACATTCCTACAAGTCTCTTTAGTTTAAGGGCAAATAATAACACGCTCAAGCTCAAGTGCGAGCTTAGCTGTGAATTTGCCATAGACTTTACCCAAAAGGATTCCATTGGACGTATGCTAGGTTTTGAACCGCTGATATTAGAAGCTAACGTTTTACATATCTCTGTATTAGATATACAAATAATTAAACATACAAATATTCACATTGAGTGTAATATTGTCAAAGGCTCGTATAGAAACGGGAATGCCGCGAAGGTGCTGTATGAAATAGACGTGTCCGTCCTACCAGGCTATCGTTTAGATAAAATTCCTAGAAATCCTCAATATTTGGAAGTCAACACCAACACTATCCGTAATATTTCAATTAAATTAACAAATCAGAAGGGTGAATTAATCGATTTCGGGGAAAACGAACCATTTATGGTACGACTAGAATTAAAAGAATATGGGCTTAAGAATTAACCAAGGTCCTCTTCCATCTTTCCTCAATGATGCTATAAATAAAGGACGTGAACATACATTGCTTTATTCGAACACGGAGCGTGCTGGCGAATTAACGTCTGGCGAAAAGTACTTCTTGGAATCTATAGGGTTAAAACCGCATAGAAATGGCAGAATCGTTAAACATCTTTCAAAGCGCACGTTTTGATGAGACCATTACCAAGTCAGATATTCATACATATCTTCCGTACGGTTCTTCTAATTACGGAGTGTCCGATGTAATCCGTATATTAATACAGAGTCAAGATTTGGTCACCGCTACTAATGATAGTTTCTTGTACATAGAAGGTAAAATTGAATGGAGTTCAGCAGAAGAAGGGGGCGGTGTAAAAACATGTTACCTAACAAACAATTTTGCATCATTCCTTTTCGAAGAAATTCGCTAAAAATAAAGAATCATATTGATAAGTTGTGCAGTTTTAATTGACGCTCGCCAACAACAACAGCAACATGAGAGTAGTGGTTCAAACTAAAAAACTACCTATTGAAAATCTCGATGATTTGACCCGAGCTGGAAATAGGGAGATACAACGGCATGGAAAGTTACTTCCAAACAACGTACGCGCTATAATTTGTGGTCCTTCCAATTGTGGGAAAACAAACACCATGCTCAGTCTCCTAACTGAACCTAACGGTCTTTGTTTCAAACACGTGTATGTCTATTCGAAATCGTTGAATCAGGAAAAATATCGACTCGGGTGAAATTAAAGATCCCATGAAAGATATTGGTTATTATTGCTTCAGCGATAATGGTGATATTATGGAACCGAGCGTGGCAAAATCCAATTCAGTGTTTATCTTTGACGATATCGCTTGCGAAAAACAGAATCATATTAGAGCGTACCTTTCAATGGGTCGTCACAACAACATTGACTGCTTCTACTTGGGTCAAACTCATACTAAAATTCCCAAACAGTTGATTAGAGACAACGCCAATTTGATAGTGCTTTTCGAACAGGATGATTTGAATTTGCGTCACATATATGAAGACCATGTCGCACCAATAGTAAGCATGCAATTGTTTCGTGACATGTGCTCAGAGACTTGGCGAAATCGATACGGATTCATGGTAATAAATAAGGACGCTGAAGTACAAAACGGTCGTTTTAGGAAAGGCTTCGATCAGTATATAATACCCTAGCGGTGTCGTTATAATATCATTTGGAATCAAACAGCCTACAAGCAAACAGCATAAATAACAGACCTGTTTTAAACAGAGTTGTTTATTTACCTGTTAGACCTGTTTATCTGTTTTATTGTTGATCTGCACCGATGGATAACAAGAGATTAGTGTTGACGAAACGTATAATTCAAGTTCGTAAAGCTATACAGCAAAAATATGATCATCTTAAGCAGGATCGATTTACTAAAGAGACAGATTTCATTAAAGCTTACAAACCACTCATTGAACCACTTACAAAAATCGAAAAGAAAATTGAACCGCTACCCAAAGATCGAACGAAAGACGGAGCCGGAGGAGAAGAGGTATTCGTGAAACCGTCACCAAAACGTCATTCGTCCCCTATCAAAAACAAAAGGTCACCAATTCAACAGTATAGTACCACGCCATCAATACCTTATCACTTGCGAGGAATTAACAAACGAAGATCATCTTCTTTAAGTGGAAGTAATTATGTTAGTCCATTCGCGCGACTTTCGTATTTTCAAAGAAATCCTCTGCGTCAAGAGATACTATCGTTCCTCGAGACTAGTGTGATTGGAGATATTGCACCCCGAGTGGAAGAAGAACGTGTAGCGACTACAACCGATTCTATTTCACTCAATACCTCTGCATCGAGAGAATTTCTGGAACAATATGATCCATTACACGAATATACGTAGAGCGCATGCTAAGCGATTTATCGAATGCAATTGATACCACTTATGGAGTTGTTTACGACATTTCCACCGATAAGTGGGCAATTGGCAAGACATCAGTAAAGATAGATGGAAAGGATTTAGTTATTAAGGGAGTTCGGTACAGTGGTACGAGCGGTCTCTATGACCTAATAATCATGAATAAACCTGACAAACGTCTAATAACTAGCGAAGATGAAGTGAACTATACACGGATCTTAATTGCAACTAATGCAGCTCGTCGTGATAATAACCCGGGTGAACAATTGAAAGGTACACGTGCAGGGATAATTAAACCCTTACTGGAGAAGGCGGAGGTGAAGGAGAAAAAAGGGGGGAAAGTAACTGTATTCAAAGAAATTGGGCGACCGGTTGAATACAAATACTGGAACAACGTGCATGAATTGATTCAAGATTTGGAAGTCTTATGGGCGGAAAAAATGGCCGGTAATACTGGACTCCTCAACGATATCATATCAATCGTGGGAGAACTATACGAAGTTGGATATATTGAGAAACCCGACAAACAATTTTTTAGTCAACTATAGTTTGCACAACGATGGACAAGTTTGGACGCTCTCATGTTCATGCTCAATTCCATAAGCTGGTAAAAACGCAATTCTCCATTACCGATGATAAGTTTAGTGTGGAAAATAAGCGTTTAAGTAATGTAGCCGATTCCGTCGAACGTCAAGATGCGTTAACCTTACAGCACTATCAATTGACGAGGTTCCGTTTAAATGGAAACCGCTTAAGACAGGTGGCCGATCCTCAAGAAGACACTGATGCCATAAATAAAGGTTACCTCGAATTTTCTATCCAGTTAGTGAAGTCGCTTATTGATGGTGTTCGTAATTACGTTGCGATTGTAGAGGCAGATTTGAATGCAACTAAAGAAACTTTAAGTAAATTGATAGAGGATGGAACAAGTGGTAAACGAGTTGCATAAACCGGCACGCAAAAATTTCCCACGCAGACGCACTATCATTAAAGGATTCGATGATCTATGGCAAGTCGATTTAGCTGAATTTGTACCTTACGCCAAACAGAATAAAGGCTACAAATACATGCTGGTAGTTATCGACTGTTCCTCTAAATACCTATGGACGAGAGGATTGAAGACGAAGACGGGTGCAGACGTGACAAAAGCTATGCAAACCATTTTTAAAGAACGGACGCCTAAGAATCAGCAAACAGGTGCTGGAAAAGAGTTCTGCAATAATCATTTCGATAAACTGATGATAAAATATAACACCTACAGCACGAAAAAGGCTAGCATAGCAGATTAGGACCATCAAGAATACCTTGTATAAAAAATTTGGGCTGCGTGGAAAATACGTATGAATTGGAAGACTTATCGAGGAAGTAACGACAGAATGCAATAATCGTAAACATCGAACGACCGGAATGAAACCTAGCGAAGTAAATGCTAACACACCGCTTAATGTATATTCGAATCTCAAAATCTTTAATAAAAACGATCGATTCATGGTGGGCGACATAGTTCGCATTAGTAAATTTAAAAGCATATTTGGTAAAGGTTATGTACCCAATTGGTCAAGTGAACTTTTCAAGATTGTTAAAGTACGTGTAACCAAACCGGTCACGTACTTGCTAGAAGACATGAAAGGGACACCCATACTAGGTGGATTTTATGGACAGGAACTGCAAAAGGCTAAATATCCGGACGTGTACTTGGTGGAAAACATCATTCGACGTAAGAAGAATAAAGTGTACGTAAAATGGTTGGGATTAAACGAATATTCGTGGATCGATGATGACAATGTAGTTTTATAAGCATATTATTGTAACTACTTAACTATAAATCAAAACTCAGCATACTGTTATATCGTTTTTTATTTCATCTCACCATACAAAGGTTTTTTTAACAATATCTTTCTTTACATGCATTTTTGAGACTAAAGATAACGTCTTTTGGTACTCGCTCAGTTCGGTGGATGGCCAAAATGCGTTGTCTGGACCATAGGTCCATCCAAGGAGCGCATTTGGATTTTCAACACCTTTGCGAATATTCTCCAGTAACCATTCGTGCGCTCGTTTATGACGAAGGTCATCGGACGGTCTAAAAGGGTACTTGATATCCCGCTCCTTGCATATATTCCAAAGAATTCCCAGAGCCTTAGAGTTGGCGTATTCGATGGCCGTACAAATAGCGTCATCCATCACCACCGACAAATTCTTATAATTACCTAAGATACTGTGAACATTATATAACGGCTTACTTAAGTCAAGCATATACATTTTGACGTGTGGCTGTAAGGCAAATGATTCAAGTTGATTAGCAGTTATACATTCACTATTTACAATCTTACACATATTTACAACTTTCTTAATTAAATTATCCAGTTTACTCTTTTTATTGAACAGCAATATAATTTTATTCCGCACATTTCCGTTTTGATGCACCAGTTGAAGCACTCGTCCGGTAGAACAATGTCTTGCAAGATCCCATTAATAAAAAAATAGTTTTCAGTTGATGATATATCCATTATAGCACTCTTTAAATATTTTGTATATATCACACGCGTAGCATGACCGAGCTCTTGTTCCATGCGAACGTGTTCTTCTGAACGAATGCTCCAACTGGCGCTCATGATCTGAAATGTAAATTCAACAAATTAAACGTTACTGAAAAGTATTCAGACGGAAATAGTTGAATTGTAACCCCAAGGACGAGTTGTAACAGAGTTTGCTGTTATAACTCCTTTGTCATCGCAGGGACTGAGAACAATTTTATTTTAATTGATCGTATACACTGAATGTTTCTTTGATTTAATTAGGTACTGATGTTTTTTACCACTGTCTCATTAAATAAAGATTCTTTGTAATCCTGTAAAGTTATTTCTCTAGTGCTCGCCGCAGTGGAGCCTTTTTATTTTTTAGTTTCTTTTTGTTTATCCACTCGGTAGGCATACATTTTAGCACGAAGCCCAATAAATTCTAACATAATTTTACCGCGATTTTCGTCCTTCATCAAACCGGACACCTTTCTGTTGACGAGAGGAATTCCATAAATGTTATTGCATTCATAATTAGATGTATCGTATCGTTGAATATCCTCCTTAATGGATTCGTATATGTCGGCAACTGTAAAAGCGTAAATTAGATTATCGGTGCCCGTATATAATAATTTAGCATCATTTTTAAATTTCCAAAATAATTAAAAAATTAAAAATTTTTTGCCGCTGGCCTTCATTTTTTTTTTAAAACTTCATTTATTATTTCTAAGACCTTGAATTGGTAAAAGAAAAGGGGTTTGGATTAAACCCCAAGCCCCTTTTAAAACCTTGTTTTATATTTTCTTCATTTTCCATAAGTTACCATAAGTGCCCTTTTAAAAAAATTAAAATTTTTTTTTGGTTCCTTTTTTTAATCATATGTTTCCCGGGGGTTAAAACGCAAGCACGGGATTTTTACAATTTTCCGTGTTTTAATACAATTCAAGTTTCTAATCCGATATGGGTTTAATCAAAGTTCAAAGTTTCTTAATTTTGATCCGGGTAATTAATTTCCCAACCACATGGGGTTCATAAAACCCGGAATTTACTCCAAAAGTAAATTAAATGGTGTTTTTAGTCCGTTCAAACCTTCCACAAAATTGTTATTTGTTTGGTGGCTTGCGTTTACGAGTACTTTTGGTTTGAGTTACGCCTTCCAATTATTTTTTCTTTTGGAACATACTGATTGAGTCGTTAAACCCTTCCAAACCTGACTGTGGTTAAAATTTTACCAATTTTTTGCACCAAATGCTAGACCGGGAGCCGTATAGTAGTGTAATGGATCAAGAAAGTAGGTTTTCAGGCAGGTGTTGTGAAAGTTTTCAAAGATATCCGCTAAAAGAAGCACCTCAGTTTTTAGATACAGGTCCGAATACTGACCCAACGTTCGAATATCAAAAACATGCCATACTTTTAAAGCATGTTCGTATGCTTCACTACTGACACCTTCGTTATGCAAATAACTAAAGAATTCCTCTTTAGTCGGTAGAGAGGTCTCATTTAACTTTTCCCAAGAATCTATATACTCATATGGAAAAACACCTTTTCTCGTTATCAAATCAAATTCGGTTTCGTTACGGCTGTGTAATCTAGTTATGGATTTTTTGCCATATCCAAGTAGGAACATAACTTGTCTAAACTGCTACTCATAAATCGAAACGAGTCGATAAATTTAAACTGAATGCTTGTATTGTCAACATGTTTTGTAAAAGAAATATACTTTTCTTTGTTTAATGGTAAGAGTTTAACAGGTCCAGGAATACAGGTTGCTAGTTCTTTAATGAAAAAATGAGCATCGTACCCACTTAGGTTATGGAATACTGCAGGGATTTCGCGTGAATCTTGAAAGTTTAAGTTACAGTTATTATGGGCAGCCCCTCTATAGATCCCTGTGAGATGCGAGTGGTCCTTTACTTTAATTTGATTTTCTACAAAAGGTTTTTCGCATACGTGACAATGCGTAGCCTCATCAAAATTTTGTTGTTGAACCAAGCTTACCGGTTGCATGGTAATTACATTAGTAACAATTGAATTGACCGAATTTGCAATGTTCCATAACTGATTGATAAACCACGTAATGCAATCCACCCCTCTATAGCAGAAAAATTTTGATAAAGTGTCATCGTAAGAGCACTTGAGATAAAACGCAATACGGAAACAATTTTGTGTTTTTTGCACCACCAACTTCTAAAATACTCTCAATATCTGCGTAAATAGCAAAAGGAACCTTTTCCTTATATGAATAGTGCGTAAACTCTAAATATTTTTGGTTTTCGTTGGGCAATTTTACCGACCATTAATTTATTTATTAGCAGTTAGTGGAGTGTTTCAGTAACACAGTGTTAGAGGAAAAATTATTTATGCATATGTTACAAAAGAATTTTTTGTGTCATCGATTGGAAAGTTGAGAGGACAACAACGCTAACATGTTCTTGATCCACGTAAAGTGGTAATATTGGTTGTTGACGTTTGCCCCCTTTACACTGTTGTCGTTCGAGGAGAGTACTAATAAATTTATCGTGGGAAAATTATGGTTGTGATTATCACTTATCATGAATGGCATTACATACTTTTTTACTATGCAGTATAAATTTACGGATAGACGGTTTAGTTTTTCAAATTTTTTTATATCTGTTAATTTAATGGGAAATACGATTCAATACTTCATCGAAATGGGGATAGCTTCCTATTCTATCGGGGTGTTTGTTTGAAGGATACAAAGCGGAGACCACCGACCCAAGAAAACAAAATTTATCGTTATTTTTAATATTAACAACAGCCCTCTTTAGTGCAATAAAACGTGGCACTGTGATGAAAATAGAAATGCCACCCCTTATGGGAACGTAATTATTTATGTTTACTTTCAAATGCAAAATTTCACTTAGAGCAAACCCCGATACTTCCTCTTGAAACTCTTCCAGTTTAACTGCCAATTTGTCAACTATTTACCTTTGATACCACAGCTTGAGATTTGTGCCAAAGTCAATAACGGAATTTCTGGTAGAAAAATGCTTTAATTCTACATTCATATTTTGAGGGTTAATAAATTGGCATGCCAGTACAACATTCACTTTTAACGAAGACCTCTTCAACATGATATTAACCTTTCTAGCAAAGCTATCATATGCCTTTGTTAAAAAAATTAAGGGATCCTTGTATCCTAAGTTGACTATAATTCCCGTTAATAATCTCGAATCAAAACAAGATTTAAGGGAATACCAAACTAAACTTGCCGTATTGCATTCACCACCTATCCTACCACCCGTTATGGGAAAGTTTCCTAATTGCTGTTGTAGTCGAGCCAAATAAAATTTTAAAAGAGCCAAATTGCTCTCTATTCTAAGGGGATTTTCATTCCTATTATCTAAGTGAACATTATTGGTAATAGCTTTTTCTATCAGAGATATATTGGTTCTAAGTATTGAAATATGTCTAACTATTTCGGGCTTGTGTTTTAATAATTTTAATATATTTTGAGTTAACTCAACTAGGAAGCTGCTAAGGGCAGACAGAGATGATGAGGATGACATACCTACCGACATTAAACTTATCCTTAAAATATTTAACAAAAGTATTCCGGATATATTGCAATTTGCTCAGCGAAATCGAACGGAGCACACAACCCAAGTATTTCACAAGACAACAAAACACGTAATCAATTTGAGCATCAATAAACCTCTTATATAGATCAAGTGCTCCGTAACAAAGTATCGAACATTCAAGTAGACAGACGCTACGTTGCATTTTTTTCTCATTTCCTGCAAAAGTACTCTCTCCCTCTCACTTCAAAAATGCTGAAACAACAAAAATTTATAATAAATAGTGAAAGTATTTACGTTGCTTGCATCAATCCTTGTACCGGAAATAACATGACAACGCTAAAAAAACAGACGAAGTTATTGTTATCATTAAAAAAAACAAAAACCAAAAGTTTTACAAAATATAAAAGTGCATGAGGGGCAGAAAGTAAAAAGTGAAACAGTTCAGGAGGCTAATAAACAGCCTTTATTGAACTCGGAATATAGAGTAATAACAATACATTCCGACGATGAATTGAGGCACGAGGAAGGTAGGTAATAATAATTACTAATTTGAGTAATTTGTTTTACAGAGCAACACACCCTCGAATCATTACTTAGTGAGATAGAGGGCGACATAGATTTATTTCAACCACCCATTCGGTAATTATTACAAAATATGTCAAGTTTAAAGAAATTATAATAGCACGTTTTCTTTGCAGAACAACAGCGTCAGCACCACCACCGTTGTCCATGCCTCCGTTATTAACAGAGGGTTCGTTTCATCAACTTCAATAGTAAGTTGCAAACTACAGCAAAACAAAAATTTTCCTAACCTGTACATTTTATCACAGTAATGGAAACTCGCTGCCGTCTTCACATCCTCTGGGGTCGTTGCCTCGCCAACATGTACAGTAAGTTAAGAATTAATGACTCGAAATAAAAAAAAATTAACTTGTATGTATTCTTCACAGTACCGGAAAGCAAATCGAGACAATGGTGGAGGTCTACGTCAGGGATTTTGAAGAAAATTTCTACCCGACACCAACAATTTCAACCGCAAACCCGGAGAATTAGCTCTCAACACCATCGAAAAGATGAAAAATATGGAGACAGTGTATAAAACCAAATTGAGGACTGCACGCAAAAGAACCAGCTGAATGCTGAGTTGGAGACCTCATGGGTAGAGGAAGGCAAGCTAGAACAGGAACTGGCCTGCATCAAAAAATTTTGTGAATTTTGGGGCTGAGGTGTACAAATATACAGATATGTAGTATGTAAATATGTAGAAATAAGAATTATATGTAATATTGGTTAAGTAATTATAATAAATGTAGATAATTGAGTATCGGAAATATTTGCATTAATAACGGCCTCATATGGAAAATCCTGAAGTGATGCTAGCTTTAGCATAACATTTATGAAAAGGATAACGAATATTTTTTTATAACAAAAGTATATATCTTGTGTGCGTACATAAATGGGGAATGAGGCAGTATAAGAGTAATTGTATAATATAAAATTAATGAATTAATAATGGTATCCAGAAGTACTAACATTAATGTGTGATTAGAGCGTGAAATTAGTTGTTATTAGTTTCCCGAATGTAATACTGTAATAAAAATTAAGCAAACTTAAGGGAAATGAAATGATACAAAATAGTCAGGAAATGTGTAATGTGTGTTGCATGTCTGCAGGACTTACTTAAATTGTTTTCCATTTATACTTGTAAGTGCATGTGTGTTAGAATGATAACAAAATTTATATTAAAAAGTAATCAATTCATGAATTGAAACAGAAAAAATTAGTTGAATTAAAGTCATACGTTACTCAGGAAAATAATTTTATTAAGAACTGAAATAATGAAGGTAAGGGAAAAAACAAAGCATAAGTAATACTATATTTTATACTAATAAATACAAATTAAGCAAAAATAATTACATCGTGGCCTAAAACAAAAAAAAATCAGTTCAATTAAAATAATAAATTATATAGATATACCCCGATCAACCACATATCCATATCGATGTCCGCATCCATGAATAATTGAAATTTATTGCAAATATTTAATACGAGATGGCTCCTACTAAATGAGGTTCCGTCCCCTTCCATAAAAACGACATCGTACTAAAACAAAAATTATTTAAAAACTGAAACAACGACAAAAATTACTCATTTCCGGAAATATATTTCGTAGAAAATTAGTAACTACTTCATCTGAAAATTGAAGTTAAAAAAATAAATTACGTATAATATTCTACTTACCCTCTTCCGTTCTGTTGAACCCTAAATCAACAAATTCAACGAAATCTGTAATAAAGACGTTAAGTTTCAGTAAAAAAAAATGTTTATAAATTTTTCTTGCCAGCCATTATTTTAGTAGATGAAGTAAAATGGGTATATGTCTGGAATATGATATTATAATGTAAGGTGAACAACATTATTATATATATTTTCCATGTAAATAAAAAGAGACATAAAGGAAGCCAACGAGGACGTGCTCTAGCTTTGGGTTAGGCGGGGGTAGAGGGGGGGAGGGACTCATATAAGTCCTAAAAAAATGCGCTCTTCAATTTTTTTAATTTGCCCATAGCTCCAAATCGAAATTAATTTTTTTGAAAGTGTGATAGTGTGTTACAAGCGACACTTTATCTATTGCGTTTTTTAATTTGTCAAAAATATGAAAAATGGTCCTAAAATTGATCTATACAATTTTGAAACGATAAACTGCACTTAAAACACAATTTTTTTTGCTTTACTTACTTATACTCATAAGAAACACAACTTACTGCACGATTTCGACAATTTTAATTAGCTTAGGACCACCAATTTTTTAGTTCCAACGCGATGTAAAAATTACATATGTAATTTCATGCAAAATCAGTACTATAATGAATAAAATGTACTTAACAGAAAGGAATGTATATGGTCAGCATTCTCATTGAAAGATATAATTACGAGCGTTTTTCACATAACTTTTTTTTGCTTTACTTATACTCATAAGAATCGCAACTTACTGCACGATTTCAACAATTTTAATTAGTTTAGGACCACCAATTTTTTAGTTCCAACGCGATGTAAAATTATATATGTAATTTCTTGTAAAATCAGTACTATAATGAATAAAATGTACTTCAACAGAAAGGAATGTGTATGGTCAGCATTTTTCAATGCAAGATATAATTACGAGTGTTTTTCCAATCTTATCTAAACCATATAGTTCATTATCATTTTACAAGTTTTACTCATTTATTAATATATTACTTATATTTCTTATAATTTTTTATGTAACCATTAATTAACATAACACTGTTGATTTCATTATTTGAAAATGAAACTACTTACTATTAAAAAATGTACATTAATACAACTTCGTATTTCGCATTTGTAATTCATATAATTTTAAATTAATGATTATTCCATTTAAGTTATATTTTTGGAGCGTAATATTTTAAATTAAATCAATATTCATATATTATATAATGCAGTAAAGCATCTTCGTTTAATGATTATAATTAATAATATTTTTTAATTACATCTTCGTTTAATTTAAAAATTTTCATGTATATACAATTCCGTTAAGCATCTTTATTTCACACATCAAGTCTAGAGTGTTAGCAATTTTACAATAATGCATTAATTACAAGACTTTAGTTTGTTCTTGCTTTTTTCAGCATACGTTGCACTTCATACAACTCCAAATCATATTTTAACATCTTTATTTTGCGTATCAGGTCTTCTATTTGTTCCATTTGGGAGACCTCTTACAAATTGCTCCTGATGCAGACTTTTGCATTGAATTCTTCATTATTATATTATATTTCTGCAGACTTATTAACTTCAATGAAACCTACATCTGTCTAAAGGCCAGTTTATATACCCACTTGTTATAAACCTCACATCTAGTTACTTTTCTATTACGTGTCTTTAGCACAGAAACGAACCAAACATATCTGGTTATTTCCTTTGTGACATATTTGCATTTCAGAGATTCAAACCACACATGGGTTTGGTCACCTACTATTTTTTAATGATGACGCACATCAGTTATTTTTAATGATGGTGCTGTCACTATATTTTTAGATACGTCGCGAACAGACTATTTTTAGCTATGGCGCGACCACCTTTTAGTCAGGACATAAACCGGCTATTTTTAGCTATGATACAACCACCTTTTAGCGAGGACGTGAACCAGATGTGTGTCTAGCACAGACACCAACCACACATATCTGGTTATTTCCCTTTGTGACATATTTGCATAGCAGAGATTCAAACCACACTTGTGTTTGGTTACCTACTATTTTTAATAATGACTCGCATCAGCTATTTTTAATGATGGTGCTGTCACTATAATTTTTAGCTAAGACGTAAACCGCCTATTTTTAGCTATGACGCGACCACCTTTTACTGCAGACAATCACCGACTATTTTTAGCGATGATACACCACATCCTAGCGAGGACGCGAACCAGCTTTCATATGACCCCCAAGGTGACCTTGCAAATCTAGTTACTTTTCTAGTGACTTTTTTCAAATCTAGTAACTTTTCTAGTGACTTTTTGGGTTAGAATCGGCCTTGTATAACTACTGAATTTATTTGATCCTGTAAGAAACGACAATCTTGTAGTGAGGAGATTTCACTATAGGGTTTGAGGTCGTCGACAAACACTAGGTGATGAGTGGATATTACAGTTGAGATATCGTTAATAAATATCATAAAGAATAGTGGGCTTAATAGTGGGCACGTCGATGTGGCAACCAAAAAATCAGAGGTAAAATCGTTAAAAGTAACGTTTTGTGGACGATTACATAGGTACGATGAAAAAAAAGAGAGAAGTGAATTGACGAATCCAAAAACTTTTAGCTTGTTAAGTATTATCCATTTGTATAGGTACTTTTTTTTGAATATTTTATTTTTTAGCACCTAGAATATAGCCAAGTGTTATTTGAGTTATTAGAATTATAAATGTAATATTGACCCATACTGCGTATAGTTATATTATAAAATTGGTGCCAGAATGTATGTGAGTTTAAGGTGTGAATGGATGAAAGAGGGAGATTGTGAATGATCTATGACAAGTGGCCGCCGCCAACTGGCCGCTGCCAACTGGCCGCTGTCGTCTGGCCGCGAGACAAGTGGCCACCGGGACAACTGGCCGCAGCCGCGCCGGTACCAATTGACTTCCAATACTTGTAATGGGGTAGTTTTATTTATTAAAAAGAAAGAAACTGACAGTGAAGTAATAACTCTAATAAATATTTACAGAGTGCATAAATCTACAATATTTACATAATATGCAATGTAACAATTAACGCATGTATGTATATCACATCTAAATAATATAAGCTTTTTAATTTATATTAATTTATCTAAGATTTCATTTTATAACGATTAACGGAACATTTTCACAAATAAGTAGTTTAGGCGATCGGTATGCCGTTATTGTAGAATGTTAATGGCATGTTTATTGCCGTTCACTAATTGCTAAAGGACAAAGAACAATTAGTTTTACCCCGAAACTCATTTATCATATGTTGAAAGCGTTCTGTATCGACACATCTATTCATACAACTATTATTATTATTATCATATGTGCAGTTATAAGTATCCTTTAAAATAACAAGACTACGTTTTTTAGAAGTAGCCGATAGTATATTATTAATATATTTTTGGATGTAGCGGCCGACGCCGGCGGCCAGTTGTCCCGGCGGCCAGTTGTCTCGGCGGCCAGTTGCCCCGGCGGCCAGTCGGCGGCGGCCAATTGGCAACGGCCAGTTGGCGGAGTCCACTTGTCCCATTCCGGATTTTGAATTCGATCGTCAGCACAGAAGGATGTATTAGGTTATAGTCAGGCAGTCTAAAGTATGCACGCGTATAGATTAGCAACCGTTTATTAATAGTGAAACTTCCATTTAGAGTGATAATTCATACAGTTATAAACCGGTGAGGACGGTGGTAATGTCTTTAAGAATTGCTTGATGTTAGTACAAATTTATGAAATATGAAAAAGATAAAAACGCAAACATACGCCTGCTATTAATTTAACAGTTTAATAAGCGTTAAAAGCCAACTATGAATCTAATTTTAGTAAAGAATAACTAAATCCTTAATACAATTAAATATTATTATAGTGCATTGATTATCACAAACCAGAACACCCTCTAACGGCCAAAGGCTAATAGTGAAAAATGCCATAATCAAACAGCAAATTTAACAAAATGTAATCAAATTATAATGTAAGTACAAAGTTGTGAAAACATACATACCAATTAAAGGTTTAGTCAAATCTAATAAAGAATTAGTCCTTTGTTAATAATTGTAATGATTATTTTACAGTGAAAACACAATGCACTTTGATTTTTAATTTTAATTTCAACAACATATTTTAAATTATTATAGAGCTATTGTAACTTCACTTATAATTAGTAAACCATTTATTTCAAGGTCTATAGAGAAACAGCAAATAACCTAGACATACCAAAAGCTAAAATTAAAATTAAGATGTACCATTGTATCTTTTTTTAATTATAAGATGCCGCTTAAAACCTACTTAAACGGGGATTATCTTCTTGCCCATTGAAGTTATTAGGATGCTTATCTCTGAATATAATACATAATAATGAGCTTGTCTTGAAAATATTTCCATATTATTAAATTGAATGTCACGATTCAAATTATTTAGTGCATGGTCGGCTACCGCGGATTTCTCTGGTTGACCTCATCTACAAAACCGTAATTCACGTCTTTTATCTACATTTTGTGGTTCCAAAGTGTACTTTTCCACATGAACAAGATAACGTATGCGCTCCAGAAGATGATAAAGGGTTTGAAACATCTTTAAGTGACCTTAAATGTTCTTTAATTTTCCTTGTAGGTTTAAAAATAGTCTTAATGCCAATTAGGATTTTTTCAATTCTATCTGTAGCATTAATTACAAATGGAAGCAAAATAATACCAACATTAAGCACCAAATTTTCTTTATAGTTATGTTTGGAAGGTGTGATAACGTTATTAATATCTCTAAGTCAATATCCATTTGCTTGTAGTGATTTTGTTGATTATTTAAATTCATCTTTCAAAAATTCAGAATCACAAATTCGTTTCTCTCGATCCACTAAAGATTCAATTACACCAATTTTTTGACGTGGATGGTGGTTTTGGTAATTAATGAAGGTATCTATCAGTGTGTGTTGACTTTCGGTAAACTTTAAAATATAGTAAATTATTTGTTTTAGATAGTAGGC
Source organism: Vesta saturnalis (assembly GCA_036346205.1). Classification (NCBI taxonomy): domain Eukaryota; kingdom Metazoa; phylum Arthropoda; class Insecta; order Coleoptera; family Lampyridae; genus Vesta; species Vesta saturnalis. The sequence goes on from JARFJB010000834.1 coordinate 1,002,881, forward strand.
CAAGAAATGGTAGACTTCCATTAGTCTCCTTTTCCATGCTAAACTGTATGCTTGGATGAATACAATGTATAAAAATGAAAAATTCATGTAGCGTTTCTTCTCCACGTCTCCAAATAGCAAACGTCTACATATCTATACTATGTGTAACAATTACCTATAACAGGACTATAGCCATTGCTATATCATCAAGCTGTTCATAGAATTTATTATTCCACTGAAAATAAGTCGTTGTAAGACAGTACTGAACAAGAATTGTACAGTTTTAAAAAATATGTATTGGATTACTCAGTGGCTCAGCGGTAAAGATGCCAGAATTGTAAGTGAAACGTACCAAAGTTCTAATCTGAGAGTAGTCAAGTGCTTGGCGACAAAATCATAATAAATGAATTCAACTCAAGTGCGAATGCAGTCCTTCTCGGGACTAAGCCTGATGACGAAAGCAGAGTCCGCTTCTGAAACGTCGAGCTAAAAAAGCAAAAAATGTGGAAAGCAGAAAATGTGGAAAACCTATCAACTCAGCTAATATGAAACTACAGTTGGAAAACACTTATAATACAGAATAAATGTGTTAATTTCAACATTCTCATATTCATATCAACGAATTCAAAATCATATTTGAAGAAAATTTATAGAAGCTTCACGCACAGAACGGCTCTTATGAGAAAGAACTCAAGCCGGCCAAGATAAAATAAAAAACATTTTCCTGTGTAATCACGATTTCAATCAATGAGTAAATCGAAGTTTTAAATAAAAAAGCTTAATTTGGCTCCTAAAATACTTACTGTTGTACGGATAATTGAAAATAAATTACATTGAAAGCCTTACGTTACAATTTAATAAGTTACAGAGTTACAGTACACGTGTCTTAGTACTAAGTTTGTGGACGATGCTTGTTTTTTAAATTTCAAGTGTAACTATCTGTCACGTACAACCCCACTTTAATCTCTAACTACACCAACTGTTAAAATTAAGTATCCTGTTAAATATTTTAAATTGTGTAAATAGAATAATTTTATGCTAGTTAGAGTAACGACTTTATTTTCTGATTCAATACCTACGGGAACTTAGTACTAAAGTGTTTTAACACGATTAAAGTTATCGAAGTACGAAAGCGTATTTTTATGTTATCTACCTAGCCATGAAAAAAAGAGAATTAAGAACATAACTCCCTTCAACACTAATACACTTATTCCATCTGTTTTAATTGTCCCATACCCTCAGAAAAAAATTCCTTCGGTGACCCTGCGAAATATTCTTCAACAAATTCTTTAAGTTCTTCATCAGAAGCAAAACGCTTTGCCCTGAGATGCTTATTTTTGAATAAGAAGAAGTCTGGTGGAGCTAGGTCGGGGCTATAAGGTGGATGCCTTAACTCTATAAACCCACAGTCATTGATTATTTGCTGAACTTCGATTGCCCTGTGAATCAAGTTTTTTGTAGATAAGAATTTGGGAGTTTTTCCTCCAGAGCGGTTTTTAAATTTTGAATTGTGTTTCCGTAGGCCTCTCCATTTATGGAGCATCCCAGAAAACAGTTGCCATCAGTTTTTTCCAGAAAATTGTATCTTGGCCTTTTTGGTGATGGAGAGCCCTTATTAACCCACTGAATGGATTCTTGTTTAGTAGGAGGGTCCCAGTAATGTACCCAAGTCTCATCCACTGTGATAATTCGAGAAAAAAATTGTTGTCCCTCTTCAACCCGGTCAAATTTTTTTGAGAAACTTCTTTTCTGTACATTTTTTGTTCAGGTGTAAGTAATTTGGGTATCCAACATGCACACACCTTTTTCATACCCAAATCGTCATGCAAAATTTTGAGGACACTTGTTTCGGATATACCGACTTCATTGGCAATGACAGAGATCCTTACACGCCGATCTTTCGGTACCAAATTTTCGACTTTTCGCACAATGTCTTCAGTTCGACCTTCAACGAGTCGTCCGGACTTTGGGTCATCATTGATTGATTCTCGACCCCATCGAAAGAGTTTAGACCAATATTTTACTTGAAAATAAGATGATATATTTTCGCCATACACAGCAACCATTTTTTCATGAATTGCTTTTGGACCATTGCCTTCTTTTGTCAGGAAATTTATTACGCTGCGATGTTCAATCTTAGTTTCAATCATTTTATCGACAAATAGACTGTCTCAAATCTCTGTAAACGGCACACATTAAACACAACTTAGCACGTGTACTTATAACAGTGACAGCAATTTTTTAATAATTTGTTTGACATTGTCACTTTTTTGTTTCATAGCTAGGTAGATAACATAAGAATATGCCCTCGTAATAAAGGTGTCTCAGCTCATTCAAACTTTAAGTCAATACAGTACGAAACGCTGTCGTTGGAAACTGCTGTTGGCGTTATTAAACTTATGAAGTGTTTTTCTCAAAGGAATAGTTACTTAAGGTAGTAAAGTGTATAATTCAACCAATGAAGAAATCTATCAAAATCCGTGTAAAAAAATTGGGTGCAAGCTAAAAAAATGACGTCATAACTCTTTCAAAGAATATCTGTGTATTAGCTATCCTAAGGTGTATTTACTAGCAACATATAAGCCCTGAGAGTTACTGTGAAAACCTATTTCTGTGTAATGGCCAATACTGCAATAAATAACTCGCTACTCAACTTATAAAAACTGACGTGGCTACAACATAACTTTCTGTTGCCTATGTCATGTTACATTAGAAAAATATGCAGTGATAGTCAGGGTTATTTTCAGCTTATTTATACTTCTTTTTATGTTAAATGTAGAATATTATTAGTTTAAGGTGGCGGGAGATACGGGCGTAAGATGTAACAAAAATGTCCACATATATTTAATATGTGCAAATTGTAGTTGAGTGCATCATTCTGGCTGTGCGAAACCTATAAAAAATATAAAAATGATTGAAGAAAGCAACTTACATTGCTTTGTAAATACAAGTGACGACAAACTTTTTGAAAACGTACTTACTGGAGATTCCTTAGCAGTAAATACTGGTACATATAAAATTAAAACGAAATATTTGAAGGATTTAGTTCTGGAAAAGGATAAATCAATTCAAGATCAAGACATAGCAATATATTCGCTTCGAAATCGTGTTTTACTTTAAGATAAACTTTAAACCTTAAATGCCATAAATAGGAATACGAAATCTACATGCTTGACCTCAAATTTATCAAATATCTCATGGCATAGAGTAAACAAACAAGCAAAGAAACTGAATGGAGCAATTAGTTTGATTAAAGTTAGACAAATTGATAATACAGAAATTAATCCATCTTTGCAAATACGTAAAAGTGAGATGCCCCAGAAACTTCCCTGCCATAGTGTATTAGACTATTCTAAAAAAACACAAGTAAACGCAGTTTTGACAATGGTGTTGAACAAAAAAAGTAAATCTAACACGTCTTTTGTAAGAAGCAATGATTGGTAATGTAGTCGTCACCTCAAAGCTGTTACTTCATAAGTACATGCCCATATAAATTAAACCCTGCTACTATTATTGACATGTGTCCAACATCCCTTCAATCAAAGTTGAACGAAATCGTTTGTATAAAATTCGAGTGAAAGCATGGCGCATATTATTCTTTCTTTACATCCAACGAAACCAACGGTTGACCTTGAATATGCATAGTACACCACAAAATTCAAGATTGTGGTAATATAAATATATACAGGGTAGCCCAATGAGAAGCTTGGACCTCTATTCATGATTCACAAAAAAACGCTCTGATTACTATCTTCAACCGCTTTAATTTTATTTGCGTTTTCATGGTACAAATAGAATTGTATTATCGATATTAATTTTATTAAATATATAAATAAAAAGTTTACCTCGAGTTCTACATACATAAAGACAAAATTTACATCGATTGCTGCTTGAACCTTGATGGCGCAGATGGTTAGCGTGATACTCTAGCAAAGTACAGGTCGTAGGTTCATATCCTACTCGAGGTAAACTTTTTATTTATGTATTTAATAAAATTAATAATAATTTTTAATTACACATTTACCTTTGAACTTATTCGTTCATAACAAAAACTTATAATAATGTATTATCGATAGTTTAAAACTATAGGAAACTTTGTACACTATCGTTGAATACCTTCGTGTAATTCCTTTGTAATAATCTCTCCTGTCAATATTTATACAGGACGATTCATAAAGGAAATGTAACTTTTAAAAATTGCCTTAAAATTAAATAACTCAAATAGTAAGCGGAAAAATTAATTTATTAGAAAAAAGAAGTAAGCTTTAATGTCGTAATAAGTGTTAAAAATGGTGTCTGTTTTCCTCCTTACCTAATAGGTAGGTAGGTATAGTGTAATGGGTTTCGGTGGTGGCAAGTGAAGGTTGCCCTCAACGAAGTCCAACACAAAAATTAAACCTTGCTTGGAAATATTTTAATTAAAGAAAATTATTAGGTACGGTAATAATGAATGTATGACCACTTCTGGACCGCTGTGAATGTCGGTTGTCTTTCCAGGAGGTTGAAAACGGATTCGGGCGCCACCCAAAGATAAACTATTGTTCAGGCGGTCTTTGGGTCCATCCCTGAACGTATACGGTTTTCCAAACAGGCTGCGTCCGGTTTACCAGTGGAGGATAAAATTCAGGGTCGAATCCTTATGGTAGAAGATGTACCTAAAACTCAATTAAATCGAGCGGACGGCGGATACGGTAGGCAAGGGTCACGGGTCCCCTAACTTTAATTATTTATATAGAAATTGTGATTCAACAATTTAATTTTCTACGAAGTGAATTAATCAATATTATAAAGACGGTGTGAACTATTACTTATTTTACTAATTTAAAACTCTCTTAATTAGATTGATCGGATTTTAAATTCTATTTGAATGTTTTGGTTTGCTTATCTCTACTCGATATTACTATACGCACTTTTCCATTTACAAGATACATTTTTAATGCAAACTTCGCACGTCTACTTTAGGAATAACAAAAGGAAACTTGTATTTATACTAACCGTTATTTATAGTACTTGATAAGTTTTAATTTTGAAATAAAGAAAATCTTGATTTACAATTAACGGCAATCCCTTCGATTTTTTTAATTTCTGCTCAACATAAATGAATTATACTTTTGCACTAGAATTATTTGACCTTTATTATGAGTCAATAAATTACTTAATTTTACTCTTATCAATATTCAACGGTGAGTACTTAATTAATTTACGGACTTAATTACGGTTTTTGTTGGCGGAGAAAAAAGGGAAAAAAAACTAATCTTCACTAAAGGACATGTTAGTAAACTCAATTTACTACAAATTTCAGAAAGGAACAAAAAATGACATAAAAACATAGTAAGTTTCTATTAAAAATCAAAAGTGTGACGTAGTATCTTCTTGGCATTTTTGTTTGGGTCAAATTTGTAGTCACCGCAACAGATTCAGATTTGTACTCTTAAAATTAAATTTGGTTTGTATCAGTCAGATAACAGTCTTTCACATTTTTCTCATAAAGGGCTCTAATGATTTTTATTAAATTTATATATGATTATACTATAAGTTCCTCTATAAACTGCTATAGGCGGTATATCTACGCACAACCCTTTGTACTGAGTTAAAATTTTTGGAAAAACAACTTTGATCAAAATTGATATTGGAACGCCTAGTAGCATTAATTGTTAAATTACATAAACCATTTAGTTGAATTATTTTATTTAAGGGAAGTTCTCTCTTGTACGAGTATCGGTAGTAATGGTACGGAGGGAGTGATTCAAACAAGAAAGTCATTTATAATATTGACAGTTATTAGGAAATTACCTTGGAGCCATGGTTATAGATTTGTAGGTAATTTTATATTCCAATTCGGAAACCTTAATTCACCTTTACGTCCCGTGTTACAATTACGGATCGCTTCATCTTATACACTTAAATACATGTACGCAATATCATTACATCGTATAGTTAGTATTTAAATTTTTTTGAAACAGTCCTACATGAGTAAGTTTATTTAGAATGCAACCTATTAACTTTTTTATTTCTTTATGCGCAAAACCATAAGTATTATTTTCGTGAAAAAAAAATATGGCGAATTTTCGACGGATTTAGAAGTTTTCAGCATCTTTAAAACTATCTAGACGGTTTTCAATTTGATATTTGCTAATGAAACTCTATATTTAGTATTTATTACAAAAACATTTCGGTTCTATCAAATATTGGTTAAAATCGTTTTACAAATAAAGGTATTTGTATAAAAAGCGCGGATATCGCAAAAACCGTCGAATTTACACAAAAAGTGTAAAAACCTTTCATTCGATGTATAACTATAATCTTGTTTATAAGCACTCAAATGCGGTCATAAATTGACCGTTATGGCACAGAGTAAACAAAAATTGCTAAGCAACGATTTGCATTAATCGTTAAAAAAATCTTCGATCACTATTTATAGAAATTAAAAGTACACAGTGTTCCTAACAACATCAATATAGCCAACTATCTACACAACGCTAAAATTTGCATCGGTACAACTCTCACAAACTTTTCGTAAATACTAAACATTTTGTTTGAAAGTTTTGAAACTAAAATAGAATAAAACGTTGTATGTCCCACGGGCATAACAGACGATTATCGCTCTCGGAAAATTAAAAGCCCTCTTTAGTCGGGCTTTAAATATTCGCTCGTTCCATAATCTCCTAACTATGCCCTTAGTACATAAATAACTATTATATTCCAGTTACCATAATGAGATGTTTTGGTAGGATGATAAATGAGCAATTAAAACAACTTTTCACGACCTGTAAATTTTTTATGATCAATTGGAAACCTCTAACTGTACGTCAAAAAGTCTAGAACCCTTTTTTTAAGGAAAATTTAATTTAGGATGAGCTTTTTTTTGTACACACACACACACACACACACACACACACACACACACACACACACACACACACACACACACACACAGCACTTTTTTCTGAATTCACTAGTCTATTCCATATGTTTCTAGCTTTATTTTTACTATATACACAATTTTCGTACGTTTGACAATCATTCTGGAACCCGTACATTAAAGTACTGCATTAAAAATCATTACGGCCTCTTGGTGCGTTGCATGTCCTGGTTATGTAACAAAGCAATAATTTTGGTATCTCGGATTAGAATACACATAATATTGTTGTTGCAAACATATAGGCGTCAATATATTTTAGTTAATAGTTTGTGATCAGTTTGACGTCTGCTTTCATATTATCCAAGAATCGTATGTATGTTTTCACAACTAAACTACATGATCATTTTTGCGTCTTAGTGTAAAATATACACAATGTTGATGTTGCAAACATATTGGCGTCTGTATATTGCAATTAATAGTTTGCCTGCAATCAGTTTCAGCCGATCATTTTGAGATCTTAGTTTAAAATATACCTATTGTAAACAGCAGCACATGAGCGTCAAGGTGTTTTTATTCAAGGAATACATTCCGTGCAATCAGCTTGACGTCCATTTTATGTTAACTAAAGCAATTACCATTCTTACGTAAATTTTCGTTTCTCGTATTACGCTATCGATACATGTTTCTAATTTACTTTATATTAGCTTCACAAACCTCAAAAAACTGGAAGGATCATTAAATCTAGTAATTTTTCTGTTATATAACATCACGATAGTAGATAGAGATACAGGCACGAAGTGGTGCATCAGAGACCCAATTCGTAGCCTTTTGGTGTTAGAAAGAAATAAAGCATACAGGGAGTCAACTTTATACAATATTTACAGAGCGCGCTGTTTTATTTTTAAAGTTTTAATATTCACTCAACAAATACTGACTTTTATTGAATAGCAATGGAATGGTATTTTATTTATTGTGCGAGAAAATATGGAACAATGGTTTCTACTGGTATTTCTGCACAGTGTTGTTGAAATGAGTACTTGTAAGTAAGAGGTACGATATCTAACACATCTTAAAAATATTTGCCCTATTTCAATTTTACAAATCCTGATCTTTATCATAGTAAATAAAACAGGACACGGTTAAAATAAGTAACAAATAGATTCGGCCATAATGTTGTACTAAATTTTGTTTTATCATCAATATTCGTTTTATACCGTTTCAAAAAATACATGAAATAAAGTGTATGCAGCGAATCAAGGCTTATTAATAAATTTCACACAAAAAACACACAGTTCATATTTCTAAACACAAAATGGTACTTACTGGAAATAAATTGTGCAAAATCTAAAAAAATTCAAGAGGACGGTCATAAAATCAAAGTTTTCATACATTCGGATATTATTTATAGGCACAAAATCACATAAAAATTAGGAAGATTGCAGTCTAGATTCCTTTTTCTTCTTTGCATTTGACCTATTACTTTATCTTGTTTATAGTATTATGTGATTATTATATTAATACATAATAATAAACAGATCTTGATATTATATCTGTCTCATGTTCTATGCATGGGAAATAAATGCATAATATATTAGAAAACAATTCGAAATATATAAGATAAAACACATTACGCATACGTATAATGTTGGAAGGATCTCAGGATTTGACTCTCTCTATATTCCATTCCTCACTGCGCGTCACTCGCACACTGACTACGGAATGTTCCCGCAGCAGCATACCGTTACTATACGTTGTGCGCTCTCTTATTTACTATCATGTATAGCATTAACAGTGACGAGTTTTGGTGCATTATACTATTATCAAAGGTTACACTCGTACAGGACAGATATCACTTCCGAAGGGATGCTTTTATTACATTTGTCCAACATTTTCATAAAACCAAAAAAATGAGTGGTCTCCGCAGAGTTTGTATACCATCTCCATGTAAATTGCGCTTTTGTTAACAATTATCAAGAATCAATATGATGCATTGTTCTTCGTAAATTGTTTTGAAACAAATTCTTATATAAATCATATGCTTAATTCAGTAAGTAGTCTATCATTTTATTAAAATTATTGGGACTTGCGCCTCCTGTTAGTGAGTTTAGTATTGATTGTTATAAGTAAGTTTTGATTAGCGCAGTATCTATTAATATACCTTTAAATAAAATCAATACAATAATGAGAGTTATTTAAATAGTGTAAAATGTAGAAGAGATACATTTATCAAGTGTGGGTAAGATGCTAAAAGTTCTGAGTTTGGCAGAATCAGCGTATTTCATCATCATCATTACCAGCGTCTTAATTATCCCATTTCTGGACATACGCCTCCCCTAGTTGTTTCCATGAAATTCTGTCTACCGCTGCTCCAATCCAACGTGTGCCAGCTGCTTTTACCAAGTCATCCCTCCACCGGGCTCTAGACCTCCCTCGGCTTCTTCTCCCCGTACAGGGCCTCCACTCAGTCACTTTTCGGCTCCACCTACCATCCTCTCGCCTCATAATATGCCCAGCCCACTGCCATTTCAGGGATGCTACACGTTTCGCTACGTCTTCCACTCTGGTTTTGTTGCGGATATATTCGTTAGTTTTTCTATCCTGTAGCCTTAACTCTAGCATAGACCTCTCCATCTTTCTTTGTGACACTCACAGTTTTTCCATATTTGTTTCCATGAGTGGCCAAGTCTCTGCTGCGTACGTAAAAGTAGGCAGTACGCATTGGTCGAACACTCTAGTTTTTAGATGTTGAGGTAGGTTCGCTTTGAAGACATTTCTCAATTTACCGAATGCCGCGCAAGCCAATTAAATCCTTCTATTCACTTCCGCCGTCTGTGCCTTTTCTGTAGTTGTTAGTATATATCATAGGTATGTATATTCTTCCGCTAAGCCTATTTGGTTGTTGTCTATACAAACTGGTCTACCTTCTTCTGGGTTAATCATTATCTTTGTCTTTGATAAGTTCATATACAATCCAACTTTCCTTGAGGCATCTTGGAGTTGTAGGATCATTTCTTCTAACTGATCCATGTCATTAGATACAAGTATGATATCATCAGCGAATCTAAGGTTTGACAGGTATTCGCCATTTATATTTATGCCCTTCTCATCCCACTCCAGTACCTTGAAGACATCTTCCAGTAAATTAGTGAAGAGCTTTCGCGAAATTGGATCGCCTTGTCTGAGTCCTCGTTCAATACGTATTGGGGTTGTTCCATCACATATCTCTACCTTCATAGTTGGGTTTTTATACATGCAGCTTATAAGTTGTATATATCTATAATCTATCCTGCATCTTTTAAGTGCATTTGTTAGTGCCCATGTTTCAACAGTGTCGAAGGCTTTTTGGTACTCTATGAAGGCATAAACAGGTGTTGGTTATACTCGTGCGATTTTTCGATAATTTGTTTTATGGTGTGTATATAGTCGATGGTGCAATATCCCTGTCTAAATCCTGCTTGTTCGGGGGGCTGGAATGCATCAAGTTTTGCAGATATTCTATTAATGATAATTTTGGACATTAATTTGCTCAGGTGTGATAGTAACGATATGGGGCGGTAGTTCTTTATTTCTTTGTTGTTTCCATTCTTAAAGATGCTGCCTTGCGGTTTTTTATCTGCTTGAGGGCTATCTTAATTTCGTATTTGGAAATGGGAGGTATGCCCTCTGTGAGATGTTTACTTAGTCGTGCTCTATGAACCGGTTCTGAAGTTTTTGATGAATATAACTCTTGGTAGAAGTTCACTATTCTTTTTAGAATTTGCTCACGATTTCTAATCCCTTGTCCGGATTCATCTAGTAAATTTATGATTTCTGTCTTCCCTGTTCTTATCCTTCTTCTAAATACTCTTGGACCCCTGTTCTATTCTATCGTTTCTTTTATTGCTTTTTCGTTATATTCAGCAACGTCTCTTCTTACTTTTCGACTTATTTCTTTATTGATCTGTTCTAGCTCTTCTCTCGTCAACCTACATTTTTCCTTATTTCGTTTCTCTATTAGATCTCTAGTTTCTCTCGTCAGTTTTGCATCTTTTTGTTTACGTGGTTTTGATTTTACTAGTTCTTCTGTTGCCGTTATATATTCTCCGTAATAAAGCTATTAAGTTGTTCGATGTCTGGGCCTACATTTTCGTTCCTAAATCTTGATGTTAGATCGTTTTTGTATTCGTCCTTATATCTTATCAGGATGTCACTATATCTCCCTCCATTTCTTTTCTTTGTTAGTTTTCACCTTTCTAACGCGATATCTATCTTTATTTTTGATCTTAAAAGACGATGGTCACTTGTTTGTATATGATTTAGTACGTTAACATCGGTGAAAATATTAGGTCTGTTGGTAATGATAAAATCAATCTCATTTCTCGTATTCCCATCAGGGCTTTGCCAGGTCCATTTTCTATGTTCTTTTTTGTAGAAAATGAGTTCATAGCTTGCATTTGATGGCTTTCCAAAAAGTTTACTAGTGTATTGCCTCTTTCATTGCGTTTTCCTACGCCGTGCCTCCCGAGGCATTTCTCACCTGCTTGGCGTTTCCCTAATTTGGCGTTGAAGTCTCCTATTAGCATGGTATAGTAAGATTTTTCCTGGTCCAGTGCCGTCTCTATGTCTTCGTAAAACGGTTCTACCTCATCGTAGCCATGATCGGTTGTCGGGGGGTACACTTGAATTATTTTTAGCGGGTATCTTTTTGAAAGTTTAAGTGTTATGTATAATACTCGGAATGATATTCCTGTAGAGCTTATGAATTTTGTCCATTTGGGATGAATCTGTGCATTTTACCAGTTGTATCAGTGAAAAAACACCATGGGGTACGTCAATTAAATATTTGTGGCGAAAAATTATGTGCTAATCAAGCTGAAGTTGGAAATTTCAAACAAACATTTAAGCTACTGATGGAAGAAGAGGAATATACGCCAGATGTAATTTATCATTGTGACGAAACTGGTCTATATTACAAGATGTTGTCATCGAAAACTTTAGCTGGGAAAAATGAACATGCTCCAGCCAGTTACACAAAAAATAAGGGCCGGGTAAAAATTCTTGCTTGCGGTAACTTCTCAGGACGACATAAGCTGCGACTGAAATCGGCGAAGCCAAGGACTTTTAAAAATGTGCTGCTTGTTTTAACCGTTTATTATAAAATTAAAAAAGTGCTTGGATGGATTGGATACCATTCAAAAAGTGGTTTTATGACGAGTTTGTGCCTGGAGTTGAGAAGCTCTTAAAAAGAGAGGCCAACATAGTAAATTCTAAATATTTACATCAGTTCTACATACATAAAGACAAAATTTACATCGATTGGGGCTTGAATCTCGATAGCGCAGTTGGTTAACGCGGTACTCTAACAAAGTACAGGTTGTAGGTTCAAATCCTACTCGAGGTAAACTTTTTATTTATGTATTTAATAAAATTAATACTAATTTTTAATTACATATTTACCTTTGAACTTATTCGTTCATAACAAAACTTATAATAAATTAACAATATTAAAGTTATGTTCTTACCACCGAATCTAACAGCACTCATGCAGCCAACGGATCAGGGTGTCTTAGAAAATTTTAAACGGAATTACCGACGAAACTTGCTGCAAGCAATTCTGGAGAAAGTAGATAATGGTGAAGGACTCATGGATTGTTTAAAAGGAATACATTTGAAAAACATGATTCATTGGGCAGAAGATGCATGGAATAAAGTGAAAAGTTCGACACTGCAAAAGTCTTGGGCAAAGCTAATGAGGCAAGAAAATAATGATGAAGAGGAAGTTCCGCTTTTTGAAATGATGAGAAAGTTAGACGGATGTGAAGATATTGCCCAAGAAGAATTTGACAACAGAGTACAAGCGGAACTCACTAATGTGGACCTTATTGAAATTATTAATGAAAGAGGGCATGAAAAAAACAGTGATACTGAATCAGAAGACAATAAAGCAGAACCAACAAAAAGTTCACATTTGGAAGCGTTTGATGCGTTAAACACAGCATTATTATGCGTAGAGCAACAGCCTGAAGCCACAGCAAGTGACATTTTACTTTTAACACGCTGGAGAAACATTGCATCTAGAAACCGAATGCATTTAAAACAATGGAGAATTGATTCTTGTTTTCACAAAATATTGTATGTACATATGTAATTTGAAGTCATAATAATTATACGTAGTACGTATGTAATACAAATTATACATATGTATGTACTTATAAATAGTTTTCTATGTACTTTTATACTTTTTTTTATATAAATTTGATTTCATTTAATATAATGATGCAATAAACAGATTATTGTGTCATGATTTAATATAATATTTGAAATTGAATAAACTGTAAGAAAGCTCTCTTCACTTGTTACATTAAAGTGAATAATTTTGGAGTTATTCATAAACAAGGCACTTTAGCGGCTTCTATAAAGAATCGTTGACTATGAACTATGATTAATAATAACCTTATGACGATTTGATATAATTATGTCTTAGATATACACCTTTTATAATATCGACAAGACTCAATAGACCGGTTTATCTGGCGTCGCTGCCGCCTTCCAGTGAAGCAGCCCGGCAGCACATCCATCGAGTCTACTACCAGGTAGGTAAAGACTTGGTTAAGAAAAAAAAAGATCTAGAACCCAAACCCGGTTTACTGTCAGGTACAAACTTGACTCAGGGAAAAGTTGGAACCCGTTCAATGGGGCTGGCAATTGGAGCACGAGATCATGCAGTCATCAATAGCAACATTGCCTTCAGCGCCAGAGGAACTGTTAATTTTGTGGTTGCAAGAAGGGGTGTGGTGGAAAGTGTAGCTGCAGGAAGGTCGGGTTAAAATATACCGCAATTTGTGGTCAATGCCAGGGCCTTGCGTGCGGCAACTCTTCGCCCACATTACAAGCAGAATTCGACAATGAAGTGTGGGAAGTTTGAACATGTTCTTGCGACGACAGCAACCGACGGTGACGATGAAACAGAAAGAGACGAATCGTCACGGGAAGGAACGAAAGAGACATAGCGAGTGGGAGCGAAGAACCGGACTAATAATTAACTACATTATTTTGTATATGGCCTTCAATAATAATCATACCGTAGAAATTAACGTGGGAAAGTGAATTAACCCCCTTGCGCCGCGTTATTGTATAAATTGAGCGCGCGCTTCCCCATCTCTGCATTTCTGGTTCTGGTTTCTGGTTTCCGATCAGAGCAGGTCGTTAAATTAGAGCTAATTACTCTGTAATTAACAAGTAATTAAATTAAAATTCGATTCTATCGGCCGGTATCAACTTAACGATGCCGCGCCATAGACCGGGCCGAGAGGTCTACGACGACGACGACGGGTGCCTCTGGGTCGACACCGCGGATTTCCAGGAGGACGCCAGCGACACCAACGAGGTATGGTACGGTTACAAGCCGGGTAACCTACCATCAACGAGTACCGCCAGCCCGATACCGTCGCTTCTGTCCCTTCCGTGGAAGGGCGCCAGAACGACGCGCCACCAGCCGCCACCGCTCAGAAGAGGAAGGGCCGAAGAAGACAGCTCCGCCCGCAGAAGACGTTGCCCCGCCAGCCGAGGCAACAACGAGAGCAGCACCGCCGCCGCAAGCCGCCGCCGCCGAAGAGAGAAGAAGCAAAGACCCCCGTCCTGGATCCACCAGCCCCGATGACTTCGTGGCGCAGAAGAAGAGGCCGAAGAAGATGACCGTCCGCCCGCCTACGCCGCCACCGACGAGCAACGTGTACCACGCCCTGGAGCAGTACACGGACACCGCCACAGCGATGGAGCAGACCGCCGCAGCAGAGACCAGGAGAAAGTACCCCGGTAATCCTTCGTCAGAGGGAGAACTGGGTTGCTTTTCTCCGCGAACTCGACCGGAAGAAGATCGCCTTCACCAGGGCCAAGGCGACCTTCGAGGAATCGGATACAGCCTGCCTCACTCCAGGACCGAGACAGGCTGATGAGGTATCTCGATAAGTGTGGTACGCAGTACCACACCTATCAGGCAAGGAGCGAGCGTCTTGCCAAGGTAGTAATAAGTGGCGTGCCCGTAGAGCTATCCGAAGCGGATGTAAGCTCCGATTTGACGACACAAGGGATTAATACAGTTTCTTGTTTTAGGATGAAGCAGCGAGGCCGAGCGATCCCCCTGATTTTGGTACACCTACCGAGCGAGGAGGACAAGAAGAGGATCCGGGAGGTGAAGCACGTCGCCCCCCTCCGAGTCACCGTCGAGGACCTGAGGCGGAAATCCGACATCGGGCAGTGTCACCGGTGTCAAGGTTTCCGCCACGCACAGCGTTGCTGCAGGGCGGCAGCACGCTGTGTGAAGTGCGCCGGTGATCACCACAGCAGTCAATGCACTTTACCCCGTACCGACCGGGCTAAGTGCGTTAACTGCGGTGGGGACCACCGCAAGCTACCGTGGATGCCCGAAGTTCCTCGACCTCCGCAACGGAAGAAGATGGAAGCACCGCAGCGACCGCCGAAGAGGACACCGCCGGCGCCCTCCTCGACTCGGACCGAGTCAGTTACGCCCGTGCGACGGCAGGCAAGGCTGAGAAGGCGGAAGTACCGAGTGGCTCCCGCCGCTATCGTTACCCCGCCGATCAATCTGCCTTAGGGTTCGACTCTATTGACCTTCCTCGGAGGGCTCAATATGGAGAAGGCCCTACCTGTCATCCGTAAGGTGGCAGTGGCACTCGCTAAGGTGGAATCTGCGACTGACTTGTGGAAGGTTTTCCTCTCACACAGTCAGGAGGTGGCTACCCTTTTAGGGTAAACACACGACGGTCCGGACCGAAGTCTGGCGCCCGAGATAAGTATTAGTATCGATTTTAATTACTTAAATTTCTGCCCTGTAAATATCGATAGTGTTACACTTTACTAACACATATTTCTTTTATTTCAGATAAGCAACCTAGCGACAACAGGACAGTCCACATCTCCAACATCCAACAACACCACATCTCCACAACAAATCTCTTTTTTTTTTACGAACTACCAACAATCCTAAGCACAACACTGTCAACTGGCAATCCACAACACCCACAAACCAACAACTCTACAATCCACGCGCTGAAGAGGAAGAAGACTCCTGAGCAGCGCACCACCAACACAACAATACACGCATTTATTATTATATTATATTAGTTTTAAGTGTGATGTGTATATACCAAAATGAAATGTTAATATCTAAAAGCTTTAATAAACGTGTAAAAAAAAAAAAAAAAAAAAATCCCCATCTCTGCGCTATATATCAGACACCGTTAATCGCACGACAAAAAATCAAGTCATCAATCTTGTAGTGAATTTTATTTTTTATAATAACTTCTAATCGCGTACGATGCATAGTAAGCTAGTAATTCTCCAAAAACTCAAAATCGTGACCTTTGACCTCTGATATCTCAAAATGCTCTAGTGATTTTTTTGGCTGGGGTTTCCACCCAACTTTATAATGACAAAATAAAGATCTGTGCAAAAATTCAGCAGAAAAATCCTAACGTGACTGGTCTAAAACATATTTTTTATATTCATACACGCACAAATGTTCAGATCATTTTTAAAACACTTAAAACCTGTAACACCTTCGAAAATTCAATACCGACTTTTCACGAAAGTAGTATTTTTCTTGATTACTTCGCGAATAATAAAGTAAAATATGTCTTATACGTATCTGTAAATCACATACTTTTAACCGTTTAATATTCAGGACTCACTGGTACATCTTCCCATATCCCCCAACCTACAAAATCACACTCCGAGAATTTCAAATTATGCAACGGACAATATGAAACGTACCTATTTGTATTTTTGATTTCTTGCATTTATATTTACGAACAACTAATTATATTATTTTCGGGGTGCGTAAATAGAAAGGTGTACCAGTCACCCTTAAAATCTTTCGCCTCCGCTCATTAGGAACCATGGGTAATCAGTTATATATATATATATATATATATATATATATATATATATATATATATATATATATATATTGTAGTGGCTAATTAATTATAGTGGCTAGCGATTAAAAAAATTATTTTACTCTAAATTATACAACATGGGGATAGTGGTTCTTATTGTAATAATAACGCCGAACTAGCTCAAAATCACTTTTGGGGATAGGGTTCAATTGTATTAAACATTGATTGTTGGCAAAATAAATTAAATCTGGGAATATTCATGTAAATGATCAATTTGTATTTTATAATAAACGGTTGCAATGTGAAACCAACTTTGTTGAGATCTGCACAAAATACACATGCGTTGCATACTTAATACTGAAATAAATGTAGCCTGTCAAAAATTTGTGCAATTGATCTAAATTATTGAGAACAATTTTAATTTTGTTTGAGGTAAACTTATTAATTTTAATATAACGCTGAATCATTTACTTTTCAGGTATTGACACGTGAATACGTACAAACATTTATACATTATTTAAAAAAATAAATACAGGACATCAAAAAAAAAAATCAATGCAATAGGGTTATGATAGCGAAATACACTTACATGTGTTGCTACAAATTCCAAATAATGTCCATGTCGGGTTGGCCCACATTAAACATTGGACGTTGATAATAAAATACTTATCTTTTTTGGGATTTTTTAATGGTGTACTTTAAATTATACAATCTAAACACTTACAGTTATCTTCGTCAGTAGTAATGTTTGTTAAAAATTGTTAAAGATGTAGTAAACAATTTTGTCAAATTTGAAAAATTCAAACATAAACATAAGCCTGCTATTAATATAACAGTTTAGAGTCAACTATAAAATTGTATAAGAAAATATGAATTTTAACGATAAAATTAAATTAGTTAAATCAAAAATTTGACAACATAATTAAAATTGTAGTAAAGAATAACTAAAGGAGGAAATTTTGCGATAACACCAAGAGTAATACCTTTTGAAGATATAATTTCCAACATCGAAAACTCCATTAGATTATTACCTTTTGATGCTGCTAATGAAGTTAGATATAACACCGTTAACATATTACGTAAAACAAAACCTCCAAAGAGCAACTTATCCTTTCGTCAACGACATGCTTTACTTGATCTTAAACGCAATGAAAGTATTATAATATTAAAATCAGATAAAGGTAATGCAACTGTTATATTAAATATGAACGATTATAACACTAAGATAGAACAATTGTTGGGACCAGAAACTTATCGTGAAATACCAAAAGATCCAACAAAAAAGTTTCTTTTAAAAACTAAAGAGCTGATTAAATTATCATCTATTCCTGAAGAAATAAAGAAGAAACTATCTAACTCTGAAGCTATTTCACCAAAACTATATGGTTTACCAAAAATTCATAAACCTAATATTCCTTTAAGGCCTATTGTTAGTGCAATTGGTTCTCCTACATATCACCTTGCAAAACATCTTACATTGTTATTACAACCTCATATAGGAAAAACACCCCATTACATTAAAAATTCTGCCGACTTTGTTGAAAAAATGCATAGTTTCAAAATTGAAGAGGGTGATATAATGGTTAGTTTTGATGTTATTTCACTTTTACAAAAGTACCTCTAAAAGAAACTATTGAATACATAGATCATCTTTTTCCAAAGGACAACCATTCTTTTCAGCACTGTCTTACTACAACTTATTTTCAGTGGAATAGTAAATTTTATGAACAGATTGAAGGTGTAGCAATGGGTAGTCCCTTAGTCCTGTTATAGCTAATTTTATATGGCAAAATTTTAAACATTAACGTTACAAAATACACCTAAAAAACCTTCAGTTTGGTATAGATATGTAGATGACACATTTGTTATTTGGAGACATGGAGAAGAAGCACTGCATGAGTTTTTGGTTTTTATAAATGGTATACATCCTAGTATTCAGTTTACCATGGAAAAAGAAACTAATGGAAGTTTACCATTTCTTGACATATTAATATCTAAAATAATAATTCACTATCTTTTAAGGTTTACAGAAAGCCGACACACACTGATAGATACCTTCATAAATTATCCAACCACCATCCACGTCAAAAAATTAGTGTAATTAAATCTTTAGTAGATCGAGCAAAACGAATTTGTGACCCTGAATTTTTGAATGATGAATATAAATATTTAAGAAAATCCTTACAAGATAATGGATATTCACTTACAGATATTAATAATGTTATTACACCTTCTAGGCGTAACCTTAAAGAAAAACCAGTTCTTAATGTTGGTACTGCTTTTCTTCCTTTTACAGCTAATGTTACAAATAGAATTGAAAAAATCCTAATCAAATATGGCATTAGGACTATTTTTAAACCTACAAGAAAAATTAAAGAACATTTAAGATCACCTAAAGATGTGTCAAACCCTTTATCATCTTCCGGAGTGTATAAGTTATCTTGTTCATGTGGAAAAGTATACATCGGGACCACAAAACGTAGCTTTGATACAAGACGCAAAGAACATATGAGATTTTGTAGATTGGGTCAACCAGAGAGGTCTGCTGTGGCTGACCATGCCCTGAATAATCTAAATCATGACATTCAATTTGACAATATGAAAATATTGTCAAGACAAACCATTATTATGTTCGTTTGCAACGTGAAGCTATTGAAATATATAAACACCCGAATAATTTTAATAGACAAGAAGAAAATCTCCGTTTAAATAGGTTTTGGCATCTTATAATTAAAAAAGAGCATAATGATACGCTTTGATTTTAATTTGTTTTCAACTTTTGGTATGTCTAGGTTTTTTGCTGTTTTTCCTAGACCTTGAAGCAAATGCTTTACCAATGATAATTTCCACAGCACTATAATTTAACATAAGTAGTTGAAATTAAATTGAAATTAAAAATTACAAAGAACGTTCTGCATTGTGCTTTTCATTGTTAATAACACTTCCAATTATTGATAAAGATATCTCTTTGTTAGATTTAACTGGGTTATTTTATTTGATGTAATGTTTGGATTTGTGAATGCTTCTATCATTTTAAAATTGAAGTTTTTCACAACTTTACACTTACATCATAACTCGATTAAATTTTGTTAAATGTGTTTTTTGGCTGGCAAATTTCATTGTTAGCTTTCGTCGTAGAGAGTGTTCTGGTTTGTCATCTTTGAGGCAGTTTAACAATATTTAATTTTAATGACCTAGTTATTCTTTACTACAATTTTATAGTTGGCTTTATACGTTTCTCAAACTGTTATATTAATAGCAGGCTTATGTTTATGTTTGAATTTTTCAAATTTGACAAAATTGTTTACTACATCTTTAACATTTTTTAACAAACATTACTACTGACGAAGATAACTGTAAGTGTTATCGAAACGTTTAGATTGTATAATTTAAAGTACACCATTAAAAAATCCCAAAAAAGATAAGTATTTTATTATGAGTGTTAATGGTGAAAATTTACATTTTCATATTGGACGTTGACTTTCTTCCATAAATCGGTGATACTGCATTGCTGTCCCAAATATGCTGCTTAACATTCCATAATTTCATCCAATCAAATAACTGTTGACAGTTCTTCATGTGGTAAATACGATGTACTTACAATGCTCAAATACTTATAGACAAGCACTTTATTTTATTTGTGTTGTTTTAAAATGTCGTATTATTTATTTAATAATTTCTCGGATTTAATTTTGTATTTTAAGTTCATATAGATTTTTGTATTCACTTGCACCTTTATTTTAGATTCCGTTATGAAGTGAAAATTTATTTTATGATCTCAATCACTGTCAACAAAACAAACATCGAATTCAAAATAATTGAAGAAATTTATTAACATACAAAAAAATTGCACATCACCCGATGTTGACACACGATCTTGAAAAACGAAACAATTACAATTTTATAGAACAATTGTGATCGGTAACCTTATTTTTAACTTTAGTTATAGGTTAAAACAATTGTTTCTGGTATCTCAACTCTACTTCGGTCGCGTTTCAATTCTGATAATGTTTACGAGAATTGTTACTTACATGTTAACACAAATAACACTAACACTATGACTTGTTAGTCACAAAAATTTTAAAAGGCAAGAGAGGCAAGAGTGGTAAAAGTGGTAAGAGAGTGAGAAATCAGAAGCAATTCCTTTTATACATTTCTCCTAGACACCAAATTTTCAATTTTTTCTCTACATTACACACAAAAGATTCTAGCTTCTGATTGGTCTAAACAAAATTGTAAACCTAACTAAAACATAAATTATGCTATACCTTCTTTAATACAATTCGGATTTGATTTTTAATTACAGATTTGGAATCAGGGCAAAATTCCAAATAAAAAGACACCTCACAAGCCCTATTTCGCTTCGATAAATTTCATTCTGACAATTTATAATCTAAATTTACTAATATCAAAAAAAATCTTACATTCTACAACTAAACTAATTACATATTCAAATTCCACATAAAAAACTGTATCAGAATACATTTATTTCAAGCCATTTCATTTAAATTTTACAAAATTTCCACCTTCACATCTACAAATTTAGGTAGTTAACCTAACTTTTCTAATTTTATGTTTATATTACATATTTATAGTTAAATTCCCTGTTGAAATGAGGGAAACCTACTATTAAATGTTTTTATAATCTATTTTAAACTTATCTTAGCCTATAAAAACTATAATTTTGTGAAATTCTTACAAATAATACTTAACCTAATTTAATATAAATTTACTTTTAATTTGTGTAAAAACTGTCTATAACACTTGAGATGTTCATAAAATGTGTTCTTATATACTGTTCACTTGTACTCTATAGTTCTTAATTTTGTCATTTCACATTTTCACATTGTTTAACTATTTTGTCAATTTTTGTATAGAATTTGCAATTTTATATTAAATATCACAGTGCACAATTGTTGTTCATGTACTTAATTATGTTTTTAAGTCACTATCACTTCTTATGCACGTTTTATATACTTTGCCTTTGAATTACAAATATATTATGTTCGCACCATACCCTTTCTTTCTTTTTATATTTCAAATAGTTTATGCATTGTACCTAATACTATACATTCTACATATTATAATTATCATACTCCATGTGATCAATATCTGATATGTGTTCAAAATATTAAAATTCATTGAATAAACTGCGAAATTACATAAATATGTGACACGAAACTAATCGTACCCATTAACATTAATCATGTTGACCTTTCTCACATGCTACTGGTATAGCTCAATGCTTTTATGAACATAACGACCATATTCAAACCCCACAAAGCCTGTTTTGTCACATCAAATCGATAATTTTACACTCGTAACTATTTTCTCATTGAAAACGTACTGTATACTTCCACAAATTTATCTAACTTGCCTACTATAGACAAATTCAAACTCACTAAAACTCTAGCCCCTTTATTATGCCTACTTTTTAGTCATCTCTCTCTCTCTCTCTCTCTCTCTCTCTCTATATATATATATATATATATATATATATATATATATATATATATATATATGTTTCTATTTAGATTTCCACAAGTATTCATGTTTAAATAAGACAATTTTCTTTAAAACTTGTGTAATAAACGTAAAATTAATTCAACGTTTCTTGACAAAGGAACAAAGGACGTTCGAAACGTTGAATTAATTTTAGTTTATACACAATAAAAAAAATATGCTTATTAAATATATATATATATATATATATATATATATATTTTTTTTTTTTTTTATTGAGATTTAATATTCTAGCAAAACTATTTCACTAAGTACTAAGTATTGAGTGATATATCATTTGAAACGTCTTTAAAAGTCCTATTAAATCCCACAAGTTCTATGAAAAAATGTCTAGTGGTTCAAGAGTTATAGAAGAAATTTAAAAAAAGCAAGCTTCGATGTTCTTTTTTTTTCTCGCGCTAAATGTGATAAAATATTACCGAACTATTTGGTATAATTAAATCCTCTAGGTTAAGGAAATTCTACAGATTTAAAATTTTTACTAGATATTTGTGCTTACGCAAAATATCGAAACACAAAGAGAAAACATTCGAATTATTAATAAATTAAACTAAATTAACTCAATTTTTTATTTTATAAAAAGTACAGTTCAATATCTTACATTAGTACTCTTACTCCTAAAATTAATAAAATTTCAAACTAGATAAGAACATCATCATAGCTAAAAACATTAAAAGAGTTAACAATCTATTCAGTCAGCTTAAGGATAAGACCGCCATTTTAGATAAAACAAATGTTATATATAAGATCCTTGTAGTAATTGTAACCAATCATATATCGGCATGACTTCAAGGAATCTTAGATATAGACTTACATCACACCGCAGTGACATAAGAGTCAGAAAAGATGCTTGTGCTTTGTCACAACACGTACATTCCACTGGACACAGCCCTGATTTCGACAAAGTGCAAGTCTTGACCTCTGAATCAAATTTATTCAAAGAAAGTTTTTAGAAATGGCCCATATACGCTGTACAGACTATGTACTGAATAAGAGAAGTGACACTCAAAATTTAAACATAATTTATTCTAACATACTTTATCTAGATAAACACAGAAATCATAGGATGAACCATTAACGGATTAACCCTTAGTGGCAGAAATTTATTTTGTGTGGATTTTACCATTTTGTTTAGTGTAAAAGAGTTATCACGAATAGGTCTATTTGGTATTAATCTCCAGAATGTCTCACATAAAAGTAAAAGTCCTATGTAATAATAGACATTCAAATAATCTTAAATAGTCCTATTCATAACACTTTTACACTTATCACACAATCACATTCAACATATTAATCTACTTATACATTGATTTCATAACCATTTTCTTTGTTTTCCTATAACTATGACAATAATTTTAATTTTTTTGTCAAAGTCCAAAATTGATTTTGACATCTAATTCAAATTTAAATTGAAATATCTTCTTTCAATGCTGCTTCAATGTTTTTAACTGTATCCACGATCGTAAGTTATTATCTTATCTTAATTTATATGTATTATCAACGCATAACTTCTTGTAGATTGGTTGACAAAGGTAATAAATTTAGAAAGCTTCCCTTTGAACAAAGGATCTTTTCTTTATTTTAAATAGCCCCACAATCTTGGCTGCTACCCACTAAATCTTTCTTATTGTTTTTAACTTAATCAGCCACGATTAACAACTTTGATTAAATACATAGAATGGGTTTCACGAAGATATCCGCAGGAGGTTTTAACCGATGCAGTGGACTCTTCAAAAAATGGGCAAATGGTAACATCAAACTAGCAGCAGCAAAGAATAGGAAGATTTTTCTACTTAAAGCAGACAACTTGGACTTACACGCGACACATCACAGACCAGACAAAGGAATTATACGTCTTATCAATGCTACAGATGATAGAACAGAACAAGAAATACAGAACATGATCAAGAGGTTTAATATAAAAATACTAAATCTAGAAATTAAAGTTAACCATAGGAATGTCCAAGAACTAAATAATTTTTACACCAAACAATTATGGAACTTGACAATTTAATTCCTAGAAATATTATGACCGAGTTTAGCAATAGGCAAAACATATCTTATAATAAACATTTCCATAATTGTAAACTAATACAAACCAACAAACTTAACGCTCTCAAATCACATAATAGATCTATCTTAAAAGTCAAAAACAATTGGCTCAAGAATCTAACTCAATTGGATATTCCTTTGGAAATTAGAAAATTACTGTCATTAGGGCTAAATTCTGTTTACCAGCTAGTAGACAAGATATTTCAATTAAACATCTCTTAGCTGAAATCGAATTTGCCATTAATCACATTCAGGATGAGGATAAACGTAACATTCTTAGTTTAAAAATTTCTAATGTCATTACCAATTTCTTGAATAATAATCATATTACATTCAATGAATTTAATCATTGGTATAAACTAACTAAAAGTTTTTATCAGGTCACCCAAATATTATTGTCACAAATGCAGACAAAATGTAACAGTTATCATGTATAAAGAACAATATAATGAACTTTGCAATCAATTATTACTTAATGATACAATCCATTACAAGCAAATTCCCAAGAATTTAACAACACATATTCAGAATAAATCCAATAAGTTAGTTTCAAGTCTAAAGAAAAAGAAATTACTAATGAACTAGCCAAATCCTTAATGTGCTATAGTGTAGCTCCTAAGTTCTATGGGTTACCAAAATACACAAACCTATATTGTCAATAAGACCAATTATTTCTTGTATTGAGGCTCTAACATAAAAATTACAAAGTTTGTAACCAAGATTTTCACAGAGGCTTACAATTTTAATAACGATTACTATGTCACAGATTCATTTGAATTCGCAGAATTCATCAACAATTTCAAACTTCCTCTCAACTTTAAGCTGATTAGTCTGGATGTTGAATCTCTTTTTACTAACATACCTATTAATTTAGTACTTAAAACTATTCACAACCACTGGGCTAATTTAGAACAACATTGTTCGCTTACCAAAGATAATTTTATTAAATTAACAGAATTTATTTTGACTCCACCTTTTTCTCATACAACGGTCAATTTTTAAACAA
Organism: Vesta saturnalis; assembly: GCA_036346205.1. Lineage (NCBI taxonomy): Eukaryota > Metazoa > Arthropoda > Insecta > Coleoptera > Lampyridae > Vesta > Vesta saturnalis. The sequence goes on from JARFJB010000834.1 coordinate 1,028,199, forward strand.
ATAGCAGGAACGCCCATGGGTTCCAAATTAAGCCCATCGTGGCTCAATACGTCATGGATGACTTACTTGATACCTGCATCCCTAAACTAAGTTTTGAGCTTCCATTTTATAAAAATATGTTGACGACATCATATGTGCTGTTCGCAGATCACTATGATGAAATCCTTGAAGTCTTCAACAGGTATAACGACCAACTTAATTTTACAATCGAAAAGAAACTGATAACAGTGTACCTTTTCTGGACACTCTGTTAATCCGAGATGACTCTAATGTCATAATCCTAGACTGGTTCAGGAAACCGACGAGTTCAGGAAAGTACCTCAATTATTATTCAGATCACACATATAAAATGAAAGTCAATTTAGTTCTGGGTTTAAAAACAGGATCACAAAATATCCCATCCATCATTAAGACAAAAAACTTAGATTTACTGTTTATATTACTCAAAGACAATTCGTATCCTGAATCTATGTTAAAGAAACTGCTATACTCTACTCCTAACATTGAAGACCAACACAATATCAGCAATAATAGTCTTCTTTTACGTAACAATGAACCATTGGATGACGAAGAGGTGGAAACTGAAATAAAAAGTACAGTTCAATATCTTACATTAGTACTCTTACTCCTAAAATTAATAAAATTCTCAAACTAGATAAGAACATCATCATAGCCCCTAAAAACATTAAAAGAGTTAACAATCTATTCAGTCAGCTTAAGGATAAGACCGCCATTTTAGATAAAACAAATGTTATATATAAGATCCCTTGTAGTAATTGTAACCAATCATATATCGGCATGACTTCAAGGAATCTTAGATATAGACTTACATCACACCGCAGTGACATAAGAGTCAGAAAAGATGCTTGTGCTTTGTCACAACACGTACATTCCACTGGACACAGCCCTGATTTCGACAAAGTGCAAGTCTTGACCTCTGAATCAAATTTATTCAAAAGAAAGTTTTTAGAAATGGCCCATATACGCTGTACAATATGTACAAAAGAGAAGTGACACTCAAAATTTAAACATAATTTATTCTAACATACTTTATCTAGATAAACACAGAAATCATAGGATGAACCATTAACGGATTAACCCTTAGTGGCAGAAGGGGATTTATTTTGTGGATTTTACCATTTTGTTTAGTGTAAAAGAGTTATCACGAATAGGTCTATTTGGTATTAATCTCCAGAATGTCCATAAAAGTAAAAGTCCTATGTAATAATAGACATTCAAATAATCTTAAATATCCTATTCATAACACTTTTACACTTATCACACAATCACATTCAACATATTAATCTACTTATACATTGATTTCATAACCATTTTCTTTGTTTTTCCTATAACTATGACAATAATTTTTTTTTTGTCAAAGTCCAAAATTGATTTTGACATCTAATTCAAATTTAAATTGAAATATCTTCTTTCAATGCTGCTTCAATGTTTTTAACTGTATCCACGATCGTAAGTTATTATCTTATCTTAATTTATATGTATTATCAACGCAAACTTCTTGTAGATTGGTCACCACATGCACACCGACAACCCAGACACGACAAACATAAAATACAACAAAACAAACACAAACACACAAAAAAAAAGAAAATAAAACACAGACAACCAAACAACAACACACACACACAGAATAAAATATAACACAACAATAAAGAACACACACACACAAAATAAACACACACACAACAAAATAAGAACCTCGACCACGTAACACATGAAACAAGCACACACACAACACCACACATGCACACAACACACACACACACGACACCACACGATCACATGAAAACAACACACACACACACACACACACACACAACGTACACACGCGCAACCGAAAAGACACAAATAGCAGAACACAAACATAACACAAGATACACATACGTACACACACACACACACAACACACACACACAAAACAAAAACCGGCGAAACACATACATATAGAAAAACACGACACAAAACAAGATCGCACAGCCCATACAATAAAACACATGAACAAACACACAACGCACAGTAACAACACACACAGATATGCAACGTAGCAGGCAAGTCGACACCCGAACACACACACACACATGCACACAACACCACACACACACGCACGCACACGCACACGATCACATGAACACACACACACACGCAAACACGCACAAACACACAGCACATACGCACGCACACACGCACACACACACACAAATATATATATATATATATATATATATATATATATATATATATATATATATATATATATATATATATATATATATATATAAAAAAAAACACACAAACAAACAACACACACACACAACACACACACACACACACACACACACACACACACACACACACACAAACAACACGCGACCATACGGTCACATGAACCCAAACCACATCACAGGACACAGACACACAGACACACAGAACACAGACACAGACACACAGACACAAACACAGACACACAGACACAGACACACAGACACACAGACACACAGACACACAGAACACAGACACACAACAACACACAGAAACAACACAGAACACAGACACAAACACAGAACACAGACACACAGACACAGCACACAGAACACAGAACACAGACACAGACACACAGACACAGACACAAGACACACAGAAACAACACAGAACACAGACACACAGACACAAACAACAACACACAGAACACAGACACACAGACACACAGAGACAAACACAGACTCCAGGCACACAGGCACACAGGCCCAGAACAAAGACACACGGACACACAGAACAGACAAGTAAATATTCAATTCTGCAAATCTATGCACAATGCTAACTGGGCACGGAACACATGAGTTATTTTACAGATTTAAAATCTCAGACAATGCTTTATGCCAGTGTAGGCAAACGATCAAACGATAGACCAATACCATTGTGACATTCTGAAAAAAGAAAGGGAAGTGCTAATTCACGCGATAGAAAGCAACGGCGACATCTGGACAACCAATAACCAAGCTTTAGGGTCAAAATATCTCCAAAACTTCGTGAAGTTCACCAATGCAATTGATTTTAAAAGTTTGATTACAGTTTAAGTACCAAAACAACACTAAAAATGAATGTATTGTAAATTACCACAATGAAATGTAAAAGTTGTATACATGCATGTAATATTGTAAAATAGAGCATGCTGAAATAAATAATAATAATAATAAAAAAAAAGACACAAAGACACACAGACACAGACACACAGACACACAGATACACTGACACACAGACACACAGACACACAGACACACAGATACACAGACACACAGACACACAGACACACAGATACACAGACACACAGACACACAGCAACACAGACAGACACACAGACACACAGACACAAAGACACACAGACACAAAGACACAAAGACACAAAGACACACCGACACACAGACACACAGACACACAGACACACAGACACACAGACACACAGACACACAGACACACAGACACGCAGACACACAGACACAAGACACACAGACACACAGACACACAGACACACAGAACACAGCACACAGGCACACAGGACACACAGACACACAGACACACAGACACACAGACACAAGACACAGACACACAATCACATCGACAACAGACACAACAGACAACGACACACAGAACACAGACACACAGAACACAGACACACAGACACAGACACACAGACAGCAACACAGACAACACAAGACCAAGACACAATGACACTGACACAAAGACACAAAGACACAAAGACACACGACACACGACACACAGACACATAGACACAAGACACAAGACAACAGACACAAGACACCAGACACACAAGCAAGACACGTAGACACAGAGACACAACACAGACACAAAGACAATGACACAGACCACAGAAGACAGAACATCAGACACAGACACACAGACACACAAGACACACAGACACAAGACAACAGACACAACAGACACAGACACAGACACACAGACACACAGACACGACACACAGACACGCAGACACGCAGACACCAGACACAGCAGACACGCAGACACGCAGACACGCAGACAGCAGACACCAGACACGCAGACACGCAGACACACAGACACACAGACACAAGACACACAGACACACAGACACACAAGACACAAGACACACGACACACAGACACACAGACACACACGACACACACACACACACGACACACAGACACACACACACACAGCACACACAGACACAAGACACACAGACACACAGACACACAGACACACAGACACACAGACACACACACACAGACACACACGCAGACAGACGCAGACACGCAGACACAGCAACACACACAGCACAGCAGACACGCAACACACAGACACGCAACACGCAGACACAGCGACACGCACGACACACGCACGCAGCACACGACAGACACGCAGACACGCAGACACGCACACACGTACAACACAGCACACGCACACACGCACACACACACACCATGCACACATGACACACACAGCCACTACGTACACACGCACACACACACATACGACACACGCACAACGCACACGCACACACACACGCACACAGCACACACACAACACACAGCACACACGACACACCACGCACACAGCACACACACGACACAACACACACGCAACACGACAAACACACACACATACACACCACACAACACACACACAACACACACAACACACACACAACACACACACACACACACACACATATATAACACACACACATAAACACACACACACACACACACACACACACACACACACACACACACACACAACAAACACACGCACGCGCACATACGGTCACATGAACCCAACACACACTAGCACAACACAGACACAGACACAAGACACACAGACACACAGACACACAACACACAGACACACAGACACACAGACACACAGACACACAGACACACAGACACAGACACACAGACACACAGACACACAGACACAGACACACAGACACACAGACACAGACACACAGACACACAGACACACACAGACACACAGACACAGACACACAGACACACAGACACACAGACACACAGACACACAGACACACAGACACACAGACACACAGACACAGACACACAGACACAGCAAGACACAGACACACAGACTCACAGGCACACAGGCACACAGGCACACAGACACAAAGACACACGGACACACAGACACAGACTTGAAGTAAATTCCACATTCTGCAAATCTATGCACAATGCTAACTGCACGAACACATGAGTTATTTACAGATTTAAAACAGACAATGCATGCACAGTGTCAAACTGACAAACGATAGACCATATACACAGTACATTCTGAAAAAGAAAGTAATTCACGCGATAGAAAGCAACGGCGACATCTGGACAACCAATAACCAACAGTCAAATACTCCAAAACTTCGTGAAGTTCACCAATGCAATTGATTTTAAAAGTTTGATTACAGTTTAAGTACCAAAACAACACTAAAATGAATGTATTGTAAATTACCACAATGAAATGTAAAATTGTATCATGCTAAGTAAATAGACATGCTGAAATAAATAATAAAAGACAAAGACACACAGACAAACACAGACACAGATACACTGACACACAGACACACAGACACACAGACACACAGACACACAGACAGACACGACAACAGACACACAGATACACAACACACAGACACAAAAACAAGACACAAGACACACAGACACAAGACACAGACACAAAGACACAAAGACACAAAGACACACGACACACAGACACACAGACACACAGACACACAGACACACAGACACAGACACACAGACACACAGACACAACAAGACACCAGACACACAGACACAGACACACAGACACAGACACACAGAACACAGAACACAGACACAGACACACAGACACACAGACACAGACACACAGAACAAACACAGACACACAGACACAGACACACAGACACACAGACACACAGACACACAGACAAGACACAGACACAGACACAGACACACAGACACCAGACACACAGACACCAGACACAACACGACACACAGAACACAGACAGACACACAGAACACAGACACAAAGACACAACACAAAGACACAAGACACAAAGACACAGACACACAGACACACAGACACACAGACACACAGACACAAGACAACAGACACACAGACCACAGACACAGACACGCAGACCGCAGAACGCAGACACGCAGCACAGACACAGCACAGACACACAGACACACAGACCAAGACACAGACACAGACACACAGACACACACACAGACCACAGACCAGACACACAGACACACAGCACACACAGACACACAGACACACGACAACACACACACAGACGCACAGACGCGCAGACGCGCAGACGCGCAGACGCGCAGACGCAGACACGCAGACACGCACACGCAGACACGCAGACACGCAGACACGCAGACACGCAAACGCACACGCAGACACGCAGCACGCAGACACGCAGACACGCAGACACGCAGACACGCAGACACGCAGACGCAGACACGCAACGCAGACACGCAGACACGCAACACCAGACACGACACACGACACACGCACAACGCACACGCACACAGACACACGACACACGACACACGCACACGCACACGCACACGCACACACACACACACACACGCACACACACACAACAGCACAACAGCACACAGACACACACAACAACACACACACACACACACACACACACACACACACAACACAACACACACAACACAACACAAAAACAACAACAAAAACAACACAAACAAAAAAAACAAAACAAAAAAAAAAAAAAAAAACAAAAACACAAAAACACACAACAACAACACAAACAAACACAACAACACAAACACACAAAAACACACACACATAACACACACACACACACAACACACACAACACACACATAACACAACATACACATACACACAACAACACACAAATAAACAATACAACACATAAAAACATAACAAAACAACACAACACCAACACAGAACACAGCACACAGACACAGAACACAGAACACAGACACACAGACACAAGATACACTGACACACAGACACAAGACAAGACAAGACACACAGATACACAGACACACAGACACACAGACACACAGATACACAGACACACAGACACAGCAACACTAGACAGACACACAGACACAGACACAAAGACACACAGACACAAAGACACAAGACACAAAGACACACTGACACAGACACACGACACAGACACACAGAACACAGACACACAGACACACAGACACACAGACACAGCACACACAGACACACAGACACAAGACAGACACACAGACACACAGAACACAGACACAGAACACAGACACAGACACAGAGACACAGACACACAGACAGCACAGCACACAGACACACAGACACACAGACACAGACAACACAGACAGACACAGACACACAGACACACAGCACACAGACACACAGACACACAGACACATCAGACACAACAGCACACACAGACACACAGACACACAGCACACAGACACACAGACACACAGACACAGACAGACACACAGACACACAGACACAAAGACACACAGACACACAGACACAAAACACAACAGACAGACGACACACAGACACAGACACACAGACACACAGACACACAGACACACAGACACACAGACACACAGACACGACAGACACGCAGACACGCAGACACGCAGACACAGACACACAGACACACAGACACACAGACACACAGACACAAGAGACACAGACACATAGACACACAGACACAAGCACACAGACACACAGACACACAGACACAGACACAGACACAGACACACAGACACACAGACACACAGACACAACACAGACACACAGACAGCACAGACGCAGAGCGCAGACACGCAGACCGCAGACGCAGACACGCAGACACGCAGACACGCAGACACGCAGACACGCAGACACGCAGACACGCAGACACGCAGACACGCAGACACGCAGACACGCAGACACGCAGACACGCAGACACGCAGACACGCAGACACGCAGACACGCAGACACGCAGACACGCAGACACGCACAGACACAGCAGACACGCAACACGACACACGCACACACGCAACACACACGCACACACGCACACAGCACACACGACACACGCACACACGACACACGCACACAGCACACACGCACACACGCACACACGCACACACACAGCACACAGACACACGTACACACGCACACGACACACACACAACACCACACACACACACACATACACACACAAAAAAACAAACACACACACACACACACACACACACACACACACACACACACACACACACACACACACACACACACACACACACACACAACACACACACACACACACACACACACACACACACACACACACACACACACACACACACACACACACACACACACACACACACACACACACACACACACACACACACACACACACACACACACACACACACACACACACACACACACACACACACACACACACACACACACACACACACACACACACACACACACACACACACACACACACACACACACACACACACACACACACACACACACACACACACACACACACACACACACACACACACACACACACACACACACACACACACACACACACACACACACACACACACACACACACACACACACACACACACACACACACACACACACACACACACACACACACACACACACACACACACACACACACACACACACACACACACACACACACACACACACACAGACACGCAGACACGCAGACACGCAGACACACACACACAGACACAGAGCACACAGACACACAGACACACAGACACACAGACACACAGATACACAGACACACAGAGACACAGACACACAGACACACAAACATACAGACATTTTGAAAAATACTTTCTTGTTTAGCAAGAAAGTAAAAATACCGCTGCAAACTGTATCAATGATTCCACATCAAAAATCAGTGTTTTGTAAATAACTCGAAAACGATTAACTTTACAAAAAATTACAAGAGTGCTTTTCGATCAGAAATTTGATTTTCTATCTAACAGCACATTTAAAAAAATCGTGTGGACCAAAAGGGGTACTTACTCCCCAATTTTACCGTTTTCCCCATAACCCAAGCTATATAATTAAGCTTTAACTCAATTTCAGTTTAACCCATGTTCTGCCTCCAGCGTGAAGTTAGCGGGGATAAATGTTATCACCCCAAATTCCATAAGAAAAAATTGACACAAAATGAACACAACATTACAGTATGAATATTATTATGTTGTATTTCCAACTTCACAGACCTCTTGTATCGGAAAGTTTTTAAAAATTTTCAGCTGCAGAATACCATAAACCTTCACCACATTTAAAAAGCAAATATTAAAATATTTTGTTTCATAAGCATCTGAATAATTAATTACTGTTGCTTAAAAATAAATTTACAGTTTAGTCTTAATTGTATTATTATGTATTTACAAAACTAGAAATGTGTACAATAAGAATTGAAATATATACTTACTTGCATTCATCTAATATATACGAATCTATTAAGTTCCGAATTACAAAGTAACCATTTTCTTCGTAAAAGTGTTTTTCTTTATCTGCTAGGTAATCATTATTTTTTGAAAAAGTTCTAAAATTTTATTTAGATGTTTATATAATTATTTTATTTATAAAGCGTTACACGAGATTACCTATACTCATCCGTACAGAAATTTTTTATCGGCACGAATACCGAATTTATTCTGTAGATTTTTCTGATGCATTTGAACATAGTAGCAAGAACCTCTTTGTCGAAACCTTGAATCTTTAAAGCTGTAGTAGTTTACCACCAATTCTCAATTTTATAGTAGAATTCACGAAAGAGTTCTAGTTGTTAAAGTTGCACTTACTTAACTTATCTGTAAGATAAATGCATGAAAATAAAATAAAATTTGATAAAAATATCCAGACGCGTTTATTAGTAAAAATAAAATACAAATAGTGATAAAGTTCAGAAAAAAAATTAATTAATTTTGAAATAAATTTGTTTTTCGTACAAAAAATGTAAAAATTAACATTTTTTGTACTAATGAAACAAATAACTGTTTTAACTGATCAGTGATCATGTTCTTGAGCTATAACGACATAATGATTTTTTTTAAGTTATTAACCTCATTTTTTTTATAGATTTTGATAAGCATTAGTTTAATAACATCAACAATCAGTTCCAATAATAATAACCAATAAATTAAAAAAGAAACAAACAAAATCCTTCATAAAGGTTAACTCAAATTTTCAAACTGTCTTCCCTTTCAATTTCGCACTGCCCTATTTGGGTATAAACACTTTGAACTGGATGTTGAATTATTTGTGGGACGATGGTTCACATTTCCACTTGAATTTCCGCTGTGCCCAACTTTCTAAATATGTCAATGTTTCTGTATTATAAGTGTTTTGTAACTGTGATTTCATATTAGTTGAGTTGATCGGCCTATTTCCACAGTTTTTGCTTTTTAAGCGCGACGTTTCGGAAGCTTCGGCAGCTTCCATCATCACGGTTAGTCCAGAGAAGGACTGTTTTCACACTTGAGTCGAATTCATATGGTATGATTTTTTCACAAGCACTTGACTACTCTCAAATTCGAACTCGGTACCTTTCACTCACAATTCTGACACCTTTACCGCTAAGCCACTGAGTAATCCAATATATATTTCTTAGAAATTTTCTGTTTCGGCCTTGTTGACGTTGTTCTGATATTCCTGCGTTCTCACGTTGACTGGTCTACTGCTCTCTCATTCGCATGGTAGGTTTATACACAATTCTTGGAATTCTGATCTTCATTATGTGGTTTGATTTTGGTTAGTACTCCGTTGAGCGTTCTGGTCGATTTGAAGATAGCGCGTATCCTGTGTTTGCTGCCTATCCTTCGTATTTTGTCTGAGGTACCTTGTATATATAGTATTATCGCTGTATGTTTAGGTTCTTCTTTTTCGGTTACACTTTCCCTGTTTAGGTTAGGTATTATATCAGGGTAGACATTTTCTTTGAATGTTTTAGCGATATTTTCTTTTTCTTTGTTCTGGTCTTGTTTTGAGCATATTGTTGTCGCTCTATCGTACAAAAATTTTACCACGCCCAACTTCACGCTTTTGTGGTGATTGAGTTGTAGTGTAGGTATCTCCCCGTGTGGGTGTTTTCTGTATACACTTGGCGACAAAGTGTTGTCATGCCTGTGTACTATTTAGATGCTCTAGGAATTCATTTAGCTTATGCTTGCCGTGTTGACAAACTACGAAAGTATCGTCCACGTATCTAAGCCACATCCTTGGTTTTTCCGTGAATTCGGATATTGCTTGGTATTCAAAGTCTTCACACGAACGCACGCACGCTCGCACGCACGCACGCACGCGAGCACACACACACACACATTCACACACACACACGCGCGCGCACGCACGCACGCACGCGCGCACGCACGCACGCACGCACGCACGCACGCACGCACGCACGCACACGCACACGCACACGCACACGCACACGCACACGCACACGCACACGCACACGCACACGCACACGCACACGCACACGCAGTTTGGAAATTTATCATTTAAATAATTTCTCACTACCATAGCATTGTGTGCCGGAGCACCATCTTGCTGGAAAAAAAGACCGACTCGTTCTGATAGAGGCAAATCATCCAAGAATTCGTCAAGCTCAATACGCAATAGTTCTAAATATCGATATGCGGTAAGATTTCCTTCAAAAATGCAATAGTGTAATTTATTCCCTTTTAAGCAACACCAATCATTAAATCCAAACCTGCCTTGATTACGCCTAGGTACCGCTACATGTAAATTTTCATTTGCCCAGTGATGATGATTGTGACGATTGAAAATACCAGCACTACTTATATGAGCTTCATCTGTCCAAATTATATTTTGATGAAAATTAGGCATTGCACCACATCTATCAATATACCACTGGCAAAATTGTAATCGTTTTTTAAGATCGTTTGGATAAAGGTGTTGGTTTATATGAATCTTATAAGGTTTATATTTATAAAGTTTCAAAATTTTTAGCTATTTTGTTTTGGAAATACCAACATCTTGTTCAATTTCTCTACTAGAAGTATTTGGGTTGGCTTCAACACATGCTAAAACGTTTAAGGCATCTTGTTCACGATTTGCTATATCGTAATGATTCGGACGTGGTCGGATAAATGACCCTAAATTATTTAAATTACTTGGTAGCCTGCAATAACAAGAATAATCATGTTAGAAAAGCGGCTTCTGAGTCTTTAACGTTTATTTACCTCTTATATATCTTTTTATTAGGCTGATGCCTTTCTGGGAAATTCTCCAAGTATAAACGTTCCGCTTCTTCCGAATTTTCTACACACTGAATGAATATTTTCAACATATCATACTTTTCATAATTTTCATAACGATTGATTTTAACTATCAACAATAAACTTGTGTTATCTGTGTTTTAATGCACAACTGAAGTTTTCACTTTGTTTTGACGTATTTTCAGTGTTTCATTGTTTTAAATTAAATGCATCGCCTACTTACAAAAGTGCAAACTAACAAATTCGCTTGTAATTCTGTAATTTTCTAAAAGAACCTCTATAAACTATATGTTATTGAAAAGCTTATAAAATAAGGATTTTAATGCAGTCAAAGCCAACTATGGTTTCCATAAAAAAAAACTAAGTTTATGTGGCAGCTCGACTCTTGGTGACCAAATTTAGAAATTGACTACTCCATTTGATTCTACGCTAAAAACTGCACAAGAAATCTCTTTACACTTTTTCTTGAATTTTTATCAACAGATGAGATATGGAATCCTATCGAAATTTGGAAAAATTCAATGTTGGCCCCTACATCAAAAATGAAAATTTTTATTTTCGCTGTTTAATTTGTCTCAAAAAGGTGGCCTAATGCTACTTGAACAGTTTTGATCTAACAGTAATAGTTACCGAGATACCCTGCAATCCCATCGAAATCGGTCCGCTCCGCATCTGTTCGGCCTACCAAAGATCCATCATACCCTATTAGTCACGCAGCCTAAGGTAGGCATGATATATATATATATATATATATATATATATATATATATATATATATATATATATATATATATATCATCAACCGTGCATTAATAGTGAAATCACCCAGGTAGAGCGATAATTGATACAGTTGTAAACAGGTGAGGATGATGGTAATCTAGATCCCTAATAAAATTGAATATTATTAAAGTGTCTTGAAGATTACAAACCAGAACACCCTCGAACGGTCGAAGGCTAATAGTGAAAAATGCCATAATCAAATAGCAAATTTAATAGAATGTAACCAAATTACGATATAAATGCAAAGTTGTGAAAACCTTTAATTTGACATTGATGGAAGCATTCATACATAGAAACGACACACCAATTAAAGGTTTAGTCAAATCTAATAAATAAATAGTCCTTTGTTAATAACTGTAGTTGTTATTTTACAGTGAAAACCCAATGTAATATAATTGTAATTAATTTTAATTTAATTTAATACCACAGATTTCTCTGGTTGACTTCATCTACAAAATCTCATATGTCCTTCACGTCTTGTATCACAGCTACGTTTTGTGGTACTAATGTATACTTTTCTACATGACCAAGATAACGTGCACACTCCAAAAGATGATAAACGGTTTGAAACATCTTTAAGTGAGCTTAAATGTTCTTTAATTTTCCTTGTAGTTTTAAAAACAGTCTTAATACCATGATTAATTAGGATTATTTCAATTCTATCTGTAGCATTAGTTATAAATGGATGTAAAATAGTACCAACATTAAGTACTAGATTTTTTTATAGTTATGTTTGGAAGGTGTAATAACATTATTAATATTTTAAGGCAATATCAATTGGTTTGTAATGATTTTGTTAAATATTTATATACATCTTTCAAAAATTCAGAATCACAAACTAGTTTCGCTGGATCCACTAAAGGTTGAATTACACCAATGTTTTGACGTCGATGGTGGTTTGATAATTTATGAAGATATCTATCAGTGTGTGTCGGCTTTCAGTAAACCTTAAAAGATAGTAAATTATTACTTTTAAATAGTATGTCAAGAAATGGTAGACTTTCATTTGTCTCCCTCTCCATGGTAAACTGGATGCTTGGATGAATACCATTTATAAAAATTAAAAATTCGTGTAGCGTTTCTTCTCCATGTCTCCAAATAGCAAATGTGTATATATCCATACTAAAACTAAAGATTTTTAAGTGCATTTTGTAACGCTAATGTTTCAAATTTTTCCATGTAACAATTAGCTATAACAGGAGTAAGAGGACTACCCGTTGCTACACCATCAAGCTGTTCATAGTATTTATTATTCCAGTGAAAATAAATTGTAAGACAGTGCTGAACAATAATTGTCATATTCTTTTGAAAAATATGATCAATACTGACTATTATATCATCATCTTTAATTTTGAAATTATGTATTTTTCTAATGAAGTCGGAAGACTTTTTAATATAATGTTGTGTTTTACCTATATGAGGTTGAAATAGAAATGTACAATTTTTTTTCAAGATTGTATGTAGGAGAACCAATTGCACTAACAATAGACCTTGAAGGAACATTAGGTTAATGAATTTTTGATAGACCATACAGTTTTGGGAAAGAGCTTCACAGTTAGTTTCTTTTTTATTTCTTCAGGAATAGATCTCAATTTAAAAAGATCTTTAGTTGAAAGGAAACTTTTTGTACGATCTTTTGTTAAGCCTGTAGTTCTAACAGTTGTTCTACTTCAATATTAAAGTGGTTCATATTTACTATAACAGTTGCATTACCTTTATCTGATTGTGATATATTTTCATTACGTTTAAGATCAAATAAAGTACCGCGCTGACGAAACGATGAGTTGCTCTTTTTTTATTATCAAAAGATTATCTATTATATTGTTGCTTGAATAATTGGTCCAATTTTGCATTTTGACGTTTAGATGAAATGTCAAAATGTGTTTCCATACATTTAAAGGTTAATGAATCAATTTTATCGCAATCCTTTATATTTCATATAGAGTAAGTTTCTAAATGTAAATGTAAAAGATCTCTATCGGTTAAATATAAAAGATTATTTGATTAAGCAGAAGAGTATTGCCAATTCTTCTATAAATATTTGTTGTGTGTTTGTGGACCGACATCTCGATTACTAATGGTTATTGCCACTAACCGTCACTAGAATTTTACACTCCTAAAGGGATTATTCCTTTAGTAAGGGATCGTCAAGGTGTCAATCATCGTATTGCCACGGGACCTACAGGTTTACTCCCTTTCCGAGAAGAAAGAGTGCTTTGGTTTTTTTTCGGTTACCTCAAGTCGAGTTTGAACCCACGCCGCCGCGCGAAAGCCATTCCATTCCACTAACGAGGCAGTTCTCTATAAATATTGTTTGTTATTAAAATTTGTTTTAACATAGATTTTGGGATAATTTTTAGGTTTCGGCATCGCACTAAAAAGTAAGTGATGATAGTCATTGTTCTTTCCGTTTTCTTAATTTTTCAAATTGTCTAATAAAACGATGTTCCCTCCCCATAAAGGACTGAAATATTAAAATGTAAACTTTCAGTATTATTATGCATAATTAAAATACTTAGGGTTTAAATTGTGTATTTTTATATTTATAGACAAACTGATTACTATGTTCGTTTTATAACGTAAAGCTATTGAGATATATAAAGGTCTTAATAACATCAATAGGCAAGAAGGAAATCTCCGTTTAAATATGTTTTAGCATCTTTTAATTAATTGGTATGTTGTTTCTATTTGTGAATGCCTTTATCGATTTCAAATTATAGTTTTTCACAATCATAGCTTGATTAAATTTTGTTAAATTTGCTTTTTGTTTATGACCAAGGACCGGAAAAAATGCAGTTTGCATTTTTTACATATTTTGCATCTTTTGTCATAAATTAAGAAATGTTGCATTTTTTTTAAATTTTCCACATATTTTGCATTTTTTTTCATAAATTCAGAAATGTTGCATTAATTTTCCACTTTCAATCGTAAAGGTACACTTGCAAGTAAAGTATCAGTCGTAAACGCAGCGGGTTGTTATTTATAAATAATCCATTCCTTAAGAAAAGAGAATATTTGAGGTCATTTATTTTTATTATCTGTAGTTTGAGATTAATCCCTTATCTAACTTGGCCAACCTTCTATGAATTGGCCTACCGGTCAATCCATAGAAAACATGTGTAAAATGAGGGATGAATTTGAATAAATGGGATATGTATTTGTTAATGTACTATGTACTTATGTATGCTAGTATTTAGACATCATGTAATTTTGGTACTTATTCAAGATAATGGCAAATAAAGTTAGTACTTAAAAACTAAATATTGTTTTGTTTAAATGATATTATATCCAACGTCACACAAATATAAAATGAGGATTATTAATTATTATTATATTATTAATGTTGCGTTTTTTATATTGCATTTTTCGTAAATACTTTTGCATATTTTTCGCAAATCAATTGCATTAAAATGCGCATTTTTTTAATATTTTTTGCTGCATTCTTTCCGGTGCCTGATTATGACATTTATAGCTGTTGACGTTCGACCGTTAGAGGGTGCTCTGATTTGTCATCTTCAAGGTAGTTTAATAATATTTAATTAATTGGCTCTTATTAACTAAAATAAAATTAGGTTCCATAGTTGGCTTTATATGTTTATCACACTATTATATTAATAGCACTCTTATATGTTACCTATTCCATATTTCATAAATTTGTTCTAACATCTTAAGCAATTTTTAAAGATATTATCAGTTACTGAGGACGATAACTGTAATTGTTATCAAAACGTTTATATAAAATATAAATACAAAAATACACCATTTAAAAACCCAAAAGCTAAGTATTTTAATAATTTATAATAATGGTAAAAGTTTACATTTTCATGGTGTGGTCAGCGTTCTTGAATCATACAGTTAAAGAAAAGTAGAAATTGTAACCTGCCGATTTTTGAGTATACATTTTTGTATTGGTGAAGTGATTAGCTGCGATCGCGCGAGAAAGAAAAGAAAAATTCGATGTTACCGCGTAGAACTCTCTGCGATTGGATCGATTATTATTAGTGAGAGCGAGAATGATTTTCATACTTGCAGAAATATAGAGATATCGATTGAATTTTATATCAAAATTCAAATAATCCTTTAACTGATAAACTCTGGTGAGCTCTACCGTAATCTAACCGGTAGTAATCAAGCAAATTAGTTATTAATTGTGTGAGAAACAGCCCTCGAGTTTATGTTATATTGACATAAACGAATCCAAATTAACATTTGAAGAAAACCATGGAAGCTTCATCCACAGAACGTCCCTTACGAGAAAGAACTTAAGCCACACATGACTAAATAAAAAACATTTTCCTGTGTAAGCAGGTTTTCGATCAATAAGTAAATTGATGTTTTAAATAACAAGCTCCTAAAATAGAGCAAGCGGTTACTTACTGTTGTAGGTATAAGTGACAATTACATTGAGAACTTTACGTTACAATTTCAGAATGCAGAGGTACAGTACACGTGTCTTGGTACTACGTACTGACGATATTTGTTTTTTTTTTAATTTCAAGTGTTACTATCGGTCACGTACAGCCCCAGTTTAATCTCGAACTACCCCAACAGTAAAAATGAAATATCCTCTTAAATACTGCAAATTGTGTTAATATAATAATCTTCTACTCGTCAGAGTAACGACTTTATCTTCTAGTTCGCCAATACCTACGGTAACGATTAAAGCTATCGAAGTAATCAAGGTGTATCAGCACATTCAAAATTTAGGTCAGCACAGTACGAAACACTATCTTTGGAAACTGATATAGATGTTATTAAGCATAATGAAGTGTTTTTCTCAAAGGAATAGTTATAGAATGTAGTAAAGTGTATACTTCAGCTAGTGTAGACATCTACCAAAATCTGTAAAAAAAAGGGTTATAGGTACTTTAAAAAAATTACATGATAGCTTTGTCAAAGAACATCTGTGTATTAGCTTTATCCTAAGCTGTATTTACTACCAATATACGAGCCTTGAGAGTTACAGTGAAAACCATTTCATTCAACTTAAAAAAATGATGTTGCTAGAACATAACTTTCTTATGCCTATGTCACGTTACATTAGAAAAAAGTACATAGTGGCAAGAGATAATCAGTCCCGATATGGCTATTTTCAGCTTATTTACACTTTTATATTAAATGTAGAATATTGTTAGTTTAAGGTGGCAGGAGATACGGACGTAAGATGTATCAAAACTGTCCACATATATTTAAAGTGTGCCAATTCTAGTTCAATGCACCATTCTGGCAGTGTGAAACATATAAAAAATGTAAAAATGAATGGAGAAAGCAACTTAAATTACTTTAAAAATACAATTAACGACAAAACTTTTGAAAATGCACTTACTGAACATTCCTTAGTAGTAAATATTGGTACACATGAAATTGAAATGAAATATTTAACAGGTTTAATTCTAGACAAGCAGAAATGAATTCAATATCAAAACATCGCAATAAATTCGTTGCAAAGTTTTACTAAAATAAACTTGAAACCTTAAATGCCATAAATAACAATACGAAATCTACATGTTTGACCTCAAATTTATCAAATAAGCGACCGCACAGAGTAAACAAGTAAGCAAAAAATTTTAATGGACCAATTAAAATTGGAGAATTTGATAATACAGAAATTACGTCATCTTTGATAAGTAATATGGAAATAAATTCAAGATACGTGAAAATAATGACACTGCTGTTGTAGAAGCTTCCCTACTGTAATGTATCGACTCCGCTAAAAGAAACAAGAAAAAGTAGTGTTGACAACGAATGGAAAATCGTGTTGAACAAAAAAAAAAGTAAATCTAACACGTCTTTTGTAAGAGCCAAGGATCGGAAATGTAGTCGTTACCTCAAAGCTGTTACTCCAAAAGCATATGTCCATATAAATTGAATTCCGCTACTATAGTTTACCTGCATTTGAGTAGTAAGGCGGGAGAATAGCCTAGCCTCCGCGTAGGGTGACCCGGTGTAGTTTTTAATTCCAGCCCCTAGACGGTATGTAACCGTGGACCCGTATCTTAGTTGTTGGATTTTTTTAGGCGCCATTTTCGACCCTTTGGTGATGTCTTTATGATCCTCGCCCCTTAGATGCTTTTGGAGTAACAGCTTTGAGGTAACGACTACATTTCGGATCCTTGCCTCTTACAAAAGACGTGTTAGATTTAATTAGGGCCTTTTTGGCAGTATTAAGAGTCTTTTTAAGGTCCATAATTACTGCAACCGACTTCCATCAAAACATCTAGGTTATTACCGGTAATAAAGAGATAAAGAGCTGTTTAACCCTTGCGTATACGGAAAAATGCACCTACGTGGATAGGTACGTGCGTACCTCTACATAATTCTTGTGTATTCTTTTGCACTTAGATTAAGGTAGTGTGAATTGTTGATGCCTGTAGCTGTTTCCTATTAAACTGTAACTGGTACAGGTTAATTCGGATTGCGCATGGGCGATCATGCACAAACAGTAATAAAGCTGTTCGCCTTAATAGTTCAGTTATTCAGTTACAAATACATTGTCGCTTAGGTTCTTTTTCTAAATAGTTTTTTTTAAAATATTTTTACATCTATTAATCTATTATTAGTATGCGCTGTTTGGAAGCATCAAGCATATTTGCAATCGCTTTTGAATGAAAGCAATTCTGAATCTGACTATAACGTGGCCCATGAAATGTATGCTGATAATCATTCTGAGGCAGAATGGTTTCCACAGTCCAAGTTAATCCTGAATAGTGCTCAGGTAACTTACTTTATGTTATGTGCAAATAATTTATGTTTGTAATTAGAGATTATTGAAACCCTGAGGTCTTGCCTTCCAAGATAGATCAGGAAGCATCTAATGTAGATGTTCATCGTTGAAAAGAGGCCTGGGCATGTACGATCTACACAGATACTTTCTTCATGGGATGTGTTTAAGGCCCCTCTAGATGGCTTGATGAAATATAAATCGATCGCAGCGCTCTCTAATGTAGCGGAGTGAAAGTTTTTGAAAGTTTTACCTGAATACATTATAATTTAATAAGGTGTATACATAAAGTACATACCATTTTCGTGATTTTAATTTAAATAATAGTTTGAAGGATTCAAAGTTAATCCGATTACGTTTGTGTTTCAATAGAAATAGGTACTTGCTAAGGAATACCTGAAGATCTTTGTGCCCCCGGGTCATTTAATGAGCACACCACGCTGCTATATTTTCTAACGGAATTTCTACCTTATTGACATCAGAACATTTATCGTTTTTATAATGTTTTAAATAGTATATCATAAATATACAATTTTTTTTTAATTTTAAAAGTTCGTATTTCGAAAAACCTATGTCTGAATACATGGCTTTTGTTAAAAATATTATCAGTCGTAACAACTAGGAAAAAAATTCAATAAAAAATTATAGAAATTAAAATTTAAAAAAAAACCCTACATTCAAGCATTTAGGGACTATGTTGACGTCTTACGCGTTTCTCTAAATTTTCAGATAACTTCATACTAATATAAAAAGTTGAAACGTTTTTAACATTCAACTTGTGGGGGTTTGATGTGTTGCCTAACTATCTATAGAGACCCCCCTTAAGTGCATATTTTCTCATGCAATATGTGACATTATAATACGAGAGACGAATAGAAAGCTACAAGTGTTAATGAAAAATAGAACGGCGACCATCCAAATAAAAAAAAACAACTAAAAAGCGGCCCACTCTTACTAAAACAAAATTCTATGGATACTTGGGTATCCTAATAATTGCTGACGTGCGCCAATCTAGTTCAGTCATCTTGCTTTCCACTGCATAACGATAAGTGTCAGTGGACCAAAAGAAAAACCTGATATCATTCACTACCACAATAGCACCATGGGTGAGGTAGATAACATGGATAAAAGGATAACACATTATTCTACGAAACGGAGAACCTTTAGATGGCCACCTGCTCTATTTTATATCATGATTGAACGTCTAGCCAGCTACATAATTTATACTAAAAACAAACCTTTGGCTAAAGACTTCCCACAGCTGCCGAACGATTTATCAGGATCTAGGACGTAGCTATCTATAGAAACAATGACTGAGAATTCACACGTTGCCTAGGTATTTTCTACAAAGATTGCCATAGAAGCAATGACTGGTCATCCATTAGTGTGAAATATACTTGGAGCATCGGGTACTGGTCGTCAAGGTAAAAACGCACCTAAACAAGTTGTGGGTTCATACTGTACATATATGTCGCGCCCAGAGACAAGAACAAAGAAAAATAAAAAAATCTTGCGAGTATGTAATCGTCCGATTTGCGACGAATATACAGAAACTACTTCTAAATGTTATACCAGCGAAGTGTAATTTTTTTTATCAATAAAATATTACATTTTGTTAAATTTCATTTTTATACTAGTAAAATACACTTTCTTACTAACCCAATCCTCAGTATATATATATATATATATATATATATATATATATATATATATATATATATATATATATATATAGTAACGTTGAACAAGGTACGCCCGTCCCTATCCGTGAGAGAACGCAATTGAAAGATTGGAGGGGTAAAAGGTGGGTACTTCTCATACATAGGCAATTTTTTTCTGATATATACCTTTTTTTACTTAATCTAAGATGTCATGGGAGCTCCGACATTCAAACCAACGAAAAAACCATGAAACGCGTAGTTCAAAACACGGGTTAATAATTTATTACAAGTAACACTATTTTTAAGAGTACATAAAACGCATCTCATGTATCAATGACAGCATTATCACCATTCTCCTTATCTAAATCAATATCAATCAAATACATAAGCAGATTTTTAATTACAAACCAATTCCACATCATAAAGTAATATCGAAATAAATTCAAGTTACGTGAAAATAATGATACTGCAGCTGTAGAAGCTTCTCTACTGTAGTGTATCGACTGCGCTAAAAGAAACAAGAAAGAGTAGTGTTGACAACGAATGGAAAATCGTGTTGAACAAAAAAAATGTAAATCTGACACGTCTTTTGTAAATAGCAAGGATCGGAAATTTAGTCGTTACCTCAAATCTGTTACTACAAAAGCATATGTCCATATAAATTGAATTCCGCTACTATAGTTACATGCATTTGAGTAGTAAGGCGGGAGAATAGTTGAGCCTCCACATGGGGTAACCCGGTGTAGTTTTTATTTCCAGCCCCTAGATGGTATGCAACCGTGGACCCGTACCTTAGTTGTTGGCTTCTTTTCAGGCGCCATTTTCAACCCTTTGGTGATGTCTTTATGATCCTTACCCCTTAATTAGGGCCCTTTTGGCAGTATATATATATATATATATATATATATATACAGGGTGAATCTTATCTAATCCGCCAAAATTAAAGGCATGCTAGAACTCATCATCCTAAGCAAAAAAGTTCATATGTACATGGGTCCGGAAATGCTTCGTTTCCGAGATACAGGGTGTCAAAGTTGAAAAAAGAAATCGCGTTTACTTCAATATCTTTCGACTGTTTCGAAATAGTTTCATGAAATTTCGTATACGGGGTTTTTTTGGGATGACAAATTCAAATTTGTCGTTTCTAGAGGGCGCCAGCGGCAACGATTTCGACCCCTTTAAATCGTAGCAATTTTTTTTGCTACACTGTATGCCATTTTGGACTAGAAAAATCGATTCTCCTATCTTTTCTTCTAAAAAAAGGTATATCTTGGTGATGTCGCTAGGAGCAACCCTTTCCGAGAAAAACGCTTTTAAAGCTCATGATGCATACACATTTTCGGAGGGTATTTTTTTGACAGGTTTATCAATAGGAATTTTTAATTGTTACTAAGTAACTTATTTGTTTACTTATGTACTTATCTGTCTCTTTGCGTTCATTGATAATAAAATTTTAATAAAAAATCCATAATTAAATACGATAGAATGCCTAGACATATAACATGTATACTTTTAATATTAATTTTTCTTCTTTTTCTTTTTTTAATGTTGGATTTTTCTCGGAAAGGGTTGCTCCTAGCGACTTCACTAAGATATACCTTTTTGTAGCAGAAAAGACAGGAGAATGGATTTTTTTAGTCCAAAATGGCATACAGTGTAGCACAAAAAAGTTGCAAAGATTTAAAGTGGTAGAAATGGTTGCCGCTGGCGCCCTCTAGAAACCACAACTAAATGGACCACAAATTTGAATTTGTCATCCCAAGAAAACCCCGTATACGAAATTTCATGAAACTATTTCGAAACAGTCGAAAGATATTGAAGAAAACGCGATTTTTTTTTCAACTTTGACACCCTGTATCTCGGAAACGAAGCATTTCGGACCCATGTACATATGAACTTTTTGCTTAGAATGATGAGTTCTAGTACTTTTTAATTTTGGCGGATTAGATAAGATTCACCCTGAATTATATATATATATATATATATATATATATATATATATATATATATATATATATATATATCCACGTTCTATGGCTATCTTTGTTATTATAAAAGATACATAGGTATTTCCAGGTACGTCAGAGGCACTTGAATAGTGAAAGGATGTTATTGTGGTTACATAACTGTTAAGTACTTTATCTTGAATTTATTTCGATGTTACCTTATGACGTAAAATTGGTTTATAATTAAAAACCTGCTTATGTATTTGATTGATATTGATTTAGATAAGGAAGATGATGATAATGCTGCCATTGATACATGAGATGCGTTTTATGTAATCTTAAAAACAGTGTTATTTGTAATAAATTTAGCCCTTGTGTAGACTAATAAGTACATCTGTACCTTTTTCAATCTGAACTAAGTGTTTTATGGTGAGCTCCCATGACATCTTAGATTAAGTAAAAATAAAGGTAGCAATCGAATGAATCCATAGCCACCTATAGTTGCTATTTAAAACAAATGTATGTTTGGGTTGTAGCTCGAAAAATAATTACTAAAAAAAATTTTTATTCGCATTTTCCCATTTTGTGTAAAAATAGCTATCAAAAGTCTCTCTTATAACTTTGAATATGAAAAAAGATACAGCATACGTTTTTTTAAATAGCAACTATAGGTGGCTATGGACTCATTCGGTGGCTTATTCTTTTCTGATTTCAAAAATATATAGCTTTATATGTTTAATATTATTAGTTAACTCACAATTTTCAAAAAAAACCTAAACATAATATTTATTAAACAAATTAAAGTGTGCTGTGAACATTTAAATAACAAAATAAGCTCATATTCTACTACTAAATTTGTGGAAACAACAAGAAATAATGTACTGCATTATCAAAATAAAAAAAGTTCTAAGTAAATTTAACTTACAACGAAGAGTAACAGCAAAAAATATAAACAGATAACAGAATCATAGAAGTGCTTCAACATGCCCTCCATTATTTTGAACACAGATTTGACATCGTTTTGAACTTTTAATAAACTTTGGGTTCTAATTTGTTGTATAGCAACACGAATTTTATTTTTTAAATCGTCTAGATTACCAGGTTTTACTCGGTACACTTTGTCTTTAATTGCACCCCACAAGAAAGAGTCCAGGAGGGTTAAGTCTGGAGATCGCGGCGGCCAAGCCATTGGATATGATTTTTTCTATTGAAGATGCCGTTGTTTGTAAATTTTGCTTCACCGGTAAAAAGAATGGTTTTCGAGAATTGATTGTTTGCTCGGCTTTCATTAATCAACCATGTAGCAAAACGTAATCTTTTCTGATAATACAATGTATTTCCTATATGAAAATGATAAGGCTTAGAATTATTGTGTTTCAAAATAACGTGGGCTTCATCTTTGGAAATGTTGCACTCGTTCGCAATTTTATGAAGAGATGTAGTAGGTTTCAATTCGACGTAAGCTGAAACACGTTCTTCTGTTTCTGTGTTAATATTAATTTTAAAATTTTGACGTTTAGTAAAATCCTCATATTTTTTTAAATTCGATTCGAGTTTGGCAACTAATCTCACATCGGGTTGTCTTCTTTCCATATAAGTTTGAAGATATAATCCCGAAGCAGCAGTAGCATCTCTGTTAGACACGTAATAGCAAATAAGCATATCATTTTTTTCTTCAGAAGAATAAGCCATTAATAAATTAATATTCACTATTTAAGTACGAAATACAACTGGTTACAACAAATAATTCAATATCTGCTATTTGATAGTCAATCAATGAAGAGTTTTGTTTTTTTAATTGTCACAGCACACTACGGCAAACATTGAGTTTGTTTAGTAAATAATATAATTACAATTTTTTTGAAAATTGTGAGTTAACTAATAATACTAAACATACAAAGCTATACATTTTTGCGTTCAGAAAGAAATAAGCTATCGAATGAGTCCGTAACCACCTACAGTTACCAATTAAAAAATATATGTTTTGGTTGTAGTTTATTTCAAACACTGATTTAAATTACAGCTTGGAAAAACCAACTTTCATTACACAAATACTGGCTTGATTTTTAAGTTAGTGTTTAGAAAATCCAACTTGCAAATTTAAAACACCAATTTGATTTAAGTTACAACTTTCAGAAACCAACTTTTACTTCAAATATACTGGATTGATTTAAGTTACAGCTTGCAAAAACCAACTTCTATTTCAAAAACGCTGGCTTGATTTAAGTTACAGCATGGAAAGACCCACCTTCAAATTCTAAAAGCACTGATTTGATTTAAGTTACGGCTGGCAAAAACCAGCTTTCCTTTAAAAAATACTGGCTTCATTTTTAAGTTACAGCTTAGAAAAACCCACTTTTAATTATAAAACACCGATTTGATTTAAGTTACAGCTTGCAGAAACCAACTTTCAATTCAAAAATACAGGATTGGTTTAAGTTACAGCGTGCAAAAACCAACTTCCATTTCAAAATGCTGGCTTGATTTAAGTAACGGCTTGGAAAAAACCAACTTTCAAATTCTAAAAGCACGGACTTGATTTAAGTTACGGCCAGAAAATCCAACTTTTATTTCAAAAATACTGCTTTGTTTTTTGCAAAAACATGTTGCCAAATCTACTTAGAAGAAAGAACTTATACGGGATTTTAGCGTTATACTTTACATCCCCCCCCCTTCGCTGAAACCCCTTAATCCTATCAAATACTTAAAATCATTAAAACGCTTATATGCTAACCCTTTGGTCAGTATATCTGCTTACTGATTCTCAGATTCAATGTATTTGATATTTACATCTCCCTTCTCTAAATGCTCACAAACAAAATGATACTTAAGGTCTAAATGCTTAACTCTACGATTATTAATTGGATTCTTAATTACGGAAATACATCCCTGGTTATCTTCGTAATAAGTAACACTCTTAAAATTTAAATAATAATCAGTTGCAAGTTTCTTGATCCAAATGCCCTCTGGAACAGATTTACATAAACCTTTAATTCAGATTCAGTGGTCGATAATAACACACAATTTTGCTTCTTGGTTGACCAACTAATTGTATTATTAAAAAGTTTAAATTAAAAACCTGTAACTGATCGTCTATCTTCTAAATTTCCACCCCACCTACATAACATTTCAAATCTTTCCCACTATCTGTACGAAAATACTGCAAACCTAAAAATTTTGTAAATATCTCAGTACTCTCTTTATTTCAGTTCATGTTGAATCAAATACTTTATCTTGATATCTACTAAAGTAATTGACTGCAAAACAAATATCGGGTCTTGCCCCTAATGTAAGATATATTAAACATTCCACCAGGTTACCAAAAGGCTTATCGGTGTACGTTGTGTCATCGTTATTATTAACTGTGTTTGATTTTTGATCTATCGGTATATTTGTGCCCTTATAATTACTCATATTAAATTTTAACAAAATTCGTTGAACGTATTTGGATTGCGTGATACTGATAAAACCCTTTTGTCTGTTGTAATTAATCTCTAAACCTAAAAAATTCTTTAAATTTCCCTTATCTTTCTTTTCAAACCTATTTATTAATGTTACAATAAGATCTTCCAAGATATTTAATTCGTGACTGGCTAAAATAATGTCATCGACATATAAAAATAAAAATACTTTGACCTCTCTGACGCACATGTGGTATAAGTAATAGTCATTGTCTGAACGTTTAGAACCTATATGTATCAAGAAAGTGTTTATTTCATCGTTCCAACACCTAGATGATTGTTTTAAGCCGACTTACTTAATTTTAGTTCTTCCCCCACTTTACATGAAATTGCTTTTCGTAGATAAATATAAACTGATTCATTCAATACTGCATTCAAAAAAGCACATCTAACTGTCTAAAGTAATATGCATACTGATTACTAGAGCTCGGATTTGTATGCACGAAAATCAGTTAAAATATGCGCATATATATGCATCTAAAATCTTTAAAATATGCACTTGATTCTGTAAAATATGCACAAAAATATGCAGCATGTGCACTATATTTTACTCACAATAATAAACAAAATATTCTTATACATTTTTTTAAAATAATACACATACAATACATATAAAATAATAACTATAATATTAATGACTAATGACTAATGAGATTAACTAATAGAATAATAAGACAATAACAGACAATACTATTTTATATTATATTTTAATTATCGACTAATATTAGTAGTTACTAATTAGTAGTTTGAAAATTTCTAAACTAAAGGATCATAAAAAAAAAGCTACTAAAGAAATGCAAATTATTGAAACGAGCTTTTCCCCCGCAAAATTTTGCGGTAAACATATGTTTTGAAATTATTTCTTTGGAAACAAACTTAAAATGTTAGCGTCGGGTGCTAGACTTTTGCAAAATTTAAATCAAATTTATAAAAAAATTAAAATCTTAAAATCAAATTCTGGCTCCGTTATTTCTTTCTACACAAATTTACCTTTATATAGAAAAAATCGAAATCCGTCAAGCGGTTGTCTCGCAATCTGCGTGAACTAAATGACCCGATTATTTTAATATATAGGATTATATAATTTCATTTGGTTGAGTAGGTTAAAAAACATCTTTAAATTTTTGATATAAGCATTACACATATTGGAATTACTTATTAACATTAAAGTATCCGGTCTATTCACCCATTCATAGAAATAATTAAATTGCTATTTGGAATTTGGATAACAAATGTAATTAGTCAAACGAACAATAATAGTAACTTATTGACAATGGCCCTCAGAACAATAACCTATTGAAAATTTGAAACTGAAAGATTTATTGCATTCTACCTTAATGAGTTTCCTGTTGATAAATAAATATGCAAGCATACACATAATTTAATATAATGCCATTGAATCTCCAAAATGGGAAGAAGAAAAAAAAACGGCGAAAAACTTCATGAATGTATAGAATAAATGTAATTTTTCATTTTCATTATAAAAAAATTTAAATTGAAAAAATATGCAATAAAATGCACGCAATGAGTGAAATATGCAAAATATGCACATCACGTAAATATGCAAAATATGCAAAACAAAGTTGGTGCCAATCGAATTTAAATTGTGCGATTCGTGTATAAACAAAATATCTTTGATGACTTATTTATATTATAGAATATGCATTTTGCATATAATCGGAGCTCTACTGATTACCTATGTACAGTAACATTCGTATTGTCATCATTTTTGCGACTGGTTAGTATGTGTTATCAAAATCTAAATTCTTTGAGCAAAACCCTTAGCTACTAACCTAGTCTTGTACTGGTCAACATCACTTTCCTTTAATGGTCTCTTAGCGTAAACCCATTTTATATCTACAAGTTTAACGTTATGTGGTTTAGCCACTACTTACCACGTGTTATTTTCATTTATTGATTCTAGTTCTTTTTCCACAGCACTTATCCAAAATTGTTCTGTTTTGAATTTCGTTAAAGTCACTCGGAACATCGTCCACAAAATTTGTTGCCTCAAACGCCATGTATAATTCGTGGTCTCTTTGCCAACTTGGTGTTTTAACCTCTCTCCGACTTTTCCTAACTTCATTGTCATTCTCTACTCGTTCCCTATCTAAAATATTATTTTGTGCTGTGTTTTCCTTTCTATCTACTTCCCTATCTATATTCCTACCATTCCCTACTTCACCTACCTCAATTTCGTCAATCTGAATCCTAATATTTACGTTATCCTCTCTATATGCAAGTTTACTTTCATCTATCTTTACATCCCTAGCTATTTCTATTATTTTTGTATTCACATTCAACAACCTGTATCCCATTTTCGCATATTATACATTTACTCACCTTTAAATCAAACTTACCTCTCTTTTCTGCTGGTATATGACTACGCTACAGAACCGAAAAGTTAAATTACTCACATCAGGCTTTCTTTCATTCCATATTTCTGCAAGTGTCACAGTCCCTCTTAATGCTTCGGTTGGGCTCCTGTTCAAAACATACGTTACCGTTAATATTGCTTCTTCCCACAATTCTTTAGGTACTCCCGATTCATTTATCATTGCTCTGCTTCTGTCTATCAGTGACCTATTCATACGTTCCGGCTTACCGTTTTGTTGTGGCGTGAACGGTATAATCTAAAAATATGCCTTTGTCCCTACAAAAACTTTAAAATTCATTCGATACATATTCCCCACCGTTATCGCATCTCAATTTGAAATTCTATTATTAAACATTGCTTCTACCAAATGCACGTATTCTTTGAATTTTTGAAAAACTTCACTTTTTTTGTTTTATCATTGTAAATTTGAACAATCGTCACTGAATGAAACAGAGTACTTATAACCTTCACTCATTATAGGAGTTATGGGTCCACACACATCCGTATGAATTATTTCCAAAATACGATTACTTCTATTTCTAGTTGTCAAGTGCAATCTACACATTTTCCCTGTGATGGAAGGTTTACAAACATCTACCTTCTGTACTTGCATATTCTTATTTATACCCGTTACATATTCTCCTTGGTTCCACGACAACCCATCACACGACACTTCATCACACGACAACTCATCACGGACATTTCATCCCGGCGATAGTTCATCACTAGGACATTTCATCACTGCGACATTTCATTACATCCCGATTCATCACTTTGACAATTCATCTCATACCATACAATTTCAGCATTTTCACTATTCCTATGGGATTGAGGATCTTATATTTATAAGGTGCAAATTAACATAAATGAGTATTCTTTAATAATAATATTTATTAAGTTTTTAATTAAATAATAATAAATAAAATGGAGAAAAATGTAATGTATTAAACAAGTTAAAACAAATATGACACTGTTTTAAGAAAAATCAGTCTATTTGTGTTTCAACTGTCAATCATATTTTGTAATCCTAGTTTTAAAGATTTGTACTTATTCTTCATCGGTATGCGTTGTCCAGATATATGTTGCAAATACTGAGTGTGTGCTAATTCGCAATATAATTATAATTATCTTTACAATAATAGTATATTATGTATACATTAATATTTCAGTATCCTCGTACCTAATAAAATCAAACTCAACAAAATGAATAATTAATCTAAGCGCTAAAACAAATTATAAAATTATAATTATTAGTAAGTTGTAACAATCTATTTTGAGTTGTATTAAAATATACCTTAATTTAAGGTCTTTCATTCGTTCTCTTGTAAATATAAGAAAAAATTTTAATTAATTTTGCATTATAGCTATGAGGTAGGCAACTTAATTTGCATTTTGGTGTAACTTAAGTGCATATTTTCTTAAGGGTATATATTTCTTAAAGGTTTATACTCCCATTTCAAATTATTCTTCTGATCATTTTATTCGCGCATTACGTTATCATTGACTTAATTCCTTGCGCAAATCCCATCGCGCACGGCTTCATCATCATCTAATTTCAAAGCGTTCATTTTTTCACTTCTTGTGGTACGCTGTGAGATGCAGAAAGCGTTTTTGGGTTTTCCACCTAAATTTAGTGAAAAGTGATGGTAAGATATCTTTTAACTCGTAATATTAAAAATTAAAACATTTGCTCTTTTCAGGCACTTTTATTTCACTTTTACTTTTATTTACACTTTTATTACAATTTAAGTATGCCTTTAATCTTACTGTTGCGTACGCTTTCATTTTATGATTGCAATTTTGAAAATTTCAAGAAATGCAATAAATATTGGTTTATTCAATTTCAAGAAGAAAATTTATAAGGATAATTCCATTGTGGGTGTGGCTTACTACGTAAAGCATTATTACAAGATATTGCGCAATATTGTGGCAAAGATGACATCACCACAGTTTAAATTTCCGTAATCATTTAGATACCAGAGGTTATTAAAAATTTGTGTACAAAAATTTTACGAAAAGGTACTTAATGTTTAATGATTTTTAGTAATTGAAGGATAGTTTTAAGATATATTTTATTTAACCCTATCATTAACTGTTAATAAACATAGTTGTATATTTTTTATTGTTTTAAATTTTGATAAATTTTTAGTGTAAAACTTGGTTTAGTTATTCCCAGCATTATTAAAAATAACTTGGCGTCCGAGATCATTTTATTAGTGTTACATTGCAATTTTTTTATATTTATATTTAAGTGGTAATTAAGCAAATCAAAAGACTGGCCCTATATTAATCTACCGATTTGAGTCGAAGGCATGATTTGTGGTGAATGGTTAGTATCTCCAGTTAGTTTAACGATTTGTGTTTTGGGAGAATTTTTACTCTTATTTCTCTATTTATTTATTACGTTGATTTATTATTAAATTTATTATACTACCAGTTCGATCACTATCATTATAAAGTAATTAGGAAGATTATTTAAATCCCAGAAGGTTTCTAAATAAGCCATTATCATTTTCAGGAATTAATTTATGGATTTCTCAAATGTAATTAGATAATTATGTGATAGTAAATCAGGGAAGATTAAAATTTCATATAAATATAAGCCGAAATCTATAATTTCTTCAGTATAATTCTTATTTTAGCATAGGTATTTACTGTTATTTAAAAAATTGTTGCTTGTGTAAAATATCAAGATGGAAAATAAAACTTTTTCATTTGGATCAACATCTCGAGGAGGTCAAACACTGACATACCAGTCCTACGAATATATCAAACACCGGTTGACATCTGATAATGCTATACACTGGCGCTGCAGAAAACATCAAGCTGCAAAATGCAAGTCAGTTATTCATACAAGAGGGACTAGAATTGTATGACATCCTAACGATCACACACATGACATTACGCCTTTTCAACCCGTGGCCAGCAAAACCATTGCTGAAATGAAACAGTTGAT
This sequence comes from Vesta saturnalis, assembly GCA_036346205.1. Taxonomy (NCBI): domain Eukaryota; kingdom Metazoa; phylum Arthropoda; class Insecta; order Coleoptera; family Lampyridae; genus Vesta; species Vesta saturnalis. Next base: position 1,060,510 of record JARFJB010000834.1, read on the forward strand.
GGCCCATCCTAGTATGACACCAAAGCGAGCTATGGCTGAAGTGACAGAATATCTCTCAGGTGGGGTTAAGGTATGCCTGCCAAAGAAACCGACTCTTGCACGAGCTTTACAAAGAAATAGGAAAACTGCCTATCCCCAGAGAAATGAGGTTTGAAATACCTCACATGTATGCACCATATATTCTGTTTGATTCTGGCAGAGAAGACAATAACAGAATAATTATATTCGGTAAACACGACCTGTTAAGGTTTTTGGAACAAAAAACCTGCTGGATAGCTGATGGGACGTTTAAAGTTGTTCCAGAGTTATTATTCCAACCTTGCGTTCTAGCATTATTACCAGGAAATATACACAAGGTTGTTTATGGCTTTGAAAAATTTAATACTCGAAGCGGCCCCAACAAGAATTCTCACCGATTTCGAGATGGCAGCAATGAACTCCTTCCAAACAGAACGGCTCAAATATCTGGATGTTTTTCATCTCTCTCAGGCCGTTTTAAGAAAAGTTGGAGGGCTCAGCCTTAAGAACGTGTATGAAAATAATACAGATAACGTAGCCACAAGTATAAACATGTTATGTGCCTTATCACTGCTCCCGTTAGAGGAAGTTGAGGATGCGTTTATTGAAGTGTCGGAAACTTTCCCGGATGGCTACCAGGATGTTGAAGAATTGCTCACCTATTTTGAAGTTATATTTATTCGTGGTCGCCAGCTACGTGAAGGAAGAAGAAGAGAAGCTATGTTTCCTAAGCAAATCTGGAATCAGCGGGAAGTAGCAGCTGAAGGATTTGCCAGAACTACCAATTGTGTTGAAGGATGGCATAATGGCTTGCAATCACTTTTTATGTGTGCACATCCTTCAATGTGGACCTTCTTTAGCGGCCTGGTGAAAGAAACCGAATTAGCACACACTCAGCATTTGCAACACATATCTGGACAACGCATACCGATGAAGAATAAGTACAAATCTTTAAAACTAAGTTTACAAAATATGATTGATAGTTATGAAACACAAAATAGATTGATTTTTCTTGAAACAGTGTCATATTTGTTTTAATTTGTTTAATACATTACATTTTGCTCCATTTTATGTATTATTATTTAATACAAAACTTAATAAATATTATTATTAAATAGTACTCATTTATGTTTATTTGCAGCTTATCAATATAAGATCCTCAACCCCATAGGAATAGTGAAAGTGATGAAATTGTATGGTATGTGATGAATTGTCGGAGTGATAAGTCGGGATGTGATGAAATGTCGCAGTGATTAAATGCCCCAGTGATGAACTGTCGCCGGGATGAAATGTCCGTGATGAGTTGTCGCGTGATGAAATGTCGTGTGGTGGGTTGTCGGGACACCATTCTCTTTTAATTAACTTTTCCAGACTTGAAAAATTTATGTGTGCATACCTTTTATGCCATTTTATGAATTAATTACCTACATTATAAACATTTAAACACTCCTTTCTATTTACTTCAAAACTTATCTCGTAAAGAATTTCCCTATGTCCTAATAATTTCACATTACCACTTTCAAATACTATCTTAACGCCTTTTGATTCAAGTTTCTTAACTGACATTAAATTTTCCCTTAATTCCGGAATATAAAAAACATTTTCTAACTTACAGTTTATGACCTTTCCATGCATGTTACTAAATACATTAATATTAACTATAGCTATAGCTAGTAAATAATGGTTGTCATTTGCAACCGCAATTTTTATGGGTTTATTCAACATTACCATCTCTGAAAATACTTCTTTATCTTTGACCATGTGGTCAGTGCAACCTGAATCTACATAAAACAATAAAGAATTCTTACTTTTATTTAGTTGCGAACTCTGAACTTCATTTTCATTTTTGCTTAAACCTTCGCTTTCTTTGCCTCCAGTTTCTACCTGATTTTCGCTATTGTTTTGAACGTAGTTTTTTTGTCTTTACTATCTCTCTATTCTGTTAGATTAGGAATTTATGACCTAATAATTGAGTAATTTATAACCCCCGTAGAACAACCAATTTACCCCCGGAGGGGTAATTACCCCTAGGTTCGGAACCCCGGTTATAAAGAGTCCTGTAGGAGTGATATAAAGAAATGCTGTCTCTAGTCTCTAGGTACTTTTTGATCAATGAAACAAGCCACTGGAATAAGGAAGTCATGTGATGGCCACGAGATATTTTTAAAACTGTTAATTAATGTAGATTGTTACCACATACACACCTCATAAGTTAATCGTAACTACTTCGAACGTGTTGTTAATAATTCACCTTTCTTTAGGCAACTTAATATGCATTTCGTGCCACGTGTGCTGCATATCATTGCTGCATAAAACATAATTTACTTATTTAAGGTGGAGCATTCCACGCATATCGTTTGTACATTCAGTTTCAGAAATGTTCATGCGCAAAGACCTCTTTGGGAGTGTCGTTCTTATGCGATACTAAAAGGTTGCTCTGTTAAATATTTTTTATTAAAAGTGCTATAAATTTTATGGTCCGTTTATTTTAAATCATTTTAAAATGTTTGAGACGTTTGCATTTCAGGCACATTCACTTTCAAGTTTACTTTTTATTTTTTACTTTAACACCACCTTTACACGTTTATACACATCTATTCTCGCATAATGGAGATATTTGACCGCCCGGTATTTTTTTTTAATTTCAAAAATTAATTTAGTGAATAAATTCCAATACAATACTCGTACACAGTTTGATTGATTGAAATGCAAGATGAAATTATTTTATTTTATACGATTTTCATTATAAGTATATAAATTCACAATTTTAATATATAACGATTTTTCATTTGAACATCGAAATAGTTCAGGTACAAAACAAGTTTTGTTATCTCTTTTGGATACGAGACGTTTAACACCGCCAGAGTGGTTAGATTATTACGAGTTTGTGAGTGCGTGCTGGAGGATATATCTATGGTGCCTGATCTATTCGAGTAGGTCTATGGATTAAGTAAATTAATTTGATTTACTTACTACTGTTGATGTGTTGGTCAATTACCGTCCGCTATATTTTTTTTTTCATAAGATACAAGTAGTAAATCTTATATTAGTAGATATTTCATGTACGGGAAATATATCTAACTAACGTTGTATTTGCACGTTTGCAATTATCCGATAAGCGTGTTATCAACGAGTTTCTTTGTAGTTTAGAAACACTACCGTACCGTCTTAATTAAGTCAGTAGTTCTAGTAATATTAAATATTTTTATTCCTTTATAGGTGTACATTTTACCCGTGGGCAACTGTTTACAAATAAAATTGTTTTCAAACCACGAATCAACTGCACATTAAGTTTGGCCTAAACATTTACAGACCTACCATTAATTGTTTAGTTACACGCAGGCCCGTTTTTCCGCCTAGGCCAGCAAGGCCATGGCCTAGGGCCCGCTTATACAACAGGCCCGGTCACCTGTCTTAATTTATTTTTTTTAATTAACCATCTTGCACTGATTTTTTTTGTTGGAACCGACTCCGAACGCAGCGAGTACTGTATAAGTACACACAGATTCTCATAATCATAAAAAAATCAATATTTATAATTTTATATAAACAAAATTAAAATATTATTCTGCTTTACTTATGATGCCTACATGATTTATATCTTGTGCGGCCCGTACGGTGCGCAAAGGATTGATAACGTATTTATGTGTGACGGGGATTGCCTTTAAATAATGTTTATTTTTAAACCATTCGTCTCGTTGGTTGTTCCACTCGTTCCCACGATTGAATGACTCCCACTGGTTTTGGCGCTATACCACTGCGCGAATTGCATGCGCGCAGCGCCACCTGTTGATCCGTAGCGCAGTTGTCGCAGTAAAATCACGCGCTCTTCTACGTCATTTGTTTGTTGTTGCTGATGAAGGAGCAGCCTCGCGGGTGCATTCTTGTGAATAAATCCAACGGATTGCGTGTGCAATGGCCGGTGAGTTATTTTATGATAGTTATGATCTTATAATATAATTTAGGCTTCATTATCTTTGGAAACTCGTATTATCAAGTGCTTTGAACAAGCGATTTGATGATGGTTTTCCTATGTGACCACTGGGAGTTGTCTTAGTAAAAGTTAATTATTTCAGGAAGGAACAAAAAATTGTCATTTTATGATCTTGAAAAAATGGATGTCGAGGAGTTCAATGGTTTATTCGATTCAATACCTTCGGATCCAGACTCAGAAGTAGAAGACGGTCAAGAGGAAGACACGGATAATGAAGAGATTTACGGAAACAATTTGATCCACCCGGTGGGTGACATCTTGATTAACATACATAATCAAAGCGATCAAGAGGAAGAAGTGGAACCTAAAGTAGATTCTGATGAATTCGATAGTGAGGACGAAATACCTCTTTCGGAAGTCTTGAAGAAGTTACCATGCGATGCCAGTAATATAAAGTGGAATCAACTGAACACTTACAAAAATTATCTTCCTTTCTCGAAGCAGTCGGGTCCTAAGAATATACCACCCGAAGCTGCCACACCTCACGATCTTTTCAAATGCCTGTTCCCGATAGAACTTCTCATATTCATCACCGAGCAGACAAATTTATATGCTCTGCAAAAATATGGGGATCCAGCGAAGTTCAAAAAAACTACTGAGACCGAAAACAGTAATTTCATAGGTAAGTCAATTGGTCTGCGAATGACGAAATTCGTGATGTGTATATATCGAGTGTTATGTCGAGAAATAGGTTCGAATGGCTTCTTTGAAATATTCATCTAAATAACAACAAAAATCAGCCGAAGAAAGGAGATCTGGGATACGACAAGCTCTACAAAGTGCGTCCTTTTCTCGACAAACTTCTACAGACCAACAAAGAACACTATGAACCAGACGAACATCAATCTGTTGACGAATCGATGATCAAATTCAAAGGTTGAGAATACAGACAGAATACCTTAGATTTATAATTCAATTATTTATTTTTTAGGTCGCTCGTCATTGCGCCAATATATGCCACAAAAACCAATCAAAAGAGGCTATAAAGTTTGGGTTAGAGCCAACAGCTCAGGATAGATTTCTGAATTTCAAATATATACTGGGAAACCAGATAGCATCGAGAAACATCTGGGGACACGTGTTGTGAAGGACCTATGCAAAGATATTGAGGGAGAATACCATCAAGTATATTTCGACAATTTCTTTACCTCGCTGGACCTAATTCTTGCTTGCGGCACAGTTCGGAAAGACCGCAAGGGACTGCCATCTGGTCTCACATCTGACAAGAGTATGAATAGGGGAGATTCGGATTGGAGGATGAGCACTGACGGCATCGTTGCTATGAAGTGGATGGACAAGAAACCCATCTATTTCTTGTCAAATTTTCACAATCGCCATGAAACGCATACTGTCAGCCGAAGAGCGAAAGATGGAACCTGAAATGACATTTCTTGTCCAGCATTGGTGAAGGATTACAACAAGTATATGGGCTTTGTTGACAAAGCTGATATGTTGAATGTTGAAATAGTTAAAATTGATAATGAATAAAAAAGTTTGAATATGTTGTTTTTTCTTACTTCCGTCACAAAGCAGCGTAATACACAATGAACAAAATTTCATATTTTCCTGAAAAAGAGTATTTTATGTCAAGGTTTATGTACTAGTGGTATCGTCATGTAACCACCAAAATTTTTTGAGTAAGGAAAAAGATGAAAAATTTTTAAATGTATTTCTGTCATTCTTTATCACATATTACATGATTTAAAAGGAAAAAAACTTTCTTTCCGATTATATCTTAATTTGGTAGTCAAAGGGTTAACAGTAAAAAAATTATCAACTACAAGATGGTCATCCCAACATGACGCTATACGAACCCTTAAAACAGGTTTTGTGAAAATTAAAAAAGCTCTTAGTAATTTATCTAATGATCATTCACAAAAAAAAAATTGCGCAAATAGAAGCAAAGAATTTGGTACATAAAATGAATTCACTTGAGTTCACCATATTTGTTGTAATATGGGATAAAATTTTAGCTCGTTTAATGCATCATCTTTGTCATTTCAAGATCCTAGTGCCACTTTAAATATTACACAAGATATATATTCTGCATTAGAAAAATTTATAAATAATTTAAGAAATAGTTTCGAAGAATGCGAAAAAGAGGCTTTATTATTCGCAGATAATAAAGAATGTCAATACTAATACTACAAAAGGTCAATTAAAAGAAAAACATTTTACGATGAAGGTACAGGAGAAGATGTATATTTAAAAGAACGAGATCATTTCCGTATAAAAATATTTTTTGTTATTTGTGATACGATCTTTAGTCAAATACAAATACGTTCGGAATCATATAGATCAATTTGATTCGTATTAAACAATGACATTGAATTAAAAACTAAAGTTAAATTATAAGTTTTTGTACTCTAGCAAAGTATAGGTCGTAGGTTCAAATCCTACTCGAGGTAAACTTTTTATTTATGTATTTAATAAAATTAATAATAATTTTGAACTAAAGTTAATTTACAAAACAGATATTTCGGTAATAGATATAGACGATGAAATGAAACATTTTCAATATTTGGCCAAATCAATGAAAAAAACAAATATAAATGAAATAAGAATAAGAATTTTTTTGAACTGTTTAGTGTTTAATTCAGTTTATATTGTTTTTTGTGATATAATAAGGTTTATAAGGTACAATATTATATTTATTGCGTATGTATAAAATGGTGTTTACCAGTTTACCTTTACCGTAAATAAATAAAGATTAAAATTTTACAGAAAATATATTTTTGTTTGTTTTTTATAATCTAAAGAACATTGTGAATCTTTAATAACATTATAAATTTATCAGGAAATTTATATTTCAAACGAACTCGCATTCGGCATTATAGAATGTATGTACCTACAACCTACTTAAAATGTAATTTTAGCAAAATGAGATATAGCAGCAATGAATAATCAAGCTTAAAAATTAGGCGTCAAAATCGATGAAAGCTTATGTTGCACTTTTTTTTTTTAATTTGACTTCACTTCTGGAAGGGGGATGGGGCCCGTTAAATGCTCATGGCCTAGGGCCCGTACAATACATAAGACGGCACTGGTTATACGTTACAATTAGAATTTCTTTTATAGGAGGTAACTGCTTATAGATTAATTTTAAGTTCAAGTACGAACATTTGTAGAAATATCTTTTTATTGAATGCGATTGCATCTAATAATTAGGATTAGTATTTATCTTATATTTTCAACGCCGTCCTGATCAATTCTGTTACCGTCCGTTTAGAGTGTTTATTGAGATTTATTGATTCAAGGTTTCCGTCACCGATTGCACTTTAATTTTAAAATTTAGCGTAAGCATTTACAGAGATGCGATTTCTATTCTGTAGCTCAAGTGACTAAATATCGTAATTAGGATTTTTTTCTTTTATGTTAGTTTTAAAAGAATAAATTGCTCGATAATTTTTGTTTTATGTAGCCACCTTTATTAGTGACTAACAAACACATTGTGTTTCTATTTTTTTGGAATTTAGTTGTAGTTTTCCGCCGCAAGCGATACCCGTATATACCGGGTGATCCGAATATTGCACCCAGTACAGTAAGTAATTCTATTTCGACTAAAATAATTTTTTTTATTAACAGCAAGTAGCCGATTATTAATTACGAATATTTTTTTCTGATTTTTGTTTTATAATTTTGGATCTTGTACCATCTGTTATTTAAGTTGTCAGATTTATTTTAGTTATACCGTTAGGCCGTCTGAAACACATTACAAAGGTTAACTAGTTTACAGCCTGTTTAGACAAACGACAACTTTTTTAATGTAGTTTTGGTTTCCGTCACTGTTGGCAATTATATATATATATATATATATATATATATATATATATATATATATATATATATTATTTCTTGGTTCTGTTTATTATTTTATTACTGGAGTTAATTTTGTTTTACCACCAGCATTTTTTTTTTCAGTGACAGTGAAAAATTATTAGTTTATTTCTTTACCGTTTTGAATGCGTTTTGGTTCTTGTTTGTTATTTATTTTTCAGAAATTTAGGTTTTTTGCCACTGTTGGCTTTATTGATTGACATCGCCAAGCAGTATAGTGCGCTTTGTTTTTTTCTTACAGCTGCCCTAATAAATTAGAGGCTGAGCCCTCGCTCCATAACCACCCAATTTTTGTAGTATTATTTTTGGCCGAGAAATATTAATTTAATTTGTTACATTGACCCGCGATAACAATTTATTTTTCTCAAACTGAGACCGAGAGTTTGAGTTATATATTTTTTTTTGGCAAATCGTTCTGTCGTCTAATTTTCAACTTATAAAATTAACGTTTTTATTATTTACCCGACATAGAAAACATTTGCTGCCGACCTATCAGGAGTTTTATGTTTTTTTTTGTAACTGAATTATTTTTGAATTCATACCACCGAGACCGCACATTTCCGACTCAACAGCGACACAAGTCTTAAATACCGGCTTCGATCTACGTCTTCAAAAACTTCAAAAACCTCGCCCCTCTTAAATAATTCTACTAACAATTGACCGTCGACCGAAAGTAAAAGCGTTATAAATTTGAAATTACGCAACCCAACAACCATGTGTTTGTTCCACGTGCTGAAGAGGAGCGCACCACTTACATAACTCGATACTTTGTATATTTTATTTAGTTATAAGTGTACTTTGTATTTATAATCTATATAAAGTATTGTTAAATATGTATAATTTTAATAAACACTGTTGAACTTGAATTCTCGAATTAAGTTAACCAATCATCTGACAGTTATGCAATCTCGTTAAATTAAGGTCTGATTTTGAAAAGCGTATTAGTCCCAAAACTTATTGCAAAACGGGTACATTAAAGTTGTTGTTATTAAAATGTTAGAGGGATAAATACTTAGATTGATACTTTTTATAATGTTGTTATTGAACATGAATTTCATATTATTTGTTTATCTAAAACGTTTGTCAAACAATGTGGATAACGCTGAGTTATCACAAATTGTGTAGTGACCGGAATTTCCACGCAACTAGGTTATCTGCAGATGATGTGCAAATTAGAAACTCGTGGAAATGAAATTAATGGTAATGAATTACGTAATACACTTGTGTTAATAGATTTGGTTTGTTGTAAAATATTTATAAATCAGATTTATTTCATTCTATAGGTTGTCACATAGGTACCTATTGATATTGATAACATTACACTGGAATTATCTTTTTATGGGTTGGAAACTTTTCATGTAAAACATAACGATTGTAAATTAATCATCTGTGGATATTTTAATATTTATTATTAGCAACATTAACAACGTTAAGCTCAAAAATGTTAAATTTTCAGAGGTTACATTAAGAATGCTATAATAAATATAAACTGTGTGATTGAATGTAATGTTTGATTTGTATGACTTCGTGTTAAGTTGCGTTGTGGTAAATGTAAGAGTTATTCATTCAAGTGCTGTACATGATATGTAATACGATGTGTGTGTGTGTGCTGTGTGTGTGCGTGGTGTGAAACTGTGCGTTGAAACTGTGTGTATGTGTGCGTACTGTGCATGTGTTAATAGTTTGGTGTTGCTGTAAAACGTTAGTCATGTTATTTTCAGAGGTGTCTGTGTGCTATGTGTGATGTACGTGTGTGTCTGTGTGTTGGGTGTGGTGGTGTGTGTGCTGTGTGTGTGGTGTGTAGTGTTGTGGTGTGTGGTGTGTGTGAGTGTGTGAGTGTGTGAGTGTGAGCGTGTGAGTGTGGATGTGAGTGTGTGGTGTGGAGGTGTGTGTGATGTGGTGTGTGAGTGTGTGTGTGGTGTGGGTGTGAGTGTGTGTGTGAGTGTGTGAGTGTGGTGTGGTGTGTGTGAGTGTGTGATGTGTGTGAGGTGTGAGTGTGTGAGTGTGTGGTGTGTGAGTGTGTGAGTGTGTTGGGTGTGAGTGTGGTGTGGTGGTGTGTGTGTGTGAGGTGTGGTGTGGTGTGTGTGTGTGTGTGTGGTGTGTGTGGTGTGTGGTGAGTGTGTGTGATGTGTGTGAGTGTGGTGTGTGGTGTGTGGTGTGGTGTGTGAGTGTGTGGTAGTGTGTGTGAGGTGTGGTGAGTGGGTGTGTGAGTGTGTGAGAGTGTGTGGTGTGTGAGTGTGTGGTGAGTGTGTGAGTGTTGGTGGTGTGTGAGTGTGTGGTGTGGGTGTGTGTGAGTGTGTGAGTGTGTGAGTGTGTGAGTGTGTGAGTGTGAGTGTGTGGAGTGTGTGAGTGTGTAGTGTGGAGGTGAGTGTGTGAGTGTGGTGTGTGTGAGTGTGGAGTGTGTGTAGTGTGTAGGTGTGGTGTGTGGTGTGAGTGTGAGTGTGAGTGTGTGAGTGTGTGGTGTGTGAGTGTGGAGTGTGTGTGAGTGTGTGTGTGTGTGAGTGTGTGAGTGTGTGATGTGAGTGTGTGAGTGTGGTGTGTGAGTGTGTGAGTGAGTGTAGTGAGTGAGTGTGTGTGTGTGTGAGTGTGTGTGTGTGAGTGTGAGTGTGTGAGTGTGATGTGTGAGTGGTGTGTGGTGGTGTGATGTGAGTGTGTGAGTGTGTGAGGTGTGTGAGTGTGTGAGTGTGTGTGTGAGTGTGTGATGTGTGAGTGTGAGTGTGTAGTGTGTGGTGTGTGTGTGTGTGTGGTGTGTGAGTGTGTGAGTGTGTGAGTGTGAGTGTGTGAGTTTGTGAGTGTGTGAGTGTGAGTTTGTGAGTGTGTGCGTGTGCGTGTGCGCTTGTGGGCGGGTGGGTAGGTTGGTTGGGTGTGTGCGCGCGTGTGTCCGCATGCGTCCGCGTGCGTGCGTGCGTACGTGTATGTGTGGGCGTGTGCGTTCGTGCGTGCGTGGGGTCTTAGAAGCTATTTAAGGTTTTTATCACATATTTCTGAAACAGCTGCATATTTTAAAGATATAAAAATACAAATACATGTGTAGACCTTAAATATAGTTATGTTCTATGCAATGTTTTGATACGACGCGTAACAGTAAAAAGATTCATAACGTAGAATTTAAATGTTAGTTCAATTTTTTTCAATATCTGAATAATGATTAATTCTACAAGAAAACGTGTAGACATATTTTTTAAAGAAAATTTAATGTTACATAACTTTTCTTTATAAAGCTATTTAATGTAAAACGAAATAAATGTAAAAATTAAATAAATATGATTGAAAATGTATTATCGATACTTTTATGGAAGCGGTCAGCTTTGGATTTTTTTAAGGTATCTAAATGTCTATTAACCTCTATTTGACATGAAGTTTTAAACGTGTGTTTGATTTAGATTATTGTTTTTGTTTCTACAATGTTGCTTATTTTCGTAATTAATTTATTATAAGAGAAGTTGCATAATTATCCTAATAAATTGTTATTAAAATTATCTCTTTTCTTTTAATTTCCATTTTGCAGGTTGGAAGGTAGTATATTTTTCCACAGCAGATACGTTTCTTTTGTGCACACTCGAACATACGCACGCATACACACAGGCTTCATTTTCTGTTAGAATGTCAAGCTCTGCCATGTTCGTGATCATTATGAACGTCAAGTAGTGACATTTTTGTAATCATTGTGAACAATTTTCTTCGGCTCGGCCAACGTGTGTATAATATTTCCTTTACAATCAATACCATTGTTCTTTTACTTGTACAATGTAACTGTGAACCATAATTAAGGGTTTGGCAAAATCGTGTAGCATATAAACGTTTACAAAATGTACACGTACCAGCAGGAATTCCAGTTTACGTCCTCTGTAAATATAAAACGTTTTTACTAATAGTAGTAATGAGGCACTTGTCGCCGCCATCTTGGATTTTGACGTCACAAGACCGCCCACGTGGGAGACCGCATTTTCTGCCCTTATTTTTACTCGCTTACGTGTAGGACGTATTTTTTCACCCCTATTTTTTACACACCCACGTGTGAAACCGTATTTTCAACCCTTTCTTCTCGAAGGTCCTTTTTAACCCCTATTTTTACTCGCTTACGTATAGAACGTGTATTTTCAACCCTTGATGGAATTTTTATCCCTAATTAAGGACCTTTTGACAGCAATTTCTTAACCCTAATTATTATTGGTAGTATTAAGGACCTTTTTGATTTTTTTAATGGCTTACGTGAAGGACCGTATTTTTAACCCTTATTTTTTATGATTTCTTTTGGGGGTTATTTTTCAAACCTTATGGTTGTATTAAGGACCTTTTGACAGCTAGAACTTTTTTGTGGTTGCTAACGTGAGGACTGTATTTAGGGGGTGGGGGCTGGTCTTGGCTTGGCTTAGGGCTGTATTTAGGGCTGGGGGCTGGTCTAGGAATAATTATTAGGGCTGGGGGCTGGGGGCTGGTCTAGGGATAAGTCTTAGGGTTGGACCTGGGGGTGGACTTGGACTTGGGGTTAGTCGTAGTGTTATTTTGATGGTATTAAGGTCCTTCTGGCTATATTAAGAACAGTGCCCCTGGAGGTTGCACACGCAAACAATGTTGGAAATTGCATAAAGATTATTATCGATCCTATTGTTTAAATGGTCAGATGCTATTCGATGATCTTTTACCTATGCGAGAAAACGTATCTTCTGGATGTAAAATAGCAGGTGTGTTAAGGATTGATCTTGCGTTGGGGAATTTGAATGACAGTAAAATTTAATTATAGAACACTGATTTTTATTGTAAATGTCATAATTTAAAAAGTCCTCAGTGAACTATAAAAAAAAATTACTGACATTCGGGTTTAATGAAACAAATTTTTTATTAAGTTAATTAATTACATAACAGCAATATTGTCTTCTAAAACGAATATTAAAACATAGTTTACCTGCATTGAAATATGTTTAATATCCATCCGACCGTTAAAATGTTGTACGTCTTAATATTTTTTAAAAGAAACTTAATGCTTAGATGTGTTTTTATAACTGTAATTAAAAATCTGTAAATAAATAAAGGGTTAACACCACACTTACCAGCTCTGTACTTAAATAACGTTTTCGAGGGACTGCTTCACGAGTGATAGTCACTGCTTTTGTGCTGCATGTCAAACTAAAAAACAACTTTCTACGTTGTGTAAAAACTACCTATTGGTTGCCCCATAGTGTAAAATATACAAACAACCTTATTATCCTTATCGCACTTTCGGCAAATCGTATTTACCTTTCTCTTAAAAATAAATCGGTTTGAAAAATATTCATATTGTACATACGGACACACAAATTGTTTATAAAAAACCATATTAAGAGTTTGGAAAGTTACATTTTTTAAAATTCCACAACAATATGTAGTAAGAAATCACTGTTCATGTTTACTTTAGCTAATTACCGTGTTATTATATAACTTTGTTAAATATAATAGTCTAAAATTGATTACCAATATAAATGGTTAACATAATTTCTTTTTAAAAAACACTAAATCATAAATTTTATAAGAACATTTTTAAAAACACACATGCTGAATTAAAAGAAAAAACAATGGGGTTATTTTTTTATTACAGGGCTCTTGATTAAAACAATTAAAGCACTAAAAATCTCTTTTATTTATCAGAATAAAATGGTTGGGTAACAGGCGTTAAACAATAACCTGATTATCTCATCATTTAGAATTAAACATGTACTAAAATAGTTTTTTACAAAATCAAACATAGGTAAATTATGTAATCTAAAATATAGAAACATTAAGGTATAACGTCCACATACATCCGAATGATAGTCTTGTAGTATTGTTTTATTGTATACGAAGCATCGGTAATTCTTCTCTAGGAAACGTAAATGATATCCTAGCGGTGCTCGTCCAAAGGAATCAAAACACTCTCCATTACCATTCTCGTCAATGTAGATAGCGGTCCAATGCTGACCTGGTTTGTTTGCAGGATCCGTGTTTACGATAATTGCACACGGTCGAGGTGCGAGTCTCGGTAGTTGATTAGAAGCACATACAAGGCGAAACACATTCTTCTTGTGGCTGGGGATCGATTTCGAGCATCTCAACACTTGTACCGCATACATTTTTGGAATTGGTATGCGTCCAGTCTTGCAGTAGTAATGCGTTTTCCAGTGCACACATAGGCTCAGTGATGTTATGGTTTAAGCAGCTATATGCTTTTGCTTCCTTTTTCAACTGTTTAATCGACGGGCAACCAGTCTCCTCTTACTATTGGTTTGTTAAGAAACCATAAAAACTGTTGTTTTTCACCGCCCTTAACGTGAATTTTGTTAAATGGGCGCAACACTCTCATCAGCTCCTCACGGAAATTGTTGTAATGTACATGACCCCACCACTATTTCAGTCCAAGATAATTATCTTCCATAAATTTTATCTGTCGTGACATGGATCCTGATATAAAGTAACCTCGAGGTGGTTTTATTAGCATTAACGATAAATGACCGTGATCTGTAACTACGGCAATTTCTTTCGGTATGAACTCGTTGTTAATACCACTAAACCCTTGTACGTCCAAGTATGCGTCCATCTTCTATCGGCTGTTGCTGTACACTGAAGCTTGCAGGTTAGAGCTACCACTTTTAACAGCTAAAATCCACAACGACATTCCTATGTTTATCGATCTCGATCACGTTATCGAATTCTGCATGCACTAAACAGTTAACGGTTACGGTGAGCGCTTCTTCAAACCCGACTTCCAGCCGAAGGGAGCAGTTTCTAACTAAATTCTAGTGCCTGCTAGCGTTTGCAGACAAGTCAGGTGTTAGGTCAAAGGCCATTAAACAGTAGCCGTTGGGGTAATCACTTCTTGATATATCGTTACCTTCATTCAAAAAATGAATACCCGTACCAGAGAATAAGGTGTGGTACGCTCTTACATATAAACCATTAGCTGTAAAGTCTGGTTGTAAGACCTTCGAAGGAATTTGTTGCCCGTCAATATATAACGCCATGTAGTTAATATTGCAGTGATGAAAATTGAACGGATTTGAGGGATAGTCACCGTTGAAGGCTTTATTTGCTACAAAGCCTACGATGCATCGTTTAGGTAACTGACCTAGGAAAACATTATCCAATGATTTTCGCTGTATGCCTGCTGGTATAGTTAACACTTTTTCGTCGGTCCTTGTAACAGGGTATTTTGCGGCTGTTGTTTCTAAAGCTTTAGCGTGCGCAATTAGAATAGTGGGATTGATTCGCATACGTCTCACCTGTAAACTAGCGTCTATAATTCGCGTCCTGTAATTTGAAGCGAGTGCCGCCATTAGGCTAAATGTATCTCTTGATCGTACAAATTTAGCCTTTAACTCAACACCACTTATGAGAAACTTTTCTTGATTAAACAAATCCGAGTGCACGTGACCAATCATCTCTATCTGTTTCCCGGTAGCCGCAAGTGCTTAACGTTTCGAGAAACCGTTATTAGCGTTTCCCAATGTATTCATCTGTCCAGCTGTATTATTGTGCCATAAGGTACATCCTAGATGTGAACTCTGGGCCTCCTTTCCATAATTTAGCAGCGTTTCGATATATGAACGGTAGGCGTAGGTGTTGTTTGGTTGTGATACCATCTTCTGGTTTAAGTAAACCTCCACCTGTGAGAAAAGCGAATGCATCCAATTGTTTACCGGTGCTACAACATCAGCGTCTGTACGTGCTGAATCATCATGCTTTAGAACTTTAGCTGTAATGTACAGCATGGTCTGGCTTAAATCTATATAATCATTTCCATTTCCGGGGACTACAAATTCTATTGGGGCGTCATCACTTAGAGCTGATAAGGGCTTGTAAAATATCCATTCACCGCTCTCGATACTTGTCTGCGTCGATGGTAAAGCGAACAAATCAATTCGGACTTGACGCATTCACACGATTGGGCATGTAAAAAAGCCATTATCTTGAAAACATATCGTCGTAAGCAGACTTCTTCTTAGCAACAGCTCTCAGTGAAGACTGATTATTATCGGTCAGACGTACTCTTTTATAACCCGAACCATCCATCATTTTATCGATTTTCTCGTCGGCTTTACGCTTAAGGTTCCTACCTGCCTCGTGAAATCTTTCTTGAAACGAATCCTTAATAGGTCGATCCTCTATGACGTCACTAAGAATATTATCACCCGTTCTAAGAGCTTCTTTACCAATAGCCTTTGCGCCAGACTTAAATAACGGTATTATACTTCTAAATATACCACCTAACCAGCTCCATATTTCATGACCGCGTTGATAGGGCGCACCTCTGTAAATAGAGCCGATACCGTTACCGGCCTGATTCATGTAATATTGCTGATAAGGGCAAACCATTATTGTACTTTCTTAAAGTGTAGCTTCAGGCACGACGTTCCGAACTCAAATGGCATTGCTGCACCCGTATCTGTTTTTATGTTAATCTCGATGTTTTCAAATTCCCGTGTCATTACCGGTATGTAGTGTGCAGGCGAAAAAACCACATCTTTATGACCCCCGTAAGCATAGTTTTCTGAAGTAATATTTATTATACGCATAAGCGGAGATAAAACATCACCCACAATTTGCGGTTCAACGATGTCGCAATAAATAAACATCTGAGTTGGTAATCCTATCCATATATTAGCGGGGTGAGGGGGTATTGGTTCCATGGCTACGTTCTGATACGGTCGATAACCCAATTGTAAGGCTAGACGTTGTGAGAATCCGAATAGCGAGAGTTGAGTTTTTAATTTCGTAGTGACGCGCTTAGTTAGATTATGATATTCGATTGTTAGCAGTTTACTTAGTAGTACATGGTTATTTAGCTCGCTGATAATTTCTTGTATGCTGGCGTAATTTCCTGAAGCGAATCGTATCACGTACCAGTCATCTTCAAAATAAATGATCTTCTCGTTGTCGAGTTGAAAATATTCTGCGGCCTTTTTTAATATCGTTTCTAACACGTTCTCGCCAGGTGGTTCTGTTCTATAATAAATTAAATTATCTGTTGCACTTACAGCGGCAAAAGAACATGGGTACTGAATTTCCGATATCCCTACAACCCACGAGCCCGTTAATCTTATTCGTTTTGGTAGTTGCGTAATAAAACTTGACGTCATATTACCTGGAAAATACGTCATAGAGCTATTACTCAATAAAGTAAGATAAAACTTCATTTTTATATATCTCTCAACTGCGAAGCTAACACCCAGCTATTAAATTTGTCACTGTATCCACGCCACTTGACCAGGTATTGTTTATTTCGCCCATGGTCCTTCTCTGCTAGAATCTTATCGACTTTGAATAGAGTATCTTTATCAACCGTAACAACTTGCAATTCTTCTTCGTAAAAGGTGCCCTCAACAGGATCGTTATTAAGATCGATTATTCTATAAACTGGTGGTCTTCTTTTTATCACCGTACTAATTGTAAAAACTTCCTCGCTCCAATTCGTTTCATATCCCTTCTCAAAGGTGTACTTAGTTCTGGCGATTCTGACATGCTCACCGACTTTATATTTAGGATGGCGTAGTGGACCTAAACCTCTCGCGTACAGGTTATTCCACACTTCCAAAATGTTTTTATCGTTTACAGCCGCGGGGGCCATCTTTATACTTGAATGAGGGCTATGGTTGTAGGCAGTCACAAGTCTTTCGAGTACATCAATATATCTGTAGGAATTTTTGTAAGTGAAATAACGCCACATCTTTGTTTTCAATGTTTTATTAAATCTTTCAACTACGGATGCTTTTACATCAGGGTTATTTGTTACATAGAAATTGATATTTTGTTTCTTGAAAAAGTTTTGCACGCTGCTCGCCACAAACTCTTTGCCTTTATCCGTCTGTAGATTTATCGGGGTATTGTCGCAATCCTTAAGAATATCCGCGAATGCTTGTTTTAAGTCCTCTCGCCCATTCCCTCTTGCTAAATACATCAATTACCGTTAGTATGTAGTTGTATCCGCTATTGTGTTTACTTAAAGTTCGCATATCACAAAGATCCGCTTGCCACAATTCGTAAAGGTTACTCACAATATATTTATTTCGTAGAAACTTTTTTCTGACTGGTTTATGTACCGTATAAGCTTCCTGTGTCTGTAGCCAGTTTTTTGCTTCACCATATCTACCCTTTACAACATTAGTTAAAAGTGTTATACCAGCGAACTCTGCAGGGTGAGAGGGATCATAGTATACAGCATCCATGTTATGGCCGCCACGAATCCCAATCTAGTGAAAGTCCTCTTCTTCTTCTTTGAGAGATTCTTCTCGGTGTTTCCCGCGTTTCACTATCAGCATCGTAATTCTCACCAATTGTTGTGAGGGTCCGTTCCACGCTGGGTGATACAGAAACATCATACCTTTGCGTATTTCCGATAAACTCTCGTGGTATATTTATCTCTTTAATGTATGTCGCAAACTGACGCCAACCGCGCGGGTTTGTGGTTTTTCGTTTTCTTAACGTCTCGTGAACCAGATCGATAATGTTGGAATGTGGTATTATCTCACCTTTTATTGTGATAGTACCCCTTTTGTCCCAAAAAACATCGCTGCTCGTATTCAGTATACGTAACAAATTCGCGCCTTTTCTCTTATATGAAGGCGGAAGCGTTGATACTATCTCGTCGTGTCAGACCTTTGCGTTGCGGTAAATCTCTAATATCATCATTCATCAGCAACAGCGTCACCGCTAATTGTTATTCTGGCAGGCTGACGTAACTGATTGGAAAAGTGTAGATGCCTTTGAAGAACTTGGTTGTACTGCTGCCATTTGTCATAGTCGGTCATTTCAGTTTTTAAAACTTTATCCACATCGTTACCCAGCTGCGTTAAAATGTTGTTTTGTGTAACATCCGGTGCCTGTAAGCACTGTATAAAGTCCATCGGCAGGATAATCATCTTCTTCAGAATGTGGTCCATGGTTATTGAAACAGATTACCCAGAATTCCGCCGAGTAATGGTCCTAACAGGAGTGGTAGAAATGCACCACCTTTCTGTACAGGAAACTGTTTCTTCTTTTTTATAGATTCGCCTCTCTATGCCAAACATCTTAAAGTGTGCTTATGTTGAGAGAGCCGCTGCTTCTGATCAGCTGACAGAGGTACAAGACCTTTTAAAATGTTACGAGCACACTCGCAAATATACTCTACCTGCTTACTATCCAAACATTTCAATAAAGCGTCACGTTGACTTTTCCTTAATCTGGCTAATGCACGTAGGATATCAGTGTTCTCACTTAAAACGTCACCCATCATATATGATGTAATCTTTATGACTGTGAGACTTAAACCCTTTTTTCGCTCTATATACCTGGCAGATACCTTGAGGCCCGAATATGTTTGTTCTATAACGTAGCACATCCGGTGTATTCTGTTTTAAATCGAACAATAAATATCCGTGCGGACGCTGAAGTAGCATCTTGGTACGCGGCTTCTAAAAATTTTGGGTTGTACGGCGAAATCTGTCTCGCTAAATGCTGTATCTGAGCTCTGTCACGTGGGTTCTTAAAAAAAATTGTAATGTAATGTGCGTTGAGAGAAATATCCCGCTGTCCACGTCCTTGATAAAATATGTTCTGCGTTAAGAAAAACACACTTAGATTTCGATGATGACAACCCTTTGGAAAAATGTCAACCACAGAGCCGTTAGTTTCGCGCATTAGATCGTCAATTATTATTAAGACAGGTTTTTCCCCGTCAAACTGTTCCATATCAGGTAAACCCTTTTGAAACTCCACAGAGAGATCTTTGAATAAAGGCTGCCACTCACTGTAAAACCAGATAATTTTTTCAAAACCTGTATCGCAGGCGGTTTCGATATTTTTTAGAAACTCAACGATAAAATACGATTTCCCACACCCCGACGTACCTGCAACTATCGCCGAAAAGGGGTGCTTAAACTGACCTTCCATCTTGAATCGCTAAACGATACTAACAGATACATCAACAACAGCTTCGTTTAAATAGACTAAATAAAAAATCTTTATGCAATTTCCAACATTGTATGCATGTGCAACATCCAGGGGCACTGTTCTTAATATAGCCAGAAGGACCTTAATACAATCAAAATAACCCTAAGACTAACCCCAAGTCCAAGTCCACCCCCAGGTCCAACCCTAAGACTTATCCCTAGACCAGCCCCCCAGCCCCCAGCCCTAAGACTTATTCCTAGAGCAGCCCCCAGCCCTAAATACAGCCCTAAGCCAAGCCAAGACCAGCCCCCACCCCCTAAATACAGTCCTCACGTTAGCAACCACAAAAAAGTTCTAGCTGTCAAAAGGTCCTTAATACAACCATAAGGTTTGAAAAATAACCCCCAAAAGAAATCATAAAAAATAAGGGTTAAAAATACAGTCCTTCACGTAAGCCATTACAAAAATCAAAAAGGTCCTTAATACTACCAATAATAATCAGGGATAAAAAATTGCTGTCAAAAGGTCCTTAATTAGGGATAAAAATTCCATCAAGGGTTGAGAATACACGTCCTATACGTAAGTGAGTAAAAATAGGGGTTAAAAAGGACCTTCGAGAAGAAAGGGTTGAAAATACGGTCTCACACGTGGGTGTGTAAAAAATAGGGGTGAAAAAATACGTCCTACACGTAAGCGAGTAAAAATAAGGGTGGAAAATGCGTCTCCCACCTGGGCGGTCTTGTGACGTCAAAATCCAAGATGTCGGCGACAAGTGCCTCATTACTATTACTAATTGTTAATGTTAAAATAATTTAATCAATTATGTGAAAAACCAAAGAAATGATCCTGTTATAATAATTACATGCCTTTTACTCAATGTTATTTTAATTGTTTTATAAAAAATAATTAAAAAAAAATTAATTCATGATTGTATAAATCACATTAAACGGAATAGGTAAGCATCCTGTCCACCCTATAACGGAAAAAAACAAGTAAATACTATCTTCTGTATTATAAGTGTCTTGTAACTGTGGTTGCATATTTCCACAGTTTCTGTGGAAATTGTGGAAATAGGCCAATCAACTCAACTAATAAACACGATCTGATCCAACTAAGAATGAAGAATTAAAATTTAAAAAAATTATTGCCACATAGAAACAGAAGGAATATGTTCAATTTAATTATATTTGTCTATATTGATTAAATCACAGTACAGAGGTAGGTTTGTCTGTGGGAAGATAATGAAACTTAGTTTCGTGGCAAATTTTTTTGGCCAGCCGGATGTGTTTGTAATTAAAATAACCGGGAGAACGTACGTTATAAGAATCAACTATTTACTAAAAACCATAATTTTATAAAAATGTAAACGATAGTTTGTTTCTAAATAGTTGTAATAAAACAAATTTGATCGGTCGATTGTTGATACAAGTGTACAATACGCTTGACAGTAAATCCTATGAAGCGTATACGGACCCATATGCGATCATTAGGGAAATAACAACTTTTTAAGTGATATGCTAACATTATAACTATAGGTGGAGTGTGATAAATAGCATTTCATTAATACCTTAATAAATTATTACAACTTTATCGGTTTGTAAAATAATTAATGATTGCGAAGATTACTCACATCATACACAATTTACATATAATTGCTTCAAACACGCGTTAGTTATTCAAGTTCAATATCATAATTTTTGTTATAGGAAAGTTACTGAGATGTAAATATAATGAACTAGTATTGTTAATTAAACAGACTTTTAGTTTTATTGCGGCTATTTAAGTTATGATCAAGAGTTACAACAAGTTTACAAAAAAAATTGTTATTCGCGTGAGAACATGTCTTCAGCGTTTCTAAAGCGATCTAGACTACTAACACATGCGCGCACTTGTGCGTGTGCGTATGTACGTAAGAGGCGCGCGTGAGGACGTGTGAATGTTAGTGTGAGTGTGAGTGTGATTGTGAGTGCGAGTGCGAGTGTGAGTGTGAGTGTGAGTGTGAGTGTGAGTGTGATTGTGAGTGTGAGTTTGAGTGTGCGTGTGCGTGTGAGTGTGATTGTGAGTGTGAGTGAGTGTGAGTGTGAGTGTGAGTGTGAGTGTGAGTGTTAATTGCGAGTGTGAGTGTGAGTGTGAGTGTGAGTGTGAGTGTGAGTGTGAGTGTGAGTGTGAGTGTGAGTGTGAGTGTGAGTGTGAGGTGTGAGTGTGAGTGTGAGGTGAGTGTGAGGAGGTGTGAGGTGTGTGGTGTGTGAGGTGGGTGTGAGGTGTGAGTGTGAGTGTGTGTGTGAGTGTGTGTGTAGTGTTTGGTGTGGGTGTGAGTGTGAGGTGTGTGTGTGTGTGTGTGTGTGGTGGTGGTGGTGTGGGTGGTGGTGTTTGGTGGTGGTGGTGGTGGTGTGTGTGGTGTGTGAGTGGTGGTGGTGGTGTGTGGATGGTGGTGGTGTGGTGGTGGTGTGGGTGTGGTGGTGTGGTGGGTGTGGTGTGGTGTGGTGTGTGTGTGAGTGTGTGAGTGTGGTGTGGTGTGGTGTGGTGTGGTGTGGAGGGTGTGAGGTGTGTGTGTTGTGTTGTGGTGTGTGTGTGTGTAGTGTGTGGTGTGTGGTGTGGAGTGTGTGTGTGAGGGGTGTGTGTGAGTGTGTGGTGTGAGTGTGTGAGTGTGTGAGTGTGTGAGTGTGTGGAGTGTGTGAGTGTGGTGATTGGTGTGAGTGTGGGGTGAGGTGGAGTGTGAGTGTGTGGTGTGTGAGTGGTGGTGGTGTGTGAGTGTGTGTGATGTGGTGTGAGTGTGAGTGTGTGAGTGTGTTGAGTGTGGGGTGTGAGTGTGTGAGGGTGGTGGTGGTGGTGTGTAGTGTGTGTGTGTGTGGTGTGAGGTGTGAGGTGTGAGTGTGAGTGTGTGTATGTGAGTGTGGAGTGTGAGGTGTGAGTGTGGTGTGAGAGTGTGGTTGGAGTGTGGTGTGTGTGTGTGTGAGTGTGTGAGATGTGAGTGTGGGTGTGTGAGTGTGTGTGTGTTTTGAGGTGTGAGTGTGAGTGTTTAGTGTGGTGTGGTGTGGTGTGAGTTGGTGTGAGTGTGAGTGTGATGTGTGTTGTGTTGTGTGTGTGTGGTGTGTGTGTGTGTGTGTGTGTGTGTGGTGTGTGAGTGTGTGAGTGTGGAGTGTGGAGGTGTGAGGTGTGAGTGTGAGTGTGTGAGTGTGGAGTGTGTGAGTGTGTGAGTGTGGTGAGTGTGGGTGTGAGGTGTGAGTGTGGAGTGTGGAGTGTGAGTGTGGGTGTGAGTGTGTGAGGTGTGAGTGTGTGAGTGTGTGAGTGTGTGATGTGAGTGTGTGGTGTGTGAGTGTGTGAGTGTTTGAGTGTGTGGGTGTGTGATGTGTGAGTGTGAGTGTGGAGTGTGTGGGTGTGGTGTGTGTGAGGGTGTGAGGTGTGAGTGGTGTGTGTAGTGTGAGTGTGTGAGGGTGGTGTGGTGTGGTGTGAGAGTGTGTGAGTGTGTGTGAGTGTGAGTGTGAGTGTGTGATGGTGAGTGTGGTGTTGGAGTGTGGTGTGAGTGTTTTGGGTGTGTGAGTGTTAGGTGTGAGGTGTGAGTGTGAGTGTGAGTGTGTGGTGTGTGGTGTTGAGGTGTGAGTGTGAGTGTGGTTGGTGTGAGTGTGAGTGTGTGGGTGGTGGTGTGTGGGTGTGAGTGTGTGAGTGTGAGGTGAGTGATGTGAGTGTGTGAGTGTGTGGTGTGAGTGTGTGGTGTGGTGTGTGAGTGTGGGTGTGGTGTGTGAGTGTGGTGTGTGGTGTGGTGTGTGGTGGTGTGTGAGTGTGTGAGTGGTGGTGTGGGTGGTGGTGGTGTGTGGTGTGGTGTGTGGTGGTGTGGTGGTGGTGGTGGTGAGTGTGGCGTGGTGGTGTGTGGTGGTGTGGTGTGGTGTGCGTGTGGCGTGTGCGTGTGCGTGTGGTGTGGTGGTGTGGTGTGAGTGTGGTGTGGTGTGCGTGTGCGTGTGCGTGTGCGTGTGCGTGTGAGTGTGAGTGTGAGTGTGTTGTGTGTGTGTGTGTGTGTGTGTGTGTGTGTGTGTGTGTGTGTGTGTGTGTGTGTGTGTGTGTGAGTGTGTGAGTGTGTGAGTGTGTGAGTGTGTGAGTGTGTGAGTGTGTGTGGTGTGTGAGTGTGAGTGTGTGAGTGTGTGGTGTGTGGTGTGAGTGTGAGGTGTGTGCGTGTGTGGTGTGTGAGTGTGTGAGTGTGTGGTGTGTGAGTGTGTGAGTGTGGTGTGTGAGTGTGTGAGTGTTTGAGTGTGTGGGTGTGTGAGTGTGTGAGGTGTGAGTGTGTGAGTGTGGTGTGTGTGTGTGTGTGTGAGTGTGTGAGTGTGTGAGTGTGAGTGTGTGTGTATTTGAGTGTGTGAGGTGTGAGTGTGTGAGTGTGTGTGTGAGAGTGTGTTGGAGTGTGTGTGTGTGTGTGTGAGTGTGTGAGAATGTGAGTGTGTGGGTGTGTGAGTGTGTGTGTGTTTTTTTGAGAGTGTGAGTGTGAGTGTTTCAGCGTGTGAGGTGTGAGGTGTGGTGTGAGTGTGAGTGTGGGGTGTGAGTGTGAGTGTGAGGTGTTTGTGGTCTGTGTGTGTGTGTGTGTGTGTGTGTGTGTGTGTGTGTGTGTGTGAGTGTGTGAGTGTGTGAGTGTGTGAGTGTGTGGGTGTGTGAGTGTGTGAGTGTGTGAGTGTGGGTGTGTGTGTGTAGTGTGTGAGTGTGAGTGTGAGGTGTGGGTGAGTGTGAGTGTGTGAGGTGTGGGTGTGAGTGTGTGAGTGTGGAGTGTGTGAGTGTGTGAGTGTGTGAGTGTGAGTGTGTGAGTGTGAGTGTAGTGTGAGTGTGATGTGGAGTGTGTGAGTGTGAGTGTGAGTGTGTGGAGTGTGGTGTGTTTGAGTGTGAGTGTGTGAGGTGTGGTGGTGGTGTGGGTGTGTGAGGTGTGAGTGTGGAGGTGTGTGAGGTGAGTGTGTGAGTGTGAGGTGTGAGGTGTGGTGTGTGAGTGTGTGAGTGTGGTGTGTGAGTGTGGAGTGTGAGTGTGAGTGGTGGAGTGTGTGAGTGTGAGTGTGTGTGTGGTGTGTGTGTGTGGTGTGTGAGTGTGTGAGTGTGTGAGTGTGTGAGTGTGTGAGTGTGTGAGTGTGTGAGTGGTGTGAGTGTGAGTGGGTGTGAGTGTGTGAGTAGTGTGAGTGTGAGTGTGTGGAGTGTGTGAGTGTGTGAGTGTGTGAGTGTGAGGTGTGTGGTGTGTGAGTGGTGAGTGTGGAGTGTGTGTGGGTGTGTGTGTGTGTGAGTGTGTGAGTGTGGGTGTGTGAGTGTGTGAGTGGTGTGGGTGATGTGGTGTGTGTGATGTGTGAGTGTTGAGTGTGAGTGTGTGGGTGAGTGTGTGAGTGTGTGAGTGTGTGAGTGTGTGAGTGTGGGTGTGTAGTTGAGTGTGTGAGTGTGTGAGTGTGAGGTGTGTGAGTGTGGAGTGTGGTGTGTGAGTGTGTGAGTGTGTGAGTGTGAGTGTGTGAGTGTGAGTGTGTGAGTGTGTTGTGAGGTGTGGTGTTAGTGTGTGAGTGTGAGGTGTGAGTGTGTGAGTGTGGAGTGTGAGGTGTGAGTGTGTGTGTGTGTGAGTGTGTGAGTGTGTGAGTGTGTGAGTGTGTGAGTGTGTGGTGTGTGAGGTGTGGTGTAGTGTGTGAGTGTGTGTGGAGGTGGTGTGAGTGTGTGAGTGTGAGTGGTGGTGTGAGGTGTGAGGTGTGTGGAGGTGTGGTGTGAGTGTGTGAGTGTGTGAGTGTGTGAGTGTGTGAGGAGTGTGAGTGGTGTGTGAGTGTGTGAGTGTGTGATGTGTGAGTGTGAGTGTGAGTGTGTGGAGTGGGTGTGGAGTGTGTGAGTGTGTGGAGTGTGGAGTGTGTGAGTGTGTGAGTGTGTGAGTGTGAGTGGAGTGTGTGAGGTGTGAGGTGTGAGTGTGTGGAGTGTGTGAGTGTGATGTGGTGTGTGTGGAGTGTGATGTGTGAGTGTGGAGTGTGTGAGGTGTGAGTGTGGTGTGTGTGAGTGTGTGAGGTGTGGTGAGTGTGTGAGTGTGTGTGTGTGAGGTGTGTTGGGGTGTGATGTGTGATGTGTGGTGAGTGTGTGAGTGTGTGTGTGAGTGTGTGGTGTGAGTGTGGGTTGTTGAGGTGTGAGTGTGTAGGTGTGAGTGTGTGGTGTGTGGAGTGTGTGAGTGTGGTGAGTGTGAGGTGTGAGTGTGGGGTGTGTGAGGGTGTGGTGTGAGTGTGTGTGGTGTGGTGTGAGGTGGTGAGTGTGTGTGTGTGGGGTGGGTGGGTGTGTGTGTGTGAGGTGTGAGGTGTGGTGTGTGGTGTGGTGATGTGTGTGAGTGTGTGTGAGTGTGGTGGTGTGTGGTGTGTGGGTGTGTGGGTGTGAGTGTGGTGTGAGTGTGTGAGTGTGTGTGTGGGGGGTGGTGGGGGGGGGGGGGGTGGGTTGAGTGTGTGGTGTGAGTGTGTGTGTGTGGTGTGAGTGTGTGAGGTGTGAGTGTTGAGTTGTGGTGTGTGAGTGTGTGAGTGTGTGGTGTGTGGTGTGTGAGTGTGTGGGTGTGAGGTGTGAGGTGTGGTGTGTGGAGTGTGAGTGTGGTGTGAGTGTGAGTGTGGTGTGTGAGTGTGTGAGGTGTGTGGGGTGTGAGTGTGGGTGTGAGTGTGGGGTGTGGGTGTGAGGTGTGGTGTGGTGTGGAGTGTGTGAGTGTGTGTGGTGTGAGTGTGTTGAGTGTGTGGGTGTGTGGTGTGGGGTGGTGTGTGAGTGTTGGTGTGTGTGGTGTGGAGTGTGTGGTGTGTGGGTTGGTGTGGAGGGTGGGTGTGGTGTGGAGTGTGTGGTGTGTGAGATGTGGGTGTGGGTGTGTGAGTGTGTGTGTGTGAGTGTGTGGGTGTGTGGGGTGTGTGTGGTGTGTGGTGTGTGGGGTGGGGGTGTGGTGTGTGGTGTGTGGTGTGGTGTGGGGTGGGTGGTGGGTGTGGTGTGTGGGTGTGGTGTGTGGTGTGGGTGTGGGTGTGGTGTGTAGTGTGTGTGTGGTGGTGATGTGTGTGTGTGGTGTGGTGTGTGTGTGAGTTGGTGTGGTGTGAGTGTGTGAGTGTGTGGTGTGGAGTGTGAGTGTGTGAGTGTGTGGTGTGTGATTGTGAGGTGTGAGGTGTGAGGTGTGTGAGTGTGTGAGTGTGTGTGTGTGAGTGTGTGGTGTGTGGAGTGTGTGAGTGTGAGTGTGTGAGTGTGTGAGTGTGTGAGGTGGAGTGTGGGGTGTGTGGGTGTGTGTGTGGGTGTGTGGTGTGTGAGTGTGTGAGTGTGTGGTGAGTGTGAGGGTGGTGTGAGTGTGGAGGTGTGTGGGGTGTGAGTGTGTGAGTGTGTGAGTGTGTGAGGTGTGGGTGGGTGTGTGTGTGGTGAGTGTGTGAGTGTGGGTGTGGTGGGTGTGGTGTGTGAGTGTGTGGAGTGTGGGTGTGGTGTGTGTGAGTGTGTGGTGAGTGTGAGTGTGTGGGTGTGTGTGTGAGTGTGTGTGTGTGAGTGTGTGTGTGAGTGTGTGAGTGTGTGAGTGTGTGAGTGTGGTGTGAGTGTGGGAGTGTGTGAGGTGTGGTGTGTGAGTGTGTGAGTGTGTGTGTGAGTGTGTGAGTGTGTGGGGTGTGGATGGGTGTGGGTGTGTGGTGTGGTGTGGTGTGGGGTGGTGTGTGGTTGTGGTGTGTGAGGTGAGTGTGTGGTGTGAGTGTGGGTGTGTGGGGTGTGTGTGTGGGTGTGTGGTGAGTGGTGAGTGTGTGGTGGGGTGTGGTGTGTGTGGAGTGTGAGTGTGTGTGAGGTGGTGTGAGTGTGTGAGTGGTGTGGTGAGTGTTGATTGTGGTGTGGTGTGAGTTGTGGTGTGAGTGTGTGGTGTGAGTGTGGTGGGTGTGTAGTGTGTGGGTGTGAGTGTGTGGTGTGGGTGGTGTGGTAGTGTGGGGGTGGTGTGTGAGTGTGGTGGGTGTGGTGGTGTGGTGTGAGTGTGTGTGTGTGAGTGTGGTGTGTGAGTGTGTGAGGTGTGAGTGTGTGAGGTGTGTGTGTGAGTGTGTGAGTGTGTGAGTGTTGGTGGAGTGTGAGTGAGTGTGAGTGTGTGAGTGTGTGAGTGTGGGTGTGTAGTGTGAGTGGAGTGTGAGGTGTGAGTGTGGTGTGTGAGTGTGTGGTGTGGTGTAGTGTGTGAGTGTGTGATGTGTGAGTGTTGAGGTGTGAGTGTGTGAGTGTGTGAGTGTGTGAGTGTGTGAGTGTGTGAGTGTGTGAGTGTGAGTATGAGTGTGTGTGTGTGTGAGTGTGAGAGTGGAAGTGTGTGGGTGTGTGAGTGTGTGAGTGTCTGTGGTGTGTGTGATGTGTGTGTGAGTGTGTGTGTCTGCGTGAGTGCGTGCGTGCATGTGTGTATCTGCGTGCGTGCGAGTAGTAATGGTGCACTTGTCGCCGACATGTTGTGCTTGTGACGTCATTTGGCCTTGGAAATGCCCAAGGCCGCCCACGAGGAGGACGTAATTTGAGCTTGAGGTTAACCTCGGTGTGGACCCTGAGGGTGTTGCCCCTGAGGGAGTTGACTTTGTGCATGGACCTGGGGTTGACCTTCTTGCTGACCTCGGGATTGGCCCTGAGGGGTTGACCTTGAGCCGGACCCTAAGGTAGACCTTGAGACTGGCCTCGTGGCCTACCCTAGGGTTGACCTTGGACCTGGTCTTGTAGTTGATCTAGACGGTTTGACCTCGGGTGTCCTTGGAGTTGACCTTGGAAATTTTTCAATGACTTAATTTGACCTTGGAAAGATACTATAAATACGTACATTTGAGTTCGTTTAATTTAGTTCTGTTGGAAGTGTGTATCATATCATGGAATCTTTAACAGATAATCAGATTTTGGGGTTATTTCGTGGAGGGTAATTATTAACCAACGAGCTGCTGATAAATATTTACAATATGATTACTTACTTATAAGATAGTGTTTGAAAATGATACTATCAATTTGATAAAGGATTACGAATAGTTGATGGAATGTAAGTTTATTCTTGTTCAATTCTTAAGTTTTTAATTATTTTTTAATACATAAAACAAGAGATCGATAATAGTTATCATTCCACGCGCGAAGATTATCAAATTTTCAATATGTGACGATAAGTCATTACGGGATCACATCATCAGAAGAAGAAAAGAAAGAAGAATCAATAGATAAGACCTGTAATGATGACAAACGCTTTTCATAATAAAAAGATTTTATTTAATCTGTTTTTATTCTTCACATTTGTTAGAGTCAGTCTTTATCGTTATCAAATATTTCTAAAATAACTGCATAATTTAAAGATATAGAAAATACCCAGACATAGAACTTAAACATGGATTATTTATGTTCTGTGCAATTTTTGATACGTCGCATAATTTTACCGACAAAAATTGATAAAGCTGAATTTATGTGCTAGTTCAAATTATTTCAATATCTGTTGAATATCTATTCTAATAAGGGGCCCTAATGCTAACTCGTAAGAAAGGTATAGGAAAATGCTCTCGGGCCTGCGCTCCCTGGTCTTGGCCCCTTTGAAAGAAATTTGAATTTGTGACACCATCTAGTAGTGTATTCTAGGACTAATTAGTGCTTGTTTGTGGCGCCATCTAGTAGTATATGGACTAATAAATATTTTCTGTAATAGTCTAGATACCCTGAACAATATACCATGTATATTCGAAATAACGACTGCATATACTTTAAATATAGGTAATAATTTTTGTTCTATGGATATGTTCAATTATGTATGTACCATATATATTATGGGCGGCATATGTGTAGACAAGGAATAGATACAATTTTTGTAGATACATACAACAAATATAGTATCTGCATCACGTCGTAACGCCAATATCAACTTCGTAATAGATCGTAAGAACCTCGGTGTGTCGTCCACTTTGTTCTGCTTTTATCTTAACTTATTATTGTTAATAATAGTTTAGTGGGAGCAAATATACTAGGTAGGTATATATATTTTTTAATTATTAAACGGTTTTGTTTAGTAACTGTACGATACCTTACTTTGAAAACCTCGTAAGTTAATTTTTTTGCAAAATGCAAACTTATAGCCTACTGTGTTAAGGATATCGTATTACATGTCCTTTGAAAATCCCGTAACGTAATTTTTTTCTGCGCACGAATTTAAAAACCTCATCAAGCTATAATTTGACTATATCGGTAACTGAAAACCTCGTAAGTTTGAGTTTTGCCTAGTATTACTTTGGGGTTATGAGTGCTGATTCTTTTGTTGTATGAAACATGCTGTAGGTAATATTCTTATGCTTTTATATAAATTATTGTGTAGTATGATGACTAGTATAATTATTATCGTGTAGCAGTAATGCATTACCGTGACACTGCTATTTAATTTTTACTTTAAACTTTTAACTTGATTTCAATCCTTCTGTAGAGACCAATGACTTAATTTCCGACTTGGCAAGCGATATCCTAATTACCAATTTAGCAGATGATAACTGTATCCCCATTTTACCTCTTGATGGTGAAATACTGTCTGTCAATGATGCAATAATATTACCTAGTCCCTCCAAGTATGAAAAAGTTTCAGAACGTGCAGTTCATATAGACTCAGAGCTGAAACAGTAATACAAGTACAAGTAGAAGGATAAAATAGAACTACTTCAGAAATTCCAAGCAGCGAAGATGAAGAGACTAATATTACGTATAACATTAAACGTCAGCTTAAAAAAGACCCCACGAAGAAACATGGAATTGCAATGAAAATAAACATAAAAGGATGACAGGAAAAGGGATATCTGAGAAGAATAAAGCTGTTTAACAAACCTAGATCGGCACGTAAAATGTTGCCACCAATCACCATACAACTGTAAACAGGGTCTTGAAAAACTCTCAAATGTAAGGAATTTTCATTGGAAAACCGCAAAGGAATATTTAATGTATTTTGGGAAAAAATGAATTGGCAAGAATGCAAGCACTACACTACATATTAGTGGATGTGGTACCAGTAAAGCGAAAGTCGCAGGATAATTCAAGACGAGACTCCACCTTTGTTTTGAAATATAAAAAAAGGTGGAATATCCTGTAGGGTATGTAAAAAAATGTTGCTGAACACGATAGGAATTGGTAAATGGTCTCTGCACAATTGGACCCAACAGTTAATAAATAAATCCGATACAAATGATGAGGCAACACAAAAATCCTCGAAATTCCGAAACTAAGATGCTGGTACGATAGTTTTTTGACAGCCTACCCAAAATGGAGTCGCATTACTATGGGTCCTGAAGGAATAAATTGTATCTAGAACCCATCTGGCAACCCAAGGCCTTTTTTCAAGAATACAGAAAATTTTGTGGCACGGATAGGAATAATCCAGCTCCGGTGTCGATAAAAACCTTTACACAAATATTTGAGGAATTAAATCTTAGTTTGATCCAACCTAAAAAGGGTCAGTGCGTTCTCTGCACAAATTTCAGAGCAAGAAATCTTCCTGAAGATTAATATCTAGAACACCAGAAAAGAAAGGAAGATGCAAGAAAGGAAAAGGAAAGAGACAAAGTAGAACCCAAACACGTTTATTGCATGGGTCTACAGAACGTACTACTATCGCCATCTTCAAACGTCTCTCAACTATATTATAAAGGAAAACTGTGTCCATAATTTTACACTGTACAACATGAAGAATCATGAAGGATGTTGTTACTTATCGCATGAAGGGGAAGGTGATATAACTGCTCAGGAATTTTCAAGCAGTATCTGCGATTCCATTTTAAACCAGGAAATACGAGAATGGGAGGATGTGATCCTTTATAGTGATAATTGCGGCTATCAAAACAAGAGAGTGACTTTAAGCAACGCTCTTTTAAATTTAGCTCTGCAGAAAAACATATTTCACACAAAAGAAAAGGGACACACCCAGATGGAAGTGGACACAAAAGCGCGAAAACTGCCAAAACCTTATCACGTCCAATTAACATTTTAACAATTTTTAATATTTCGTTGGTGGTATATCTTCACTCTTGATGTGGTTAAAAAGCTTGACCCATTGTTTGTCAATAGAAACCAAATCTTCTATTCACTCTTTTATTTTTGACTGGTTTTATATTTTTTAATGCACACAATTTCATCAAAAAGTTCCGAATCATCTACAATTTACATGAATATCAGGGCGTTGTCTTCGAAAAACAGTTAATGGGTTTCCAACATCTGACCACACAGATTCTATTTTTAGCAATACCCAACGAAACGCATGGGAATCTTAAAAGTGTTGCGTCTATTTATCCAAATCGGCTATACAAGAAGTATAAAATATAGTCACTGACGTTTTAAATTGAGTTACGGATATGTCTTCTCCTTCATTTACCAAAGCTACCCGCATAGTGTTAACTTGATTTGGCAAAAAGACTTCATCATTGCGTTCTATTAATTTTTGCTTTAAATTTGATAGAACGTTGTATAGGGGAGACCAGGGATATAGGATGGGCGGCGGGGCAAATAGGACCGGCTAATTTATTTAAGACGTAATGTAGATTCCCGCCATGTTTTCACTCCAAGAAGTTGGTACTACTCGGTTCTATGTTTGACATTAATTTCAAATGGATTTACAAGTAAATGTGTGCTTTATGACTGTTTTAGTGAATTTACGGTAAGTGCTTCTAATATTTTGTTAGACTATGGCGTATAATTTTAGAAAATTGTTGTTTATCAATAAACTGTTCTTTTCACAAAAGAATCATCATGCAATCGATGTTACTATATAAAATTTGTTTGGGAAAGAAAACTGAGGTTATAGTCAGTTTGGCGGTAAGCATGCGTTCGTGGTAAGTAAGACCAGGGGTGACGGGGCACGGAGGACCGCGGTCCTATACGCCTCAGCTATTACAATTTCATAGAATTGTTACTGAAATTAAATTTTATGATTGTTTAAGATGAGACATTATAAATAAAGCGACCATTGCCGTCTTGGATGGAGAGGGAAGCGGTAGCAGCAGTTAATGCAGTGCAGAAAGACATGAGTATATGGCCGGCTTCAGTAACTTACAAGATTTCTAAGACTTGCTTAATAAGATGCTTAAAATTACTTCAATCAAATCCTGATGTTGTAAACCCGTCGCAAGGCAGTTTCAAACCGATTTTTCAAGTCAAGATGAAGATGTGTTAGTGGAACACCTTATGGATATGCAAAAAAGGTTTTATGGACGTTCGGCAAATTGCTTTTGAAGTGGAAACAAGCTTGGGCGTTGCACATCCATTTAACAAAAGTACTAAATTAGCTGGAATAGACGGGCTATATGGATTTATCAAAAGGCACCAAGAACTGTCTATTTGAAAGCCTGAGACCACTAGCTTAAGTAGAGCAAGTGATTTTAAAGAAATGCGGTGGACCATTTTTATAATTTACTGAGAGAAGTTATGACCAAATTTAATTATACACCAAACAGTATTTATAATTTTGATGAAAGATGAACTAGTACGGTGCAAAGACCTTGTAAAATATTAGCAGAGAAAGGTCAAAAGCAAGTTGGACTGATTGTAAGCGAGGAGAGAGGTTCAAACATTACAGTGGGTTGTGCAGTTTCTGCTGTAAGAAATTATATACCTGCTTTTTTTTGCTTCCAAGGAAAAAAATGTCACCTCTTTTGCTAAAGGAGCGAATGCAGGCTCTATAGGATATGCGAATTGGTCTAGATGGATGGATTGAGAGCATTTTTTACTATATTTGGACCAATTTCATCAAGCATACCAAACCTAAAGAAAATCCCGTTTTACTCATTCTTGATGGCCACAAGCAATTAAATGGCGTTCACAAAGTTAAAGAAAATCATATAACACCTCTTACATTACCCCCCCCCTCTGCAGCCATCGCATGCAAGCGCTTGCCTTATGTATCTTTGGGCCACTGAAAAGGCAATATTCTCGTGTGTGTGTGACCTCTATAGGAGCTCTCACCCCGGCGCACTCATAACAATTTATGAAACTGAATAACTACTTTGCGAGGCATTCCAGAAGGTGGTTACCGTTGAAAAAGGCATCAAGGGCTTTGAAAAAAGTGGGAATTTTCCCTACAATCGGGATATATTTGACTAAACAGATTTTATGCCTTCAGAAATTTGTAATGACCAGATCACTACATCCGAACCCATCAACACAAAAAATGTGAATTCTTCTTCTTCTCAGAATCAATTGGAAGTCAATTTAGAAAGTGAGGTCCACGTCCTGAAAATCTAGAGGAAGAGGAAAATGATTGTTCTTCTAACTCAGCTTGTTTTTTTGCGAATGCCTTAAAGAAATGTTAGCCAAGACCTTCCAAATTTGGGAAAAAGAAGACCCACACCAAGAGAAGAAAGGAAATCTCGAGCACTCCGGAAAAGGGTCACTTGCAGAAGCAAGAACAATTTAAGAAAGTGAAGCTAGTGTCACGCATGAAAAACATAAAAGAAAAAAATCATAAAGGCGTTGACAGTGGTTATCGTAACTCAATACCAAAGAAAAAAAATCAGCCAGAAGAGGCCAGTTGAAAGCAATGACAGTGAATCAGATCTCGAAATACTGAAAACTAAACAAGCAAGACTGAAGATGAGCGTTGGGAACAAAATAAACGATGATTCAAAATCAGAAGAATGCCTATACTGCATGTAACTTTATGGTGAAAGCAAAGATGGCGAAGAGTGGGCACACGCTGCGTGCGCAGGCGTGAATGAACACGTTCACGCATTTATATGAAATATATGTATTTGTTTTTCTTAAATTCGTGTAATTAAAGGAATTAAAGAAATGACGACGTCAAATGTGGTAACTGTCAACGAAACCACCCACCAAGCTACAGGTGGCGCACAGTTGCCGAAGAAGTACAAAAACGATTGTATCCACCACTTCGGAGTGAACCTATGGTTCAACCTGGAATTTCCTACTCCCAAAAAGCACAAGAGGAAAATCAGTCAGCAACAACTTTCAGCAAAATCAGAACTCCAACAGTAATCAAACTAACAACCTAGAAGCACTGATGGCGACACTCAAGGAAAGGATGGACACCATGTTAAATTTATACACGACCGTCATAGCAAAAATATCATAATGGCTTTCTTTCGAAACGCCAACGGACTGGCACAGCATTGTCAAGAAGTCTCAATATCTTTAAAACAACATAAAATTGATATTATGTTAGTATTAGAGTCACGATTCACTAACCTAAATTACTTTAAAATCCCTAAGTGCGATGTTTATACAACAAATCACTCAGACGGAACTGCACACGCAATCCCCGACTTGCAATTTCCTCAATACCATCTTCACTCTAACTTTCGATATAAAGGAGGCGTGTGTGCGTACATCAAGGACAGAATTGCTTGCAAGAGGGTTTCTTCCTTAGAAAATAAAAACTTTGACGTGATTTGGTTTAAACATTCCGGTCCTAATTTTGTGAAATTCTACTGTTGCATTTATAGGTCTCCTAATGACAGCAACTTTCAAGACTTCTTCGATTACCTTAGTATGAAAGTTGACTATTTCCTGTCTCAGTTTCCATCTTGCGATATCTCATTTGTAGGCGATTTCAATGTTCATAACTCTAACTGGCTTCAATTTTCATCAACTACAAATCCCGCTGGTCATAGTGCAGAAAATTTGCTATTTCATGTGATCTCACACAAATGATTTCTGAACCTGAACCCACAAGAATCCCTGATAACCCTAACCATACTCCACATCTTCTAGATCTCTTTCTTACATCAAACCCTCTTGTTTATAAAACTTCCGTTCTTTCGCCTTTAGGTCTTTCCGACCATTGTCTAATAAAAATCATTTCTACTGTACCTGATTCCACTGTTGTTCGCAAAACCGATAGAACCTTGTGGTGTTTTAAGTCAGCTCGATGGAGTGATTTACGGGATTTCTTTGCAACCTTTCCATGGCGTGAATATTGTTTTAAGTCGTCCTCTTCTTCGGACATCGCTCTTTCAGTATCTGAAGTCATCCTCATGGGAATGGAGTTATATATTCCGAAAAAACAGTACCGTGTAGGTCATTCACGTTCCCAACCCTGGTTCAATAAGGCTTGTTCAGATGCAATATCTTTAAAAAATAAATGTTACATTAAATGGAAATCTAATAAATCGGTTGACAGTCATGTAGAATACGTTGGTGCTAGAAATATCTGCAAAAGTGTCATCACTAAAACTAAAAAGTTGTTCGAACAACGAAAATGCAATGAACTAGTTACATGTCTTTTAGGCAGTCGTAAATTTTGGTCTTTAGCAAAAGCCATTAGTAAAAACTTTCGAACATCTTCATTTCCCCCCCTGATATCTATTGACGGATCGGTAGTTGCTGATTCTGTATACAAAGCCAACGTTTTTGTGGATTTGTTTGCATCAAACTCGTGTCTCAATGATTCTGGAAAAGATGTGCCCCTAGTCAACTCTTCTTCATACGTTATGAAACCAATTCATTTTCGGTACAAGCTCTTGGAATCGATCAGTAGGCTTGATCTCAATAAGGCGACTGTTTTAAAGAAATGTTCCCCCGAACTAGTACCAGTCCTATCTAAGCTCTATACGATCTCTATATCTTCTGGGGAATTCCCTTCATCATGGAAGTTAGCAAATGTTCAACCTATTCCCAAAAAAAGTGATAAGACCGATCCCTCAAATTACAGACCAATTGCCATCACTTCCATTTTGTCTAAAATCATGCAAAAAGCCATCAATCAGCAACTGCTCACGTTCCTTGAAACTAACAAACTCCTTAGTGGCCATCAATATGGGTTTAGGCAAAGTCGTTCAACAGGCTATCTTCTTTCATATGTGACCCAAGTTTGGAACAATACAGTAGAGCAGTCAGGTGAAACAGTTGTAGTCGCTTTAGATATCTCAAAGGCATTTGACCAAGTTTGGCATAAGTGTTTACTTGCCAAACTCACCTCGTTTGGGTTAAATGATACGCTCATCAACTGGGTTTCTAGTTTCCTTGATAAAAGACGAATACGTGTCGTAGTTGATGGCTTTTTTCAAAAGAAGTTAGCATTAACGCGGGCGTACCACAGGGATCCGTTATAGCGCCTACACTTTTTCTGCTGTACATAAACGACCTTATTTCTTCAACAACTAACCCCATCCATTGCTTTGCTGACGATAGCACTCTTCACTGTAGTTCATCTCAGTCTACTCATAGTGATAATCCACCTTCTATGCCAAATCAAGAAATTAAAGCTGAAATGGCAAATTCAATCAACAAAGACATTCAACGTATTCTCGAATGGCGAAGCAATAATCTAGTTAAATTTAATGCTAACAAAACTCAGTGTTGCCTTATGTCCGCCAAAAAAGATGGATCATTTCCTGTTGTAAGTATGAATGGCTCAGTTCTTAAGTTTTCAGACTCTATTACTCTGTTGGGTATGACTGTATCTTCAAATCTCTCATGGGTTGTGACCATCTTCTGTCAGCTACCAAAATAGCTGCTCGTAAAATAGGCTTTTTGTACAGATATAAGCAGTACTTTACCTCTCGACAACTCCTTCTGCTGTATAAGGCCCAAATTCGGCGTCATCTGGAATATAATTCTCACCTTTGGGTTAGTGCTCCCCAATACGCTCTCGATATCGTTGATCGTATTCAAAAGAGAGCGACTAGGCTTATAAATGACCCGTCCTTAACTTCTCACATACAGTCCCTTGAGCATAGAAGGATGGTTTCAGTTCTTTCATTGTATTATCGTTATTACAACGGCTATTGTGCTGGTGAATTACATTCTTTGATACCATCTCCGGCTATCTTTGCGACAAACACTCGGTTCGCTCATTCACATCATCAGTACGCAGTACAAATGTCCACTTGTCGTACCAAACGGGTGCAATCCACATTTTTCTACACGGCTTCTAAACTCTGGAATGATCTCGCTAGTTCCTGTTTTCCTCTCACTTATGATATGAGAAAATTTAAGGTAGCTGTTCATAGGCATCTATTGGCAATTCATTATCCCTCTATCCATCCTCCTAAGTGTTCCTGAGTGCTTTAGCACGATAGGCCTTACTTAGCCTGTTCAGGTCCACAATCATAAAAAAAAAAACAACAAAGAAGTCACCATTTCAACAGTCTACTACCCACCCAAACATACCGTTACAGAAGAACACACTCGGGCCCAGATTCATAGCAGGAGACTTCAACTCTAAGCACCAGTAATGGGGATTTAGGGTGACACTAACCCGTGGTAGAGAACTACGCGAGGTTATAGGAGAAAATAACTTACAACACCTCTCAACCGGAGAACCAACGTAATGGCTATCAGACCCGCAAAAAACTCCAGGTTTAATTGATAAACGGTGTAGCCAAAAGTTACTTAAAAGCAGAATCGTGTTTAGACCTGTTTTCAGACCATTCCCCTGTGCTCATCACATACTGTATCCTAATTATCAAACCTCTAAAACCTCCCAAACTCCACGGCAAGAAAACAAACTGGGATCACTTCAGAGAACTGATTAACGAAAGAACAAATTTAAAATTACCATTGCAAACAACTGCGGACGTATATGAAGCTACAGAACACATTGTTACTGTACTACAACAACCTGCATGGGACTCCACACCCGACTCCCTAGAACCTACAGCTCAAAAATCTATTCCCGTACTCGTTAAACAGAAAATTGCAGAGATAAACGCAGGTTAAATGCAGGAGGACGAGAACTAAAAACACCATTACACAAATTGACGAATCAGGGAATCCAAATCTACTTATCAAAACTAACTCCTACCGCTGAGACTAACTACTCACTGTGGAAGATCACAACGAAGCTAAAAAGATCCCAACTAGCTACCCCCGCCAATCCGTATGCCAAACGGTAACTGGAAAACCTTCAGAAAAACCCAAAAATTAAAATGAGTGAAATAAAAACTGTAATAAAAAACCTAAAAATAAATAAGTCCCCAGGTTATGATCTCATAACAGCCAAATTATTAAAAGAACTACCCGAAAGCGGTTTAAAAGCAATAATGTTCCTGCTTAACGCTCCTTTAAAACTAAAAATCGTCCCTGAACAATGGAAAATTGCCCAAATCCCAAAGACAAATCAGCCTCCTTCCTATAATTTTCCAAGTCTTCGAGAAGCTCCTCCTTCAAATCATCAGAGATCAGCACAACACTATTGAGCAAGTACACAGAGTAGTGACCAAAATAAACCATAATTTACACTTAAATAAATACTGCGTCGTTATATTCCTCGATTTAGCCAGGCCTTCGATAAGGTTTGGCTAACTGGCCTGCTGTACAAAATAAAAAGAACTCTACCATCAAGCTTCTTCAACATACTAATCTTAGCTAAGCAATCGATTTTTCCAAGTTAAACCCCAAGATAAATTGTCAGCTCTACATACGATAGGCTCAGGTGCTCTGCAAGGCAGAGTCCTAGGTCTCACGTTATACCAAATATACACAACAGACATCCCAACCACCAGACAAACCATGACAGCCACCTTCGCAGACGATACTGTTGTGCTTCATTCCCACAACGATCCGCGTATTGCATCAAAACTTCTTCAAATCTTAATACCCCTCACAAGCGGAATCACGTGTTATTTATTTAAGTCCACAAAAGTGCTATAAAAGTCTCGTAAATTGTAGAACTTGTGATATCACCCTATTGTGTCTTGCGTGAAGGGCGCTTTATCTTTTCCGTACTTCTAGACTTTGATTAATTTCTGCTAAACAATAAAACGTCAGAAACGGGACCAAAAAGGGACTCCTTTATAAATATGAAACATTTACGTAATTTATTAAAATAATTATATATACGAAATGATGTGCTTAAAACAGAGACTGTCCCGTATAATACGAGACGTAATTTAGAGAAATATGAGTTACTGAACAATATGTATTTTGTTTATGATTTAAGGTAAACACGACAGTCGTTGGCACTAACATAGTAGTTGGCATGTTGGAATATAAGTAAAAAATAAATAGAGTCAACAACAATTTTTGTTCATGGGAATTATTTCATCTCAAAGTTGACGGTTTGTTCTACTGAATTACATATTCTCTGATTGGTACAACTGTTTAAAGTGTTACGTAACAAGTTGGGTAAGTATTTTTAATATATTATTGGTACATACAATAACTTTTAAAAATATTTATGGTATGTCTGATGGTTTATTGTTTATTTTCTTTTGTAAAATGTGATTTACTAATATAACCTTAAAATAATAGGGTGCCAATTACTATATACCAATAAACGTTACTTATTACAGTGGTTGGCATAACCATGTCAACTACTGTCCATCGCTGAAAATCGAGGATTTTAGACGTTGGCACGCTGAAAACGTGTGTAATTTTAAGGTTTATTATATTTATTGGTAAATAAGGAATGTTTTTATTTTCAAACAGATTACCTAATGATGGAAAATGGGGAAGAGAGACTTAAATTGGCTATTGAAGCTATTAAAAGTGGTACGATGTCAAAAAAAAAGCAGTAAAGTATGGAGTAGCACGACCTATTATTCAGGTTAGAATGGTCAACAAGTTCAAAAACTTGGTTATAGGCCTTCCACCTACCTTATCCAAGAGGAAGAGGATCAATTTGGTAAGCACGTCAATAAATTCCAACTTTATACGCTTAGGTCATTACTTAATAGGTACATTTTCACATGGATTTTGACATGTCAGCGGAAAGGCTTTCCAAGAAGAATCGAGGACCTGCAGAGCAGTGTGCAAAATTTTGTAAACAAGTTTCAAAGAAAAACTCCATTTCCTAATGGACTACCTGGGAAGGGGAGGTACCGTGCATTTATAAAAAGACACCCAGAGCTATGATTAAGGACGCCTGAAGTGGTTACTAATGCAAGTGCCTGTATTAGTGAGCAAGATACAAGGAAGTGGTTCAAAACTATCGAGGGTGAATTGGATGATCTAGGGCATAAGCAAGGATTTTTAACGGTGACGAAACAAACTTCTTGTTATGTCCAAAAAAAAAAAGTTCTTACTTTTCGCGGCACAAAAAATGTATATGAAGTGGACCAGGGTAATGCTAAAACACCCTTAACAGTAATGTTTACTTTTTATGCAAATGGCGATGTTACACCTCCAATGATCATACACCCTTACAAACGTAAGCCGCCAAAGGAAATTCTGGAAACGGTACCCGATGAATGGGGGTTGGGCTATTCAAATAATGGGTGGATGAAATCTGCTCTGTTTTATTATGAATATATCGCCAATACATTTAATAAATATCTGGTAGAGAATAACATTCAAAAACCTGTTATACTTTTCGTCGGCGGTCATAAAACTCATCTGACTTTGCAAATAAGTGAGTTGTGTAATCAATTGGGTATTATACTCGTAGCACTATACCCGAATGCTACTGGGTTACTGCAACCTGCGGATGTAGCAGCATTCAAGCCTTTAAAGTCAGGCTGGCAAATAGGAATTCTAGAGTGGAGACGAGAGCATCCAAATTCACAGTTTACAAAAGAGAACTTCGCTCCTTTACTTAGCAAGGAAGTTGGACAATTTTGTGGAAAGGATCACACTAATTAAAGGATTTAAGGCAACTGGACTGTTTCCTTGGGATTTTAACGCTATTGATTATTCCAAATGTCTAGGTGGTGTTACTAGAACTATTAACATAATAGAGAGTCCAGATGAAAATGACGCAGTGCAGTTAATTGAAAACAAGGTAATGGATTTTAAAACATTCAAACAAATCATTGGACATAATGTGACAAATCTTCTAGAATCTGGAAATGAACTTACTGGAAGCAGTGAAGCTGAATCTCTAAATAAATTATGGAGATTCTTCACAGATGATGATAAATTTGATATTGAACATTTACCAATGGATACTTTGGAATATGATAGAAATAATAGTGAAAAAGTGACTCCTCCATTTGATGAAACAAATTACAGCTGAATGTATTAAGTCAACTGAATAGTTTTGGAGATATTGGTGACCAGAAAGTGGTAGATGCATTAACTAATTATGATGCTAATGTTGAAATGCTAAAAAAACACAAGACTGAAAATGGAGATGGAGAACATGACAATTCAACAATATCACAAATACTATACTGGCCCGAATCACCAAAAAGAAAGGAATCCAAAGAAATCTTGAACGCTTACCATTTGTTGTAACATCAAACACATGAAAACGTATCACACAGAATAAATTAGATAACAAAAAACTAGTTCAAAGAGTAGAAGTCAAAGTGAAAAAAGAGAGAGAAGTAAGAAATGAGGCTAAAAGGAATACGGCAACGGCCACAAAGGACAAGTAAATTAAACAGATTAATCAAAAATATTGACAAAAAGCCTGCAAAGAAAATAAACATCATACAGGATATACAAGTTTTGAAGCCTCTTAGTTACACTCTGGAAATGTCAAAAAATGGCACCACAACTGAAATGAAACTGTGTAATCCACAATATTCAAAAAATGATTTGTTAAGTCCTGTTTTTGAACCAAAACATTGGAATGCAGTGAGTGACTCCAATATTTTGTCAAAATAACTTGTGAAGTCCTGTTTCTGAAACTAAACCGACTCATTCTAAAGAAAATGTCAATACATTTATTAAAAAGAAATTTATGGGCAAAGGAACATGGTATGGTTGCAAATTTAACATAACGAACTTTTCACTTCAGTTGTCATAAGACAAGCAATTCTTTTAAAGAAAATTTTCCGTGTAATCAATGTTCAGAGTAGACCAAAGACATTACAAATTTAGAGCACCTAGGTTTAAATTTAAGTTTTCTTTATACATTTAACATTTATTTATTATTTAATATTAAAGACGTAATAAATTTCAAACAATTTATTATATTTATTAATATTGGTTCAAATAATTTATTTGTACCTACCTATCTAGGTCTGTGCCTAGTTAATTATACAGGGGATTCTTCTTAAATGTTTACATATGGGCTATGTATACTTTTAAAAAAACGCGTCA
This sequence comes from Vesta saturnalis, assembly GCA_036346205.1. NCBI lineage: Eukaryota > Metazoa > Arthropoda > Insecta > Coleoptera > Lampyridae > Vesta > Vesta saturnalis. The sequence continues at coordinate 1,103,105 of JARFJB010000834.1, forward strand.
ATGAATTCTCTTCAAACTTATTCCTTTTCTTACAGTTAAAAGCAAATAGGATGTACAATTAAAATTTGAGATGATTAATACTTGGTTCAACATTATCCTAAACACTTAATTTTGTTCATAAAGGAACTATTAATTATGATGAATGACAAAACTGTGTGTAATAATAAAGAAAATTGTGAAGATATACATATAGTTCTAGATAAAGTTATGAAAAGATAGACGAAAATGTCTATCTTTTCAACATACAATGATATTAAGAATTTTCAATAGTTGTGAACATTCCTTAAAACGTAGTAAATGTGTAAGAATTAAAACCTAACTTCTGTCTAATGGATTTCTTACAAATGGTGTGATTCTGCAGGCAAATAGAACTTTGTCGCGAAGTTAATAGTGTCCACATCGAGTATTTTAACCAAATTAGAAAAAAAAACGAAAAAGTAGTATAATTTAATCAATGATTTGCACGTTTTGAATCCTTACACATTTACTACGTTTTAAGGAATGTTCACAAATATTGAAAACGATAGATATTTTCGTCTATCTTTTCAACTTGATCTAGAACTATTTGTACATCTTCACAATTTTCTTTATTATTACACACAGTTTTGTCATTCATCATAATTAATACTTAATAGTTCCCTTATGAACAAAATTAAGTGTTGAGGATAATGTTGAACCACGTATTCATTCATCCTATTTGATTTTAATTGTAAGAAAAGGAATAAGCTTGAAGAGAGGAGTTATAAAAATACGACAATGTAATGTTGGTTGCCTATAGCATCTGCATTCCTAATGCATTGACACGTTTTTTTAAGTATATATAGCCTATATGTATACATTTAAGAAAAATTCCCTGCAGATACTACCTACCTAATTTCTAGGGGTGCCAATTACTATGAACGCAGTGAGGACGAATGTAAACGTAGTGCCAACGACTATGAAATCTAGTAATTTCTTTTTATTACTTGAATTTTCAATACATAATAGAGATAAAGATAGTATATGGTATTGACAAAATAAAATTTGAACTGTGGGCTATCTAACCCATTAACGGCTTGTTCACATAAGCAGTTTATAACTTAAAGCCTGTCCGGTAGAACTGAACGGGTATCGGATTAACAAGGAGGATTGTCAATATATGGTTCTATTGTGCTTGAAACCGCCTTAATGCTTTGCTGTCTCGTACTTATTGTACGTGACAAAGAAAGATGGATATATTATGAATAATGCCTCTATTTCTGCCGAACAAAAGCGTTTGCAACTTTCACACATAATGACAAGGCAATAAGAATCAGATGCAGGTAGAATAGAAATTCAATAGGTATAATAAAATGCCAGTGGTTCTCAACACTGCTTTAACATTATATAATTTGTGAAGAAATGCAACTTTTGTATAATAAAATAATAATCGATTACTAATTACCTATAAGTAATTTCAATTGACACCTTTCACTTATACTTATAACAACAATAACAAATACATTTTTATTATAGTTAGTAAATATTAATTAAATTACAAAGATATACTTTTATAATTAAATGTAAAAATTATAATTGTCATTCGGCTTCAAATTCATCACTTCCTGAGTCATCCAAATCTTGGAAAAGATCATCGTCATCACTTTCTTCAGTGTTAACTGTGAAAATAAGAGGTCTTACTTCATCCACAATCTCTTCATTAACAAAAGTATCTTTAATTATTTTATCCGTATGATCAATACATTTTTGCCATATTTCCGCACTAACTGTTTTTAATGCGTCGTTCCACGTATTAAGAACATCTTCGTCTTTTCCGGATGTCGCAACGATACTTTTGTCGTATTTGTTCTTAGTAATGCCCCATACCAACTCAATTGGATTGAAATGGCAATGATACGGGGCAGGCGCAAAACTTCATGTCCATATGATAGAGCTAGCTCATCGATTACATATTTTTCGCATTGGTCTACTTTGTTTCTTTTGGCCAATTCCACTAACTCTGCCTTTGTCATAAAATTTTCCCACGCTATTTTTTTAGCGGTTAACCATTGCTGTATTTCTTCTTTTTTCCAAGAAACTTTGACTGCCTTCTCTGCCTTTCGAGAATGATAACTCGCATTGTCAAGGACAATTATTGATGGTTCCTCTAATTTTGTAAAAGTGATTCCTCAAACCATTTTTCGAACAATTCTGCGTTCATATTATCGTGATAATCTAATGATTTATTTTTTGTACCGAAAATTAATTGACTTCCGTCGATAAAACCGTTTCTGTTACCTGCTTCAATGATAATAAATCGTTTTCCATCTGATGATTTGTTCGGTTGATGTAAACTCTTTGCACTGTTATCTTGCCAAGTACATTTTGACGTACTACCTTTACTAAATATCCACGTTTCGTCTGTAAAAACAAACTGTCTCGAACTTTCGGAGTTAAGATTTTTGAGATACTTTCTCAGAAAAACGTTTCTTTTGGCGACAATGTGGCTTTGTTCACACAAACCGCGTCTATTGTTGGTTTTTTGGAATTTAAAGCCCATATTTTTTAACACTAGAGCCAAACTGGTTTTTCCTATTTCATACGCGGTTCTCAATTTTAAGAAGTTTAATAATGAATTTAACGTTACGTGTTCCTTCTTCGCGTACATCTCGTATATTAATGCACGAATTGTTTGTTTTCCATTTTCTGGAAAATCTGTAGTGCAAAGTTTGACACGCTGTTTTTTCACTGGAGGTTCCAACTCGCCGCCATTTTTTTAAAGCACAGATTTTCCCCACCGTCGAAACCGAAAGTTTTAACGCGTTTGCTGTTCTTTGTTGAACAGAAAATGTAGATAATAGTGGACCACCATTTTCTTTTTCTTCTTTAAAATAATCGACTGTATTTAAAACTAATTCGCGAATTTCTTTACTCAACTTTTCGGCATTATATTAATGGTTAGTTTATATAAACGCTTACTCAAAGAATAATGATAATATAGATATTGCAGTTGTTTTATTTATACCTATATGTACCTACTAAATGGTATAATAATCTATTATTAATTACTTATTGTTACAGTATTGCATATTTATTTGGATTCTTTTGTAATTGAGTACACTAAAACGTCATTACCATACTTAGGTATACAATGAACTTTCTAAATGTAAATTGAAATACCTATACTTAATCGAATATTCATTATTATGAATGGCTTTTATAAATGTTTATTATAAAAACTTGCATTCTTCCATAAATTTTAAATGTAATGTTAAAGCAGTGTTGAGAACCACTGGCATTTTATTATACCTATTGAATTTCTATTCTACCTGCATCTGATTCTTATTGCCTTGTCATTATGTGTGAAAGTTGCAAACGCTTTTGTTCGGCAGAAATAGAGGCATTATTCATAATATATCCATCTTTCTTTGTCACGTACAATAAGTACGAGACAGCAAAGCATTAAGGCGGTTTCAAGCACAATAGAACCATATATTGACAATCCTCCTTGTTAATCCGATACCCGTTCAGTTCTACCGGACAGGCTATAGCTAAGGAATTATGAAGTCAGACAAGGAACAATAGTGCCAACGACTGTCATATTTACCTTAAGGGTCCTATGCAGTGAAACTAAAATTGTAATTTTTTGATATGCAACACACAATACCTAAAATATTTAAAAATTGTTGACATGTTTCTCGCCACTGGAGGACCTTGTAAACTACTCAGACCTTTATAATCCGATTACCGAAAATCAGTAGGTAAATAAATAAAGTGAAAATGTTTAAATGCATTTTAGAAGAACATGTTTAATTTTAATATGGATTACTGGTTAGGTACAAAATTAATGTGCACTACTTACGGTTATATAATTCAGTAATTCTATCTGCTGAATAATTATTACATTAATTTTTAATTGTATTTCTACCTACATAGTGATTTTTATCGATTTAAGCTTCGTTTGGATTCTTCTTTTCTGCCTCCTGCTCGATAGTGAGTCAAATTAGTGGAGTTTTAATGCATTATTTAAATATTGAGTAATGTTAGTAAATTAATAAATACTCCTTTTTGTTAGTTTTATAACAATGAAGCAATTTTATAACCACAACCACTTCAATCAATAAAATCACCCCATATGTACCTATCTTATAATTTGTACTTATTGTCAAAGATACACAAATTTATGAAGGACGATGTAAGTAATTAGAATAGTAACAATAATTACAACAAATGTTTCGAACATCAGCTATTCCGTAAGAGGTTATTTTAATTTAGTATACGCGATGATCACTTAGAAATGAATGTCACTTTTTTATTAGTTAGAAAAGTAATGTATTTGTAAACTTGCAGGGCCGGATACACTTCACACAATAATAATAAGTGATAGTATTTTAATTTCTTCACAAATATATCGCCGCCTCATTAAACCGATTTAATTACAATTCACGAGTTAGTAGCAAATTATCAATACAAGGTATTTTAAAGATCTTTAGCAAAAATATTTCTGAGTTGTAGATTACGACTAATGCGAGAATCTATAATTTCTGGCAAAAGTGCGGAAAAGTAAAATTTTTCTAATTTTGAGCACATATTTTCCCAAAAACTACTATCTTGTGATACATCTATACATACAAGGTCTTTAGAAGTGTATATAACAAAATAGCACAACGACCTCTGAGTCATTCGCAATTGCCCTTGTATTTGGTACATATAAGCATGATTCTTCTTTAATTTTATTTCATCATTTACGTCGACATATAGATAGGCTTATTTTTTCATGAATTCCTTCACGAATTTCAATATCGCGAGCAGCGTATGGACATTTTACTTCTATTATAGCATTTTCACCTAATATTAGTCCATCAGGCGAAACAGCTAAAAATGTATAGTTGTGGTCAATAAACAAACCACATGGTTGTACCGTTTTATTAAATTTGAAACAAAATTGTTTTATAGCTTTTTGCTCATTTAAAACACCATACTCTAATGATTTAGCACCAATTTTGTTTGCATATAAAATAGCTTTGACAGTGGCAACAGTGGATGTCATCGGTCTCATATTACATATTTTACCAAAATTGCTGGCAGTAAGACGAATAGATTTTTCACGAAACCATTTTGCGGGTTTGAAGATTGTCCTCTTGTATTCATCTCCACATCTGCAATATCTACCTCATTTAGTTCAGACAAAAACTTTTTTTTCAAATTTTCGTATTCTTGACCACATTTATCTTCTACAACATCACATGTTCCATAGTCAGCATCCTCCAACGAAACTTCTCTCTACCTTTTACGAGATTTTTTAGCAGGTGCAACAGTTTCAAAATGTTGAAAATACTTATTCGTATAGTAACCCACTGCATTTCTGTTTAATTGTCTTTGGATGTATAATACAAATGGTTTTTTATTATAATTTAAAGCAGCAGCATAACATCTGTACTCGTAACTCCCTTTGAGACTAAAATGTACTCTTTTACCCCCTATCGTTTTATTAACCTGGCTGTTAAAACTCTCTGCTGCGTTTGTATGAGAATTGATTAATAAACTGGCCTCATGATTCGCAATTCTATGGACTATTCTGTCAAACTCGTCACTAATGCTGCTTTCTACAAATAGCGGATATAAATTTTCTTCTCCACACTTTACAATAATACTTATATTGTCCCACAGATCGTGACATCCCATAATATGTTTAGGACCATTTAAAATATCTTCTTTTAAATTTTCTATTTTTATATAATTACATGAATTTTCACACATTCTGTGTCTAGCGGCACTTACTATTGCTGTGCGGAAACGCAGAACATTATTTTTCAAAAAATATTTAATTTTTGGATTTAGTTTTGGAGTTTTTCCTAAATCTCTAATTCTAGTGCAGAAGTTTCGTAGTAAATGATTTTTACATTCGATCTTCTCGACAAAAAAGGTTGGTCCGTATGGTTTGGTGACACGAATGTTTCTAGTCACATTACTATCACCGTCCCCAATAATTTTAGCATACTTAACGTCATGTGTATTTAAGGAATATTTTAGCCCATCTAAAATAATTGCTGATTCCATCGAGGTTGACGTTCCACTCCAATTTTTGAAAATTTGTGATTTTTCAGTGCAACGTTCTCCTTATCTTTATTTTGCTGCTGGCATGTTCTGCAAAATTTATTTTTTACACCTATGTACATTATTTTTTTGGTCTGCGCTCCAATAATGCATGCGACACCAGAAGAAGCGTTGTAATTAGTTTTGTATGAACGCTTACTCCAAGCACCATCTACAATTGCGGTAATTAATGGAATACCGTTGTCATCAACATCTCCGTTTGCAATTGCTAATGCTGCCTCTTCTTTACCAACTTGCACCATATCTTCAAGAATTGTTTGCTTAATGACGGATTGGACACGTTCTTCATGCGAGGCGAATGTATGTGGCGACATAAATGGTACATCCATTGAGGCCAATAGCTCTGATAACTGCGTATAACCTATACCAATAGAGTATGCACAACACACGGAAGCCTTATTTATGTCTATTTCCTCTGTAGAGTGTGTTGAGAAGTTACTTTTGTAATTACATACTTGACACATTACGTAGAATGTGCTTGAAAGACCACTACGTTTTTCAGAAGTAATCTGGAGATCGTAAAAGTCACATCCAAAACCAGAGTGCTTCAGTCGCATTAAACCTTGCCACAAATGGTTAATATTTATTATGCGTCTTCCATACAAATTGTGTGTTGTCTCTGGAAAAGCTTCAAATTCTATCTGCAATTCAGGTAATTCTGGATCATCTACCCCTGAACGTTGATGTGTTTCTGTTTGGTCTTTGCTGTAAACACGTTAAATTGTAGAAATAAAAATAAAATTAATGTAACCAGGATCACTCAGAAAGAAATATGAGTGATATTTTTAAATAGTCAACAGAGACGTTTTAAAAATTTCACTCATGATAAAATTATTATTCTAAAATTATAACTTATGAAAAAATTAATAATTAAATGTATCAGTCATGATAATATTAATGTTTTAAAAATATCACTCATGATAAAATTAATATTCTAAAATTATAACTTATGAAAAAATTAATAATTAAATGTATCAGTCATGATAATATTAATGTTTTAAAAATATCACTCATGATAAAATTAATTGTACTATTTACATTTATCATGAGTGATATTTTTAATAATTAATTTTATTATGAGTGATATTTTTAAAACATTACTTTTATCATGACAACATTTTTAAGTAGTGAAAATTAGATTACAGTTGTATTTAAAGAAAGTCTGACAAAAGATGCATTAAAAAGTAAAACGGCGTTCCATAGAATACTACAATGTTTGTGTGTCTGTGTTGATCTATTTTTATTGTTAAAAACCAATTAAATAAATCTCGCCGATGAACTTCGGCACAACACTTTCTCGTATACTACTTCCCTACAAAAATTATTTTTTTGTTATTCACCCTGTATTTTGCAAATCACTGTATATTTTTACATATTTGGATAGCATGAGAAATTAGCCTTGAAATATTTTAGATTTGTGTTTAAAATATTGACACATATTAAAAAAATAAAAAAAAATTGTATTTTTAGGCTAAACCGGAAGCGCTAAAAATATTCCAATATAGCAGTTAGCTACCTATGTCTATTATGTAATCCCTCATTTTGTTATTAGAAGCATAGTTATTAGGGATTGAAATTTTGAAATTTGAAAATTCCTGTGACTATAAAATACTTTCTCTTAGTATACGTAGAGTACGAGAAAGTAAAAAATTAATTGTTTAATTATTACTACTTTTTGAGTGACCCTCGTAGGTAATTCTTGTTTTGGAAAACCTACTTACCTTCGCTTCTTCCAGCGTTCTTTTGCCAGATTTTTTTTACTTTTTCGCTGTGCTCCACAGGTTTTGCTACTTTTACTATGAAGACCCATTTTGTAACAAATTGTAAAGTATATATACCACCCAATTCGCTCGCGCACACATATACACACAAAACTAATTAATTCAGGTTCTTTATAATATCAAAAACAAATATAAAGCGTAACTAATGAAATCGCGACTTTCTTACACAAAACGACTACTACGAATAAACATGCATAAATTCTATCTTGAACAAAATTGTGCACTTTTTGGGTCTTTCATTTAAATCTACCTGCGGTGAGTGGTGTAAAGTACTTCACTCAACGATTTTACTGGTATTATCTGCATCTATTGTTCTCTAAATAAGCTGTTGTAAATCATGCTAAAATGACGTGAACAAGACCCTGATTCTTCGTACTTTTGTAATGTTGCTTGCCTATTTTTAAATTTTAATTAATTAATTACAGCTCATATATACGTTTCAAAGGAAAATCTTTTTAACACCGTTTAGAGTTTATTGTGTTTCACCTGATGCCAAAAATTCAATTTCAAAGAACATACACGTTTCTTATAATCTTATTAGAAAGATTTATGGTTATTTAAATGTTTTATCAAACTGATCAAATTAAACGTAAATCAGACATAGTAGGGTGATAGAAAACAAAGTCGTGATTACCTGCGTAATTTTTACCTTTTCAAATGAAAAAACAAAGACACAATCTTATTGTAAAGTTAGCACGGTAATAGACATGACTGCATAGGACCCTTAATTTGTTATTTTCATGGGTAGATGATAGAAATACAATTTGCTTCCTAATAAATCCTATTTTATTTATTATTTTAATATTGTACTCTTCAACTTAAAGATTTTAAACTCAACACCATGGAGTAAAAAAGTACTTACCTATTTTCCCGTGGTCCTAACATTTTTTTCTAATTACACATGATTAAGTCGATATCGCTAACAAGAAAATTATGTTACTATTTATGTTTTGACGCTTGAAAACAACTCCATAGAAGCGTAACATATGATTTATGAACGATTTGATCCTTTCAAAATAATGAAATGTAACTGTTTTCGCAAAGCTTTATTTTTATTTTAACATCATCAAAAACTAGGCCTACCTAAATATCAAATATCTATCTTTTGTAATGTATGTACCTACATATTTATAATACAATATTTTATTATTCATGTGCACAAGAATGTACACATTTTACGAAACACCCCGTACATTGAACGTTTTGATGATTATTTGTATATTTCATACGATCACTGTTTAATGTACAATACATTTTCTTTTATATGTAAATAAATCTTCTAGACATAAATATTGTATTTTTACCCTGTAATCTTACACAATATAAAACATTGAAAAATAATATTGCAATGTAAATGAACTTTTAATTAAATACATTAAAAAGTACGAGGTGCCGCTTAATTTGCCTACAATTAAATTTTTGTTCTTATCTAAAAACTTTTTACAGATTGCACCATGTACAGATTGCAAGTTTACATTAAATTTTATACACGCTATGCCAGGGGTATGTTCCTCAAATAGAATTTTACAAATTCTCAATTTACATTCACAATATTATTAAATACGAATACAACTTTAATTTTCGGAAAAATTGCTTTGCACTAGCCTGAATTGTGATTTGTAAAAGTGAGTAAAGTTAAATTAACGTACAACAAAAAGAATATTACAAAGAACTTACGCTATGAGTATTTATTGGTACCATTTCTCATTTAAATATGTGCAATTTTTTATATTAAAAAGTTTTATACCCTGCATCCGCATGAAACACACTTGAAAACTATAATTATATTGTCATGTTCATAAACATCATTCGGTTGTACAGAAATGTTAACATAATGTAAATTTGTGGGGGCAGAACTGTTATCTTACATAACTTAAAACTACAAGGAACTTTAAAAAAATATAAAATAATAATACTTTGTAGGAATGTTCGATTTGTATATGTACAACTTAACATGTAATACCAGCACCATTACTGTTTTTAAGTTTTAATGTAAGTAAAAATCTACTGAGTCACTTAAGCAATGTTTAATTACGCTGCAATATTACAGCACTGTGTACTAATAAGACTAAGACAGGAACAAATAAAAAAGTGAGAGACTAATATTAGCGAGAGAAAATAATACTTCTGTGCACAACCTTCGTATGCTGCGTTCACATTGTTTTTTAGGTACTATAACTACATAAAAAAACTTGTACTAAAAAATAGAAACCTTAAGACAACAAAACGTGAGTACTAGAGATAACGATATAAAAACTATAATAATAAATACAAAGAAATCTTGAAATGGTAACATTTAATCTCACTTACTACCATCTACTATTATCTAACAAATGTCACAGTCGCTCAAAAATATAACACGCAACTATTATCACAAGTTTAACATCTTTTGCAAATATATTTATTTATTTAAACTCTTGTAAAAAAAATATGAATAAAATAGAGAGTAAATAAACAAATATTTTTTTACATTTTACACGTTCAATCGATTTGGACTATATACAGTTTAAAATATAGAACACCATCTTTGATAACAAAAAATAAACTGCTGTGGAAGCCTCTTGTTCAAATGGTACTTTTTGTATATACACTTTAACACAAGAAGAAAAGTTAAGATTACTAATCTAGTGATGTGTTTTGGTTATAAGTGATTGAAATTTGAATTTGAACTTACAATTTACCCTGCAAGTTTTTGAATTAATGTTGTTATGAAAAAATATATTTATTTAGTGTAATTATTGTGCTATGCTTATATACCTAGTGCAAGGTGTTTAAAACAATTTGAGGTAACTATTAAACAATTCTCTATAGCTTCATGAAAGCGAAAAGTGTTTGCCAAAAGATCTGATTAGTCAGAAATTTATGCGATGTGTTAACATTTGTCGAATTACGAAAGAAATTAAGACTTTTTGGAAAACACGTATACAAATGATCGAATTAATAATAATGTCACATAAATTTATTGAAACTGCCAATAAACCAATAATGAATTAGTATATAATATGTAGGTATATCATCAGTCTAACTATATTAAAGATCTGTAAAGTATGGATATATTCATATAAAAAAATGAGTTACACTAGCCTTAGTAAGATTAAAAATGACAGTATTGGTTTATTATTAACAGTATCAAAAAAAAACACGACATAAAAATTCATAGCGGCGGAATTGATGAAAGACACAAAATTAAAACGAAATGTTTCTTGTACATTTTTCCGTATACCTAGTTAATTATGTGCCTAAATTATTTTTTTTTTAATTTTGTACTTGAATTTAAAAATTAGTTTCTTTTTCTGAACATCAATTTTTGGGCTAATATTTTTACATACTAACATTCAGCCAACACTGATTTTGTACAAAGGGTTTTTATCAAAAATTTACATATTTATACTAAAGGCTTGTCTTAGTCCGGTGTAATTTTTGCATTCGTTTCATATAATCCAAGACCGCTTATAAATAATATAACTCATAATCATAATTAAAATGATTTTGTTTTTTAATTAGATCACATTTCTTCGACGGGGTTCCAACAAAAGATAATTACGATTTGACAATGTTCCAGTTAAAACTATTACGCGTATATAGTATAATATAATGTATATTGACATTGTATCTGCACCCAAAAAATAATTGTAAAAAATGGTACTGCAATGCCATTTTAAAACAATTATCCGGCGTATTCTGTTAAAAAATAATTATCTCAGTAATATCATCGTTATAGTGTAAATGAGAATATATAATCTTATCTGTACAAACTGTATCGCACTAATATCGCAGTAAAGTGGTGAGTATTTAACGATGGAAATAAATTTTTTCTTTGACAATCCATTTATAGAACATTTTTCAAAATTAATGTTATGTATAAACACGATTCTCAACTATTTAAAAATTAAATATAAGTACTGCAAACAAAAACCGTTGTATATAATATTATTTATGTATAGTATATTTGGTAAAAATTTGTAAATCTGTCAATAAAATATTCTCAGGAACTGTTCGGTAGCAAAAAATAATCAGTAGTTGCTGTAAATTGTGTTGGAACGTTGGCAATATGAATATCAGTCTTATATATGTTTTTTTTTTTATCAAAATCTAAGCAAATTTTTTTAGTAAATAAATTTGCTTATATTCAACGAATTTGTTAGTTAATGAATACCAGAACTAAAAAAGGAAGCACGGACGACTCTTAAATCTATTATAACATTTAAATAACAATTTTATCATCGTCTTTAAGATGATTTTACAAAAAACCCCAATTTGCTACAAATTAACAAAAATATTAAACGACGGCCTTTTGACCAGTAGACACATTTTTCTTTACAACCTAACACTAATATTGCCCCTAAGATTAATTAATGGACATACGCGTTAATTCGCGTTTTATTATTTAAATTAAATTTAATAATAATGCCATTTAATCTTGACCATTTTGTTGCACAAGTTCTCGTCGATCGTCACGAGAAAGCGTTGGTGCTTTAAATAAATCTTGAGGATCATCTATCATTTCTTTTATTCGTTCTTTCGAATCTTCCTCTAGAAGTGGTGGTTGAACGTAATGATCTCGATTTTTCTCACTTTGTGGTAATAAATGAATCATACTTACAGGTATAGGAAAACCTGTGCCAAAATCTGGGTAAAAATTTGGTGAAAATGGATTAAATACAGGTGGTTGTGGTGGTGGTTCTTCGTTACCCCCAGGCCTTGTGTTTGGTTGTATAGGTTCATTATCTCGAGGTTCTGTTTTACAAGGATTATTATTATTATTACTTCCTAAACCCAAAAAATCTGGACCACCTGGACCACCTATGCAGTCTTTTCTAAGTTGCTCCAATTTTAGACTTTTCCCGTATTTACCACGTACGTACATTAATAGCGAATTATATGGTATACCAAATATTCGAGATGCTTGACTTGTTGTCATTTTTTTATTCCATACATGTTGAAGTGCTTCCGTTAATTCTGCATTTGTCCACGATCTTGGAGGTCCGCCTCGTGGTGCCGAATGTTGACCTTTTGGTCTCCCCACTTAAAACAAAAATTGTTATTGATGCTAAGCATAAATGTTACTAAACATAAACTAAAATTAATTTTGACAAAATGCTTTCACAGTCACGCTAAAATAATGCAAAATAGATTTGATAACATTAAATTTGCGTAATTAACTATTACAAATTTTCTTTTAGATTTAAATAAGATTTTTCAACAAAATAAAATATTTGCATGCAATATACCAATAAAAAGCTTAAAATTTAGTACAAAGGATTACATACTTTTCTTTTTTGCAAATAATTGTGAATCTGGTGTATTCCTTGGGTCGGCCATTTCTAATAATGGATTTCGACAGCCATCTAGACCTGGAGGAAAAAGACCCAGAGGAGAATCCAATCCAAAAACTGTAACAAACATTTCAATTTAAGTATTATTTTATACAATACGTTAAAAACATTATCACAAATATTAAGATGTAAAAGAATTTCATGTAATTTGGAACTTAAATTAAATACAAGGAATCTGGTCTTTGTTAACTTTTCTTTGTGTGTTACGCATTTTTACTTATTTAAATTATATGCAATGCAATTTTTCATTTTTAAATGAAAACCCCTTGATCAAAGACCACTACGTCTACTGTGATATCTATTACTGTTTCATTTTTTCCTGTTATATTTTAAATTACTTTACCTCACTTCATTAAAAATCATATCTTTCAAAAGTATTTTTTATAAAGTAAATTGGTGGAATTTCGAATTTCGAAGAACCTCACACTGCAAGAACAACAACAGATGTAAAGAACAAAAATTGAGTCACAAGGGAGAACGTATCTTGTTAACGTGGCTTAATAATTTCTTGGTTACTATGAATCTTAGTGACAGTGTTAAAAGAGGCGAGCAGAGCTTTATGTTGTTCGGAAGATGCCATTTATGCTATAAAATATGAAAATCATGGGTTCAATACTCAGTCCGTAAAAAATAGGAAATGTGTGCAAATAAATTACCGTCTTTACTATGCCATTACTCATTTGACGTATAATACAGATAGTTTTTTCATTAAGGGTATTTCTCCTATTTTAAACACTGTTATTAACAGTGATGTTGTAGAAAGAAATGGTATCCTTATTCAACCGGATAATAATATATGGGGGCATAAATGCATAGAATTCTGACAATAAAGTACATTAGTTTTATTTTATTATATTTAGTTTGGAAAGTGCATTTTACATACATTCGAATGATGGCATAATGTAGAACATGCAGTAGAGCATGGCAACATAATACGGGGTCGGGACACTACGCCGATACGATTTTTTGATGGTACATATTGCCGACGGACATTACGCCGACAGTGCCTACATTTCCGACAAGTGTATAAGGGACATTAAACCAAGATGTGACCACAATGCCGACTATTAGAAAAAAAATTGATAGGGACACTACGCCGACAGTACCCACATCGCCGACAAGTGTACAAGGGACACAACGCCGACCATGGACACGTCGCTGACGGACACTACATCGACAGTGCCCACATCGTCGACCAGTGTACAAGGGATACTTCGCCGGATTTTTCTCTGAGGCGTTCCTTAGGTTAGGTTAGGTCTCTTGTACTCTTATCGACGATGTGGCACTGTCGACGCAGTGTCCTTCGGCGATGTGGGCATGGTCGGCGTTGTGTCTCTTGCACACTTGTCAGCGATGTGCGTACTGTCGGCGTAGTGTCCCTACTAAAATTTTTTCTAATAGTCGGCGTTGTGGTCAAGTTTTTCTTAGCGTCTTTTGTACACTTGTCGGCGATGTGGGCACTGTCGGCATAGTGTCCTTAGTCGGCGATATGGACCATAAAGAAATCGTGTCGGCGTTGTGGGAATTCGGCTTTTTTTTAATTTCTATTACAACAAGTTAGCTGTAAACATATAAAAGGGTAAGAAATTATTATAACAAATTCAAAAAACATTGGTTATTAAGACAAAATTCTTATAAAATTAATTACAGCTAACTTGTTATAATAGAAATTTTAAAAAATCTCTTTCTGTTATTAAATTGAAAATATCTCAGAAATGAACGATTTTAGCTATAGGGAGTACTTAATAAAAATGAAAGAACCTAAAGTGTGTTTTCACTTTTTAAAATAAAATACACGGTGATTCATTTGAAAAAATTGACACAATCATGTGTTCTGGTTTTGACTCGCTCTATATTCAATTGGCGGAAAAATAAAGAAATAGCACTTTCTCGTAACACTGTACCAATGTCAGAAAGTTATGCCTGAAAAATATTATTGTTATGTTGTTCTGTCTAGGGTATACAGGACGTTGAAATGAGAATGATGTTCGTGTGAAATTGACCATAACTTTTGAAATAGCATGTATATCGTAATGAAACCCTATATTGGAAGTATGGGGGAGATGAGCTTAATCTAAATTTTCAATAATATACAGGGTGTTCCGTTAAAAAAAAATTATGTTTGGTTCACCCTGGTAATATGTAACACCCTGTAAATACGAAAATAATTTTATAATGTGAAGTTTGAAATTGCCTATGAAATTATGATGGGTCTTTTCTATAACAAAATTTCCTCAGCCCACCCCCTTCCGAGATATGACCCCTAAAACGTGATGAGTCAAATTGAGTTTTTATTTTTTTCTCAAATTTAAGTAAAAATGGAAACTTTCTAATTTCCGTGCACTCGCAAAGTACTAACTGCCGGTATTTTTTCAACATTCCTGTTACATTATAATGGCCAAAATGACACACGCCTAATATTGCATAACTTTCATTGTAATTAAAAACGAGGTATCACACAGGATATTGTATTTCATATTTTTTCTCCAAATCTATTGGTTCTAGGAAAACACTTTAAGATTAAGAAATATTTTTAAATAAACAGGGTTTTTTAGTAACATTTTTATTTCACAAAACGAAAGAAAGATTTGATATTAAATAAGGTAAGGGTTACTAATTTCATCTCCTTATAATGTAACAGGAATATTGAAAGAATACCGGTAGTCAGTCCTTTGCGAGTGCACGGAAATGACAGAATTTCAAGTTTCCATCTTTACTTAAATTTGAGAAAAAAAAACAAAAACTCAATTTTACTCACCACCTGAGGAAATATTATTATAGGGCAATCAGCTCCTAATTCTTTCGCATGAATTTAGAAACACCCTGATATATATATATATATATATATATATATATATATATATATATATATATATATATATGTTTCTATTTAGATTTCCACAAGTATTCATGTTTAAATAAGACAATTTTTCTTTAAAACTTGTGTAAATAAACGTAAAAATTAATTCAACGTTTCGGGAACGTCCTTTGTTCCCTTTGTCAAGAATGTATTTGACAATTACAGAAATTGAAATAAGGTAACTATTTTTAACAAGTACAAAATATGAAACAAGGTAACTAATTTAATTTTAATCTGGACGAGTGTGTTTGACTTCGGTAGTTGGTCTAGTATGTGATGTAGAAGGTGCAGAAGTGGGGACGCCAGGAATAGTTGCAGCATAAGTGTTTGAAATTTCTGGAAGATTTGAAGTTGGTTGAAATGTAGAATCAACTTGTTTAATGATATTCTTCCAAATTTGTGGCATTCTAGAAGTGTCATCTCGTTTATTGAGGGCGTTTGGTCTTCTTTCAATTTCAACTGCTTCTCTAATAATTCTTGCTTGTAAGGTATATAGAGGTGCAATTAAACGGATATTGTTGGTATTAGTTTGGTGTCCTGTATCTAAATGATGTAGCTAAAGACGATGAAGGATTGTGCTGTTTAATTGCTAGTTGGTGTTCATCGGCTCTCGCATATAATATTCTGTTAGTTTGTCCTATATAAGTTCTTCGACAGTTGTTGCACGGTATCTCATACACTCCTTGGCTTTCATTAGAATTTTGTCTTTGGGGTTTCTTAAAAGTTGGGACAAAGTTGAATGTGGTTTGAATACCGGTCTGAAGTCGTTTTTGGGAAATTTCTTTGCTATTCTGTCTGTAATTCCCTTTATATAAGGTAGAATAACAGGAATCCTTCGTTCATTGTTTGACAAGTTATTATTTCTTGGTCTTCTTATTTCGTTGGTAATTTTCAATATTTCTTGATCTTTGTATCCATTATGAACTAGTATTTTATTAATAGTCTTCATCTCTTCCGTTCTAGAATTTTGGTCAGATAAGTGGTAAGAGCGGTATATCAAGGATTTCATAACGCTACGTAATTGACCAGGATGGTGATGCGAGAGAGAGTTCAAGTATCTATTCGTATGTGTTGGTTTTCGATAAACTTTGTGTGTAAATTTACCATTAGGAAGTCTTGTTATTAGGGTGTCCAAAAAAGGGAGTGAATTATTTTCTTCAACTTCCATAGTAAATTTGATGTTGTCGTGAATGTTGTTAATATGTCCTAGAAAATGGTTCAAGTTTCCTTTTCCATGGGGCCAAACTACAAATGTGTCGTCAACATAACGAAACCAACATTTAGGTTTTAAATCTGCAGAATTTAAAGCAATGGTTTCCTATTAATAAAATACTAGTTCATAATGGATACAAAGATCAAGAAATATTGAAAATTACCAACGAAATAAGAAGACCAAGAAATAATAACTTGTCAAACAATGAACGAAGGATTCCTGTTACTCTACCTTATATAAAGGGAATTACAGACAGAATAGCAAAGAAATTTCCCAAAAACGACTTCAGACCGGTATTCAAACCACATTCAACTTTGTCCCAACTTTTAAGAAACCCCAAAGACAAAATTCTAATGAAAGCCAAGGAGTGTATGAGATACTGCAACAACTGTCGAAGAACTTATATAGGACAAACTAACAGAATATTATATGCAGAGCCGATGAACACCAACTAGCAATTAAACAGCACAATCCTTCATCGTCTATTAGCATAACATCATTTAGATACAGGACACCAAATTAATACCAATAATATCCGTTTAATTGCACCTCTATATACCTTACAAGCAAGAATTATTAGAGAAGCAGTTGAAATTGAAAGAAGACCAAACGCCCTCAATAAACGAGATGACACTTCTAGAATGCCACAAATTTGGAAGAATATCATTAAACAAGTTGATTCTACATTTCAACCAACTTCAAATCTTCCAGAAATTTCAAACACTTATGCTGCAACTATTCCTGGCGTCCCCACTTCTGCACCTTCTACATCACATACTAGACCAACTACCCGAAGTCAAACACACTCGTCCAGATTAAAATTAAATTAGTTACCTTGTTTCATATTTTGTACTTGTAAAAATAGTTACCTTATTTCAATTTCTGTAATTGTCAAATAAATTTGACAAAGGGAACAAAGGACGTTCCCGAAACGTTGAATTAATTTTACGTTTATTTACACAAGTTTTAAAGAAAAATTGTCTTATTTAAATATATATATATATATATATATATATATATATATATATATATATTTGAACGGGTCGTTAGACTTTGTTCTAGTTTTGATGGGTTATATTAGAGCCAGTTTGCGATTTTTTACATGAAAAACAATATGACCGACTTCCGGTTTCACCAGAAATGACACAAAAAGAAGATTTAAATAGAACAACCTGTATATGTTTGGATTCTACGGCATTTTACTTTGACAGAGTCGGCTTCAGGAGCATGTTGTGTTAATAAAAATGAGAAAATTACTGCTTTATTTAGGAACTAAGGAAATTACTATGCATATCGTTTTGCTACTACTTGAAAGAGCTATTTAATATACAGGGTGGCCCATGTATGTTTCTATTGGGAACAGTGAGTTTTAGTTAAAAAACCGTATTTTTAAATTCGATCGTTAACAAACTTCATAAAAGTTAATTATTAGCAAAAATAATATTGTACGCCAATTATCTATAATTTAGATGACATAATGATCTCAAATTAAAAAAAAAAATTTAAATGGCGTCTGAGTTGACATTTGACAGATGAACTGTATGTATTTGAAGCCCTAGAACCCAAATATGTAAAAATATACAAGGTATTCCAGTTACATTTTCAGCTTTTGCGTCATTTCCGGTGAAACCGGAAATCGGCCATATTTGTTTTTTTTATGTAAAAAATCCCAAACTGGCACTAATATAACCCACCAAAATTTGAACAATATCTAACGGCCCGTTCAAAGGTTACAGGGATGGCCCTATTTGATTTACACCCGGTACCTATGTAATATTTTACATCCTGGTTTCAAGTGATGTGACAAATTTGAAGTCATCGTGATTTAATTTTTTTGTTACGAGTAGAATATTTATTTTGTTGATATCAGGTGACACCAGAAATGTACATTGGTCGTTAACGGACTGATCTGAGTTTAAACGTACATCAAAGGATAAACTTCATAATTACGAATGACATATTTATGTTTGTATCTCTTGAAAAGATATCAGGTATCTCAATGCACATCAACTAGTAATGGTTATTATCATTACTCGTTCTATAATTTTGTCCTACTAAGGGAATTTCACCTTTAGTAAGATGTAAAACAACATATTCCTACAGGACCTACAGTGTTAGTTCCTATCCAAGAACAAGGAGTGCTTTGCTTCTTCTGCGTTGACCTGGTTGGGACCCGCGCCGCTCGGATCAGCCCATCCTAATTATTAAGTAGAAATTTGATTCGTTTTATTCCCTTTCCATAAAGAACATAACTTCTAATGAAACTGTATAAATGTATAAATAATATTTTAAAAGTGAAATATGAGCAAGAAAGCACCAAAAAAAACACCATTAAAATGTAAAACACCGAAAGTTCAACAAGCCGTCATCAAGAGCCAAGAAGTCATTTCCATCCGCTTAGGAGCGAGGAGATTTTTGGATTTTTAGTTCGTTCAGCTGCAATCATAGATTCCCTCAGTCACGGATTAATCATGGTGCAATATGTATATGAGAGAAACCTCATTAGAAAACTTCGCACAGAGCAGGAAAAATGGAGGTGATACACAGTACCCCTAAATGCTATATACTGGGTCTTACCGTCTTACCACTTAACCGATTACTCAGACAAAAAAAAATTTAAAAGCAAAAAATGATACATTTACTTACAAATCTAAAAAAATGAATGTTTAAAGTTAATAGGGTCATACAAAGTTTAAAAACAAAGAAATGTACTGATTTCATTATTTCTTGCATGCAAACCGAATATAAGTTTTTTACATTAAATACCAATTAAGACCAAAAAATTGCTTATACATATTACTGCACAAAACAAAGTTGCTTTTGAAATATATATCTACATGTTATATATAAGTTATGATTATAATCTTCTTATGTATAAAATTTCATTCACGAAAAAGTTCAAGTTCATTAAAAAAAATAATGCTAATTAATTCAAATTAGGGAACTATAATTTTTATATATACTACCTATATATTGCGTTTATAATGTATAATCTTGCTTTATTTTCGCACATAATGAGAAAAACCGTGAATAAAATTATTCCGTTAATTCTGATAAAATAATTAGATTAACAAACATTTAAGAATGAGTGAAAACGACGGTATCGTGATTTAAATTATAAAATAACCATTACAAAAATACCCACTGGAATCATAAGTAAAAAACGAGACACATAAATGATGAAAAACGGGGTTAATATATAAAATGGTACCGCGTTTTGATTATTATCGAAGAGTTATCGGCCCTCAGGAAATAGACACAAGAGCTCATTGGGCCTGAGTGATCGTTGGCAACAAGTTAGAGAAAGAATTTGGAGAGTTGTTTTCTAGTTCATTCTCACATCCGTTTTCATTTTTTTCATTTTTCATAAATTTACTTTAACATCTCAAATAATTCTTACAGATATTACCACTTACTGAGGACGATAACTGTAATTGTTATCGATTTATATAATATATAAATATTAAATACACCATTTAAAAACCCAAAAGCTAAGCATTTAAATAATACCTACGTTCGAAACAAAGGAACACAAAAAACAATCATTTAGTATACCGTGATATTATGTACTATTGGATATTTAAATATCAGATGTAACCCACTGTAAATATCTGTTACGTGATGTAGTCTATTTGTTATACCTAGTTCCATAGGGGATTAACCCTGATAAATTTTGATCATTTTTTTTCTTCACATCATGACGTAATGTGGACTGCTGCGTGGTAGACGTACATAATAGACAAGTGTGACATAAGGTGTATTAGACTGTAAAGAATTTTATGATTTGTATTTTATGTTACTCGAGGTGATTTTTGCTTACCATTATAAACAGATCATAACACAGGTGGACGCAAATCCGCAGTTTTGAAACTTATACACATTTAATGGCAATTACTATTTTAGATCCATAACGAATTAAAATACGACTAACGTATTAATAATTTACTGCAATTGCATCTTAGAACGTTCCCATGTTCATAAAACTGGAAGTTTTAATTTATTCATCATATCATACATC
This sequence comes from Vesta saturnalis, assembly GCA_036346205.1. Lineage (NCBI taxonomy): Eukaryota > Metazoa > Arthropoda > Insecta > Coleoptera > Lampyridae > Vesta > Vesta saturnalis. Next base: position 1,124,388 of record JARFJB010000834.1, read on the forward strand.
CAAATTTTTTTCCTTTTTACCTTCTAACCTACAGATGCATAGGTAGGTATAGAAGATTATGCAATTGACTTTTTTACACGTACGCTAAATCGACTTAGCTCATTTTACAACGTTCGGCCATGATGTCTTTGTATGTGGATGTGTGGATGTATGTTAGTACCCACGATAATTCCAGAACAACAACACGGACGTACTTCAAATTTCGTATTTAAGCCTGTTTTTTATTTCGATTTATTTAATAAGAAAATGTGTAGTCATATTTTTTAAAGAAATTTTAATTTTACATAAAGTTTCTTAATATAAAGCAAACTAAGCCTAAAAATTAATTAAATAGGATTGAAAATGCTTAAATTGTATTATCGTATTTCATAGAAGCGGGCGGCTTTGGAATTTTTTTAGCATCTATATCTTTATTACCGTCTTTCTGGAATGACGTTTCAGATGCCCTCCTGACATCGATTATTGTTTTTGTTTTTACAACGTTGGTTATTTTTGTTATAGCCGTATTAAAAAAAGGGATACATGATTATTCTAAAAAAATTATTATTAAAATTAGTTCATTTCCTGCGTAGTTCCACACCAAATATTGAGATAATAATAATTTAATATTAATATGGACACATTACTGAATTTTGAGTGTCGTCAAAATTTGCTGCTAATTATTCCATTTTACATTTTGTGTTTTCATAATAGAATAAAAATCCGTAACCTTATAAAATATAACTTTTACGCTGAAATTTCAGGCGCAAAAATTAGCACTTTTGCGACGTTTCAAGTTAAAAAGATTCTTAAGTTATAGGAATATACAGGGTGATTGGTCGAAACCATTCATTAGAAGTATTAGGAGTTCCAGACATGGCTGATTTCTGAAAGTTTGTATCTGGACTAAGTGATTCATATTCTATTTAAGGAAAATATTTTCATGATGACTACACTTCCGGTTATACCGGAAGTAGCCATCAACTTTGTTATTTTAAATGGAATCGTACCCTTTTTATGGCATATTCGAATTGTACTCGCCATTTTAGTAGAAATTTTATCAATGTTCCCTACACTTAAATTTAATAGTTTTTGAGATTTAAATTTTTTTTCAAAAATTATTGCTTGAACACTATGACATTTGACAATGCCTACTGGCGCCATTTTTAGTACGAAGCAAGTAATATTGACGTTATACATAGGGGTATCCTTAAGGTTTACGCTGATGCTTCCGGTACTGCCGAATTATCTACAGGGTGTTCAAAATGTGACTTCCATCTTTTCAAAATAAAAACCATCAAAACTTAACTTTTTCAAATACAATGCCCAATATTTTCTTCCTTTAACGGATGCAGAATAAAATTCTGCATTGATTTGTATTAGCATTCCCTATACCTATCTCCGATAGTTTTTCTCATATATTTGTATTTGTTCATTTCTTCTGAAATTCAAAACAATTTACCTGATTTCCATGGATAGCCATGGAAACCACAGCTAAGTTTGTTGTTAGTAACTGTCAATACCTTTTGTTATGTTTCTGTGTTCGGTTTATCAAAATGGAAAATGGGAAGTATTCAAACAGGGATATTTTGAACTTATTTTATATTCATGGAGAATGTGATAAGATTATTAGCAGAACTTGCCGTTTATTTAATGACCGATATCATCATTTAACACTAATGAACAAGCACAAATTTAAGCGAATAGAGTCAAACTTTTTACGGTATGGAACAGAGAAAGCTGCCAGAACACGATCAAAGCCTATTACTGGCGAAGAAGCTAATGAAGTTAATGTCCTAGCATATTTTAATAACTATTCCCACGGCTCGATACGATCTGCTGCAGAAGATTTGGGCCTGTCTTACTATTCCATACAATACATCTTAAAGAAGCATAAAATGCATGATTATTCGTTTACCTTGGTTCAAGCACTTCATCCAGGCGATAATTTCAAGCGAGTGGAATTTTGTGAGCAAATGTTAATCAGAATTCAGGAAGACCCGCTGTTTTTACGAAAAATAATTTGGACGGATGAAGCAAAATTTAGCAAAAGGAATTGTTAATCGACGTAATTGGCACTATTGGGCGTCGGAAAACCCACATTTCAAGCGAGAATCAAATTTTCAAAACAAATTTAGTTTTAACGTGTTTTGTCTTGTAATGAATGGTCGTGTCTCTTTTCAAATTTATGATGAAAATTTGACAAGTATAAAATATTTGGAGATTCTGAGAACAGATGTCTCTGAATTTTTAGAAAATCTGCCTCTTAATATTTTACAATATTGGTGCTATCAAATGGACGGAGCTCCTGCACATTCAACGCGTGACGTTGATCAAGAGCTCACCACTATGTTTGGCGATCAGTAGATCGGTCGAAACGGACCATGGCGGTGGCCTCCCCGATCTCCCGATCTAACTCCACTCGACTTCTACGTGTGGGGCGAAGTCAAGAATCAAGTATACGCCACTCCAGTCCACACAAGAGAAGACCTAGGCTTAAGAGTAACGACGGCATTTCGCCAGTTAAATCGTCATCACGTCAAAAAAGCTTGCACGAAAGAAGTTCAGTCAAGACTTTTAGGTTGTCTTCAACATAATAGAGGCCACATAGAACATTTATAAAATTTTGAATTGTTTTTCTTACTTTCAATAATATCAATAGTTATTACTTGCATATTACTTTTATTCTCATCTTATTTGTTGACGAAATTTAACAGTTCTGTTTGCTTTGATAAACTACATTAATGTAATTGGTTTCTACATCTGTAGTAGGCTTCGGCCGTGGAGAAATCGAATTAATTTTTCTAAATTTCGGACGAGATTTTAGAAATACCTGAATAACTGAAAAACTGTTGAAGATAGGTATAGGGAATGCTAATACAAATCAATGCAGAATTTTATTCTGCATCCGTTAAAGGAAGAAAATATTGGGCATTGTATTTAAAAAAGTTAAGTTTTGATGGTTTTTATTTTCAAAAGATGGAAGTCACATTTTGAACACCCTGTAGATAATTCGGCAGTACCGGAAGCATCAGCGTAAAGCTTAAGGATACCCCTATGCATAACGTCAATATCACTTGCTTCGTACTAAAAATGGCGCCAGTAGGCATTGTCAAATGTCATAGTGTTCAACCAATAATTTTAGAAAAAAAATTTAAATCTCAAAAAATATTAAATTTAAGTATAGGGAACATTGATAAAATTTCTACTAAAATGGCGAGTACAATTCGAATATGCCATAAAAATGGTACGATTCAATTTAAAATAACAAAGTTGATGGCTACTTCCGGTATAACCGGAAGTGTAGTCATCATGAAAATATTTTCCTTAAATAGAATATGAATCACTTAGTCCAGATACAAACTTTCAGAAATCAGCCATGGCTGGAACTCCTAATTCTTCTAATGAATGGTTTCGACCAATCACCCTGTATAGGCTTCAAGTGGAATCTATAGAATTATAGTGCAATTAAAGAAAGGTAGTATGATGATGTACGCAGTTAATGAATAAAAGTTACATTTCACAAGAAATGTACTAATAACACATTAGTTACCAATATCCAAAGGTGTAACACAGGATGTTAATTGAAACTCTTAAATTAGTAGAAAAGATAGAGATCTGTTTTTATAATCTCGCTTTAGTAAAGCATACGTATTTTATAGTAAAAGTATTAATTAAATTATTAGTTATGACGTCATTTTTGAGGTTAGATAAACTCTATTTATAGCGAAGTTGTATACAGGGTGAGTCACGACTGACGCAACGGAGTTTTAAGAGAAAACTAGATTTATTTTTTTATTTTTGTGGCTGGAACATTGTGTAGGTCCACTAAGGCTACATTTTTAAAATAATTTAAAATATACAGGGTGCTTCAAAAAAGAGTGGCATATCAAAGTTATGTTTTTTAAATGGAATGCCCTATATTTAGCACATTTTTTAATTAAGTACGAAAAATAAGATAAACTTTCGTTAGTGTTCCCTATACCTAAATATAGAGCGTTTCGCTTTATTTTGATTTTTCTGAAATTGCATGGTTTTGGAAAAAAATTAATTGTTGCCAAACGAAACTAATTTTGTCAAAACTGCTTCAGGATCTCGAAAAGAGACTGTTTCGTTGATTTATTTGGCAATTTAGTTGTGTAAAATACTATACTGGGTGCATTATTAATACATTCAAACCATAATATCTTCCGTATTTCAAATGAAACACCCTGTAGAGTTTAGACCTTTCATGTGACTAATTCAATGATCTTCCAAAAAGTATTAAGGTATCCTATACCTAAACCTCCACGTTTCAAAGTTATTTAACAATATTTAACAATATCACGAATACATTAAATAATATTATTATTCTTAACAATTTAACATAATTATTATAAAAAATGCTCGAAATGACTACCATCTTTTTCAAGAGAACGTCTTATATTTTGCAACATAACAGGAGTGACTGTTCCAAATGCATTTTTAATTCGGTCTATCATGTCTTCTGCAGTAGTAGGAGGAGTAGCATACTCTAGATTTTTAATATATCCCCATAAAAAGAAATCCATCGGAGTGAGGTCTAGAGATCTAGGAGGCCAGTTAATTGGGTCACCTCTTCCGATCCATTTGTTATGAAATTTTCGGTCTAAATATTCCCTTACACGTCGTGAATAATGTGCAGGGGCACCATCTAATTGCAACCATATTTTTTTCTGATGTGTAATGGAATATTTTCTAAAAGTAGCCAAAAGTCGGTTTTTAAAAAGTTTAAGAATTTGCGACCATTTAAAGTGCCGTTGAAGAAATATGGACCAACTTTATCGCCAATATTTTCGGTATCATAATAATCGTAGTTATGACGATAAAATGGCCATTATTAGGAAACGTTGCCTCATCGATAAATAATACGTATTGATCAAAATTATCTTCCTCACCGATTTTTTCGAGTACTGTTAAATAAATTCGCCTTTCAAAATCTGTTCCATATAAATTTTGATGAAGTTGAATATGATATGGGTAGTATTTGTGTTTGCTTAAAATTCTGGAGACACTTGATTAATTAATGCCCGCTTCTCTCGTAATTATTCTAGTACTGGTATTTGGATTATCAACCACGGAACCTAATCTCAAAAATTCGTTACTTTCGTTATTGGTAACCAATTTTGATTTTTCCTGTTTTGCGTAAGCGACACTTCCTGTCCCACGAAACGTTTTTGTATGAATGCAGTTGGGGTACCTTGCAGCGTAGGCCTTTGAGGCCAATAAACAATTTCCATAACATTTACCAATAGTTAAAATCATATCATTTTTTTCCCGCTTCGAATAAACCATTTTAACTTAAAATAATTATTTGATATTCACCATACAGTACAAAAAATTAATATCCAATTATATTGACATACTGTTAATTAATAAACTTTGTCATTTTGACAAACTTGAAATATGTGTACACATACACACAAAATAAAAAATATCTTTGCTAATTACCCCATTCAAAAGTCCCATAAAAAAAAAACCTAAAATTTCAAAATTACCTCAATAGCTTTGAAACGTGAAAATTTAGGTATAGGATACCTTAGTAATTTTTGGAAGATCATTGAATCGGTCATATGACAGATCTAAAATATACAGGGTGTTCCATTTGAGATAAGGAAGATATTACAGTTTGAATGCATTAATAATACAACCGAAAAATTTGAACACCCAGTGTAATATTTTTCGCAATTAAATTGCCAAATAAATCAACGAAACAATATATTTTCGAGATACTGAAGCAGTTTTGACAATATTAGTTTCGTTTGGCAACAATTAATTTTTTTCCAAAACCATGCAATTTCAGAAAAATCAAAATAAAGCGAAACGCTCTATATTTAGGTATAGGGAACCCTAACGAAAGTCTATCTTATTTTTTATACTTAATTTAAAAATGTGATAAAATATAGGGCATTCCATTAAAAAAACATAACTTTGATGTCACTCATTTTTGAAGCACCCTGTATATTTGGAATTATTTTAAAAATGTAGCACGTCAATAGTTGTAATTGTATGTATAATGGTGTATTTACACACATCCGTGCCGTGTCAGTTCAGTATCAGTGTCTGTGAAAAATAAAATATCGTTGCCGTTACTCTCAAGACAAGTCCGGCGCAGTGACGTGTTTTACTATCAGTGCTGCTCCAGTGTCCGTTACGTGATTTTTATTAAAGTTGGCAACGATAGTTTTGTGTATTTCATTGACGACAATTGTAAAGTTGCGTTAATTATTGCGTAAATGGATGAAAAACTAATTGAGTTGGTACCAAATTATCAAGAATTATATGATGTATCACATAAAAATATATGGATGGCGGTTTTAAAAATAATATTTGGAATAATATAGGAAAAGAATTAAAACTCGAAGGTAAGTTGGTACTTTGTTATATTAAAAATTAAATGTAGGTTTTGGATTAACAAGTAGTAAATTGCAAAAAAAAATGTTAATATTACATATACATGGTGGACCACCGGTAACGCCTCAGTTTGTAGAGCAAAAACTAAATATATTTTGTAAGATCTGTTTTCATAGTGATATTTATATCAGAAAAGACGACAATATAAAAATAATTTAAATTATACAGGGTGCTCCAGGAAAGTGAAACATATGAGAGTCATATGTATAATTAAAATTATTTTTATACTGTCGTCTTTTCTGATATAAACCTCACTGTAAAACCGATTTAAAAAGAAATGTTTAAGTTTTTGCTCTAGAGACCGAGGCGTTACCGGTGGACCGCTCTGTATAGGTAGATATGTCTTAAAGTCTTAAGAAACACAAAATTATCTTAAATGTTTCCGTTTTGCCATGGAACACGTCCAATTTCTGAAATAAAGTACTCTGTAAACAATTCTCTTGCTGTAAATGGGTCATTAGTTGCATTTCCTCCCTGCATAGGTAGATTTTGAAGTGCTTGTTCTTGCGGAACATTATTCAAGTTTATACGTATTTGTATCATATTTTTTTATGAAATTATGTAAAATACAAGCTGTCAATATTATGTAATCTACATTTTCCGGTTTAGCCTGGATTCTTCTCGTGAAGATTCTAAATTTTTGTATTAAAATTCCAAAAGCGTTTTCAACGGTCCTCCGAGCTCTGCTTAAACGGTAGTTAAAAATGCGCCTAGATTATTTAATTCTCTTCCTGGATATGGGCGTATCAAAAAGGTTTTTATAGGAACGCCTCATCACCTACAATCACATAAGGATCCTCGATATCTGTACCTGGTGATGATATATGCTGTGGTACAGATAAACTGTTATTTTGAAGTGCTTTCCCCAGATTGGATTTTGCAAAAATTCCACCACCGTTAATTTTGCCATACGCACCAACATCAACAGCTACGAAATTGTAATGTGCATCAGCAAGTGCTAACAATACAATAGAAAATGTTTTCTTGTAATTAAAATATTGCGATCCGCTGTTTGGGGGTGCTTGAATTGTTGTAGCATCTAACGCCCCCAAACAGTTGGGGAAATTCCAACTTGAATTAAAGCTTTCAGCAATAGTTTTCCACATGTCTTCTGAAGGTTGCGGCAGCATTTCACTTATAATATTTTCAGTTATGATTTTGCAAGTTTCCCTTACAGTTTTTTGCACTGTGCAATGCCCCATTCGGTAACTAAATGATATAGTTTTTAAAGAATCTCCAGTAGCTAGGTACCTAAAACAGACAATTTTTTTATTAAAAAACGTTATTTTATTATACTGTAATGTTTATAAAATAAAGATAAATTTATTTTCAGGGTCAGCATGTAAGGCAAGACGGAATAATATCAGAGACAATTACAGGCAATCTCTAAAAAAATGCAACAAAAAGTGGACAAGGCTCAAAAAAAATTAAACTTTATAAATGCGCAGATGAATTGGGATTTCTAAAAAAAATTTTTGATGAAAGAGATACGAAAGGAAATATTGAATTCCAAAAAACGATACTGAGGAACAGGAAGATTATGAAGAACAAGTCAGTGAAGAAGAGAACACAGAACATGATGTGGACATACCAACTGTTGCAAAAGAAACTGATGATGAATCAAATCAATCATCCGTTCATCAAAGGTTAGAGAAACGAATTCAACAAACACCGAAAACAGCTAAAAAAAGAACGGCCCCTCAAAAAAGTACACCTTTGGCATCTTCTCAGTTAATGCAGTACTTAATTAAAGAAAAATCGGAACAACGTGCTACATCAATTTTGGAGCCAACCCATCCTATTGACGCATTTTTAAGTGGTATAGGTGCTAGTTTAAAAACTTTCAATTCATACGATTTGATCTCAGCAAAAAAAAGAAATAATTGATGTAGTTCATAAATATGAAATGCGAATGATTACGGCATCGACACAGACATCGGAGACATTATCCAGTGAACATCAAAGTGGATCTTCAGGTACACACTGTAAAAGCTGCCAGTATTAAAATTCGACATCTGCAGGTGATATGACACATATACAGGCATTATTTTTAGATATTTCTACAAGAAACCTCACCCCAACAACGTCATCCAATTCAGGTGTAGACGAACGTTATCACGGAGTACATGATGAGAGTGTTTACGAGAAATCGTCCCTCGAATTGTCCCATGAGGAACCAAACACACTCCTATCGTTTTTTTTTAATTATCAAGGCATATACATTGTATATTTAGATAAAGTAGTTCATGTTTCATAAATAAAAACTGTTTCATGATAAAAATTTCATTTTTACTTACCTCAAACAAACTGCTAATCATTCCCTCGGTGTAATAGTTTTTCTCCAATTAATGTTTTGTTTCACTAAATGTCCTATTTTTTTTGAGACATTCCAAAATAATCAAAAAAATTTGTTTCGTCGTCCACCAATTCCTTATATAAAGTAATAAATTCTCCTTCACTTTCTTGTTTCATCCAAGCTTTATGTGCCCATTTTCGTTTGTTTATTTGCTTTTCTTCCTCTTCCTCGTCTAGAGCTATGGCAATAACTCCTAATTCATCATCAGTAAAACAAGTCATATTGCACGAACTTCAATGAATGCACAGGACTTACTACGGATGTGTGTGAATTGGTGTCACTGATCGATACTGAATGGCACTGATAATGAACTGACACGGCACTTATACGGCACTGATGTGTGTAAATAAACCTTAAAGATTAAAATTTGAAGTCAATCGAGCGTCTTTTACATATTTAAGAAATAATGACATCTGGAATGAAATCTGCCAAACCGTAACAAGGCAGTTGTTGCAAATAATACTTCAATTAGTTGCTTGTACTACTTTAAAATTGTCGCAGTAATGTTTTACGTGCTTAATTAATCCGTTATGTATCAAACGTATCTTAAAAAATTAATTATAGCTTAGTAAAGCTAAATGCGGAATTCTAATAAGTGCAACAAAAATATTAACGTCTGCTGCGATTGAACTAGTCAAAACATGCAATTTTCGTAAATTCGTGTAATAAGTATATTTTATAGGTACACTCAAACATGTATTAAAACGGCGCCCCTCTGCACAGAAAAAAATTACATTATAATGGAATAACTTATATATCAAAAGTAAGGTTATGTTATGGTAATCAAAACCAGTTGAAATCTAAATTTTTTTCAATTATTTTTACCAGTATTGATGTTTATTATTACAGGTAAACAGACGCTGTTGTGTGAATGAAATTATTGTTTTGAAATGCCAATTAGAACCTGTATCGCTAATCAAATGTCCCGATCCCAGAACTTAAAATCACAGTATAATTTAAGGAGTTAGTTACAAATAATATTACACTTAAATGAGTTTATGATTAAAACAATATATATAATTTTATTGTGAATAGAATAGATTCCAAATGTGTTCACATTTTTCAATAAGTATACAAAGTCAGTGCTGACTTTTTATTTTGATTAGTTGATTAGTCTTTCGAGTCACACTTCGTTGTCTTCAGGTAATAATTTGATAATTTGAACAAAATAACTATAAAGAACGAACAGAAATAATACGAGACCGCGTAAACTAAGAGAAAACGATGAGGTTATAAATAATCAATAAGTTTGACAGATTGACGTCAAATCAGAATCCGTAAAATATTAAGTTGAAGCGTTGATTGAAGTCAACTGTTGGACATACGGACATACTCACTTCTCTCTTATTTTCACTGACGATCACCTATATGCATGTCTTTACTTAAAACACATGCAAACTGTATTGCCATCTTTATCATAAACATATATTAAGCTTTAATGATTGTTTAAAGGAATGCCGTGCATTCATTCGGAAACCTACGACGTGATCGCCAACTCTCTTGGATACAATAATACCAATTCTCACGAGTCAGAGCAGTAGCGCCATAACTAACTTTGTTTCATTACCATCTTTAGAGCCCGTATATTGTGCACGAGACGATGCAGATACAACTGATTTAGGTTGGCAATTCTGTCCGGTGTTGTCAAGCGTTTCTGACATTAAGCATTTGACATAACACATATTTTCTGATATTTTGTTGGTGTGGCAGTGCTTCTAGTACTGTCTCAAATTTGTGTTATAAAACGATTACAACGTGTGTTATTGTTTTGCTAAAACAGTTTTTTTCAAAACTATTCCTTTGTTGGAGCCAACTTTCGGGAAAAAAATGCCTAAACTTTTGAGACGTCAAGCGAAGGAAATAGTTCTTTCCTTGATTGATTATGTTGAGAAAGAGCGAAATGGAGGCCCATTAATGCCTTTGCAGTATATGAGAGAAGTAAAGATTAACACTTTGTTATTTTGTAAATAACTAATACATTATTGTCATAGCGTGTGGCAAATTCCTTAAATGTCAACTTGTTTACCGTAAATCGACTATCGTCATCTGCAAAAATGGGTAGCATAACTTCTAGTCCTAAAGAAGAATAAGCCACGAAAAAAACAAGTAATTAATGCGCCTCCTTCCAGCAGGTCGCGATTCGTGATGTGATATACGATATGTACAAAGAAAGTATGTATTATTTGCAATGAATGTGTTCTTCATAGTAGGTACTGTTAATATGAAATATTTTTAGATCAAAATGTATTATCAACTTTCTTGGTGAAACTGAAAGAAAAATATTTTTTGCGGACAGCCCATCATCATTATGGCGATTAGTGATTTCAATGGGATTTAAATACCAAAAAGATGATCCGCGTAGGGACTTAATGGAAATTAACAGCATTGCTTTAAAACGTATTCTTTTTTTGCGATCATATAAACGATATCAGATTGAAAAATTATATCAATTTGTGTATGTTGATGAGACTTGGATTTTTTAAGACGGAACAGTTGCTAGGTCGTGTGAGATCGGTCAAATCAACTGAAGTGAATGGAAAGGGGTTTGTTTGGTTTGTTTTTTATTATTTATTCATGTATTTGTATTTGAAAATAATTTTCAGATATATAATTTTGCATGCTGGTAATGAAAATGGCTTTATTGATGGTGCTGAGTTAATATTTTCATCGGTAAGAAAACGGTGAGATGAATAGCAAAAATTTCCTGCGGTGGTTTAAGGAACAACTACTTAACAATTTAAAGGTGTCATATGTTATTATAATGGACCATGCATCCTATCACAGTACAGTCGTGAACAAGCCTCCCACTAGTGCAAACACAAATAAAGAAATTCAGGAATGGTTAATTACCAATAAAATTTCTTTTGAGGCACATCTGTTGAAACCACACCTTTTACAAAAAGTTCAAGAGTTGTATATCCATATTATTTGCAATAGTAGTATAGATAACATCTGAATTATGTGATTTCAGCAACAAACCTGAAAAGATTTATGTCGCCCATATATTAACACAACAATATGGACACTGTGTGTTACGTTTGCCACCATATTACTGCATTTTTAATGCAATCGAAAATGTCTGGGGTAATTCAAAAGGTGGAACTATAGAAAACTTATGAAAAGAATCATTAGCAACAATCACTCCTGAAGAATGGTCCAATTGAATACGACGACACACAAATGCAGAAATTGACAGATAGTGGATGAGAGAGAAACAACTCGATACTGCAGCTATTGCACCAATAACAATTAATTTGAACGATGAAAATAGTGACAGCAGTGGAGATTATGAATTTGAAGATTCAGACTCTTCATATTAATCTTCAAATAATTGTTGTTAATGTTAGTATAATTTCTCGTAAATATAATAAACAACACATTTTATTGATTTAGTTCTGTGGCTATAGATGGTATAAGTTTTATTACTGTATAATTGGAAGTATCATGAAGAAATAACCCAATATAATATTCTCGTGAGATAACATGAATAACACATTCAAAAAGAAATATAAAACTTAAATTCTATTATTGTGATAAAATAAACATAACCCCTGAAGCTGAGATTTGACAGTTGTCAAACTCTTATTTTTCACAATCTGACAACATCGGCGTCCTCTGACAGTATTAATGTTAGTGATGCAACTGGTCTGACTCGTGAAAATTACTAGATAGCCCAGTATACCATACAACACAAACACCAAAACTTTTTCGGTTCTTAGCAACCACCCCTTGTTTGTATTACATTTTTAAACTTGTGCTTTGTTTAAGAATTTTAAATGTATATAGGCAATACTCTTGGCCTTTTGAAACAAAAGGCCATACATACGTACATTACGTGTATATGCATGGTGGGATAAAGGATGTGTGTGGTCAGGATAGGATCGGAAAAAGTTTGACGTATATGGTTCGTAAAACTTTGTATTCGGACAATTAAAGTTAGTTATAAAATTTTATTGCAATGGGAGAACCTGATTTACCTACGGTATGTTAAAATTTATTGTATGTGCTATTATTTAAACTATGGTGGTGAATGTTATTGATTCCCCGAAGAAGAAGAGTGATAATTATCATGATTTAATTCAAATAATCATTAAGTAATATGTTTGGTACATTTTATTTATTTAATCCAAATTATTTTACGTGCTGTCCCAGTAACATGTAAAAAAATAAGCATTTAATCCGTTTTTGTCAACAATAGTGTACATGTATTTATTATAAATGAACAATAACAATAAGACTGGTAAATAATTTAACGTAAACAAGAATATTTTTGTAATTATTAATTTTTTCTCTATTATTTGCATAGCTCATTGGGTACAACGGTACATTAGTCATGATGATTAGTTATAGAGAAGTGTACATTTGATAGTACTTGAACAATCTTCCTAGGAATTACACCTAAACCAATTTAGTAGATTAAAAAACCTTTTACATAGAAACATTATTAAATATAACGATTTACGTACGTACTTTAACCAAGAACGATTATGAAATGAATCTTTTGGGGATTATAATGGTATTTGTAACGATGCAGTACAAAATAGATGAGAAATATTTATCTGTTTTATATTAAAATCAGAACATACTTTATAGTAATTAACGTATGTAGAGTGGTAACTTATCCCTAACATTTGAGCAAGTGTTTATGGCGCAAGCAAGCGCTGTAATTTATACGAAAAATGTTAAGGCTTGTTACCAATCGAGATGCGTTCATTAGTTTATCGTGAATTGAGGAATAAACAAATAATAATATGCGTATATCAATTTATAATTTCCGAAAACATTTATTTCGACTTTTAAATGTTGCTTTCAACACTATGTATTCAATATTAATATTAATAAATAAACATGATCATTTGAAACGTGAAATGGGTAATGTCTAATTCACCCAGAGCATGTGTGTTAAAAGTGCCTTACCATTCATCCATGTATGTTAAGTAGGGTTTAACACGTCACCGAACAATAAAATATTTTTGGCCTCCTGAAACGTAAAATTGACGTTACAATCTTGTGAACGTCAAGTGTAACTTCATTTTTACGCACACTATTGTAAAAACACCGCTACAGTGCGGTAAAATGGTCCGTAAATTGTAAGCTTTCAGAAACATAGAAAAAATATATGAAGTATAAAATAATAAAATATGTTTAAGGAAAATTTGCTTTATACCTTTTCTGATGGAAGAAATGTCCAAAACAGCGTTATTTTTACATTTTTAGTTAAAATTGTAAGGTACCGCCAACTCTCGATTACTTAAACAGTGATGACGATAACTGACAGGATTGACAGGAGTTAGTAAAATTTGACATATTAGCAATTTACCGATATCACCAGTTGTTGAATTTACAAGAAAATAATTTGATATTGTTTTATTCAATACTATTAAACGGAACATTGTTAAGGACAGTTCATTTGTTCATTAAGGTTCTTTATCAAAAAAGCAGTTATTGTAATTGTACACATTTATTGCAGGCTCGTTTCTCAAAAGAAGCTGTCGCACTGTAAAATCCACTATTAACGCACTCAACTGTAAATAACTATTACCTACGACCATTACTGTAAACAGCCAAAAACATACAGTCGACAATCAATGTAAGATGTCTACAACGCACGGTAAAAGAAAACGCACAGCTGTAAAATAAATCACACAGCTTCCCTAGCAACCACTTAGCAACTGTCAGTAGACGTGGCCATTTTATTGAAAATTTATTATTTACATATTAGACGTTGAATTTTATTCTATGTATAAATGGTAGATAACATTTATTAGATATAGAATTGCATTTAATATTAAGAATTATTTGAAATTATATAATTATTTGTTCAGTTTCCGTCAACCGCTTCTTTCAGCTGTCTGGATGTATCATAACAGTAAACATGCATATGGTATAAGCTGTCAAACCATCAAAATTAAGTAGGCCGCAATAGTTATTTGCAAACAAACTTCAAGAACTGTCAATAAACTTCGCATTTTATTAACATTAAAACTGGTTTTGATGTGCGTAAAGTTCTGTTCAATTAAAAAAAATGTCGAGTGACAGTGAAATAGATTTAACTCCACCCAATATTACTGAAATCGCAGAAATAGCCAAAACCAACTTATTTCCCGCGAAAGTCTGTTAAAAACGGCGTGAACTCATTTTCCGAGAATGTTATGATAGCATATTTCCAAGATTTGTCAAATAATATAAAGGCTTCTTCACTTTAGTGTTTTTACTCTATGTTGAGGACCACAATTAATATAAATCATAATATAAACATTGCAAGCTATTCTAAATTACAAGCCCTACTTAAAAGAAAATCTGACGGATTTAAACCCAAAAAAATCACAAATTTTAACGAACGAGAACATTAACAATTTCCTAGAAAATGCACCAGATGATAAATATTTATTTATGAAGGTAAAATATATTGTGCTCAATAGACTGACAGATATGTAAATTTTAATATTATTTTAGGGGTAAAAATGCAGAATCGCGGCGCAGCTGCGACTCTGCATTTTTACCTTTTTGTTACACTAATTCGTGTATGCTGAATCCAAATCTGCAAGAATTTTTCTCCGGAAATGACGGGAAATTTTTTTTTTAGAATTTTGAAGAAGGGTTACAGTGGGTTATAAGTTAGGGTTAGGTTAGTTTACTTTAGTTAATTAGTTAATTTAGTTAATAGTGCTTACTTACCTTTTTCCCTTTTTATAGTGGTATATTCCTATCAATAAATTCATTTTGAAAAATTTCATTTTTTTAATTTTCAAAATTCAAAAAAAAATTCTTCCCGTCATTTCCGGAGAAAATTTCCTGCAGATTTGGATTCAGCATACACGAATTAACGTAGGAAAAAAATGGCGTCGAAATCTGTGTTGCGCCGTTATACTGCAATTTTTCCTTTTAGGTTGTTCTTATAATCGGTAAAAGCGGTGCCTTCAGAAAACAAGAATTACGTAATATAAAACCATCGCATGTTCAAGATACAGGAAAAAATCTAGTTGTTAAAATTCCTGATTCAAAAACTAAACGACAACGTTCTTTTGTGGTTTCCGAATATTTTTACCCCAACGTGAAAAAATATATTAACCTTCGCTCTGCAGTAAATGAGGCTACAGAATTACCTTTTTTTCTAAACTATGTGAACGGAAAATGCACCAGGTAGTGTGTTGGTGTTAATAAAATAGGGAACGTACGAAAACAAATTGCTATATACTTGGGATTACCAGACGCAGCAGCTTATAAAGGACATTGTTTCCGGCGCCCGTCTGCGACTATTCTTGTTGATGCGGGTGGCGATCTATTAGGTTTAAAAAGACAAAGCGGATGGCAGTCATTGACCGTAGCTGAAGGGTATATGGATAATTCCCTAAATAATCACATAAACAATTCATCTAGAATAGCATCTGCTATAGCAGCTACAAGTAATAGTGATGAAAATGAAAATGAAAATTTACTAAACACAGCTAATAATGTAAATCTTTCTTACGCTTCAACAAGCAAAAGAACCGAGCTACCGTTTGTATTTAACAACTGTACTGTTACTATAAACAATTATCATAATTAAAAATTATTATTAAATAGGTTCAAATCCTACTCGAAGTAAACTTTTTATTTATGTATTTAATAAAATTAATAATAATTTTTAATTACATATTTACCTTTGAACTTATTCGTTCATAACAAAAACTTATAATAATTATCATAATTATTAATATTACGTAATTGTTGATGTTGTTAAAGTATTATTAATAATAACATTATTAATACAAGTAGAAGTAGGCCGTAGGTAAAGCATAGTACATAACACGTGTTGAAAAGCACTTTACGCACTCACGAAATTAAATACGAAGCCGCATGCGTAAAATGCTTCTTACGACACACATTACGTAATATACTATAATTGTATCTAATATGTTTCATGATGCTACGCCAATGTACAACTGTCGATTATTGACACAATATGATGTTTCCCCAGACTTATATTTGCAAAGAATATAGCACATGGTTGATGCAAGGTCAAATTTTGATGCCTTACGGTTTTACTAATTGAAATTGGTGTCTCTACTGTATGGTACACTGTGGTTGTAGGCTGGTACTATTTTTATGTTGGCTGATCTTTACAAGTTAAGTGATCTTGAACTCGATTTAGTGATCACCCGTTTTAATTAGATTTAATTAGATCAGGTAAATTTGAATTGTTTGAGTATAAATAAAATCGCTAAGGTGAGATGTGATTAATATTACAAATTGTAATTGTCATTCATTTTGGTGCGTTCGTTTTGATCTTACTTGTTCATTTCATCTATTTCGCTATTTTACTTTGTTACTTATTCGTAAACATACATTAATCGAACTAATCATAAACAATTAAAAGTCATTTTTACAAGTCACTAATATGTAAAAGTAAAAGATTCACATGCACATTTTTATCGCACGAGTCCAAGTTTAGAAAACAAACTGTGTAGCGGTGTTTTCTAAAAGACAAACGCGACAAAGGTCTATAAAATGAATTTTATTTTATTTTTTTTTATTTTGCGTACCTATTTTAATTCACAGTTATAACAAGATTTAGGAAATTTTTGTTTGGGTAGCTGCTATGTTAATAACATTGCCATTGTCACGAGTAAAAGTAAATATTCACCAATCATAACAAATATGAGCATATGTTACCAACACCAAGAAAAGAAATATTCAGTTTTATAAAGTGAAACATTATAAAACCCGTTTGGGTTTCATAATAGACTTATTATAAATGGAAAATACAAAATAAAAACGTATTATAATCTCACAATTTTAATGTTATTTACGTTTAATAACAAGTAAAATATTATACAGTATACACACGATAACGGTTTTTACTGACTATATATCTATCTTTTTTAAATATATTGTTGCCTTCACTAGAAAGATAAAAAATATTTTCTCAGTCGCATACAAAATATTTCCGTTTGAATTGTCGCCCACAGAAAACAAATGTACCAACCCAAATGAAAAAGTTACTCATTTAATGAGTAATGACTGGATACTTCTTCCCCTAATCCAGCGATTAGGAAAACATGAGGTATTGTCTCACTATATGGGGAAAATGAGGAGGAGTCCCATCACGTTACAGCCACATGGTTCGGCGTATTTTTGTAGACACATCTTTAAATAAGCCACCAAAGCTATGTCGCAAAAAATTCAAATAGCATTCGCAGGTGAACCTTCCTGGTGATCCAATTAATTTGCCTTGATGTACTGAAAAATGGTGTAAGAAAAGTCAATTCCAAGATTTACATATTCCCGATTATGTAGATTATTTGTATTATATGTGAATATTATACAGGGTGCCCGGAAATAGCATGTACCTAGAGAAGGATGTGATTCTACATGAAAAAATAAGACTTTTTTTTCCTATGAACTTATATGCTCAGACGTACCGTTTTCAATATACAGGGGGTCAAAGTTGCATTTTTTTTTCAGTTTTTGGACAATATCTCGAGAACCGTATGAGGTATGATGTTCAACTCTTATACACAATTTGTGCTCATTAAGTCACTTGTTTTTGCTGTAAAATGAAGGTTTTTAAAAATTCAGTGGCGTGGAATTTGGGTATTTTGAGGGTTTCAACCCCCCTAATTTCTACGCCACTGAATTAAATGCAATTCTAAGAAGCGCCTCAGAACCGGCCATGTCTTCTACACCAAAAAGGTGCTCTTGGCTGATAGCTCTAAACTCAACTGTTTCCGAGAAAAATGGCATTCAATGAGAGAAAATATTATTTTTAAGAATCATTTTCATTAACAGTAGGCATAACATTTTGGAAATAATGCAAGTAATAAATTCCAATTTACTACTTATTGAATGAAAAACAAATGCTGCAAGTATTCTACGTGGGCTTTGTTCACTTAAATACATTATAATGGTAAATAACATGGTGGTAAGATTGTTGAATTATTTTTCAAACTTAAATTGAGTTGGCGTTGCCGTACGTAAAATGCATGTTGCTATGGTAAGACGGTTTGTTGATAGTAGTTGTCAATTTTAAGCCAATTTGTTTATTTGACAAGAACACAAGCTATAACGTGAATTATTACTTATCATCAATTGTTGTTGTAGTAACTGTAAAACTACTCTTTGGCGGAAATGGCCTATATAGTTTTTATCTATAGCAGAACTAATGGTAATACTGCAGAAGCTCGCAGGTTGTATCAGGAGACCTTTCCAAATCGTCATCTTCCAGATAAGAGATTATTCATGAGTTTATTTCAACGGCTAAGAGAGAGTGGTAACTTAGCGTCAAATAAAAAAGAAATTGTGGAAGAAACCGCACAACTCGAAGGGCGCAAGTTGAAGAAAGGGTTCTTCACCGGATAGAAGAAAATCCAGCAACTAGCACGAGACGAATTGCTGTACAGGAGAAGGTTCCTAAGAGCACTGTTTGGGAAATTCTGCACGAACAGCTTTTGCATCCCTACCGTTTACAACGGGTTCAAGCGCTTAGACCTCAAGATTTACCGGCGAGACTCCAATTTTGTGAATGGATTCAAATGCGATGCCGTCGAGACCATTTTTTCCTGAACAAAGTGCTGTTTATTGACGAAGCCGGGTTTACACACGAAGGTCTTGTGAATTTCCACAATAATCACGAATGGTCCGATGAAAATTCACGCGCAATCTTTCAAGCTCGGTTCCAAGATAAGTTTTCAATGAACGTTTGGGCCGGTATCGTTTGAACGGATATGAATACTTAATTTTTCTGCAAAACACCTTGCCCATTTTACTTGAAGATGTACCAGTGGCAGAGAGAAAACAAACTATTTTTATGCAAGACGGGGCTCCACCCCATTACAGCGTTCAAGTGCGAGCGCATTTAAATGCAACATTTCCTGGAAGATGGATTGGAAGAGGTGGACCGTTTCCTTGGCCTCCACGTTCGCCGGACTTCAATCCCATAAATTTTTTTCTCTGGGGATATTTGAAAACTTTAGTTTATGCAGTACCTATTGATAATATGCAACAATTAGAGCAACGTGTCGCCTTTGCTTGCGAAGCGATAAGAAATAAAGTAGGGATTTTTGAATCTGTAAGAAACTCAATGAGAAATAGGGTAGCAAAATGTATTGAAGTGGACGGAGCCCACGTAGAACACTTTTAGCATTTGTTTTTCATTCAATTAGTAGTTATTTGTATTTGTATACTTTCAGTTTTCTCGAAATGTTGTACCTACTGTTAATTAATTGTTAAAAAAAATTATTCTTAAAATTATGGTTTTTTTCTCTTATAATGCGATTTTTCTCGGAAATGATCAAGTTTAGAGCTGTTAACCAAGAATACCTTTTTGGTAGAGAAAATAAAGGCGGTTCTAACGCGCTCCTTAAAATTGCATTTATTTCAGTGGCGTAGAAAGTACGGGGATTGAAACCCTCAAAACATCCAAAATCCACGCCACTGAATTTTCAAAAAACTTTATTTTACGGTGAAAACAAGGGACTTAATGAGCACAAATTGTGTATGAGAGCTGAACATCATATCTCAAACGGTTCTCGAGATATTGTCCAAAAACTGAAAAAAAAATTCAACTTTGACCCCCTGTATATTGAAAACGGTACGTCTCTAGGTACATGCTATTTCCGGGCAACCGGTATATTAACCAAGATAATAACTGATAACTTATAAATATCAATTTATGAAAACTTCAATATAAACTGAAGACAAGCGACTTGATTAATTTGGGTAGTACATTTGTTTTTCCATTAGTGTCACACGATTCAACTTGAAAGTATTATTACTGTATGAGGGAGTATGGATTAAATTAGTAATTTCATGCGACTTTATGGATTTTGTGTTAGACAAGTGGCAGACAATTATTGTACGAAAGTAATGTGCAAATGGAAGTAATTTTGAACAGTAATAAATGTTCTTAGTATACGACTGTTGTTTCCTTTTTGGGATGAGTCAATATTTACAAATACAACTTGACTAACAAAAAATATCAATAAATATCATCTCTGACTTATCTTTAAAGTTTTATTACCGTAGGAGAATCTGCCTTAAATGAATCCTGATACTTGTTCATTTTGAGTAGTATATTTGTGTTTCTGCTCCAGACAACAATGAATTTAAAAATCATAGTAATGGATAGATATACTCTTCAGGGATTCACTCACAAAAAATTACAAACGAATATTCGTGTTAACAATTTTTTAACGCTGCAATAAGTAATTTTTTGAAACAATAAATTAAAATTACTTTGAAATCATTGACATTCGGATTATTTTAGCTGATTAGATTATTTTTAGCATATATAATTATTTTAACTGGAAATACCTCTTCTATCAGCTCCTTTCGTTTGGACGATCACTTTTTGGGCACTTTGTATACACTTTTATTAGCAGCATTAAACAATTAAAAGCAAAGCATACCTTAAAAGGAGTAATATTTTTTAACAATGATTTTATAAACGAATTAATAAAATCTATTTTAATGAATAAATTTAATTAAACAATTGATCGATTGTGTTTGTACTAACAAAAGCTGTAACGTACTCACGAATAAGATTTCTTGGTCGCTATTCGCAGCTTTATGATTGGGAGGTTTGTCCCAATACAATGAAACAAGTATAACCCAGTAGCTAACGAGGAAGTCACAGTAATTAAATTGTGAGATCAGAATATTGATTCTTTACACTTGACTGTTGTGATCGTTGTTAAACATCAGCATTTTAATAGCAATAGGGTGCCATGAACAAACTAGAAATTAAATACTCAGTAAATCATTCGTGTCTTCAATAGAAAAAAAACAATGTAAAACTTTACACACCCCAAAGCAATTTGTTTTTATAATATTTAGGTAAACTTGTCGTACCAAACGAGCGCAATGTACATTCCTCTACACGGCTTCTAAACTCTGGAAAGATTTTCCTCTCACTTACGATATGAACAATTTAAGGTATCCGTTCATAGGCAGTTGAGAATCTTCCTAAGTTCATTCATGTTAATAGATTAACATGATGTTAGGTAGGCTATAGCTATGTTACCACAAGTAAATAATTTAACTAGATTAGTAGTAAATTCGGCATGATAGTGACCTACGTGACTAGTACTTCAATATAGGGGAGACTGGGGCAACGCGGAATGAGGGGTAAAGTGAAATTTGACATATGGCACCCTTGCCTTACTACGAACCTGGCCAAAACACGTAGTCCTTGAGCAGTTCATCTCTGTATGTCAAGTGCGCATCACTGTGTCCACGTGTTTTCTCGAAATTGAAGGTTAGGCGAAATCAGTAAATATTTCGTTACGTGATCAATTTGTGATAAAAACTTTAGGGTGCTATTCAAACAAAAACTGGCTACAAGGTAGGATGTATGAACAACTATACTGTAGTATACAGAAAGAACAAGTATGCTCGTTTACACAAATTAAACATTTGTTAGAAAAGTACGAAATGGGGCAAAGTGTAAAACGGTAATTAAAATATGCTCACTTGAATTAATTTTAATTAATATTTATTAGTTCAGATAACTACTACTAAAATAAATTAATTAGATGTATATACAAGAAAAATTGAAATTCGAAAATCCCAAGTAGGGTTATTTTGATCTGGTTTGTTTTTCAGATAAAAATGGTTAGAAACTATGTTCGTAAAACGACACAACATGCTTGGAATGAGGATGATATGGTCGATGCTATCAGAGCGTTTAACCTATGAGAACGCAGTTCTTAGATACAATGTGCCACGGACGACGTTATTTCGAAGAGCATAAAAAGATATTCCTGCTAAGGATGCTTCAACAAAAAGTTTGGGCATATTTACTCGATGTTTTACATTACAACAAGAGCAAGAGCTTGTTGACCATTGTATCTTTGTGGAAAACCGATACTTTGGATTGAAAATGTCAGATTTAAGGTAACGTGCTTATCAATTTGCTGCGAAAAACGGAATATCTAACCCATTTAATAATGCAAAAGAAAAAGCAGGAATCGATTGGGTTTTAGCGTTTTTAAAAAGGAACCAAAGGCTTACTCTTCGAACTCCCGAAAAAACCTCCATCGCCAGAGCTACGGCATTTACCCGGCACAACGTTTCTGCTTTTTTTGCCTGCTTATGGAACTGCACGATCTTTACAAATTTACGCCAAGCCAAATTTACAACGTAGATCAGACAGGAATCACAACGGTTCCAAATAAACCATCGAAAGTAATTGCGACTAAAGGCAAGAAGCAGTTGGGAACTCTTAGTTCAGCAGAAAGGGGCACAACAGCTACGTTGGTGATATTTCCTGGAGCAAGGGAAAATTTAAAATTGTTATCCATCCTTCGGGATGGATGAATACCGACATATTTTGGCCTACATGGTTCGAACACTTTTTACGACATGCCAAGCCAACTGCCGATTAACCAGTCCTACTAATTCTGGATGGCCACGCCAGCCACACAAAAAATATTGCTTCACTTGAAATGGCTAGAAGAAATCATGTCCACATCCTCTGCTTGTCTCCACCTACCTCCCACCGCCTCCATCAACTGGACGTTTCGTTCATGTTCCCTCTCAGCACGTTTTATACACAGGAATGTGAGCTTCGGTTAAGGAACCATCCTAGTAGACCAATAACAATCAGACAAGTTGGTCAATTGTTTGGAAATGGGTACCTAACAGCATCAACTACAAATAACTCCATAAGCGGGTTTGAGAAAACAGGCATTTGGCCTGATAATCCAAATATATTTCTTGATGAAGCATTTGCTACAAGTGACACAACTAATAGGCAACAATTTTTATTACGTTTCAAAGCATGGCTAAAAATATTAATTTTTTTCAATTTTATTTATTTTATACCTAAACCATAATTTTGTTTCTTTACAGACCTGCTCCTGAAAACGAAGGTACATCATCCGAGAACGATACCGCTCTTGTAGTACCGGGACCAGATCACAACAACGATGTAAACAAAAATGCAAAGAAAGTTGATGAAAAAGAAGCCCCTTCTTGCAGCAACAGTTTTTTGGACAAAATGTCTTGTTCCGCGAAAGTAGGCGTGGAACGAATTCCTTGCGTCGCTCCGAAAGCGATGGATAAAAATGCTGAATGTGCCAGCCAAATGATCCTTCCTTCCTGTAGTAAAGAAGTTGAAGCAAATCTCTCCTGTTCTTCAGATGCAGACGTAATTCCTAATCGGGCTACAAAAGTTCCTGGCCAGCTTCCTCCTGCACTTTAAAATCAACTTTGCAGTCCACGTAACATAATACCAGTGCCTCTGGTAAAGGTGCCTAAACAGAAGTCAACCCGCAACAGAGGAAAAACTGCAGTATTAACTTACAACCCGTATTATCAAAAACTGCGAGACAAAAATAGTTCTATCCCTCACAAGTTAATTCAAACAGTAAAAAGAAATGTTTTTGAAAGTAAAAAGAGGGGCAAAATAGAACAAACACAAAGCCAATGTAAAAGAGTGAAACAAATTGCTTCACAAGGTGATGAACAGGTGAATGACACGGAATGCGTTATGTGCAAAGGCGACTTTCTAAACTCTAGAGGTGGCGAAAACTGGATAGCCTGTAATGTCTGCAAATGCTTATGTATGCGACTTTTGTGAATAAATGTCTGTTTTTTCATATTTTACTTACTTTTTTACGTACTATTCCACCTTGCCCCGCATTGTGTTCCACTTTACCTCACAGAAGGGGTAGAGTGGAACACATTTTTATTTTTTGAAAACATAATAAGCTTTCGATTGATAACACTTTTACACTTTCTACTTAAATATTAGGATTGCTAAACAACAAAAACCTAAATTTCATTCCGCTTTGCCCCAGTCTCCTCTACAGTAGGTAGGTTTTATGTTAAATTTAAAGTGTAGAAAGGCAAGATATTTCAACTTAAATACGCTGTACGATATTACTTAAAGCAACCGGAAAACTATGTGCGAAACTCCCCGTATATTGAAATGTTAAAAGAAAAGGTAAATAGTTCTGACAAAGTTTTATCTATTTCAAAATAAAAGAATTACAAAAAGAAATAGAAATAGATTATGATTTAATAAAATTTGTAACAATGTAACTGAAAAATTAG
This sequence comes from Vesta saturnalis, assembly GCA_036346205.1. Classification (NCBI taxonomy): domain Eukaryota; kingdom Metazoa; phylum Arthropoda; class Insecta; order Coleoptera; family Lampyridae; genus Vesta; species Vesta saturnalis. The sequence goes on from JARFJB010000834.1 coordinate 1,149,193, forward strand.
CCTAGGCGCACATTTTTTTCAATCGAGAACGCGATTTCTACCGGAAAAAAACTCTCACAAGCAAAAAAAGAGTAGCTTGTATGTGCCGCTAGATGGCGTTAATGTAGTGAATTAATATCAATGTCAAAAGTAGAATTTAAATAAATAGCTGTAATTTAACAAATGTTAATGTATAAATAGATAAATAAACGAGTATAAATGTTAGTTAAGTAGTTATTTGTCGCAGTAAGGTAGAAAATCATTTAAATAGAAAATACCTAATTTTGAAGATTTTACCTAAGGCGACATTTTTATATATATTTACACAAATTCCACAATGAAATGAAGAATATACTTAGAGCAAAACACAACAAGCAATAAATTATTAATATATCCCCCTATTTTGATTCTATTACGTGTTGCAAATACATTATGGGAGTGAACGTATAAAGTGTTACCAATTGCAAGAGAGATTCAATTCAGGCTACATTTTGAGATATGACTTACACATCCGGAAATCATTTACAATCGTCTACGCCTTTTTATTCTCGTTTATTCTCTACGTGTAACCCAGAACGTTACAGTATGTGTTCCATGATCGATGAGGTGAAATCAAACAAATTTTAAACTAGAATTGATAGAGTTAATCCTTCCTCGGTCGAAGGGTTACCGTGGAACCGAAAAAAAACTCTGCCAATATGATAAGTACATTGTTTTAATAAAAACACAGTGCCTAATACAAAGCGGAAAAACAATTCAGCATATTTAATTAAAAGTGTTAGATTAATAATTAATAGATTCAAAGTGTAGAATGCATACAATATTACTGAAACATGCCATAGTAGATTAGTTGAAATAGTTACAATTGGCCGCGAACTAATATCAATGTTACTAAGAAATGCTTCGATTAATTCATAAAGAAAATGTGTTCTTAGGGAATATTAAACTACAGCAGGTTAATTTTGAAAACAAAGTTTTATAACTATAATTGCCACGTACGTATCAATTTGTATTCAATTGTATGTACACGGTAATAGATAGTCTCTAATGTCTTATTGATTTACTAATATTTACCTCAAAATTTTACCGCTAATTTCCTATCTTGAAATTATTTAAGAAAAAATTGAATTAGTTTATTTTTGCTTATCCAGGACAGCGTTTGCCGTATTTTTAACTTAATTTATTATCGTTTCGGAGTGTCGCTCGTCTGCAATGTTTTCCCTCCAAGTCCAACTAAATGTTACGTTTTTTCTTGTATTTTACGTAGAAGTTTAAAAAACGCTCAATAAAGACACGCCCACAAGAGTAAGTGAGAGGTTGTGCTAATCATATTTTAGACAGAGCACGTATTCAACCTTGACAGACAATATTTGCAATAAAAGTGTTAAAAGGTTTCGACATAACTGTCATCTTACAAATTGAATCTAACAAGTGTAAAAAGAATAAAATACTTCCTTGACAATGTAAAAAATTTTAACGGTTAAGAAAACAAAATAAAATTGTTACACTCTAAAAACGATTGGAGCAAGAAATACGGACGAAAACCGATAAGTTCCATTGATGGAAGTGAACTGAGTATAACAAAATCGTATACAGGGTGTGTTTTTTTTTAATTATTTGTGTGGGGGATCTCCACTCCTAAATCGTTTCAGCGCTTTAATTCGTTTATTTCTGAAGATAGATACCTAAAAATTGTTTAAATACAATTTGTAGATAATTTTGTACCGAATAACGTCACCGCACTAGTTTTTTTAATTTTGCTTAGCATTTTGAAGTTATGAAGCAAAGTTGAATTTTTTTTAATGGAAACCATAGTGCATTTTTTTTTGATTGTGATGATGTAAGGGTTGCATCACTTATTTTAATAAATAAAAGCACAATACACGATTTTCTATTATTAGGTTGAACAAAAATCATATCTTGCCATGGAAAACAAGGGAAATTTACAGTAAGTGTTCGAAATTGTCCACCATTATTATCGACACACATGCGACACCTTTTAAACACGGAATTAACAGCTTTCCTAATTTTACGCCCATCTAATCTGTTAAACGCATTAATAACAGATTCCTGTAGTTCCTGGTGGGTAGCATATGATCGCACATACACGAGATCTTTTATTACTCCAAATACAAAAAGGTCTAAAGGTGAAAGATCAGGGGAACGTGCAGCCCATAAATCAGGACCATTTCTGCCTATCCACGAGTTTGGAAAAATTTCATCTAAGTATTTTTTAACCTGCACCTGATAGTGGGGCGGAGCACCATCGTGTTGATGCCACTGTATGTTTGCACCGGTTTGTAAATTTAATTCATCTAGGATATTGTTAAAATCTTTCCTAAGAAATTGCAAATATAAATTTCCAGTTAAAGTTCCATTAAAAATAAAGGGCCCAACAAACTGCGAACCAATAACACCGCATCATAAATTGAAGCCAAACTTAATCTGAGCTCGTCGTTGTTGTAAACGGTGAGGATTTGCTTGGACCCACAGGTGTTCATTATGGCGATTGAACATACCACAGTTTGTAAAATGTGTTTCGTCGGTCCATAAGATCTGCATCGGAAAGTTGTTATTTTCATAGCACATATTTATGAACCAATTACAAGAATTAAATCTTCTTTCATCATCACCAGGGTGCAAAGTTTGAACTGAATATTTATAAAGACGGTATTTATGTTTTGCCACAGTTCTCACTACTGTGCGAGAATGCAGCGTCTTGTGCAATTTCCCGTGTTGACGTAAATGGATTTTGATTAACAACAGCTAGAACATTTATTTGCACGTTTTCATCAATATTACCCCTATTTCTGGGCTTCACAAAACTCTAAGGTGTCTAAAGATGGTTGAGGGCGATCAAAATAGCGTTCGGCCGCTTGTCGACTGTTTTTGTTACAAATGACATTCGATCATATCAAGTTTCTCAAAATTTGTGTATACCATAATTAATTTTCTAAAGCAACTCCACACTGACAAAACCGATAAGAATTACACTAACGAACGAACTGTCAAAGATGAAGATAAACAACGCTTCAGTTGCTTTACTTTTGTTTTCCATGGCCACATATGATTTTTGTTATACCTAATAATAGAAAAACGTGTATTGTGCTTTTATCAATTAAAATAAGTGATACAACCCTTACATCATTACAATCACAAAAAAATGCATTATTAAAATCTGTCACAGCCATCTATGGTTTCCATTAAAAAAAAATTCAACTTTGCTTTTAACTTCAAAATGCTAAGCTAAATTAAAAAACTAGTACGGTGACGTTATTAGGCACAAAACTATCTACAAATTGTATTTAAACAATATTTATCTATCTTTAGAAATAAACGAATTAAAGCGCTGAAATGATTGTGAAGAATTTAAATTTTTTACAAATATGTAGTAATCCATGCATTTTCTTAAATCAACAAATAATGAAAAAAAACTCACTGCGACCTAGAAGACACCCGGAAGCAGCATCTAGTAATATCTAAAGTAACCTAATACGAGTATACAGGGTGGTGTACCGACTTAGGACATAAGAAATCCTATGCAAACTTAAGGAGGGTTATATGTTTGCTCCCCTGCTAATTTTAGAAAAGTTGTTACAAAACTTTTTAAAAGGCCCGATTTCAAGTTATTTTCTAGAGTTTCACAAAGTTTTTAAATAATGAATTTAAATACTGATGATTGAAACTAGTTTTATAACGAAGCAATTGGCGCTTGAGAACTTGCCGAAACAACATAAGTACAACACAAACAACAAAGATGGTAGGCACAAAATCCTAAATAATTAATTTGGATACCGAAATGGTATCTAAATGAATCTCCATTTAATTAAATATGATTTTGGGTCCACTAGGATTGTTGCTGGTTTCCTACCTATTACGTACTTTTCTACTTGTTAAAATCAATGTCAAATTATTTTGCTTGATACTGTCAATAATCACTTTTAAATTATTCTTTAAAAAGTAGAACAGTAGAAATAATAATGACCCATTCTATTGAGAAGAAAGTCACCATGATTAAATAGTTTTATGGCGAAAATAGCCATCTGGTAACTTCCGACATGTTTTCAGTGGAGTTTACCAAATGACGGTTTTCAGTAATTGCCAATGTAACCAAAGTCACGAGGAAAATATTAATGAAGAAACAGTAAGAGTAAAACAGATGATATGTACAGTGGACGTTAATGAAATCGCGTACATAATTTATTGGCTATATTAAACGGGTTTCAACTGTCAGTATCAAAAAGTCAACATGCCAAAACTAACAGAAGACGATACAATTGTAATACTCTTTAAAATTAGAAGAGTGTTCTATTAGACATGTTGCCTAATGTGGCCTAGACAAAAGCACCATTTTAAGAGCGAAGAAGAGGTGGAAACACGAAGGTAGTATCACTAGAAAAGTGGATTCAGGGCGACCTAGTCTTTATTCGCTGTCTGCAAGCAGATTAGTGAACATTTCTGTACTAGGATTGAATATCATAAAAAAACTAACGTTTGGGCGGGATTTTTTGGACATAGAATTATTAGATCTATTTTTAAATCAAAATTTAACCTCAGATTTTTTTCTTGAATTACTAGGTACTCAAATTCAACCAGCTTTGGAAGAAGCCATCGTGCATACTAACACATCCACATACACCCACATGCACTCGCACGCTCGCAAAGACGCTCACGCAAGCTGACGCCCAAGAACTTCGGCACGCACGCGCGCATGCATGTACGTACGTAAGGGAATTTTATGGTTTTACGGAGATAGCCCTTATAGGTGATCTAAAAATGTACAAAAGCCTTATATACACATTAAATTTTTTAAAAAAACTTTACGAACAGTAATATTCTGGTTATACACTGTTGGTCACTATTTGGGACCAGTAACGTCCAAAATATTTACTTGGACATTAGTTTTGTTGGGAAAATGATCAACACGTATTTTAAAAATAACCTCCGTTATGATGTAATTACTGCTTTCGTTACTCTTAGTACTTAATTTACTTGTTTAATTTGTCAAAAACCAGTACAAAAAACAACAACTGATGATAAGTTAATTTAAGTCTAAACTAACTGCGCACGAAGATACCTTAAGAAAGTAATGGCGAGGACAAGAATACTTTCATCCGTCCGTGTCCGCTATTACGCGAAAGCGGATAGATCTTTTTCAAATCTGTTTTCGCCAATCGACAGTTAGTTATTAAAGATGTCCTATTTTTTAACTCCATGGACTGATCCCTACTGTGACAAAGGTCAAGTTCAACAAAAATTTGTGCGTGTTTAACTGTGTTCATTTCTACCAAATTGAACTTAGGGAATGCAGGGAACTGACACAAAATTATCTTATCAACCGGTGAGAGGTCCCCTCATAGGTCACTTTCTGAAGACTTAACGTAAAACGTTAATAATTTCTACGTGCGATGATCGATTTGCGTGAAACTTTGCACAAGCTGCTAGTAATGATGATTAGTAATTCATTGCCATATTCCTAAGAAATTGCCCAACATATTGCAAATTTGTGTTTCTCAAATTATTTGGGAAAATGATTAAAGGAATTGCCTCAATGAATGAGAATATATATATATATATATATATATATATATATATATATATATATATATATATATATATATAATATATATATATATATATATATATATATATATATATATATATATATTGTTATATTATATATATAGGATAATGCTGATTTCCTAGTTCAGTAGGCATACAGGTAAAAGCCATAATGTGATAATATTTATTACTATTTTATATATTTCGGTTAAAATTTTAACCTTCATCAGAAAAACGTAATTAAATGGAAAATTACTGGTGAACAAATTATTGAATTATGTCACTCAGTCAATCAATTAATTTGTTCATTTCATGTATTTAATACTATAAAAATATAATATATATATATATATATATATATATATATATATATATATATATATATATATATATATATATATATATGTGTGCAACTGTCTGTACTTGGTGGGTTATGGCTCGGATATTGAAAATAAATAAAATTGTTTACATAAAAGTTGTTCATAGTCAAGTTTTCCATCATGTAAAAATATTTTTTGAGTATACAGGGTGTTTAGTTCAGCCCAGGCGCAACCAAACTTTTTTATTTTAAATAGAACACCCGGTATATTATTGCATATTCTGATTTTTCGTTTCATTTTAGATCAACTTCATGTATCACATGTAAAGTCTAAAATGGACTGTTTGCGAGTAATTCGACTCTTTTTGTAAAAATTTACGTCTGTTGCAGTCTTTAAAAAATTGAATATCTTAGGAACTGTGTAACTTAGAGAAGTGCGGTTTGAACTATTAGATTAAGCATAAATTGGCCAACCTTTTTCATCTGTGGAAAATGGTACCGAAGGCGGTACCAAATAGAGGGGGCCGAATTTTTAAATTTTCAAACATACGTTACTCCGTTTTTGTTTAAATAGAACCCTAACAATTTTTATACATTTCTTAAATAGTTTTTAAATTGTCTATCAAACATCCATTACATTCCCTATACCTAATTTTAACCGTTTTATTGTTATTTTAAGTTTTAATATTATTTTAACAATGTTTGCTGTGGACGACGCGATAGGCTTTTAAACAAATGAAAAACAAATGGAAAATATTTATTCTCTGAAAAATTTTCAAAATTAAAGGTTTTAAAAAAATCTACAAAATTATACTAATGAAAGGTTCAAAGCATCTGTTCGATGTGGGCGCCTTTTTGTAAACATAAGCGACTCGCGAAAAGAAATTTGTACACGCGCTAACATTTCTTACGTAATCTGCCTGAAAGCCTGTGTTATGCACAGTTTTATGTTGTGAGAAGTAGTTGGCGGTTCTTGATATACCTGATTTTTCACTCCATAGAAAAATTTAAGGGATTTAAATCTGGCGAGATTGGGAAGCCAAGCAATCGATCCCCCTCTTCCTATCCATCGTTCACGGAATCGTTCGTCTAATAATTGTCTCGCAATAATACAGAAGTGTGCAGGTGCGCCATTCAGTTGCAGCCACACGTTTTGTCTTATTATTAAAGGTATCTTCTAACAATTCATTTAACGTGGTATTTAAGAAATTGTGAAAAATTTGACCAGTGCCATTAAAGAAATGTGGACCAATAATCTGAGTACCAATTATTCCACCCCAAACATTAACAGACCACTTATATTGTCTATGACATTCCATAACAATGTGCGGATTTGCATCGGAATAATAATGAAAATTATATCCATTAACTAACCCATTATGAAACGTAGATTCAACTGTCCATAAAACGAAATTGTAAAATTGGGGTTCCTTTCGAAGTTTATTCATCAGCAACTGACAGAAGTTTGCACGTGCCTCATAATCGATTGGTAGTAGTTCCTGATGTAGTTGCCCTTTATATGGATGGAAATGGTTTTTCTTTAACATTCGACCAACTGATCTAGAAGAAATTCCCAAATATGAACTTAATGACCGTTGACTGACTTGTGGGTCATCAATAACTGTAGCCAACACCCTATATTCATTTTCTTCATTTGTCACTGCTTTATCTCGGTTACGAGCTGTGTATTTTACATTTCCTGTTGAAACAAATCGTTCGAATGTCCGTTGAAAAGTTTTCTCTTGTGGGTGCCTTCTATCTGGGAATCTTTCTTTATAAATTCTTGATGCCAATAAACAATTTTTTTGGCATTCGCCAAGGATAAAAATCATGTCTACCATTTCTTCTGTAGATAAATTCATTTTGAAAAAATTTTGGTCACAAAGAGATATGCCAATTGAAAACTGACAGTTACTTTCATGTGTTTTTCATTTGTTTAAACGTCTACCACGTCGTATAAAGAAAAATTTGATAAAACAATATTAAAACTTAAAATAACAATAAAACGGTTAAAGTAAAGGTATAGGGAATGTAATGGATGGTTGATACATAGTTTAAAAACGAATTAAGAAATGTCAAGGTCGGTGTTCGCCATTACAGGACAAACGGTTCAACCTTTTCAAATCTGTTTTCGCTGATTGATAGAATACCACTAAATATGTGCAACTCCTTTTCTGACCTCAAACAGGTGACTCCTAGTAGGCCAAATTTTCAATGAACAGTGCGTAACTATATGAGCATCATTGGAAATTGCTATCATTATACAACTATTTTAATACGCCACCGTATCTTACCGAAATTTAAGGAGCATGAGAAATTTGAGAAACCACAAGAAGATTGTTCCCATCTATACCAGAAGTGAAATAATTTTTGACTAGTCATGATGTCGCCACTAGCCATACACCATCGTAATGGTCAGTGTGAGAAATATAATGGCACAATTTGGAAAACTATTTAAAAATCGGTAAAATCAAGAAATCTAATATTAAATCAGAGCAATTATGAGCATATCGATTCCTTACATTCGATCAGATCAGCATTGTGCACTTCTACTAATTTTACTTTAAAATCAGTGGTTAGTTGTAATTATTGGATGTGCTTTACATCTGAAATACATTCAAAAAATGATGGTGATGTTTTACATTCATTACTGATATAAGGCAGTAGCGACATTATACCGGGGGTTCCACTAAGGGCGGCGAGGTAGAATATATGGGAAACTATAGATGCTACAGCGTCGTGTAAAAAAATTTCATAACTAAAACAGCCAAGAGAAATATTTTTTAAGTTTCTAAAACTGCCGGAAGATGGCGAAACTGCTATAGCAAATAGTAAAAACTAATTCTTCTCCAATACCCAGTATCGGGTACCACTTTAATAACACCAACAAACAGTTATTTAAAGAAGGTTAAGTTTTTTGAGATTTTGTCGGAAAAATTTAATAGAATGGTATGCATTTAAAAGAATGGTTTTCAAGAGGAGAAAATTACCTAAATTACAGCGAAAACCGCAGTTTGGTATCTTTATTCGTTTTTGAGTTATTTTGAAATAACCTGTTTTTCATGAGAAATAATAATATTAGCTATAAATCAAATGTTATTATGGAGTACCAAAGTGTTTTTCATCGAGATACCCATGAAACAAAATTTTATGAATGTAACAAATGACTAGATTGCGTTGTCATAACTTTGTTATAATTTGAAATTTGTTCTAATTATCGTTTGGTGATTATCTAGCACTTTGTTATAATAAGTTTAGTATTTGTTTTTATCTCAAATTATCCTAAATTTTCTCAAAAGTTTTTAACAAAATGTCTTATTCTACCGCAGAAGCTTATGATATGTTAGCCGTGTTCTTCCAGTGCTATGAGAACTTTTATATGGCCGAACGGGTATATGCAGCTAACTATCCCGATAGAAGATATTTTAGTAGAAGTACATTCTACTTCAGTTCCTAGAAGAAATTGTGCAATTAGAAACGAAGAAAACGTTATCAATGTTCTTCGGTATATTTAAATCAATCCTCATGTAAGTACCAGAATAATTTCGTTAGAACTGAGAATCGGCAAATCGACGATACATCGAATTTTGAAGGATAATAAATTACATCCATATCACGTTGTTCGGCACCAAGCTCTCTCAGAAACTGATTTTGATCGAAGATTAGTTCACTGCCACTGGTTAAGATCTATGATTGATGAGGTTCCTTATTTTTTCTCGCGCTTTATGGATCGATGAAGTCATTTTTACAAGCAGTGGAGAAGTAAACTTACATAACGTGTGTTATTGCTCACCAGTCAATCCTCACTGGATGCGTAAAGTCAACTATCAAAATCGATGGAGTGTGAGTGTGTGGTATGGCATTCTAAACGGACTGATAATTGGCACGTTTATTTTTAATGGCCACCCAAAACGGCGAAGTTTATTTAAATTTTCTAATAAATGAGTTGCATGCAGTTTTGCAAGACGTTCCTTTGGAAACAAGAAGAGACATGTGGCTTCAGCATGATGGCATCCCGGCACACTTTTCCCTGGGATTTAATTTTTTAAACAAACATTACTGTAACTGCTGGATAGGACGAGGCAGTTTGTTTTCGTGGCCAGCTAGGACCTGGACCTTACTGTGCTCGATTTTTATTTGTGGGGAAGAATAAAAGATATTGTTTTTGAAACACGCTCTACTGTCCCAGAAAATATGGTTGAACGAATTCGAAATGCTATATCCAGCATTTTCAGAGCTGAAATTGAAGTCGCCGTATTACACACCCGGCGTACACTCAATCTTTGCATTGAGAACGACGGAAGACATTTCGAACATTTGTAAAGAAAGTTTGTCATGATTACTTTTTAAGACTTATGTTTCGTATCGTTAACTCTTTCGTACTGTTAGTGGTCCAATAGTGCTACTGTTTTATTGTTACAGCAAATAATAAAAAATAACATGAAATTATTTTTGCATAATAGATATTAGTAGTTAATTTCATAATTATTAAATGGATAAACGATTTAGTTTCGCTTCCAAAGACTTTGTTACTCCACAATAACATTTGATTTATGGCTAATATTATTTGTCAATTGAAAAACAGGTTATTTCGTAATAACTCAAAAAGATATCACACTGCGGTTTTCGCTATAATTTAGGTACTTTTCTCCTCTTGAAAACCACTCCTTAAAAAGCATATCATTCCATTTAATTTTTCCGGGAAAATCTCTAAAACTGAACCTTCTTTAAATAACGCCCTCTAGTTCGTGTAAGACAAATGAATGGCCCCCCAAAAAAGTCAGCATTTGAAAGAGCTTTAAATTCTCTTTCAAGCGAGTTCCCACTTTAATTATTTATCATCTTCCCCCACCCTTACTGTTGAAGATACGACAAAAAACTATAAACCAAACTGATGCAGAATTAGTCAAGCTGTTTGTTGGCCTTATTAAAGTGGTACCTAATACTGGGTATTTTTAGAGAAAATTAGTTTTTATTACTTGTTATAGTAATTTTGCCATCTTGCGGCAGTTTTAGAAACTTAAAAATATTTTCTAGCGATTTCTCTTTAGTTATGAAATTTGTTTACGCGACGCTGTAGCATCTATAGTTTCCCATATATCGTACCTCGCCGCCCTTAGTGGGGCACCCGGTATAACTATTTTAAAATACCATCTGAAGCTTAACGTGCACGAGCAATTGGAAGACTAGAAGAAGGTTGTTCCCTTATAGAGCCGATTTAGGCGTCTGCAAAAGTTACATTAATTAACTAAAGAAAATTTTAAAAATTCAAACCATTCAATATAGGAAATCTTACCGAAGGTACACGGGCAATTGAAAGAAAAGAAGTTAGCGGCTGTGTAATGCACTCACGCTCACCCTGTATACATAAATTCGTCAGTAAAATGTCTCCCTTGACTGGGAGCATTAAAGTAACTGGCACAATGTGCCTCGTATGGCTCCTCGACTGTTGCGTAAATATCTATTTTGCAATAAAAAATCAAAAACGTCGGTCGCTCGCTTAAAGAAAAGAATTACAAAATACATTTTTTATATCAATAATTATGACATTGAATGAATTTGGAAGTTATTATAAAAACAGTTTAATAAATGAAATATTCGTGTCATCCTCTATTTTATCTTATAATAGACTACAATTGATAGTGGCAGTTTACTTATACGTAGAATACGTAAGTCACGAAATAACGACGGGGATAATTTAAAACGGGTACGTATTTGAATAATAAATGCATTTCATATTGCTCACATAAACGAAATCGAAAATAATATTCTTAGTTTAAATGTTCTGATCAAATTTAAATTATTTTTTTATCTTCCTTATTAGAATATTTTGTATATAATTTATGACAAATTTCATCACAAATTTGATTATATCAGTCAACTAAATTCTCCAAAACTATAAGTTTATAAAATTATAATGTCAATTTTTGACATCACATCAATTTTACATGAAGCGATCTTTAGTTTCCTTGGGGTATATTTATGCCGAAATTTCATGATTTACCACAAAAATAATATATTAATAAAAAAAGTACAGAAAATGTATTGGCACAGTGACCGAAAATCTACTAGAAGAAAAAGAGGGTGGAAAGATTAAAGTTTTCAAAATTAAAATAAATCACAATTTACGTACCATATTGAAGATCGCTTATAGAAGTATGATCTGAAATTAAAAAATAAATAAATTTTAAACAATTCATTGCATGTCTATACTGCAGTGTTACGGATTTTTACAGTTATACAAAGAGTACATATACATTTTACTTGCGATGTGACATATACGCGACTATGAAGGAAAAAATAGTAAAGCTCAGCAAAGTCTCGGGTAGTGGCCCTAATAATTACCATAGCACCAGTAGTTGCCACCTAGGCACAAATTGTTCAATAATAAGAAATTATTTGATAATTTCGAATAAGTATCGCCATCTATTGAAGTTTTGTTGTATTATCTCTACCTCCACCGCGTAACGTTGACTGTAAAACATGTTTTGTGACTATAAGTACAATCAGAACGGGTTGTACTGCTACATAATCCATTTGTGTGTACACGGTTACGATTTTCCTTAAGGTAAGTAGTAATTTTTTTTCGTAATAATTCAATTATTTTGGATTTCTCAGCTAAAATCGTTTACCCAACCGAAATAGTTAAGCTCCTCCCGCTAAATTTTGGCCAATGTAACAAGCGACCAGTTTTACACCAACAAAATTATAAAAACCGGGAAATTGAAATGTCACTTTGTCAAGACTAAATTACAAAGCGTCATGTTTTTAGTATTGGCACTTTAACAAACAGCAGAAGTTTCAAATTATTCAAGTATTGCGGGAATTTTTGGGGAGGTGCTTAACTATTTCTGTTCGGTAAACGGAGTATAGTGTTTTGTTGACAGCTATTGTAAATACATTAAAGCAACTGGTATTAATCCCTAAATAAAAAAAAAACAAAAGATACAAAATATCATCAATTATTGGGTTAAAAAATTAGTTATTTGTATTATAAGTAAAGAAAAGTATCATTTTTCTTTACGAATGATCTTTCTAATCGAGGCGCAGCCGAGATTAGAAACGTGGTTAGTAAAGAAAAAGCTACTTTTCTTTAAAAACAATACATAAAATTTTGTCGGACACTAAATGGAAATGGATTACATTTTATAAGAAATTATTTAAAAAATAATTGAGGAGCGCGAGAATCAAATTGCCGTTTCCATCACTGCAGCAACTAAACAAAAATAGGTAAACAAAAATTGTGTCAAGTGTTATCGCGTGAAAATGGAAATAAATAATGAAAATCGGCACCCTGAAATATCGGCATTAGCGCTTGAAGCTGTTGCTGGTTTATTACCCTTAAAATCATGAGATAAATATGAGAATACCGACAATATTTTCAATTCTTGGAGGACTTCAAAGAATATAAAGGATATCGACGAAGAAGTTATGCCTGCTTTTTTTATGAAAAGGTTAGTTTTTCTGAATATTATTCTTAGTTTTATCTTTATATTTGACATTGAGAGTGAAAGAAAACGTCGATATATCGAATTATGGGAAGTTACAGTTATATTTAAAGCGCCAAAGTGAGGAATATGAAGCAAAAAAATCAAAAATTCTATCGCAGAATGTGTCAAAATTTTTGACAGAAGCGCCTGACGATACCTTTCTTATGACTAAAGTGGCGTTAATTTTCGGTGAGTAGTATGGGGCATGTAGTAAGGAGCTAAGAAAGTTAAATGTGAAGGATATCGAGGATACCGGCTCTATTTTGGTTATCACCCTCCATGACACTAAGACAAGAAAGAAGCGTATATTCACCGTTAAGACGGAAAGAGAGGAATTAATGAGATTGAGTTCTACAGGAGATATGTAAGCTTGCGTACAAAACATATCAATCCCTCAAGATTGTTCATATTTTATATGAACAATAAATGTACAGTGCAACCTATGGGGATCCACAGTTTCTACAAGATGCCGAAGAAAATTAATCATTATCTGAAATTACCCAACCCAGACGGTTGCACTGGGCACTGCATATGTCGAACGTCAACTACTTTACGTGCTGAGGGTGGAGCGGATATCAGGATGCTCAAAAATCATGGAGGATGGCGGTCAAACACGACTACATACAATATATAGAAGAAAGCAATAAAGTGGCGACTTCGAAAATGATTTTTAATGAGCAATCATCATCAAACAGTGGATGCCAGAATCCGTCTGATGTTGTCCTAGAACGAACTGAATTACAGTTGGCTCCTGCATGTAGCGATTCATCATTTTCTACGTCAAACGGAGTTCATCAGGAGGTTTTATCAAAATCGTCACTAGCATTTAATGATTTACAGTGAAAACATTGTACAAGCATAAGTTTTTCTAACGTTAATACTTACGTTTAATATTTATTCCAATAAATAATTAATAATTCTTTATAAAGAAATGGTTACTATAAAACAATGGTTGCTATAAAGAAAAGAGATACTTTTCTTTGCGATTTGTAATAAAGAAACATGCTCCATTTCCATTGAGTATCCGAAAAACGTCTTTTCCTAATAAATACCATGTTTTGGCAACTACTAGAGAAAAATCATTTTTGAGATTATCAGTGTTTTATGTCCTTAAATTATGACTATTATCATCCTAAAGCTACTACATGTTAAAAATAGGATGATAATTACAGGATTTTATGTTGGCAACTATTGGTTTTCTGATAAAAACTGCTTGTAAAAAAATACATTAGAAATTGTTTTCAGAATATAGACAGATCTAAGAAAAGATTCTTTTTCTAATATACAGAAGAAGATCTTTCAAAAGCAATTAACGAAGTTAAAAATGAAAAGAAAACAGTAAATTCTATCGCTAAAGAATATGGCATTCCAAGAAAAATGCTGAGAACCAAAGTTGCAGGTACAACTCTCCTCTTCAAAGGGAAATGGGTCCAGCCACCAAATTAAGTGTCAGTGAAAAAATTTCTTTCTGTAGTTACGTCGAGATAGTGGCAAAAATATTTTAAAGCAAAGGATGCAGAGAAAAGAGAAAAGCAACTTGACAAATGGAATAGCAAGAAAAAAAATGTTGAAAACTCAACAAAAGACAAAAAGGAAAAAAGACTACAGAAAATCGAATCTTCTGATTCAAGTTCAGATGATACTATAAGTTACCATGATTCTTCAGATGAAGAGTTTGATCAGGAAAAAGGGAGTGAAGAAGAAAAAGAAATCAAAGGTGATGTCCAAACAGAAAAATACTATGCTGTCTTTTGTGATGAAATGTATTTTATTGGTAGAGTGGTTAATATCGCTAATGGGGATATGCTCTTATAAAATGTCTGAAGGAAGTAACAGAAAATAATTTTGTTTGGCCACAAAGAGATGATGTTGACCTAGTTAACAAAAAATATCTTTTTTATGGTCCAATCTCCCTTAACTGAAACGAACCATTTTCTGTGGATAATGTGGTGCACCATAAAATTCGAAGTGCAATTTAAGTCAAAACTCAAATAAGAATTGCTTTTGTTATTAAAGATAACCTTTGATATTTTTCTATTAAATTCATATTTTTATATCTGTGTTTAGTTCCTTGAAATAAATAATAAGTATAAAATAACACTGGATTTTTATGTTTGACGACTACTGGGTATCAACTTGGCAATTTCAGGAGAAAATTGGAAAATACTGGTGTTTTTCACAAGATGTTAAAAAAAATTTTCTTCAAAAATAAATTTCAGTGTATACCAATTGTTTGTAACGGTTTTAGACGGTACACTAATTTTTGAATGTAAGTAAAAATGATTGCATAGAAAATTTTATGCTTTCAAATATTAGCAAATCCCTTTGCCTTAAAGTTGGCAATTACTGGTGCCACTACCCTACAATAGTATCGGAGTTTCGAGAAAACGACGATTTATGAAGAATTTGCAAGAGGTTATGGATTATTTAGTTGCGATCTCCAGGCTAAAACAGAATTCGCTACAAAACGGTTAAAACGCTGAATAACAACCGAACTGCTCAAAGTATTTGCTTGTACATTAAACGTAGAAAAAAGTTCAACGGTGAGCACCCTAAAAAAACTAGCAAAAGTTGTTTCACGTATTGTGAAATTCATTAATGTACAGCCGTTTATTTAGAGAGCTTGAAAACCGTTCTTCATCACTGCAAAAAAATAAAATAAAATTTCGAGTGGTTGAATGCCAAAACAGGCTAGAACAAATTGATGAAAATGTGTACGCGGAAAAGTGATTCCACGCCCGATAGGTGGCAAACTCAACATAAAATTTTATTTATTATACGTATATTACTTGTGTAAACCTTAAGTCTGCTAAATTCTTATATGCTGATAAATTTGACATAATATGCTACTGTTGCAGCAGTATGATCTTGAGAATCTAAGAATACCATTTAGTTTATTCAAAGCAATTTTTTTTTGACCAATATCATTTGTATTTCACATTTGTATACTGATCTTATATTTTTTTGAACAGAATGAATTAATATTTATTTTGTCTTGTAGAACGTACGTAATTATTAGATAATAGCGTGAGCGACTGTATCCATCTAATTAATAGCAATGTACTTTTTAATTATTTATTCTTTATAAAAATGATTCAAACAAAAATATAACTTTTAGAAATGATTTGGTATTGCGTAACTTAGAAACGGCGACTAAGAGAGGCAAATTGACGACTGCTAATTTTTCCAATTTCCCGACATGCATTTCATGTTTCACTTTTACTCCATTTATAATTTATTTAAAGTGTTTTTTTTTCTAAACCGTACGACAAAACAAATACTATTAAACGTACACTATTACCTAATACATTCATTCAGGAAAAACCGAAGCAGGCTCGAACAAATTGGTGAAAGTATGTACTTGGGAAAGTTATTCCGACGCCCGATAGATAAAGTTATACTTTATTTATATTATATTTTATTTACATAGAGGCCTAGCTATAAGTTTGATTCTTACTTGTTGAGAAACTTAGAATATGCGATACTTTTGTAGTAGTATCTTGAGAAACCATGCTGTTTAAAAATACAATGAAGTGCATTTAAATAAATTCTTTCTGGTCAATATCTTTTGTGTTCTATAATTGGATACTGATTTTCTATTTTTCAACAGAATGAACAAATATTTATTTTATATTGTAGAACTAAAGTCTGTTCAGAAACGAAGCGAAGGAATAAATTAAAATAGTTCATTTATTTTACATATAGGCGGTACACGATTTTGTATTAAGTACTTAATAGATTTCTTAAACTAGTTTTAAGATATACCGCTCCCATACTGTAGCGTTACAACGCCTGTAGATAATCCTTCTAAAAAAGTCTATCGTCCACTGGTTATATTTTTGTCTTGCCACATTTTTTCCACGATATAACCTTCATTTACCCACGTTTCGTCTAAATAACTAATTTTCTCGCCTTCAGAACGTAATTTAGAGATATTTCGCAGGTAATTTCTTCTCCAACACACAATTTCTTCCTTATCAATGAGAGCTGATTTTCTATTCATTTTTTCCCATGAAAAATTCAATTCATGCAAAAGTTTCCACAACATTGATTGGATATACCAACTTCCTCTTTCGCAACTGACAGAATTTTATTTAATGTGGGTATTTATTTTTAAAATAAATCGAATGCACTATTCTTCTAATTGTAGTTTTCACATATTCGGATATTTCTGGTTTATTTCTACCATGACATAAACTAGGCTCACGCACAAAAACTTGTCTTCACGTAAAAATCTGAATATTGTTGTTTTTCCAGTGCCTATCATATGTGAACACTTTTAAACTGTCTATTCAACTTTTTTCAATGGATTATGACATTTCAAATAATTATACTCATTGATCACAATCATTTTTTCGTTGACAGAAGGCGCACACATCTTCACGCGTTTCATTGGAATAAATTTAGGACTCGACGCCATTACTATTAAACTCAATACACCTTATGATATACAGGGAAATGGCGTGTACAACGTTTAAGCAGAGATTCCTCGGTCAAAAATAAGGCGATCCGGGTAAACATACCTATATCCAAAGTTGCTTCGTTTTGCCGTTAGACAGCGTCAAAGTTTTTAAAATAATTTCGTTTTTTCGAAATAATTTCTAAACGCTTCAACCTATTTTAACTAAATTTGGGAAACAGAGTTGTACACATAAATTGACATAATTTGACGTAAATGGGAACTTTTTTCGATACGTAGAAAATGAAAAAATCTACATGCTGTCCAAAAAAAGATGTATTTTCATACCCCTGTGGATATCACTTTCATTTTTTTTGTACTAATAGGTCATTTTGTTTACAAACTTTTGTACTCCTCTAAAATGTTGGTCAGATGTAGAATTTCGTCGCAAAAAATAATTTACTCAACCCTACATTTAACCATTGCCTGCTTACTCGGAAGGAAAGGGGAGATAGAAAATGCACATATTACATGTTTTAGTTTCAATAAAAATTTAAATTTTCAATCACAATTATGGATGTTTAACGCAATAAATTATTATGATAATTGTTCAAAATGTTCTCCGTTTTTTTGAATGAATTAATTTAGCTTTTCAATACGGAAACTGTAAGTAACCACTTAAAATTATTAGTAGTTAGTACTACTTTTAAACTTAATTTCGTCATTGGTGTCCTTTCTTCTTATGGTCAGTGCCCGTTTTTAAATTTTAATTTTAGATAACGTTGGCTAGAAAAGAAATGTTTTACAAGCCAAGGCGTAGCCAAAATCGTGTAAATTAGTGTTTTAAAAGTAAAATTTGATTAAAACAGTACTTATTTAAGTAAAAGGTAAATTAATTCATTCAGAAAAACGAAGAACATTTTGAACAATTATAATAATTTATTGCATTAAACCAATTACAAATTTGTAGTTTTAGTTAGCCAAAAAATATTTTCTAAATTCCTATAAGTCTGAATCAGTAATTATAACTTAACACCAATAATGTTTTTATTAAAATTTGGCTATAATTTAGACAACTAATGGAAATAATGAACGATTAATTACCTACTGTTACAACAAATGTTCAAAATGGCCACCATTTTGTTGTACACATGCGTTAATTCTACGTTGAAAATTAAATTGTACCCCTCGTAGTGTAGCGGGATTCCGAAGGGCGTTGGCAACAATTAAAATGCAGCGATATAAATCTTCCTCGCTTTCAATAGGAGAGGAGTAAATTTTTGTTTTCATGGCATTCCGTAAAAAAAATCACAGGACGTTAGATCCGGTGATTGTGCTGGCCATTTTCCTCAACTCTATCTAAAATTTGTTCCTCCATATCTACTGTTCGTGTAGTACACTGACGTCAAAAATCAGAAGATCGTGACTTTAAACTATCATTCTCACGAAGACGTCTAGAAATGTTTTCAGAGGTTTGGTGATGCGGCACTATACGGTTAGGAAACCTTTCCCTGTAAACTCTTAACACTCTCGCGACTATTACATTCACAAAACCCATAAACTAACAACATATCTACTTGTTCGGCATATGAATAAACAAAATTCATGATGACTCCGAGATAAACCGTAAGAAGAAAAATACTAAATGCTAAACGGAGTTCAGTTTAAATGACACTAAAGTAATAAACTCCATTTTTACTGGCCAAATTAATCACAGCCAACTTTTAATAAAAACATTAAGAGTGTTAAGTTACAATTACTGATTCAGACTTGTACGAATTTAGAAAATATTTTATTTGCTACGGTCTTGATTTATAAAACATTTCTTTTCTAGCCAACGTTATCTAAATTGAAAATTTGTAAAGAACTTTCTAAAAACATGCACTGACCATAAGAAGAAAAGACTAACTACCAATAATTGTAAGTAGTTACTTAAAGTTTCCGCATTGAAAAGCTAAATTGATCCATTCAAAAAAACGGCAACATTTTGAACAAGTATCATAATAATTTATTGCGTTAAACATCCATAATTGGGATTGAAAATTTAAATTTTTATTGAAACTGAAACATGTTCGTGTAATTTGTGTATTTACTTTCTCCTGCTTTCCTTCTGAGTAAGCAGACAATGATTAAATGTAGGATTGAGTAAATTATTTTTTTGCGACAAAACTGCAGGTTGTTCCATTTTCGTATGTTTTACGGGGTATCTCGCTTATTTTTTAGGTTAGAACCTTGCGGTTTTCGCGATACCGTGCTACTTTTTAATGAAACCAAAGGTGCACTAATCAAATTTGCCATAGCCAACTTAGTTTTTGTGCTACAGGGTGATTTTGGAAAAATTGCATTTTCAGTCATCCCCTGTAACTCTGCTATTGTCAGACATATTAAAAAAGTAAAAACTGATATTTGTAGATTTTTTTACGTAGAATCCAATGGCGTGCTCAGATTTTCTTTAGAGGTCACAGTTTTTGAGATATTCATATAACCTTTTTTTTATGGGACACCCTATATATTTTTTTTAAATCTTTTTCCCCTTGCCAAGAGCTTTTCAAAAATATAGCATAGTCTATATTTATTTTTATAAATAACGTGACAAAATGATTTTTTTCTATAATTTACATTGATAATAGTGGATAGCCGTGGGTAACCATGGTAACGCAAAAACAAAATAATTAACGTTCTGCCATTACTTAGGTATTTGATTTTTGAAGTTTCTGCTTCTCTCAAATTACTCCTGGTTACATTTTCCCAAATTTAGTGTTGATATTTATTCTTATTCGTTGTTTTTGTTTATTGTTAACGTTCTTGTTGTTGTTGTTGTTGTTGTTTAATTATTTTTTAATATGGCTCGGAACCAAAAATTTGAAAACTGAGAAATATGATATGAATACCTACTTCATATTATCTAATGAAAACGCAGACCAGGCCTTAGAACTCTATCTGAACAGGTCAGATAATCTTTACCTTAGAATTTGTATTTATTTTATATACCTATTTTGTCATATAGATATCCCGAAAGAAGACAACCCGACAGAAGAATATTTCAAAAATTCAAATTTAATCTTTGCCAACATGGATGTTTTGACAAACCTCGACCCCGAGTTTACAACAAAGAGAACGAGGAATCAGAGATCAACGTTTTAGCAGTTGTTCAAGCCACTCCTGAAACCTCGTGCAGGAAAATAGATGAAGAGACCGATGTGTCTAAAACAACAGTATAAAGGATTTAAAAAAAAACATAAATTCAAACCCTACAAGTATAAACTTGTCTGCGCCCTGGTGATGCTGAACGTAGATTGGAGTTCTGCAATTGGTTTATAAATATGAAAACTCAGGACAATAATTTTGAAAAAAAAATAATTTGGTCAGACGAGGCACATTTCACAAGTTCGGGAATTCTTATTAGACACAACTCGCGGTTTTGGAGTCAAGTAAACACCCACGTGATTTTTCCTAGAAAGCGTCAAGGTAGGTTCGGATTTAATGTCTCCTGCTTTATTTTCAACCAAAAAATAGTTTAAAAGATTTATGAAGAAAACCTAAACTCTAATGGGTACTTACAAATTCTACAAGAAAAAACTATGAACATTTTAGAAGATATTCCACTGGCTCAACTGAACGATATATTCTTCCAGCAGGATGGGGCTCCAGCCCACAATGCTAGAATAATACAAAACTGGCTAAATGAACGTTTCCCCAGGAGATGGATTGGAACAAATGGGCCTGTTCGATGGCCACCATGATCACCGGATCTCTCGGTTTTGGTTTTTTTTTGTGGAGGTATTTAAAGAACAAAATTTATTCAAGGCAATATGCCAACATGCAACAATTAAAAATTGCAACGGAAAATGCTTTTGCAGAATTACGAAGACAATTATTTATTTTGGAAAATGCTATTAAAAGAATTTGTAAACTTTGTGAAACTTGTAGGAGACATAATGGTCTGCAATTTGAACAATATTTGTGATGAATTAATTATTTTGTTTTTTATCAATGTAAATTATAGAAAAAAATCATTTTGTCACATTATTTATAAAAATAAATATAGGCTATGCTATATTTTTGAAAAGATCTTGGCAAGGGGAAAAAGATTTAAAAAAAAATATATAGGGTGTCCCATTAAAAAAAAAGTAGGTTATGTCAATATCTCAAAAACTGTGACCTCTAAAGAAAATCTGAGTATCGCCACTGGATTCTACGTAAAAAATCTACAAATATCAGTTTTTACTTTTTTAATATGTCTGACAATAACAGAGTTACAGGGGATGACTGAAAATGCAATTTTTCCAAAATCACCCTGTAGCAAAAAAACTAAGATGGCTATGGCAAATTTGATTAGTGCATCTTTGGTTTCATTAAAAAGTAGCACGGTGTCGCGAAAACCGCAAGGTTCTAACCTAAAAAATAAGCGAGATACCCCGTAAAACATACGAAAATGGGACAACCTGTACATCTGACCAACATTTTAGAGGAGTACAAAAAGTTTGTAAACAAAATGACCTATTAGTGCAAAAAAATGAATGTTTACAGGAGGAGGAGTCTTTTTTTGGACACCGTGTAGAATTTTTTCATTTTCTACCTATCGAAAAAAGTTCCCATTTACGTCAAATTATGACCATTTATGTTACAATTCTGTTTCCAAAATTTAATTAAAATCGATTGAAGCGTTTAGAAATTATTTCGAAAAAACGAAATTATTTTGAAAACTTTGATGGTCTATATCGAATATAGGTATGTTTACACGGATCGCCTTATTTTTGACCAAGGAATCTCTGGTTAAACGTTATACACATCATTTCCACCCTGTATAACAATAATCATAACTTAGGTACGCTATCGTTATATTTATATATATATAATTTTTGTGTGAAATTACCGTTGTTCGCATATTTCTCCCCTAATTATATCATTAACAACACATTACAATCTATTCAAGTGTGATTCCAAATACAGTACATACTTTCTTGTTCAATTAATAGTAATTAATTAGTTTAAAATTAGTAAAATGTGGTCGATAATGGTATTAGCAATTTATGATATATACGGAGTTGACAATCCAAACAATCAATAATTACCTAATCAACTATGAAATTATTTTAATCCAAAAACAGAAAAATTATATTACAAATAAATAATATCTAATCAATATTACTTCAGTTTTATATATTTTATCATAAAACAACCCAACGCCACTGGAATCTGCCAAACATGGTGATTTATTCCTTCGCTTCGTTTCTGGACAGATTATACGTAATTATGTCCAATCACTTAATAATGGTTTAGAACAAATGTAGATTAACATTACTGTTATTTTAATAAAATATGTATTGGTATAGTGTCATTTATAGGCGTCTTTGAGCTAATCTTAAATGTTTTGAAGAGTTTATAGACACTTTAGATATGATGTATTTGGAAACAGATAGTTTAATAGTGACTCGGGACATCAACATCAATCTGTTGCAGGCCAACAGCCGCGAATCGTTGTATTTTCAGTCAATTTTATCTAATTATAATTTAAGATAAATTCTTACAAATCCAAATAGAAACACTTGCAACAGTAGCCCTCTTCTAGATGTAATGTGTGTAAGTAATAATCTGCAGGTAAAACACTTTAATACTTACGATTTATTAAATATTTTCAACCATTTGCTTGTTTACCCAAGTTTCTTCTAAAGGTAAAACATTTACAAATCTTAAACAAATTGATTCAATGCCGAAAATGTGTTGTGGAACCATATATTTCAAATTTAAGACATTAATGAAAAAGTAAAAATTTTAACCGATTATTTACTCGACCTATTTAATAATCATGCTACTGACAACATAAAATGGAAATCCAACCAAAAGATCTCCTCCCTACATCACATTCACTATTAATCATTCGTCTATTCCACAGTCTACGATTGATACGTTTAATCTTAAACCCACTTTTACATCAGAATTTAACTTTCAAAGCGTAACTGCACAAGTCATTTATAACGCTGTTAGGACTATCACGACCAAAAGTACTGGTAACGATGGCATTAATATTTTTATGCTTAACCTTGTATTGCCCTTTTGTTGTAAGATATTAACGCACATCATTAAAGCATTGTTCAATACAGGTATCTTCCCACACGAATGCAAATCTGCGACAGTTATTCCTATTGCAAAAACGAATATCGCGTCAAATCTTTCGGATATACGCCCTATCAGTATGCTTCCGATACTCTCGAAGGTAAATAAAAAAATTACATTTAAGCAATTCTGGACAATAGCAAATCTCTGCCTACTTTTCAATCAGGTTATCGATTCAGTTATAGCACTTAAACGGCACTATTAATGGTATTCAACGTCATTTCTCAATACATGGACTGCTCTACTATTAACTTCCTTGCTTTACTCGATCAAACCAAGGCTTTAGATTTTGTCAATTTTGGCTTGCTCATTTTAAGGCTCGAATCCATAGGTTGCCGCTCTGATGCATGTAGATGGTTTCATAGTTACTTATACAACAGAACGCAGCGTGTGTTATACAAAAATGAAATATCGTCCCTTCAAGAAACCGTCTCAGGTGTATCACAAGGCAGCATATTAGGGCCTCTGCTATTTTCAGTCTTAACTTCAGACCTTCGGTCTGTTATAAATCATTCCGACTACCACATGTACGTCGACGATCTTCAGTTATACATTTCCGGTGAGCTAAGTGACATCTCCAGTACTACACCTAAACTCAACGCCTATCTAGGGTGTATTTCGCACTAGTGTACTGAAAATGGACTACGCCTCCATCCTGACAAAACAGTTGCTATGTGCACATGTAAGAAAAACCTAAGAAATTTTATTAATCTTGAACATCAGCAAATACAAGCTAACAATGTCTCAATTAAATGGGTTGAATATACAAGAAATTTGGGCCTTAACCTTGATCAAGATTTCGATTTTTCTCATCACGTCAATTTTGTTGTTGGTACCGGTATCTCTAAACTAAAGTCTTTATATAACCTCAAGCATGATTTAGATCAGAGAACCAAGTTAATGATAGTGCAATCGGTAATATACCCTCATATCGACTACTGCTCTTCTGTGTATTAATATTTTCTCACAGAAACTAATAAAATGAAGAAACAAAAATTACAAAATACGTTCTGTACAACCTATTTCATATAAGGAACGCATTTCGCCTATCTATCAACAACTAAAGGAACTTAAACCAAAGAAAAGAGTATTTTACCAAACAACCACTGCTTTATGGAAACTTTCTCATACAAACTCACCTGATTATTTACATGATCTGTTAATCAAACGTATAATGTTACATGATATAAATATAAGGCACATGACCTATCATATACCTGAGCACCGAAACCAAATGTAAAGGTTGTTTTTCATATATAGCACCTTATGTGATGAACATTATGCTTAAATACTTACATTATAGCTTATCTAAATTTGAAAAGGTTTTAAACAAGATGCTGTTAAATGCTGTTCAACTTTAAATTCATGCTTACTGTTTTTCTTTACGTCCTGACAATGAATATAGTAGATATATTTGAATTATTAATTTTTAGTTGAACTTGGTGTTTTTCGTTTATCTGTCAATTAATAATTTAAGTTGGATTTGGGTTTTTCATTTCTCAGAATGTATAGTTAATTTTATCATAGCTGCATTTAATCTTTAATTTTAATTAGGTGGAATGGAAGATCGACTCCGTCGAATTCTATCCTTTTCTGCATTACCAACTAATTAACTAGTTTAATTTTATGTGTTTGTTTTTATGTATTAGTAATTATGCACAATAAAATTAATTATTATTATTATTAAGCGATGGAATTGTAAATTATAATTTCTATAAACATGATTTGTGTTCAGTAAATAGTCAGCGGCGAATAAGATACGCAAATTGACCATGGATAGTTATTCTAATTTCACTCCATATTTTCAGTTTCACTTTTACTTCATTCATAAGTTAGTTGAAGTGTTTGTTCATCTAAACTGTATGATAATCAAATACTATTAAACGTAAAAGAGAAATGACCACATTTACTGAACAAGATCAATAATATACATGAAATAAGTTTAAGTGCGTCCTTAAGTGCTTTTGGATTTATATCATCCCCTATTGTTATCTACAACAACTTACACTACTCTCCAAAATAAATCTATATCAAATAATTAGAGCTTCTAAAATTATAGAATATATACTAATTAATTAAACGACACTAACTGGATCAGTTTCTATGTACAACCTATCATTCGCAGGTTCATGACTGAATGAAAAATAGGAGATTACTACAATTACAAGCAATATTTAACAGATAATTAAAGCTTGGGATATGGTAAACAGAACATTCTCAACCCTCAATATGAATAGAATAAATTTAACTTTTTGAACCGTATTACGAATTATAATGATGTGCAAGCCTTCAAACACCGTATCAAAATGTTATCCCTTTCCTGCTCAATATCTAGTGCTTTAGCCGCGCGGCTTCGCAAATTGCACAAAAAATATCAAATAACAAATTTAACAAAACGTAAATCAGGTTATACTGTTGGTGCAATGTTATGTTATCGAAACCTAGTACTGCGACTGTGACGTCTGTCTGTTCGGTAGCCTGTCCGCCTGGTCCTTCGTCCGCAATCAACAACAGCTCTGTGAAACTCCGTTTTGAATGATATTTTGTGATGTTTATTTTAAAGTATATCATTTCAATTAATGGTGGACTAAAATATGTGACTGATATATTACTTTTTAAAACCCATTATGTATAGTTGTATACATTTATACAAATTCTAAGACCAATGAACAATAAGATAAATATATAAACTTTTTGCAAAGGTTAAGAAAAATAGTGTAGGTTATGGTAAAACGTCTCCCCGTCGAAACCCCACCTCCTTCCTAACCATTCACACATTTTTACTCCTGTAGGTCCGGGAGGTCAAAACGAAGCGGAAGGCACCTCTCTCTCCTCGAAATCGGCCTACCATTTCGGAGATATCACCAAAACACGCGGCTCTCCTCACATATAGACGACCAACGACCTCCGTCAAACGCCCCTTCCAACTTTCCCCGACATTCCGTTCCAAAGATACTGCCTAATTATTGTTCAAGGCAAAATAATAATGCGAAAGCTTTGGTTCTCAAGATTAGCTTGGTACGATGAACTTCCTTCTGGGTGTTATTATAAGTGGCAGAAAGTTCTACATGAATTGTCAGTTTTAGAAAACTTTGGTTTGGAATTTTGTCAAAACGAAAGAAAGACCAGCTGACATACTATCGTAAAGTGATAATCCAAACAAATGATGTGAATTAGCATTATGGTCTAACGGCCCTCAGTGGCTAGTAGATAGAGATCTTATGTCATACAGTTTAGAGGAAGTTTACGACGTTCCGGAAATTAAGCTTAAGTTGGTACAGATCGGTAAAACCGTTTCGAAAGTTTACCTCCGCCGTTGACCCGTGCCTGTGTCGCCGTTAATTTTTTAAACTATTATCATGTAGTGAGGACAATAATGGTAATTGTTATCGAAACATTTAAATTTGTATAAAACATATAAAATATATTAATTATGATTAAATATCAAAATTTATTAATTATGATAATATATATATTATTTTGTATGGATTACAATTAGCTTAATACAAATACAATGTACAATTTCCTTATCACCTCTTATAGAATTGCCAATTTCAGAGTCGTCATAAATACTTAATAAAGCATTGTAAATACTTCCCAATTGATACCTTACGGGTTTTAGAGCTTCCACTCGACGTTCCCAACGAGTATCACTCAGTGGTCTTAATAATTATGAGCCATAATAATACGGCCCATCTAAAGGTTGACGAAGCAAAAAACAAGTACATTTTTTGAAGTATATTAAAAACAATTGCGGCTTCTTAGAACGCCTTTACCATATCGTTGACGACTAAATTTAAAGGGCCGCTCTTATTCTAGATTGTACCCCTAATTTATCATCTCTCATAATGGCCCCGTTGTCGTAAGCCCGGCCTTTCATATCCTGTAAATTTAACCCCAATTTTGTAAATTTTCAATTATTATATTTGCAAGTCTTTGTCATGTCGATCTCTCAACTGGAAGAAAGGCTAAAAGGCTTTTTTGCACTTCCGAGACTAAAGTACAAACTTCAGTCCCTTGTAACAGGGACCAAAGTGTCTCTTTTAATCCCTAGGGACATAAAATAACGTTTCAAATCCCTAAGGACTATTAGTAGGTACCTAGATTTGTGTTTTTGACAAAAATAAAGCAATATTTCATTATCAATCTTTATTAATTGAATTAACACTATAAGTGATATATTATTACAACTAATGAAACTAAATGCACTATTATTTGCACTTGATGATAAGAGAATATTAGAGGAAAGTGAAAAGATGTCATGTTCTTTAGGTGTCATTCATTTTCTTATCGATAAAACTCTGTGAAGTCATGATTAGTTTCAAAACTTAAAATGACATTGGATTGAAAAATTTTCTTGGCACCGTTTCTAAGGCGTTACCGACCACGTAATACGCATAGCAACATGTTCATATAACAAACTCGTCAAAATGATTATTTGCGTTATTGTTTAAATTTACATTAGTGGGAAGTGCAAAAAATAGCGTATATGCCGCAGGACTAAAGTGACATTTTATCCCTTAAGTGATTATTGACCCTCGGGCTCTACGAGCCCTCTGGCAATAAACTTCACTTGCGGGATAAAAACTCTCACTTTAGTCCCTTGCTGTATAATATAGGATTATTAATCTTAATGATATCATTGAGGTAAGATTTGTCAAAAGACACATATCTAACTAAAAATATCATTTAATCTGTCTTACTGACATCAGTAGTACATTCTAGAATAATGCAATAGTACTTAGATTGCTTAATTACGTCCATAATATGTGATTTAATATGTGAATGCAAAAGATAAATAAGTTCGTTTTGGATATCTTTAGCTTCCCGTTTTTTTTAAGCACTGTGCGAACATGCTCTTTCATTATTGGATCAAATTCAGTAATTGAATGATTTGTGAAAAACTTCTATTATTAAAATCATAAAGTTTGTCGATGGTACCCCTAATGGCTAAACAATTTTGAGCTAGCATTTTTACTGTTGACACAATACGTAGAAGCACATCATACCAATAATTTATCTCTACAGCAATAAGCCTTTCTGACTCATTGTCAATAGTTTTATAATCGCTGACCAAAGTCAATCCAAGACATTTGGAATTTAATGTAATTTTTTGATGACCATTGTTTCCTTTAAAGTGCCAATGAGGTGCCTCCAACGTGTAAATCCTTCAGTAGAAAAAGAACTAAAGAGTTTACATGAAAAATAATACACACAGATTTTTTAATGAAATAAACTAACCAGTTGCGCAGTACTTTTTGTCTATTTTCAATGTTTTCGTATACTAATGCGCATTGAATTTTCGACCGGTGTTGTCAACTGGATACTTACTGTCCTTTAATGGTTTAGGTAGCCCTTCTTTTACTAAAAAATCTTTCAGCGTCTGAGAAGCTACGTGGCCAAGACCCTGGATCGCATTCTAAGATAACCAGAGGTTGTGTATTTTCTTTAGTCCCGGAGTAGTGTCATTGTCGGTTACCACATAGCTTCTTGTGTCCATTTAACATTTTAAAATATACAAAAAATTATTAACAAAGTATTTTAATGCTAAAGTCAGTAGCTCCATT
Organism: Vesta saturnalis; assembly: GCA_036346205.1. Lineage (NCBI taxonomy): Eukaryota > Metazoa > Arthropoda > Insecta > Coleoptera > Lampyridae > Vesta > Vesta saturnalis. The sequence continues at coordinate 1,178,626 of JARFJB010000834.1, forward strand.
ATGTGTAACATAAGGAAACCACTGATACTTTAAACTGTATCCTTGCCTTTTGTAAAACTCCCACCTCTAGGAGATAATTTTTTCATTTGATGTAATTGTTTAGTTCTTTGCAAGCTTAAAAGTGGAGGAGGAAATACGTTTTGAATATTTTTTGAAATAAAAAATTATTATTATTAGGTGTGCGCGGGTGTAACTTCACCTGTTACGAATTCTGTCACGCGTCAATATTTACAGATCAAAATTAACTTATCAATCGATACACATTACAAATTTAAAATTTTCTATATTCGTAAACAAAGAATTTGCTACCTAAAATTTAAAATTTTGATAACTGTTTTAACAAAATCATCATTTAAATAATAGGAAAATGGACTTCATCCTGAATAATTAAAAAAATAGAAAGCGAACGACACCTCTCTGCTCGAAATCGGACCTACCATTCCGGAGATATCACCAAAACACGCGGCTCCCCTCATATAGACGACCAACGACCTCCGTCAAACGCCCCTTCCAACTTTCCCCGACATTCCATTCCAAAGATACTGCCTACCAATCCAGCAACGCCAGTGTAGTGTGCCGTAAATGACGTTTTCGTAATACGCGCATATTATCTCAAATTATTAAGGTTTTTGATCTACCGTTTTAGAAAACATTGGTTTGGCATTATGTCGAAACGAAAGAAAACCCAGCTGACATACTGTCACAAGGTGCTAATCCAAAGAAATTATGTGAGTTAGCATTATGGTCGAACGGCCCTCAGTTACTAGTAGATAGGGATATTATGTTATACAGTTTAGAGGAAGTTTTTGACGTTCCGGAAATTAAGCTTAAGTTGGTCCAAATCGGTAAAACCGTTTCGAAAGTTTACCTCCGCTGCTGACGAGTGCCTGTGTCGCTGTAGAAGTAATTTTTTTTTAAACTGCTATCATGTAGTGAGGACAATAATGGTAATTGTTATCGGAAAATTTAAATTTGTGTAAAACATAAATAATAATACATGGACTCTAAAACAAAATATATTAATTATGATTATTATATTATTTTGTATGGGATAAACTCATGCAGATCGACTATTACATTTGGTTGATGATGATTAGATATTTAGTCAACCTCCATTACCATTCATTATTGTTTGTATTCGTTTGTAAACGTTCCTATTTCTTTATTCGCAATAAGAATTGTTTCACTGATATTACATGTCATATTCAATGATCATACTGAAATTCTAAGTGCAGAGTCAGATTTTCTTTTAATGGTAAATTTTGAAATATGAAATTAGTCAACAATTTTCATTTTAAAACTTATTCTTCCAAATTCAAATTTTGAACGTAACCTCATTTGAAAATTTAAGTTGATTTCGGATAACCATAACCTGAAATATTATGAATACATGGTTTTAAAGTTAAAACAAAGCTGTTTTTGTAGCATCTTAGTTAGGGTAAAAACCAAAAGGTAAGTAACTCGAATAATGAGTTCTGAGCGAGTGGAGATTTTATAAAAGTGAGTGGGTTGCAGGAATGTTTACACAAATCACCTCTAAGATGTATCGTTCATAGTTCAGTTGACATTTATTGCAATCAGGTGGTGCCCCGTTCACAAATTTTATTTTTACACCCTGAAGTAAATAGTTTTTACATAAGAGAAATGAATCTAACTCTCATGCCGCTGACCACTGATCATGCTGATCATTTGGTCCGTTATAGTATTAGATTATCTTTTATTTTTAAATTATTACCATTAATGTTCTCAAGTTGTTTTATGGTAAACATATCGTTATTGTAATTGGCACAATATGAAGGAACTTAATAACTTCTCAATAAGTTAAATTATAAGGACGGTTTTGGTTGATGTTTTGTTTTAGTCAACAATCTTCCACACTATCGATTGGTTAGGAATTCTTTTTTCACCGCACTTGACGTAACATTTGCTAACATAACATAACATTCACTCACACCTCCTCTCACCCTAACACATGCCCGGCTACCGTTGTATACTACCCTTATTCCGTTTATTAGACCTTTATTTACGCCATATTCATTTAATATTTCAATATAATATTTCTCCCTGTTCACTCTGTCGTATGCTTTCTCCAGATCACCAGGCACACAGTACAGCTCCCATTTTACATGTAAACACTTTTCGATCACATGATGGAGAGCAACCATCTGATTAACACATGCTCTCCCTGGCATAAAGCCACCCTATACATCACAAACCTTAGTTTGTGTAGTTTCTTGTACTCAATCAATCAGTATTCTTCCAAATACTTTACCAGGTACACTGATCAAACTTATTCCTCTGTAGTTCTTGAAATCACTCTTGTTCTCCTTGCCCCTATAGAGTGGTACAATGATCGCGCTTTCCAATACTTGGGCACTTTTCCACACTTAAGGCATACATTGAATAATTCACACAATCTTCGTATAAGCTTCGCACTTTCACACTTTAGCATTTCACCAGTGATTTTATCTACGCCTGCTCCTTTACCACTTTTTAACCTTCCACCGTTGTCTCTACCTCATTTATACGAATATCTTAATTCACCATTCCTTCTACATTCTCCTTATTTAACCCTTCCGTCTTACTTTCCTCACTATTGTACAGTTTTCCGAAATAATCTTGGCAGCATTTTACCACTTCACAATCGCCCCACACTGTTTCATTGCTCGTATTCATCAATCCTGCAGCGTTCTGTTTTGGTCCACGTTTTGTATTTGTTAAAAGGTTCCAACAATCTTATTATCTGTTCCTCAAAATCATGCTGGTTTATGTGTCTTAAATATCATTTCAATTTGTGAAACCTGTTCTCTAAACGTCTTATTTATGTTGACGAAGTAAGTTTAACGCGTTTTTAAAAGAACACTGATACATTAGCGTTGTATGACATAATCAAACCTTATATGGCCGAAGTGAGCTGAATCCAAATTTGAAATAACATACAGGTTGTCCCATTTAAAAAAAATATGTATGGTTCACCCCGTATCAATTAAACATCCTGTATAACCTAAAATAATTTTAAAATATACGCGTCAGCTTTTTCTACTACACTTCAAAATTTTGCTCTCCTATTCCATCAAATAAGGGAGGTATAGCTCGCGGACGCAAGTTTGGGACACCCTGTATTATCATCCTTATGTACCTTGTTGTACGTAAAAAAATGTACCCTTTCTAAGTCTGCAATAAAAAATGGGGGTTGACATTTAAAAAACGTCGAGGACGTCATATCTTTTTCTTGAACGCAACTTTTCACTTTCGTAAAAATTTGATTATAATACATTATGACGGAATCTAATGTTTCTTCCTAAACATTCAATTTAATTAATTACAGTATCATTTAGAAACTACTATAAAGGACTAATGTTGTTTTAAGACTATAAACTACACAGTCATGATTAAGCCATTCTGACCTAATAACAAATTGAAATTTGTGTTCTACAGCTATACTGTTGTTACGAAATTTAATTATTCTATAGCAAATGTAACTTGTTGTTTATGGCTTTATTCTAAAATTAATTTAACAAAATATTATAGTACATGAACGATAATTCAAACTCCCATGTTTGTTTTTGATATAAATAACAACAGTCATGATTAAATTTCCTAAATACAAACAAAATATTGGAACAGTATATTTCAGATTTTCCTAGTGTGAACATGTTTTTTTAAAAATGAGGTTAATAATTTTGCAAAGTTCCAAGTAGCAGTGAAGAATTATTCCAGTTGTGGCAGTTTCAAAATCCGAAATAAAAAGAATGCAGTTTTCGATTCAGTGTGACGTTTTAAAAAGTTAATAGTTATTTCTTCGCTATTCGATCATTTATCACAATCAATCCAATAATCATAATTTAATAAAAATAAAATAACTGACACATTTGCGACATTTAAAAAAATATAATCTAGCATCCGATGTGCACTATGGTCACCAATATATCAACAAACAATTCAATTACTCAAAATTAAAATGAATGAATCAGAAACTGAAGAAATTCAAGATTTGTCGGAGATAGAATCGAGTGCTAATGCAGCTGGAGCTTCCCCGCTACTGGAAAAATCGAGGATTCGGTATGAACGAATATACAGTAGCTTTAAAGAGTGGTGTATTGGCAAACAAATTAAAGAAATTGACGAAACTGTGTTTCTAGCGTATTTTCATGATAGAGCGTCCCTTCTGAAGTCTACAGCTAGTTTATGGAGTGAATTTTCAATGTTGAAATTAACAACCTGGGTTCTTGAACACCTTGATATGACGAAATTTAAGCAGGTAAATATCACTTTTACAAAATTAATGTGTAATTAATGTCCATATATTTGCAGTTAATAGCATTTCTTACTAGTAGTTGTAACTGTGTGACAAACAGTCAACTAGTTTAAGATTCTTGAAAAATACATCAAATTACGGCCAAATAATTTTGAAGGCTATAGCCAGGGATAATACCTATGAAAATAGCAAAATTGCTCAATATAGAAGATTTCAAAAATTATACTGGTCATACTTTTAGGATGGAAATCCTCTACATTTGCAGAGGGGTATGTGAGAGACACGTTAAATAATAAAATAGAAACAGCCAATAGAATTTCGTATAGAATCACTGAAAGTTCATCTCGAGGGCCTGTCGTTAAAGACAACATAACAAACGGCAGTATAATTGGCATAGCCGACCATGCCATAAACGATGGTGTTAATGATGTACATGGTGTTATTTCTGTCTCAAATAACACCAATAATGAGATAACTAAACATACAAATTTTGTAAACACCTCATTTTAATATACAAAATTGCTCTAATTGTACAATTACTATTAATATTAATAAATAAACGTGTTCTAATTAGTTGATTATTTATACCGTAAAGGCGGGAGCACCTTACGCGGTAAGTGACCTGCCGCGGAATGTAGGCACTTGGTTATTTAAGTTTCCGTAACTGTCGACTTTTTGACAATGTAATGACAATTTACCAAAGTGGTAGCGAGAAAAATATTTTGACGGTATGTTAATTTAAAAATAAATAGGTTAAATTTGAACAAAATATCTTAGAATTTAGTAACAAATTTAACAACTTAATACTTAATTATAGCTCCTCCGTTCTTCTCTATCAGTGATGTTTTAATGACATTGATAGAAATATTTTTGATAGGTATTGTCAAGTAGACAGATGGCAAATAGAACCGAATTTACAATTTCCCCCTTTTTTTTAATTCAGCCGTAATTTATAAATCTGACATAACCTAAAAACCTTACACATACTTTTTATCAGTAAATAGAAAAGTTAAATAATTAACTTTGAAGTTCCCTAAATAATTTTTAATTTATACGCATCAACAGCTACATTGTCACCAAGTTTATGTCAATACTGTTAACACTATTACCAACATAAACCCACTATCTAATTTAGTTACACAATTGCGTACATTTCGTGACTAGCTACGGTCGTGTGTGAAATTTTGAGCTCGACTTTCTTCTTTAGTTGTACAGGGTGTCCCAACGATAGAGTAAAGTAGGTTTATGCTTAACTAGAATTATTTGTGTAAATATTGTATGGACCATGGGGCAGAGGTAAGAAGTGTGCATTTTTTTAAAATATAGGAAGTTATACAGGGTGTGCCAGAAAAGCAGGACGTGAAAAAGTATAATTTTTTTAAATAGAACACCCCGTATTTGATTTAAGTTTTTAATTCTACGTGTCCATACAAACATATCTTGTCATACAAAAGATTGGCTGAAAGTTTTTAGTTCTTGAGATATTCGTGTTTAAAGATTATTATGGTCATTTTCGTGGGGTTGATGAATGGGCAATTGTTCAGTTATTTCACAATAAAAAAAATTGATATTTCGTGTGAAAAATGAGTGATGTTATACTAACGTTTAGACCGAGTAGTATTTCTAATTTTCTCAACAGGGTGTTTGTTATAACCATTCAAATTTGAAAATTCTCAAATTAAAAAAAATCAGTTTTTTTTAATTGCACACCCATTTCATTTTATTCGGGATTAAAAAATCTATCATTTTTGTCAAATATATCCCATATCTATATTTGATAGTTTTCGAGGAATTTCGATTTTTCTCACTAGCTACGTTACATACGATACTATAACATTATTGTGGATCGTGGTAGCCATGGAAAACAATTGCGACGAAATAAAACAAACCACCTAACCGAGAATAGTAACAGTTTTTATTAATGAGAAACAGTAATTCAATAATTATTCAACATTGCGTCTTAGTAAATGCTCAAATAGATGGCCTTCTTGCTGAATACACATATTGAGCCTTTTTCTCATGTTCTGTCTCACTTCGGATAACATAAGAGGGGCCACTGTGCGATAAGCTTCGCGAATTCTATTTTTCATGTCCTCCCTTGTTGTAGGTTTAATAATATACACCCGATCTTTTATGTATCCCCATAGGAAAAAATCCAGTGGAGTTAAATCGCATGACCTGGGTGGCCATAATATAAAGCCATTACGTCCTATCCATTTCTCCGGGTATTGCTGGTTCAAGAATTCCCTTACGTCCCGATAAAAATGTGGAGGTGCACCATCCTGTTGCAACCACATATTTAGTCGTCCTTCTAAATTGATATCCTCAAGTAACACAGGCAATTCTTCACGTAAGCAATGCAAATAGCTGCGGCCCGTTAATGGATCATCAAAAAAATAGGGACCGATAATTTGGTCATTAAGTATACGACACCATACATTTAGTGACCAATGATTTTGGTTTTGAACTTCTCGCAGCCAAAATGGATTATCAATGGCGTAATAGTGCATATTATGCCGATTTCCAGCCCCATTACTTTTAAACGTCGCCTCATCGGAAAACATTATGGAGCACAAAAAGTTGTTATTTAATTGCAGCCGTTGATTAATGATACTGCAGAATTCAATTCGTCTTGCAAAATCCTCTTCTCGCAATTCTTGATGAAGCTCAATGTGATAGGGATGGTACTTATACTTCAGCGTTGTTCGATTCACGTTTGATTTGGAGGTATCACATATCGTCGCTAATGTTCTAGAACTCACTTGGGGATTTTCTTGAATATTTAATAATATTTCAAGTTCTTTTTCTTCATTAGCTGCCCTTTTATTAACAACTTTACGTTTGAAGTATTTAACATTACCGCTAGAATCAAATCTATCCATCAAATTTTCCAAGCCAACAGTAGTAGGTATTCGACGTTCAGGAAATTTCATTTTGTAGATTCGTTGTGCCAATAAAGGGTTTATTCAGCCTCGCCCAACACGTATATCAATCAATTAATTCATTTGTCGAATAATCCATAATTGATACAAGAATTGATAAAAGTTAAATGCGAAAACGACAAATTTAATATGTGATTTATTTTGACAAGTAGGAAACCTTTGTATCTTAGTAACGCAATTATTATTTTCCATGGCTACCAAGATCCATGCAATGCAATGTTATCGAAAATAAAGTAGCTAGTGTGAAAAATCGAAATTACTCGAAAACTATCAAAGATAGATATAGGATATATTTGACAAAATGATAGATTTTTAATCCCGAATAAAATGAAATAAAAATATATAGGTGTGCAATTAAAAAACTGATTTTTTTAATTTGAGAATTTTCAAATTTGAATGGTTATAACAAACACCCTGTTGAGAAAATTAGAAATACTACTCGGTCTAAACGTTAGTATAATATCACTCATTTTTCACACGAAATATCAATTTTTTATTGTGAAATAACGGAACAATTGCCCATTCATCAACCCCACGAAAATGACCATAATAATCTTTAAACGCGAATATCTCAAGAACTAAAACTTTCAGCCACTTTTGTATGACAAAATATGTTTGTATGGACACGTAGAATTAAAACTAAATCAAATACGGTGTTCTATTTAAAAAATTATACTTTTCACGTCCTGCTTTTCTGGCACACCCTGTATAACTTCCAATATTTTAAAAAAATGTACACTTCTTACCTCTACCCCATGGTCCATACAATATTTACACAAATAATTCTAGTTAAGCATAAACTTACTTTACTCTATCGTTGGGACACCCTGTACAAATATTAGCTTAAAGACAATTTTTATAATTATTTATTAGAATTTTCGAGCTTATACTGAATTCGCAAGTCTGTTTGTAGAAATCAATAATACATTGCTTTTTAATTAATCTCTAGTAACAACGTCCTTACTTGATATTACAGGTTTCAGAGTTTAATTTTTTGTAACTTTTATAAACTTCGACTCTTGAATCAGTACATAACCGTATCATAGCATCTCATAGTCGTATGTTTTAGTACTGGTATTTAGGTTTGCATTGTTAAATTACGTAATGTGTGGCGTTATATGCAAGCATTTAAAAACTGCTGCATTGTGGGTGGTATATCTTAGAAAGGTATGAAAATTAAAATTCAGTATTATAGTTTTAAATAATTAATTTATGTAACCAAACATACTAGAATATTTATGGTATTTCTAATACGTAGCAACGTTATGATAGAGGCCTTGATACAACTAGTATGGTCTTTACCCCGTTCGAGGCTTCGACAGCTCACCCTGTAGAGATGATAATGCTTCACCGTTAGTTTGATCGTGCGTTATATAATCTGATTTTCGTGCTTTTAGACGTATAATTATGGTATGAAACGGTCAAACTCAAATAAGTGCAGTAATAATATTATACAAGGTGAAAATCTTTTAATATTGTTTGTTTCATTAATATTTCATTCCTTTTGATATTTACTGAAGTGATGTGCGAGTTTATTTGAAGGTTTTGCTTTTGAATTTGATTTTATATTTCAACTTTGTTCTCCATTCCAGTGAAATGCTAAATTTATAGAACTAGTAAGAGCATTTGAGTAGCGTTTTGTTATTAAGTTTGTTAATATAGTCTTTAAAATGAATGATTTTCAATTTAGGCTTAACGCTTATATTTATATTCCATAACAGGGTATATGTCTTTGTGGTTCACATGGCATTTAAGCTAGAAAGTTGTAATTATCCAGTGTTGTCACAGCGAGCGGCGAATTAAGAAAGATATTGAGTTATACCTGCAACAAAAAGAGATAGGACTAGGTACGTCATGTTGGAGCGGAGCGAAAATAATTTCGCTTAAAATGGTTAACCAGTGACACTCAAACTACTACGTTTATCTTTAAAACTATATAAATGCATTTATAACATTACATTAAATGGCTTATAATTCTATTCCGTATATTATTACCTAAAAACTGCTTACCCTTGCTTATATTAAACTCACTAAATTATCATTTTCATACATAATACCATAAGTGCAAGGAAATTATTGTATAATTTAATGTCTAATCACGAGTGCTTAATAAAGTCGATTCGTGCAAGAATGTTTTTTGAGTTTTATCAAGTGCAAGTGTTGGACATTTTTGAGAAATTATACAATAATTTCTTTCGCACGAATGTATTGCATTTCAAAAGCTAAAAATTATATATTCAATTAAGCTGTCATTTACATTGTGCCAGTAACATTTAATTTTTGATATTTGACAGGGCCATACAAAAATGTAATAGGTAATTGGTATAAAATCATAGAAATGCAATTGTCAGTAAATACATAAATTTTAATCTCTAATTTGAAGATTAAAAATACTTTAATTATTTAGAAAAACAAAAATAATATTAAAATGTAACATAACTTGATCTATGTACAGGGTGTCCTATTTTCGATGTAATTGGGGGTTTTTAGGTATTTCTCAAATAGATAGAGTAAAATCATGGTCGGGACCCTTGGACCGATTTTTGAAACAAATTTAATAATCTAAAGAACATTTCAATATCTCGACTCGAGTTTGGGAAATATAGGGTGTTTTTCGTTTTATGCCGTTTTCTTTAAAATCCCATAACTTTTTTGTTTGTGAATATTTAAAATTTTGGCAAAAACTTCTTTTGTGCCTTTTTTTTATGTGCAATTTAGTGGCCTACTGATTTTTTTCTAACTTAATTTGTTTCCGAGTTACAGATCAAAGTTGCATTTTTTTTAATGGTAACCGTAGTTGGCTATGACTCCATTAATTAGAGATTTCTTTTAGCTTTCTGAAAATATATAGTTTCATATATTTATCTCTGTAAATAAGAAAATTATAAACGATTTTTTGAAAAACACCTCTTGATCAAATCACTTATGTATAGTATAGTTTCACATATTCAAAAGGAAGTATATTACTATGCGCAGAACTTATTTTAAAACTAGATAAAAATGTCCTCATAGTATTTTATGCCATATTAAAAACTTATTGATTTAGAAAAAAATAACAACATTTTTATTTTATAACAGTTTTTTCTTATTTTAGGTATTGTTCAAACTGATGTCCATCAGCGCGAAATACACTCAATAGCCTTAATGAAATGAATAGATGTATGCCTTAAATCTTCAAATGCTGCCCTGGTTGAATTGACCAATTGTTCGTATCTTTCGTGGCGAGTATGATATATTTTATTTTTTAAAAATCCCCACAAAAATAAATCCAGTATTGAAAGATCTGGAGATCTTGCTGGCCACTGAATAGGTCCGTTATTGCCAATCCATTGATTGTTAAAGTTTCGGTTTAAGTAATCTCGGACTAAAACAGTATTATGACTAGGCGCACCATCTTGTTGAAAATAAACATTTACCATCTGCGCTAATGGAATTTCATCTAGCAGTTGTGGAAGACAAATGTTTAATATTTCCATATACCTCTCGCCGTTAAGGTTGCCGTTAAAAATGTGTTAAACAAATCTACCCCCAAAATAAAGCATGATACATTAAAACCAAATCTACCTTGATTTTGGCGTGCTAATGTTACAAAATTGTTATTTTTTGACCAATATCGATTGTTGTTGCGATTAAAAATTCCTGCACTCATAATATGACTCTCATCAGACCAAATGATATTACGCCCAAAATTCCTATTTTGTCTAATCTGTTCTAAATAACAATTACAAAAAATAATTCGCCGTTCTAAGTCACCATCATTAAGGGCTGAATTACTCTTTTTTTTGTACGGAGTATAATTATATTTTTTTAAGATTTTTTGTACTCTTGATTTAGATACGCCAACTTCTGTTTCTATTTGTCGGCAGGAGGTATTAGGATTTTCTTCAACTCTTGCTAAAACAAGTTATTTCGTCGTCTTGTTGGTTCATTTTTGTATAATTTTTGATCCTAAGCTTCTCAAAAGATCCATAAGTTAATAAATGTCTGGCGAATATATTCTTGTTGGAATGTCTTCGTTCAGGGAATCTTCAATAAAGTAGCTTTATTATTTTGCGTTTTTATAAATACTAGCATTATTAAAGTATTAAACGCACAACCTACCTATTAAAATATGCCTCTGCAGCTTGGTCTGCATTAAAATTACACTGATAGTATATGCCAATCATATCTAACTTTTAAAAATTTTCATACTTCGTATTATTGACAGCCATCACAACAAAAGTTATTAACTTGAACAATTTATTATTTAAGCAAAGCTTTGAAACAATAAATCTAATCACATTTACGTTTCCACCATTTATTTATATGAAACTGCGTGAAATGTCAAATAACTAGCAACGAATGCGTGCAGTAAACAAAGGTTCATAGATGACTTGATCAAAAGGTATTTTTCAAAAAATCGTTTATAATTTTCTTATTTACCGAGATAAATATATGAAACTATATATTTTCAGAAAGCTAAAAGAAATCTCTAATTAATGGAGTCATAGCCAACTACGGTTACCATTAAAAAAAATGCAACTTTGATCTGTAACTCGGAAACAAATTAAGTTAGAAAAAAATTGATTTTGGATTTTAAAGAAAACGGCATAAAACGAAAAACACCCTATATTTCCCAAACGAGTCGAGATATTGAAATGTTCTTTAGATTATTAAATTTGTTTCAAAAATCGGTCCAAGGGTCCCGACCATGATTTTACTCTATCTATTTGGGAAATACCTAAAAGCCCCAATTACATCGAAAATAAGACACCCTGTACATACACAAAAATAATATTTATTCTGCACTGTAACATTTTTCATCCACGTCTTCTGAATCACTATCATTTATCGAAATTATTAATGGCTGTAATCTGAGTATGAAATGTCCGTGTTCGCGAGTGATGTGCTTTTCACATTTATGCAGCTTAGCAAGATACAAAAGATCTATTTTAAAACTTGTTTCCGCAACAGCAATATTTTTCATTTTAAACCACTTTTGCAACTCTTCCTTTTTCCATGAAATAGGTAGCACGTGATTGGTATGATGCGTTGTCAATTAAAGATGGTTCTTGTAGACTAGTCATCTCTCAATGCTGCTCCATGCGATCGTGGTAATCACATAATTTGGAGTGCGTGGAGAATATTGAACTGCTATTTTCAAGGAAACCATCTTGATTTTCGGCGAGTTATGTGATGAACCTTTTACCATTAGACCTGTTCTGTGTCCTTAAGAGAATACCCACGTTTCATCAAGAAATACAACTGGTACAGGTGATGATGATTGCATATTATGGACGTACTTTATTAAAAACTTTAATCTTGCAGATGCAATATTTCCTTTCTCGCACAACGCTCGCCGATTGCAATTTATTTCAAATTTGTATCTAAATATTACTCAATATTTTTCTTACGGTTGGCAGAGATTTTACTAGTAACTCTTTTTAATGTAACTACTTCGTTTTGAGCGTATTTCTCATAAATGATTTCTCGTATAGCATGTTTATCATCTGTTTTAAACTTCTTACGAGGTTTCTGGACAACTTTAGGTAACGGAAGGTCCCATATCTTACTCTCGATGATCTTATTTAATGTAGGCACATTGATCTTTAAAGCTTTGGCTGTTCTTCCTTGCACAACCTCAACGTTATGCAATGGTTATCTTTTTCTCGACAGAAGTATTCGTACATATTAACTATCCTCGCCACCAATGAATGGACCTGCGTCATCACTTACAATAGTACGAGTTAATATTAAAAAACTGATTCAAGTTATTTCCGTAATTTCTTTTAATCACTTACTCTGTTCCGAGATGGCGGTAGTGCAGTTACTGGTTTTCAAATGATTATGCTGTTTATTGCAATGAATATTAACCAAGAAATATGAAGAAATCGTCATTGGTTTATTGTAAAATTTACACCGTAAAAGAAAACGTTTACTTTTTTGAAAATAAGAAAAAAAATTGTTCATTATAATTAACATATTAATATAAAAAACCGTAGAACTACAAGGTGTACATTTGAGTTTTTTTTATTACTGTTACCATTGTTGCACATTCTTTCCAATTCTCGACACTGTTACGCTGTAAAAATAAACTTGTAGTACCAAATTTTTAGTCACTACCTTGTATCGGAACTTTCAGAATAGTTCCTCACATTAACCAACATCTCATCAACTATAAGTCCAACACTTCGTCACGTTTGCACCACTGCTTTATAGTATTTTCTGTATGCTGCACACAATTAGACCAAACAGTTCGGTTACATTGCTTCGTTTCACATTGCAATAACATTTTCGTCTTCATAACCATCTCTTCCAATGTTTATACCGTAGTACTATTTTGCAATTGTATCAAATTCACAATGATGCGTGGCAATCGTAACACTTAATAGCCATAGCTTCTAATTATTTCATCTACCCCATACCTTTTCTCTATTTGCCGAGATTTAATAAGTGAATAAAGTACAGTTTTGAATAGTGTGGTTTCATAACTAATATTTTTTTGTGTTGACCACGAAATCTTCTTAGACTTTGTCCAGGATGATGTTGGTACCTTCTCAACTAACATTGAGAATACCGTGCATTGTCCATAATAATTAATGAAGGCTTTTCTAAATTATTTAAGAAATGCTCAATAAGCCATTTTTTAAACAGATCTCCATTCATTTTACCATGCTAATCTTCTTTTAATGATTTTGAAGCAAATAATAGGGATGCAGTCTCTATAAATCCTGTGGTGCAACCCGCATTAATAACAATAAAGTATTTACCATCATAGCCCTGAGGCTTCTGTAGACTTTTTACTATTTGTCTTCGACTAGTTGAATTGATCTCTTGAATGTACCGTTTGAGAAAATGAGGGCATTTCTGCTATATTATGTTTTACCTATAAAGCTCTACGATTAGACTTTTTTGAACTTGAATCCTAATGTGTGTAATGTACGATTTAAACTTCTATAACTTAATAAAATATGACTATCACGGAGTTCAGCATTTAAAGCTCCAACTGTGACATGCTTTTCTGCAAATGAAAGCATCTCAGAGGTGGGAATATGTATACGTTAGATTGTACTCACTTTCTGCATACCTGTTGTACACTGTATTCCTAATTTTGGATGGTTCTGGCAGATCGTTTGATTTGGTTTTTTTACAAGGTCGTTTTACCTGGACTAGATAAAATTGGATTAGATCTACTGCAAGACTTAATATTCTTCAGTGTGGCCACAGATATACCCAGAGCTATAATTTTGCGATTACAATAGTTAAATAAAAATAAATATTACCTACCTCTTGAATACAAGATAGTGAGGTTGTGTGTTAAAATTACGTCGTCAGTCAAATTAAAATTAAAATGCATGTTAAGCAATAACGAGTATTTCATTTCTCTTTTCATTGTATGAAACTATTCAATGACATATGACATATGACATATGTCAAGTATGTTACAAGCTCTTAGCAAAGTTCATTTCAAAGCTTTCCGGGTATTTTGAAATTGAAAACACAAACGTACAGCCGCAACTAAATATGAATGGAATTCGTCTAGAATGTAAATTAAATAGGTATTCTTCTACCAATTGTCTGACAATAACATTAAGATCACGTTATTAAAGATCATACCTAATTTCATAGTTTGTATTTGATAATAAGCAACTTATAATTAATAACATATTTATGAAATTCCATTCGTGCGCGAGTCGACTTTATCAAGCACTCGTGATTAGATATAAACATATCCAATAATTTCCTTGCACTTATGATATTAAGTATATAGGAAAATGATAACTTGGCGAGTTTAACATAAGTAAGGGCAAGCAGTTGGAAGGTAATAATGTACTTGATAGAACTATAAACCATTAAATATAATTATTATAAGTTCAAAAGTAAATATGTAATTAAAAATTATTGTTTATTTTATTAATACATAAATACAAAGTTTACCTCGAGTAGGATTTGAACCTACGACCTGAACTTAGAGTATTCCACCAAAGTAGAAGTCGTAGGTTCAAATCCTACTCGAGGTAAACTTTTTATTTATGTATTTAATAAAATTAATAATAATTTTTAATTCATTCAATATAATGTTATAATTGTATTTGTATTGTTTTAAAAATAAACCTAGCAGTTTGAGTGTCACTGCTTAACCATTTTAAGTGGAATTATCGATGAGTAATGAAAGTTACATTTCATTGCTCAATGGAATTAACGAAGAGCGTTTTTCTTAATTCACCGTCTGCGGTAACAAAAACTGCATAACTAAAACTTCCTAATTTAAATACCACGTCTTAGAACGACAAAAACACATATTCTGCTGTGTAAACATACCAGCTAAGCCCAAATTGAAAATCATTCATTTTAAAAACTATAACTATCAAATTTGTGACGGAGGGAGAATTATAACAGCCTTCACCGATGTTTGAAACTGTGAAGTTCAAGCGTTCTTAATATTGAGTATTAAAGCGAAGTTGAGTTTTTAAAAAGAGGGATGAACTAGACGAGAGGTGCTATTTACGTCACTAAACCAATTTTAACTAAAACGGGTCATATTCCTTCAAACTAACTTATTTTTGAAAAATTATAATAACTTATTAATACGCAATTCCTTACAATACGCCAAAATTTAGGAAATTTTTAGGCACATTTACACAGCTATAGTTTCATAAAGTAGTCAACATTTTTGCATGGACATAGGGTTATTGGCGAGGCTGCGATAAGCGCCAGCGCATCATTGATACAAAAATTCTTTGCCTTAAAATGTAGGTCAAGTTCGGTAATGAGCACAATCTAACCAGTGGCGGTGAATTTTTGGGGGCTTAGAAAATTAAAAAAATCATTGCTTCAAATTTTAAAATTAAAAAAAAACAAACCTTCTTATATAATTTCAAAACAAAAAAATAACCAGTGGCGCACCGTTTTTAGGACGCAAAATTAAGCATTTTTAATTTTAAAAACCGATTTTCGGGTATTGGGGGATTATCGTGTTTAAAACCGAAGACTCAAATTCAGGTATTGCGGGCTTGGAAGTTGAATATTACAAATTTTTGGTCAAAATTTGTTTACATATATGAGAAAGCATTATGGCAGATAATTTAGCAGCGGTTTTATACCCATATATTACGTTAAACCTATTATATTACATTGTAAGTCTGTGTAACTTAATAAAATGCTCGAACCACTATTGTGATGGGACAAATCCTTGTTCACGGTTTCGGTCATAACGGTGCCTAGGCTTACTAGCGAATCTGTTTGCAACAAAACAATTTAAAATTTAATCAATAACACAATTTTTTATGATATTTATTAATAAACTAAACTCATACAAAAACCGAAATTCTGATCAGTGTTGATGACTGACCAGAAGATTTAAAAATTGGCCTGTGACTGACCTATGACTGGTCGTCAAAGGAATAACTTTAATAAGTTTATTTTTATATGAGCTTCAAAGTAATACCAAATACATTGGTTATTATAGCACGCGTTTATATAAGTAAAAAAGATCAAAACTGACATGAACCTATCTAAAAAACTAAAAAAACAACTAGATGAAAAAAGTAGTAGGTAACATATACAGGGTCGGTCTTTGGGAGCTGATCCTATGAGTATCTGCTAAACCAAACTTACTATAATTTTGAAAATTTGGTGACAGGGTAATGATGTTAGGGCTAACTCATCTAAAATATTTTCACGTTCGTACCACTTCCGGTTATACCGGAAGTCGGTACTTAGTCGCTTATTTTAAACGGAACACCCCGTATATTAATACATTTTTGGATTCTATGTCGAATTTTAAGGTAGGTTTGTTAAATAAACTAGATACGAAATTTCAGTCGTTTAAAAAAAACATTTTTCCAAAAAAATTGGCAGATGCGGTCTTAGTAATAACTCGTTAATTGTTCTGTTTCTGTCAAATAATTTGAGTAAAACTTTGTGGTGTTGTAGGCAAAGGTTTATTGCAACAGTCTGCAAAAAATGACATTTGTATTTTTCATAAAAATAAAATTATGAATGTCTAAACTTGACTATCAAAAAATGCAAGTTACTCAAAAAAATCAAATGGAAACCCTTATTTTTTATTCCTCAGATCGATTTAACGTCAAAAATTAAGGTAAGTTTGTTTAAAACTTTATTTGCCTAAACATAACAGTTTCATACTTATTATCAAAAAAGTCCCAATTTTAAAATTTGTGATAAAAATGAGCTACATACTTAAATCTAGTATTCCTTGTTCGTGGTCACCATGGAAACCAAATAATTGAGAATTGAAATAAAGAAAAATATTTGAATAAGTTACTGCAAAAAATTATAAAATTGATAATTTTGTGATTCAAAAGTCATTTTTTTCAAATTCGATATACAACATAAGTGTACAAATTTAATGCTTTATGAGTAAATCGAAAAAACTGCTTTTTACTGAGGAGGTGGTAACTACATACTTATCAGTGCATTCTTACACGATAAAGTCGCTTATTTAGTATTTCTTGTTCGTGATCAAATGTAAATTAATTTACAATAAATGTTCAAAATGTTGCCCGTTAGACGCAAGACATTGTTGAACCCGTCTTATAACGGCTTCATTTGTAATTGTAGCCTTTTGAATTTCTTGTGGAGAAAGAGAATTGAAGGCATTTTGCACTCTTGCAATGCAATCTTCTTTAGTCGTTAGTGGTGTAGCATAAACAATATTTTTTATTCGACCCCTAAGATAAAAATCCATGGAAAGGGACCATTATTGACAAACCAACGATCTTCAAAAATTTCATAAAGCTTCATGGAAACAGCGTTAGTGTTGTGAGGGGGCGCACCGTCTTGTTGGTACCATAAATTTTCCCTTTCTAGATTTAATCGGGGTTGAATTCGAGTGTTTAATATCTCAAGATAATTTTCTCCTAGAAATTAAATTTGTAATCATAAATCGCATCAACTATTTTAAACCTCTCAAATTTTCGTTGTAAGAATACACGTCAAAGATTTCGTTATTCCGAATAGCACAAAATACGTTGAAATTCCAAATTTCCTGAAAATGGAATTCGCGAATCGGATTGCTATTTTCGTTATTCCAGTAATGTGAGTTTCGGCGATTAAATATGTCATTTTTCGTAAATTTAGATTCGGCCGTCCATATGATATTAGTGAAAAAATTAGGAATTTCTTGTATTTTGAGCAAAATTGTTTCACAAAATTCAATACGTTTCAAGAAATCCGCTTCTTTCAAATGTTGAACTAATTGTAAACAGTATGGTCTAAACTTATCTTTCTTAAGAATTCTTCTGATAGTTCTTGGTGTTAAGCCAATATCTGTTTTCGCGTCGTTTATGGAATTACAAGGATAGGCACGGAAATATCCTAAAGTTATAACTTCATTCTGTTCGTTATCAATAGCAGTTTTTTTGTGAGGCGTAGAGTGTTTAAATGTGCCAAACTGTTCCAAATTTTGAACCACACGTCCATCTGCTGATGGTCGGGGGCGCTCAGGATAGCGTTCGATAAATGTTCTTACTGTTCATTTTACAACTCTATGATATTCTCCGTGAATTAAAATTAAATTCAAATAATCTGTATTAGAATTTCAAGTCGAGCCATTTCATCAAGAAAAACACAAACTGTCAACAATTTTATTAAATTATTGACTACAAAAGAAAAACAAAATAAATAAGCATCTTTACCGTGTAATAATGCGCTGAGAAGTATGTATTATTTCCGCAGTAAAAAGTAGTTTTTTTCGATTTACTCATAAAGTATTAAATTTTTACTTATGCTGTATATCGACTTTGAAAAAATAACTTTTGAATCACAAAATTATCAATTTTTATAATTTTTTGCAGTAACTTTTTCAAATATTTTTCTTTATTTCAATTCTCAATTATTTGGTTTCCATGGTGACCACGAACAAGGAATACTAGATTTAAGTATGTAGCTCATTTTGATCACAAATTTTAAAATTGGGACTTTTTTGATAATAAGTATGAAACTGTTACCTTTAGGCAAATAAAGTTTTAAACAAACTTACCTTAATTTTTGACGTTAAATCGATCTGAGTAATAAAAAATAGGGGTTTCCATTTGATTTTTTTGAGTAACTTGCATTTTTTGATAGTCAAGTTTAGACATTCATAATTTTATTTTTATGAAAAATACAAATGTCATTTTTTGCAGACTGTTGCAATAAACCTTTGCCTACAACACCACAAAGTTTTACTCAAATTATTTGACAGGAACAGAACAATTAACGAGTTATTACTAAGACCGCATCTATCAATTTTTTTAGAAAAATGTTTTTTTTAAAACGACTGAAATTTCGTATCTAGTTTATTTAACAAACATCTTAGAATTCGACATAGAATCTAAAAATGTATTAATATACGGGGTGTTACATTTAGAATAAGCGACTAAGTGCCGACTTCCGGTATAACCGGAAGTAGTACGAACGTGAAAATATTTTAGATGAGTTAGCCCTAACATCAGTGCTCTATCACCAAATTTTAAAAATTATAGTAAATTTGGTTTAGCAGATACTCATAGGATCAGCTCCCAAAGGCGGACCCTGTATACATATGATGTGTACTCAACTCACATTAGATATACATTGATATTAAAATTATAAAATAGTAAAAGGTGGGTGTGAGGTCCTCCGAAAATTGTTTGAAAAATTTTCTCTGGAATTTAAAAAATTTCCTGTTCCAAAATAAATTAAGAAATTTATATTTCTTTATCGTTAAATTTAAGCGCGTTTTTCAAAAGTAAATTATACTGATTAGGTTTACCAGGTAAACGGCTAAGGGCGAAACCTCATTCTTCTATCTTCAATCTAAATGCTTTGTTTCGGGTCTTTTTGTTAAAGAAAAGCAGTCAGTTAGTGATGACAATAACCATTTAGTTTTTTGTTATTTTTGATAACGCTATTACTCACTTTGTCACTTTCATTAACTGGTCACGGATGCGCAGACAACAGTCGCTTCCCGTTCCCAGCTCAAAGCAGCATTTCAACTAGTAGGTAATTTTGCATCCTTGGTGTGGGAGGGCCCATTACAATATACAATGGAACTACTTTTTTAACTAATGTTTTTGTACTGAGGGTGCAAGCTACAGTTCAGAGGGTTAGGCACTCTCTGCACCCACCTGGCTAAGGCTCTGTCGTGCAAGAATGGCGTGTAAACATATTAAAGCACATAAACAATCTTCAAGCTAAAAAATCCATAATGACATGAGTTTTTCTCTTTTTTGTTAGAATTAGGTAGAATTAAAAAAACATATTTGTAACAAAGTAGCACTTAGTCATACAAATAGACTAATTAATACGCTTATTGTGGTATAAAATCATATATTATTATTCTGTACCGGGATAATATTAGACGGGGAAGATAGTGATGACGGATTTCATCCCACTGACACTAAATAATTTCGAACAATACAATTTTATTTCGACACAAGCTTTTACTATAAGTTTTCTAAGAAACGGCCGTTTTTTCGCGATTTCAGAGTCTCTAACTAACGTTGCTCAGTTTCATGAGTAGATCACATATTTTTTCAAGATTACACAAATACGGCAACACGCATTACTTGTAAACCAATCAGATTATGATTTTATTACAGAAATGTATTACTGTTGTGCCGACTGTCCCAAAGGAAATATGGACTAATGAGAAAACTTTTAGGGTGCCCACGAAATGTGTTCGAAAAAAATCTACAGATGTTATTTCAATACTTCAGTAATGGATAAAACAACAAGCAACACTGGTATATTTATAAAAAGACATCAAAGCATATAAACTATGAAACAAAAGGTACATGTCGTAGGTTCAAATCCTACTAGAGGTAAACTTTGTTTGTCTTTATGAATTTACTTAATAAAAATAATAATAATTTAAAAAAATAAATGCCCTTGTAAAGAAAATATTGAAAATTCTAAATTAACCAAACAAAGGTATACCATGTAGGAATTTACTTCTGTTTATATAAGCAGTTGTAGAAACGTTGAGAGAAAGGCCAATAAGTGATGAAATCAACAGACAACAGAAATTTTTAACAGAGGACCCTCAGATCCTTCAGCGTATCACATCTTTTGTGCGGAGAAAATGGAAGAATATGATAGTGAATACGAAAATATATACGATCGGTAGAAGTCTAGGTTTTTAATTCTTTCTTGATGGTATACAAGTCACAATTCGTTTTTGTTCTTACAACACAAAATCGTAGTTAGCTTTAGATATACCTACTAAATTTCTTTAAATTAGCCACTAATTATTTTTAGATGCTGTATGTTGACCAAAAGTGAAGTCGCCAATTTATGGAAAAATAGGTGAAAAAGAGTTTTGTAATAGAACTGGCAGTAAGATGGTGGAAAATTTAGACGAAACATTAGCGCAATATAAAGAAATCAATAATTGCAGTATTTCGTCTCGCTATTGCGACTTGTAAATCCATCCATCCAGCGCATATTGAAACAGAATAAATACGCATCGGATAAGTGAGGAATTTATGATCTCAAAATTTAC
Organism: Vesta saturnalis; assembly: GCA_036346205.1. Classification (NCBI taxonomy): domain Eukaryota; kingdom Metazoa; phylum Arthropoda; class Insecta; order Coleoptera; family Lampyridae; genus Vesta; species Vesta saturnalis. The sequence continues at coordinate 1,200,293 of JARFJB010000834.1, forward strand.
GGAAGGAACTTGTTTGTTGCAAACAGGGCAGTTAGGCCTTAACAGAAATTATGTCAAAAAAGGTTCAATCCAATGTACCTAATATTAACAGACAATTGTTTAAGCGACCGAAAAGTTTTGCATTTGCATTCCATGTTTTTGAGGCAGTATGGTGCTACAAGCAAAAGTAGCGTTCCACGAGATGATGCTCAATACTATCAACTTGAAGCAGGAGGTCACCTGATAGCTAAATGACAGTAAGCTGTATCAATATGGAAAAGCTTGAATTCTGTGTTCAAATTAAAAGTTTAGAAATACCACATGTTTAGTTGATGTGCACTTTTGTTAAAGATCCTGTGTTGTGGGGTTGAATAGAAAACACTGTAAGCACTAGTAGCGAGGCCCAAAGCACTTTGTCTAACGCCATTAAACTTGAATTACATGCGGAAAATTCCAGAAAACCGCCAAGCAAAGATATACTTTTATTAACCACCACTGACGAAACAGAGGAGGAAAGTGGACAGCCGTCGTCAGTAGAAATGGAAATTGAAAATATCGATACATCAACTACAAGAGGATTAATACATAATGTGGATGACATAAAACGGAAGTACTTTTTTTTTGAAAAAACATATACGTTCAAAAACCACATTATTATTAGGATGGCCTATAAAAAATGACGTTTTTTTATGAAAAACTGTATTTAATGATAAAATAACAAATGGAAACTTTTATTCTCTAAAGTATAAACCATTGAAATGTAATATCTTTCGCGATCTTTCTGCAAGATCTTCAATGCCACGGCGGTATCATGCAGCATCTTTGGAATTAAAGAATTCTCGGAATGCAGCTTCAACTTCCTCAACGCTTGTAAAATGCTGTCCACGAAGGAAGTGCCCCATAGTTTTCAATAAATGATAATCGGAAGGCGCACGATCCAGGCTATAAGCTGCATGAGGAAGAAGCTCCAAATTCAATTCCATAATTTTTTGTTGAGCTTCAGCTGCAGTATGAGGTCTCGCGTTGTCTTGTTGCAGAATTGCCCGTCCTCTGTTCATCAATCCAGGGTAACGTCGACTTAGAGCATCATGCATCCTGTCCAACTGTTGACTGTAAAGGTTAGCATCCATCGTCTGCCCATCACGAACCAACTCAAAGTGAATAACCCCTTCAAAATAACACCATAGGCAAAGCATAACCTTCCTTTGGAACCTTTCTCGCTTGGGAACTGGCAATGCATGTTGCCCAACAGTAATCCACTGATTTTTCGTGCTAGAATTATTGAAGTAAATCCACTTTTCATCGCAAGAAACGATCCGTTTAAAGATACGTTCATCCCAAGGATTGGAGAGCAATTGATCACAAACCAGAACACGCCTTTCTGCCATTCCTGGCGTTAAGTCGTGAGAAACTTCTCTACAGCGTCTATTGGCTTTTCCAAGTTGATGCAAATGGCGCCCTACGGTTTCTTTGGAATACCCAAGTTCTGCTGACAACTTACGGGTACTTATCGGTGGATTTGCTTCAACAACATCTCGAAGTTCAGCGTTACTTAACGAGTTGGGCCGACCAGAACTTTGCTTGCTCTTAAGACTTGTATCTCCGCCAGTAAATTTCCCAAACCAGCGCTGTGCCGTACGAACGTTCACTATTCATTCCCCGTCCATTTCGCATATTTTTTTAACTGCGACAGTTGCAGAAACGTTTTGTTTCCAGTAATAACGCAACAATATCAAAATTTGGCATTTTTCGTCAGCCATTTTGACGTTTATTGCTAGTTAGGAGCAAAATAACATCAGAAGAAGATTAGACGGGGACATTCGCCTGCTTGATTAGCATTTAATGCTGCATAGCATTAATATATAAAATGTTTTCTAGATAGGAACAGAAGGGCTCAATAGGAAACTCTAAAAAAAACGACATTTTTTATGGGCCATCCTAATAAATTGGTTTATGCACCGTTTTTAAGCCGAGAGGATTTCTCAGAAAAAACTGCTCCAAAAACAAATGTTGTCGCCTAGGAAAATGTATTCCAGCACAAGTGGGAAGGACGACGTTGTGGCAATAAGAATCAGCAAGGGTAGACCTTAATACTTTAGGGAAATAATGCATAGTACTAAGTTTTGATCATAAATTAAAAAAGTAAGCTTAAGCGGATATTAAAAATTGGAAACATAATGTTAAGGAATGGTAAATCGAAAATTAGGAAATTTTTCGCTCTTCAAATTTTATCCCAAAATGCACCCCTAAAAAGTTATACGCTCTCAAACTTAAAATGGTAGAAAAATCACTTTCTCTCCGTAAATTATGAAATTTCTTTATTGATTTATATACAGTCGACCTATCTTATACAAATCAAAACTTGAAAGAAATTTCAAAAAAATTTCAACACTAGAACTAGCCGTTCAGCAGTGGCGTCAACTTTCAACCCTTAAAATAAATTGTTGTTGTAAAAACAATTAAAATTTTTATGCTTTATTTTGGTAATACATTTTAAAATAAAGGCTTAAATGTTTCTTCTAAAATCGACGGTTTTTGAGAAAATTTGAAAAATAATTTGTATTCTGCAATAACTAATCCGTGTTTATTTGATACTAATATGCATTTTGAATCTTGCGAATGTGGAGGTAATTCTCGAGCTGCAGCAAGCAGGTATTTAGAAAGTTTTCCAAATAGACATCAACCGCGCCATACCACTTTTGTTTCCGTTAACCGCCTTAAATATGTAAAAAGTGGGGTTAGATGACGAAATATCGAAAACTTTTAAAGAGAAAAGTTGTTCAGAATCCGATTTTACGTCTATAAGTCAATTTTCAAAAAGATTCAAGGAGGTTTAAAAAATATCAATTTTTTGGCCTGTTTTCTGGAGATAAAAAAATTTTTTTTCGCTTGGTTTACATAAAACAAAGTAAAAGATACAAAAAAAATCCCAGTGCAATAATTTCCCCTTATTGTCTCACAAAGAATTGGAAAAAAATATTAATTTTCGGACCTTGTTGCAATCGCTGTTGGTTGGCTTAATTTGGGTTGTTCGGAAAGTAATTTCATTTTTTTTTGTGAAAATGAAAGACAATTTTCGTATAATTAATAAATATTTTATTAAATTATATATTGGACATTCTGGTCCAATACCTTTTGCCATCTTTCTGGCAGTAGCATGATTCCACGCCCAAAAAATGTTTGCTCTTTACTGGCAAAAACTGATCTAGGTGATTTTTGACTTCCTCGTTTGAAGTGAAGGTTTTACCGTCTAAAACATTTTGCAGTGACTGGAACAAATAATAATCCGAAGGTGCCAGATCTGGAGAATATAGTGGCTGTGGCAGTGTATCCCATTCAAACTGTAAAAGCTTTTGGCGTTAGAAAACTTGTAAGAGGTCTCGCATTATCTTGGTGAAACACTATACCTTTTCTGTTGATGATTAATTATGGCCTTCTCTGTTGAAGTGCATCATTCAGTTTGCCCAGCTGATGACAGTGGACTTCCGAAGTAATTGTTGTGTTATTCGGTAACAGCACAAAAAAAAACGATTCCTTTGAAATCCCACCAAACAGACAGCATCACCTTGCTTTTGATGGATATTGACTTTCGAAATGCTTTGAGCCGGTTCATATTTTTTGCTCTATGATCTCTTGCATTTGACATTGTTATATACAACCCATGTTTCGTCCCCAGTAATGATGCGCTTCAAAAATGGATTATTGTCGTCACGTTTGAGAAGCGGATCACAGACATCAACGCGACGACACAGATTTCTCTCCGTGAGCTTCGAGGTTAAACCTAGAACTGTCTAGTGGTTATAAATATTTGAATTTGATAAATTTAACATTTCACCGATCTCACGTGTTGTTATTCGCCGGTTTGCATCAACTAATACCTTTACTGTCTCTTTAACAGCTTCAACCGGCCTTCCAGAATGTTGTGCATCTTCGACATCAAAACTGCCGGATCGAAATTATGTAAACCAGTTCTAGCACGGGCGTACAGTTAATACATTTTGTCCATACACATCGGTTAATTTCTTTCTCGCTTGAACAGCATTTTTACCTTTTCTATAGTAAAAAAGTAAAATATGACGACAATGCTGCTTTTTGCCATAAAACTAATACTTTTCGAGTAATAAAATAAAATCACACTAACACATGTAATATAATCTTTATTTTCATAAAATTAAAAAATATATAGATCATAACAACAAAGCAATACAAATATAAGATATACGATTATACGAATAAACTGAACACTAAATTTAAACAATCTTGTATTGTCAACAAAATACTGACTCCATTTTTTAGTTTATTCAAAATAAAAATTGCATTACATTTGTTGGCTTATTTTATTTTATTACTCGAAAACTATTAGTTTTATGGCAAAATCTAAAGAGCCGAAATTTTTTTTAAATAAATTAGGATAACCAACCTCATATACTTTTAGTATAATTTTTTCCACTGTTAAAAACTCTCTTCTAATATGGGAGAAGTGCATCACTTATAAATTACTTTTTCTTAACAGTAAAACATTCACCAAATAGTATTTATTTGTTTCTTAAGTTAGAAAAAATGAATGAAAACATTTTTTTCCGTCCCGGAGAAGGCTTGGAGGAAACATTTTTATATGAATAATTCCGTTTAATTTTTGTAATCACCTTCTAAAATTTTTCGCAGCCATTTCTAAACACCCTGCATGTTTAACATGGCAATCACTGAATGAAGCTGTGTTGTCAGTCCGCTAGTTCTTTGTTGTGAATGAGTGTTATGTAATGTGAGATATAAGTGTACAAAAAGACTACGACTCCTAAGGATATTGTGTGCACATATCATATTTTTTATAATAATAATTATTTAAACTCCTAGAGCCTATGTTAATGATCACTATTTAATTATTGACTGAAACAAATGTCTATGTAGAAATTTGTATATGTTATTATTTTAAATAATTAAACATATAGCGAACGTTTTATTTCAAGTTAGATAAGATTAAATTTCTCTCTAAGCTTCAAAATAAAAGACTTTTCATTAATTAGTACGCGCACCTAAAGTTTGACACTTAACGACAGCAGAAATAGTTTTTTTCATTAGTACAAAAAATGTCAATTTTCGGGACGAGGAAGAAAGTTGCTGTACGACGCGAACCGGAGTCCAGCAATCTTCCGATTCCAGAAATTGCATTTTTTGTAAGATTAAAACAAAATTTTTTCTCCAGTCACTTTTATCTTTCTATGTTCAGTCATTTATTTGCAGTTCACTATGTTTCTGGGAACCCCTTATTTTCGTCGCTACTAGTATCAGGCACTAATAATGCTCATTTTAAAAATCATTATACTTTTTAGTGAAAAAAAAATGTATTGTGTTGTTTTTAATTAGGATTCATTGGATTGTACCTCTGTAAATGTAATTCAAATCTGACAGATATTAGTGAAATAATGTGACGATAGATGGTGCCATCGGCGACAGCAAATGTCGATATCTGCTCATAGAAGATATTCTCTCAAAACATAAATAAATTTAGATTTGCTTAAAACGAAAGTGAAAAGCAAAATTATATTATATATCAATACTTATTTATGACTGAAAACGTCGTTTGTGATGAACATGTAAAAATTTTTAAATTGTATTTATTGAAGTAATGACATCCCACTTTTTGCACAATTGCATGAAGACACCGAAGAATCCTAAAATCAGCCACTTTTGGTACGAAATACTGTCACAATATAGCGTCTTTTTAGGTGGTTGGAGAAAAAAGTATTTTTGAGCTTCTGTCTGACAATACCGTAAAAAGGGGCTACTTTGGCAGACGGCAGCATGCGTTACTATTTTTGTTTTATTCATGTTTGCTTCTTCTTTTTCAGATTAAAATAACTTCAGTCAATTGAAGAGTTCAGAAGACTTGCAGAATCCAAAATGGTTAGAAAATATCACAAAATTACAGGGTCTCGGTCCTATAGGGCCTATACAGAGGCGGAATTATTTACTGTGCGCGCAGTGCGAATGGAACGGATGTCTCAGGCCGAGGCAAGCCGACGTGGGAAGATTCCCAGGGGAACTCTCCAAAACAAGTTGCAATATCGGAGGCCATAAATCAAGTGGCAGAATGGAGATATCCTGTAACAGCGGGTGATGTCAGGTAGATTGTCGAAAAATTCCTGGTAAGCATCACCTTTAGCGTTAGGTTAGGCTCAAACATAAAATGATCCAGGGCTTCCGTAGCAGAAGCAGAGGTAATGTATATTTTTGTCATAATATTAGGGATGTTTTAGAAACCGCAAGTGCCAAAAACGTTTACAATTACGACGAAAGGAATGTAACAGACGACCTAGGGGCAGGTTCGTAGGGATATCAAACGTGTCGAAAGGATCCAAGAACATTCTCGTGCAACAATAAGCATTATGATCTGTGGAAATGCAGATGGTACACTTTGCGATGCTACAAAGACCCTCCTACTGGAGGTTTTGTCGGCACAATTTACAGGAATAGCACGAGCGGTTGATTCGACATGAACTCATTTAAGGATTGGTTTTTAAAAATTTTGTTACCTCATCTTAAAGAAACCTGTTCAGGACAAACTGCCATAGTTATTGGTGACAGTTTAGTGTCTCATTTTTCTCCTGGTGTGATCAAAGCTGCAAAAGAAAACAAAATATACATGCCACATTACCTCAAAATTCTACACACTTTATACAAACGCTGGATATTTCAGTGTTTGCGCCAGTGAAAAGAAAGTGATGAGCCGTTTTAGACGATTGGGGGAAAACGACTCGAATAAGAGGTACTTTAGCTAAAGTCCAATTTCTCAGTTTATAAAGCCGCCTCTGGAAAACAGTGAGTCGAAACGGTGGAAACAAATTTAAAGTCCGGATTACGGGCAACCGGTCTTCATCCATTTGACCCAATGAATTTTCTTCTCGAAACCCTTTAAAGTGTCTTATTAACCATATCCATATTTTTTGGACCGAAAAGCCTACGTGTAACGAAACAGATATTAGAAAACCCTCAAAGCCCCGTTTTACGATACTTACTTTCTAATCCTCAAAATCGTCTAAAAACTCATTGTTTCAGAGTTACGCCGGAAAAACGGTACAATTTTTAGTTAGGTACAATTTTCATATATAACCATTTGCTAACAGCTATCATGCATATTAGTGGTGTTTGCCTAGTTGTTTTTAGTGGTGCTAACATCACTTAAAATATGATGACATCACGAAAAAAATGATGGTACAGTGAATTAGAATGAAACCATAAGGTCTTTGTAGAGGTAATCTCAGTTGTTCATAAAACATTGCTTTAAAATTAGAATTATTTATGACGTTTTGTGAAACGAATTATACATTTTATTTAGCGCTAATGCTACTTTTTGTGGCTTAGCTGCAGTTCAGCCGACAATCCCTGAAGGTACCGTCACCAAGAGTGAAGCAATATTTGCTCTTCATAACATAATATACTATTATCAATAATAGACAGTCATCAAATGCTCGATCTGGATGGGTTTTCGTTGCACTACTTCGACATAAGAATTTCAAATTAAAACTAATAATATAACGTAATTATAGCACAATAATAAAATATTAAAAAATTACCCTTACCTATAACCGGAATATTTCTTAAAAATTTAGCTTACTTTGACGAAATCAATATTCACTTTGTCAATTCAACTTCATTATTTACTCGTAATAATAGATAGTAATAATAGATAGTACATATCACGGAGATTATCCTCCATATGGTACATACCTAACTAATTTAAAAGTATGTACCTAGTAATTGTTAGCAAGGATAACATTTATGAATTTTTTTTATATAGCTGATCATTTTAATTGCTTTAAAGTGAAGGTAACGTACTGTGAGCACATTGCTGATATGTCACTTAAATAATTAACCATTGTCGTTTAACCGCATATTCGAGTCATTACCATGTACCTATAATCACCTCAACTCTATAATAGCAGATATAAATACTTCATATTATGCTTTTGAAAGCTTTGAAAAAAAATTAATTAATTAATCATACATTCTTGCGCTATTGATATTTTGAATGCCGTGCAGCCTGCAATTAGGCTTATTTTACCAGAGTTCCATAAAAGAGTTGTGCATGTGTGCTCAAATTACAATAATTAATAGCGGACCGTTAAAATTTAAAGATTAAACTTTTTTTAATTTCCCTGTATTCAACTACCACTATTTATAGCAATTTGAGATTTAGAAATGTTCACTTCCCCTTATGCAAATGTAAACATTAATTATTTGTAATGAAATCCTTTTTTTTAAACAACAAAAACTTTAAAGTTTGATTCAAATAAAGTTGGGTATAACGCATCGATGTAAACTCTATAATTAAATTATATATTTTTATCTCTCTCTCAATTACATGTATTAGAAAAGGATGGCCATAAAAACATAAATCTGCTGTCAATTCATATTAGCGCACTAACACGTGTGTCGTGATTGAAGCAGCATCTATCACTCCTGTCATTTTTTTAAATTGTTGTTTATGCGTTTTTGTTTTACTGTTTATAAAAAACAGTTTTTTTTCAAACCAACTATAACTTGTACAGTGAATTATCGATAATTTGGTAACATTTTTACATAATTTATATAAAATTTACAAAATTATTTTGAACGGGAACGTGACAATCAAGGGGCCCGTTCCATTTGAATCTGTTATGCAGGTATGTAGTACATTATTGTGTAAAATATGATACTTGGAAGGACTACTTTTAGCGAACGACTGAAGCATTTGGGGTTAGTATAAATACAGTTAATGCTATAAAAAAAAGGGTTACAGAAGCCCAAAAAGAAAATAAAGCTCTACAGTCACCAGCTAAGCGGAGAAAACGTACGAAATCTAAGTCCACCGAAGTTGATCACTATGTGAAGGATGCTGTAAAGAGAAACATTTATCAAATGCATTCAAAATACAAATACAAACATGCAAGACATGTCTGGTACTATACCTGTTTTTCTAGGTATACATGTTACGCTGGCAACATTACAAAAAGAATTAAGCAATAGTCAAGCTTTCGATTTCAGTAGATTTTAAGACGTCTATTACATTCGACTGTGACTTTTCATCTAAAGTAGATGATGGTAGGGGAGGCTTACTGGAACAATCGCATAATGATGTCAATCGTGTACGATTCTTAAGAGAATATTACAAACATAAAGAAGAAAAATTATACAATCTTGTATTCTTAGATGTTCTTAGGATCGCACAGAAAAAGCTGAAATGATAAATTTAAGTAAAGCGTGAAGAAGAAGGTGAAGGAAAAAGGCTTGCTGTAATTTAGTTATTACATTATAATTCCTAATAAAATAACTGTATTTTTTAGATTTATAGTTGATCATGCAGGTAATGAAGATGGATTTATTTCCGATGCTTCACTTTTGTTTTCTACAAAGTCACAAAGTGCAGACTATCATGGAGATATGTGTGAGGAGTTGTTTAGAAAATGGTTTGAAAATAATTTAATTGCAAACAATCTTTAATTGTAATGAACAATGCTAGTTATCATTTCAAACTTCTAGAAACAATTTCGAAATAATTAATCTAAGAACGAAGAACTATATAATTTTCTATTAAAGCGCTACATAGCTTATGAACCTAGCACGTTTAAAAAAGAATTACTGCAATTAGTTGCAAATAACCCAATTGAACTGGTGTGAGCAAACTGCTAAGAACAGTACAACAAAAATATAGGAAGACATAATTCAAAATTTAACGATGACCACGTAAAAGAAATATGCATGGAATCCTTGCAACGGATTAATGGGACATATTGGCAGAAATGCAATCAACATTGCCGAAGTGTCAATTAGCAGCCAGCATCATAAGTTTGGAATGATGTAATTGAAATTAAATGATCTAAACACAAGAACATGACTTTTTTTGTGTTTTCGCCTCTACTTTGACGTTTAAAAAGTATGGCATCCTTAATGACAGAACGTGACAACTATACTGATTTAGATGACAAGTATTGACAGGGAATGCAATAGCAGTCTGTCCTTTCATCAAGCAACACTACTTTCCCAACCCTAAAAATCGTTTAGAAAATCATTCTTTCTATCCTGAGCTGGCAAAATGTTAAAATTTCGGGATAGGCAGTTGCTAACAGTTATCATTCATATTAGAGCACTTTGACACATTGACCTTCAGCACTTTCAAGATAACTTAAAATATACTGACGTTACCAAACAAATTTTCAAGAATATTTTTAATCAATCAATAACGTCAGCACAATGTAATTTACACTTCAGTAAAAAAAACTACTCATTGTACAGTTGCCATCATGATCCCAACAATTTCAAGGAAACAATCATTTTATATACATTCCTAGTCCGAAAACGATAAACGCTTTGGACCGTAACTCTGGTCATATTCGCAAAAATACTTTCTGGGTAAGTGATACATAAAATTGCTTGTGCCCGTTAAAAATAGTATATTGTAATACTAGGAGTGGAAAACGCTTCTTATGTGTTGAGCTAAGCAGTGTAACCAGAGCGAAACACAAATAATGAAGCCTTCTTGTCCGAGTAATATTTTTTCTCCAATCGTAAAGATAGTTCAAGATATTTTTGCAGTAAAATTTTAAAAACTGACAAACGTCAAATGAAATAAATATTAAACTGACAGTTCCTATCTACTCGATTACAACGCCCATAATAAGGCGTTGCTATCGTTTCTCATTATTGTTGTACTAGTACAATAATGAAAACTCATCATTGTACTAGTAAAATAATAGGCTATTTCTACAGTCAATGTTGCGAAAAGTAATATAATTATTATACGCTTGAAGAAAAAATTTATTTAGTTACGTCATCATTTTAATTTATGTTGGCGTCAATCGGCGCTAATATGTGTGACAAACGTTTATGTATAAAAATCGGTGATGCCAAATTAAAAATTTTAGGGTTATGCCGGCCTAAGTGTGAAACAATGGGTTTCTGGACGATTTAGAAGAAAGTTAGTATTGCCATACGGAAGCCCAAAAAACACGTTAAGCACGTTTAAAAAACAATTCCGTACGTTATACGGAGTTTGGGTATAATAGAGTAAAAAATTGTCGTTTTTATAAGATGAAAAATAACGGTTACGAGCTTTGATTGCGATTTTAAGTTTTCCCTAAATTTTAATCAAAAAACATACCATAGAAAGTTTTTTTTATAATTTAAAACCTGAAAAACGGATCCCTTTAACCGCCGCCCAGTATCAACAGCTCCGATTATCTCAAACGGAATACATACAACCATAAATCAACAACCATATCAATTTATCAGCGTACTCAAAACTTATGTAACCAGATCATCGAGAAAGATGACAAATTCCGAGAAGTACACTCGGCAAGACATATGATATAGTATCGCATGAAGGACTTCAAACCATGCTTCTGTCATACCACCTACCAAAATCTTTAATATAATACATCAGTACCTAACAAAAGTACACTTTTCTTAATTCGCTTTCCTTTCCAATCTACAGCTTTTCAGACAGCAGCACATTGATTTAGTCTTTCAGGCCATAAATACCAATTAGAGCGGCATATTCTCTGTAAATCATAGAACACTAGATAAGAAGAATTAACAATGATCAGAGTAACAATATGAAATCCAGAAATAGTAACCTTGTTAAATTCAATGGAAGGAAGTCGCAAGCTGCTGCATTTTTTGGACATAGTTAGGGTGGCACAGCCTGTCCTTCTGACAAGTTCTACCAGTTGCTTTGTTAATCCCTTAGTTTGGGGTAACATACACAATAATGTCTTAGTTACGTGCTTCAGATACCATTTTGGACTCAATAAAGAAAAGGGCAAACTGTTTGATGTACGTCGCGGTACTTACAAAAAGGATAGACAGCTTCATGGTTATTTGTATGAATTGGCACAACTGACTTTAGAAATAATTATGTATGTCATAATACTCGACAAAAAGGTAAATCTTATTGGTACAAAATGCATTTGCGAACATCAACAATCTCACCGTTTCGGTGCTTTTGTAAAAGTACCTCGTTTTAGAACCGAATTATAAGACACGTCTACCCGATCACAAGAATATACTAAAATCATTGGTCTGTTTCCTCTTATAGTAATCGTCAGACAATGAGTTTAGTGCAGCTACCAATCTAAATTCCACACAAGTGCATAGTCCTGGGTCAAACACATGATAGACTAATTAGAAAAGGAAAAATTGTACTTCCTGTAGAGAACGACATACCAAACCTCATTGAATCCAATCCCTCAATCGATGTACGATATGTAGTACGCAATACTAGTGTGCGGAAAACAACAGTACATCGTTCCATACGCTTTTATTCGCAGATTAAGTTGAATTTTGAATTTGCTGCTAGTTCCTAACGAATAACCTGTATCCAGCAAATACTGAAAAGAATAATTAAAATATAGCGTTTAAGTTATTTTCATAATTGGTATTAAAAATATTACTGGGGAGTTTCATAACGGTTTGAAAGGAATGCATGCCGAATAATGGGCAAAGCATTTAGCCAGTCGCTGTTGGTACATCAAGTCAAAAAGTAAAGCGACACAAACAATGCAGTTGTGCTATACGTTATGCAGGGTGTCCGGTGAGGAACTGTACAAACTGAAATGGTATTTTCCTTGGGTCAATTTAAGTAAAAAAGTCCCATAAACATAGGTCTGATTCGCAATAGTTACCCAGATACAAGCGTTTAAAGTTTATAAATGATCACATTTTTTCAAAAGTAATTATTATTAGTCAACTGGAAAAACAAAACCGAAACAATCTGTCATTTGTTCGTTTGTGTTCTAATAATGACAAAGTGGATTGTAGTAAATTAAGTGTAATTTAAATTTAAAGTGCCTTTTCCATTTTCTAACGAAGAGTATGCTGACATCATTTACATTTATGGATTTTGTGATGGAAATGCGAGAGCTGCCGTTAGGGAATAGGAACGAAGATTTCCCAACAGGAGGATTCCAAATCACCAAACCTTTTCTTGTGTGTTTCAACACGTTCGAACTCATGGTTCATTTCCATCAGTTTCAATAAGATCTGATCGTCCTGTGGAGTTAAATATGAATGAGCAAGAAAACATTCTACAGATGGTTGATCGGAGTCCAGGGTTGAGTGTTAGAAGAATTTCTTCTCGAACGGGAGTCCCCCGTATGTCAGTATGGCAAACATTACATGATGGGCTTTTGTATCCCTATCATACACAAAACGTTCAGCACCTTGAACCTGGAGATTTTGCTTTGCGGTTGAATTTCTCCCAGTGGCTACAAGAAAATCCACAACTAGTTCCATTCATTTTATTTAGTGACGAGGCGCAATTTACTAGAGATGGAGTGAACAATATACGCAATTCTCATTTGTGGTCAGATGAAAATCCACATGGTACAACAGAAGCTAACTTTCAGCGCAGATTTTAATGTATGAAAAGAAAAGGAAAAGGTTTGGTGATTTGGAATCCTCCTGTTGGGAAATCTTCGTTCATATTCCCTAACGGCAGCTCTCGCATTCCCATCACAAAATCCATAAATGTAAATGATGTCAGCATACTCTTCGTTAGAAAATTGAAAAGGCATTTTAAATTTAAATTACACTTAATTTACTACAATCCACTTTGTCATTATTAGAACACAAACGAATAAATGACAGATTGTTTGGGTTTTGTTTTTCCAGTTGACTAATAATAATTACTTTTGAAAAAATATGTGATCATTTATAAACTTTAAACGCTTGTATCTGGGTAACTATTGCGAATCAGACCTATGTTTATGGGACTTTTTTTTACTTAAATTGACCCAAGGAACATACCATTTCAGTTTGTACAGTTCCTCACCGGACACCCTGTATGTGTAAAAATACCTTTGAGTGTGCATAAATAAGTGTATCGAATAAACACAAATAAGTTGAAAAGTAAGAAATAACATATCAGTGAAATAATAAGTGAAAAACGTGAAAATTGTTCAAAATAAGATGTAAGCAGGTAAAGCTAGCTAATTGCGCATGACTGAACAAAAGAGCGACTTTCAGTTCGTGTAGTTGATCACGCAAAGGCAGGTGACGTCATATTTAGTGTACCTGTGACAAAGTAAAATTGTTATGTTTAGGAAGTTAAAAATTATTGGTGAACTAATTAAGCTTATGAAAGAAAATCGTATAAAAGGAGCTATCGGTTCTGCATTTGCAAAAGAAGTCGCTGTTGTCGGTAGTCAGTATTCGTAGAGTATTTAAAAAGTTTTTATTTGTTACTCATTTGTAAATGTCAATTTACCAAGTCAGCTTATCACCGTTGAAAGTTCATCGTAACGAGTTAGCTACTAGTTAATAAATTGACAGGTTAGAGACGAAAGTTGTTGATTTTTTACAAGTTACAAAAAGATAGAGTTTTATTTCATTATGAGTTTTCGGTTTATTTACAAATGAAAAACAAACAAAATATTATAAATGACACGCTAAGTAACCGTTTTTACTGGTTCAAGGATGTGGCAAGCTCGCCTAACGGCTCGCCAGTCATCCTCATCCTATCGCCAGTAAAAACTGTTTTACCTGGCTTGTAAAGTAAAATACTATAGTTGGAAAAATAGCATCGAAGAATCTGGAAAATAACATAGCTCCGAACGAATAATAGCAAGGTATAAGCCAATCATAAAAGTGAAGGCGGGGAGGTCATCTCTAGAAGGTCATCTCAGAATAAAGAAAAAACTGTGTTATCCCTTTTGTCTGATATCGAATTTATATTTCATGTGCATTGTTAGCATAGGTTGTTAGTACACAAGAATATGATATAACGGAAATGTCCTTTCCTGTACTTAGTGCAATCAGATCGTTTTGTTTGTACCAATTTGAATTAATAATATTATGTCATTAACTTTATTCAGTTTAAGTATTCAATTCTTTAATTGAATCTAATATAGAATACCTTCAATAACTTCAACAGACAATATTAATGCAAGTTGTGGCAAAAAAACATACTTATTCACACAGACATTGCTAGCCGAGGCATTTGACAATTGGATTTATGCTGAATTACTTTATTTTAAGGTAATACATGTGAATACTTTAGTGAAACTGATAATCGATTACTGAATTATTTTTGGAAACCCGATCCTGATGACTACAAATAAGTGACCCTACATGGTGACATACTTTCCGTCAAGAGTTAATCTTTTATATTTGACATACAGGGTGTTACATAAAAGCAGGCCAATCCTTTAACCATATATCTTTGGACTAAAATAATGGACTTTCCTTGTATCATTTTCATTTGAATGGTTTTTATTCAAGGCACGGTGTGTCACAGTTAACTTACAGTTGACATTTTAAAAAGCTTTTACCTAAAATATATCAGATTAATTGAAATATACAGCACAAATTTGTATCTTCTACAATTACTACATGTAATACTGGAAATGCCAAAAGTTAAATTAAAAAGTAAAAACATAATTTACGAATAGCAACAAAATATTGAGATAAATTCAAATTGAACATCTTCTTGATACCACTTCGGCGAATGCAATTCGTTATTACTTCAGTTTCAAAAGTTTCCTAAGCAATTAACTAAAAAGACAATAGCAGTTTTCTTTGAACATTGACTTACCTTAATTGATTAAAAAAAATAGAATTGTTAAAAAAATTACAACACTGAGTCAAAATAATCATTATATCTCGTAAACAAACCATTAAATCCAAATTTTACAAGAGGCACACTGTTAGTTAAACTACTCGTTTACTACAAAAACTGGGAGTTAACTTCACGGGCGTTTGTCAGAAAAACAATTGGGGTACGACCAATGCCCTTCTTTCTTTTAGTTCCGTGAATTTTTTGCAACGTTCTGTATAACAACAAAGGGCTTTATATGATAACATGATAGATTAATTAAATAATTTACAATTTAAAAAGAACTATTGTACATGGTATATCAATAGTGGAGTTTTCGGAGGAACTGATTATAATTCTTGTAATTAAGAACCCGATTAAAAAAACTTGAGGTTCGAATTACGAATAGCTCAACAATGTAGGGCCTATAGAAGTGTTCTAATTACAAGAGTAATAACTTACACCATTGGGCAGAAATTTACTTTATTCAGCGCAAGAGTTTATTTAGTAAAGATAATGTGTTCAATGATTATCTCTTTGTAAAGCAAACGGTAAAAACAAAGCAAAAATTACTTGAAAAAATATTGAAATCTCTTTTATCTTTGATTTTGATTAAATCAGTCAAAGCAGCCCAAATAAACGTTGTGAGGACATATTCCATCTAACAAAAAAAGTACATGTCTTCGTGGAAAAAACTAGTTCAACTTGTAATATTTTAAGTGCATTTGCTAATCTTTAAAAAATTGCGTAAAAAATGGTTTAAAGCAAGGATCATTCAGAGTTAATAAATGTTAAACTAAAACGTACGACTTGCAACGTACAAAATTTATCGAAAAACAAAAATGATACTAACTTCTAAACCGTTGAAAATCGGATCATGCATGTTTTCATTGGAATCCTCTTTTGTATTATCTACGTATTCAGTACGTAAATAAAAATTGATTTAAACAATGAAGGTTATTAAACGATGACATTGTCACATATGACACTCATAAACCTTACTTCATGCGGTCATTTTATAGTTAAAATTAACATATTGGAATAGATGCAAAATATATTAGCTAAACTTCCCACATTGGTAAAATAAACAATTAAAGTACGTTTACATATTCGGGAATCCAACTGAAATTCATTCTATATGATTTACTGAAGACGATAACTGTAACTATTATCAAAACGTTGAAATTTATATAAAAGATACATAAAAATTACACGATTGAACGCCTAAAAGGTCAGTATTTTAATTATGTGTGATATTCGTGAAAGTTTGCATCCTCATATCAGTCAAACTTGCTTGTTGATAGGATACATGCTTTCGATTTGGTTTTCCGTAGTGCTAGTTAAGTTTTTCAAAATCACAAGAAACGCGCTTGACATGCCATGTTACCTATTTTATTTTAAATTATTGACGGATAGAGTCTCATTTTAATCACAAATTGTTTAGTTTCTTACTTATTATTAATTTGTAAAGTTTGATTCAAATAAAGTTGGGTATGACTCATCGATCTAAAACTATATAATTAAAAATTATTATTAATTGTATTAAATACATAAATAAAAAGTTTACCTCGAGCAGGATTTGAACCTACTTTTTATTTATGTATTTAATAAAATTAATAATAATATTTAATTACATATTTACCTTTGAACTTATTCGTTCATAACAAAGCTTATAATAATTTAAAACTATATAAAATTATACAATTTTATCTCTCTCTATTAACTACATGTATTAGAGAGGGATGGCCATAAAAACATACATCTTTTTTTTTAGGATTGTGGACCTGAACAGGTTAAATTTGCCCTATCGTGCTAAAGCACTCAGGAACACTTAGGAAGACGGATAGAGGGATAATGAATTGCCAATAGATGCCTATGAACAGCTACCTTAAATTTTTTCATTTCATAAATGAGAGGAAAACAGGAACTAGGGAGATCATTCCAGAGTTTAGAAGCCGTGTAGAAAAATGTGGATTGCGCCCGTTTGGTACGGCAAGTCGAGATTTGTACTGCATACTGATGATGTGAATGAGCGAACTGAGTGTTTCTCGCAAAGATAGCCCGAGATGGTATCAAAGAATATAATTCAGCAGCACAATAGCCGTTGTAATAACGATAATACAAAGAAAGAACTGAAACCATCCTTCTATGCTCAAGGGACTGTATGTGAGAAGTTAAGGACCGGTCATTTATAAGCCTAATCGCTCTCTTTTGAATACGATCAACGATATCGAGAGCGTATTAGGGAGCACTAACCCAGAGGTGAGAATTATATTCCAGATGAGGCCGAATTTGGGCCTTATACAGCAGAACGAGCTGTCGAGAGGTAAAGTACTGCTTAGATCTGTACAAAAAGCCTATTTTACGAGCAGCTGTTTTGGTAGCTGACAGAAGATGGTCAACCCATGAGATATTTGAAGATACAGTCATACCCAACAGAGTAATAGAGTCTGAAAACTTAAGAACTGAGCCATTCATACTTACAACAGGAAATGATCGATCTTTTTTGGCGGACACAAGGCAAGACTGAGTTTTGTTAAAATTAAATTTAACTAGATTATTGCTTCCCCACTCGAGAATACGTTGAATGTCTTTGTTGATTGAATTTGCCGTTTCAGCTTTAATTTCTTTATTTGACATAGAAGGTGGATTATCACTATGAGTAGACTGAGATGAACCACAGTGAAGAGTGCTATCGTCAGCAAAGCAACGGATCCCTGTGATACGCCCGCGTTAATGCTAAATTCTGTACTATTCATATTACGGCACTAAAACGTGTGTCGTGATTAAGAAGCAACATCTGTAAATCCTGTCATTTATTGAAATGATTGTTTATGCGTTTGTGAATTATCGGTAATTTGGCAACATTTTTGCATGATTTATATAAAATTTACAAAATTTTAGACATGCTGCGTAATATGCACTTTAAATCTCAAGCGCAGCTCGCAGTTATGAACGTGCTTAATTATTTTGAACGAGAACGTAACAATCAAGGGGCACTCGTTCGATTTGAATCTGTTATGCAGGTATGTAGTAAATTATGGTGCAAAATATGATACTTGGAAGAACTACTTTTAGCGCAGGTCTGAAGCATGTAGGGTTAGTATAAATACAGTTAGTGCTATAAAAAAGGGTTACAGAAGCCCGAAAAGAAAATAAACCTCACAGTCACCAGCTAAGCGGCGAAAACGTACGAAATCTAAGTCCACCGAAGTTAATGACTATGTGAAGGATGCCGTAAAGAGAAAAATTTATGAAATGCATTTAAATACAAACATGCAAGACATGACTAGTACTATACCTGATTTTGTAGGTATATATGTTACGCTGGCATCATTACAAAAAGAATTAAGCAATAGTCAAGCTTTCGATTTCAGTAGATCAAGTTTAAGAAGTCTCTTATATTCCATTGACTTTTCATCTAAAGTAGATGATGGAAGGAGAGGTTTACTGGAACAATCACATATTGTTGTCAACCGTGTACGATTCTTAAGAGAATATTACAAACATAAAGAAGAAAAATTATACAATCCTGTATTCTTATCTATTTCCGATGCTTCACTTTTATTTTCTACAAAGTCACAAAGTGCACACTATCATGGAGAAATGTTTGCGGAGTTGTTTACAAAATGGTTTGAAAATAACTTAATTGCAAACTTAAAAAACCCATCTTTAATTGTAATGGACAATGCTAGTTATCATTACCTAAGGGAAGTTAGCCATAACTTTCCATCCATAGATTTTCGTATGCTCATATTCCTAAACTGAAATTCATTTTTATTGTTGTAGATGAATCTTTATTTCGCTACTTTTTATTCCAATAGATAGATTAAACAGTAAAACACTTCATGCAATTAAGGACAGGATACCTTTTTTTTTAAGGAAACATTTTACTTTCAAAGTTCAGCCATAACTTTAAATACGCGCGTTTACAGACAATCGAAGATAATTAAATAGTACATTAAAAAGTACATCTTTTTTTTTCGTTAATTTTTCCAAAGAGATAGTTTAAGCTATAAGGAATACAATATCAAAAAATTGGGAGGGTGTTTTTTTGTTTAAAGAAGATATCGATTTAATGATTTGCAAAATGACGTCCTCATCGTTAGTCCATATAAATACGTTCAAATATACATATTTGTTTTTGCAAAAAATTATTTCCGGCATAATCTTCTATCTTACATTGATTGCATTGACGTAGGTTAATATTGTTAATTTAGGGCATCGTTAGTGTTGTGTATTTTTTATTTTATACAAAAATAAGTATCCAATGATCATTTTCCAAAATAGGTATAATTAGTAAATTTTGGGTTTCTTTATTCTTAAAGGTATGACCTTGTTTTTTTATTATAAAATCTGTCTCGTACTGTAAAAAAATCTTTTAGGTGTGATTTTGTATTATTTTCAAAAATAAGTAGATAATTAGGTTGTTCAACCACATGTTTTGTTTGTTGTTGCGATTATTTAAACAATCATAGGTTGAATAAACGAATGTTTCGTTTTTGTATTTGGCAATAACACAATCTCTACTTAATTTTTTTTCCAAAGGTTCGTTTTTGTTTTTATAAAAATCATTATCATTTACACTATTATGAGTTGTTGCCGAGGTTATTTTACTTGACAGTTTAGTAATATTTTCTTCTTTAAGCTTTTTGGACAAAATTTGTTTTTTGCAATAAGTATGTTTTTGTTTTTTTCTCGATTGCCATTTTTCTACTTCTTCCTTTACCTTACGCTTTTTATTGGTACAACGACTTTTCTTTATTTCATATTTATGTTCCCTATGTTGCGCAATGACATAATTTCGAACTGTTCTTATAAAACGTGAACATTTTTGATGAAGTTTCCCTTGCATTAAATTGTTTTTTACAATATTGAATCAGTTCTCCACAAGAGAACTTCTTTTAAAACCGTGAAGCGCAGTCCTCAGGGGAAGATATGGTATATAATGGTTTAATAAACATTTACAAAAATCTTTATTGTAACATATGTTTTCTATAAATGAATCGTCTAGAATATCTTCATTGTTTTGAATTTCAAATAAAATTTTTGTAAAGTGCAAATAAAATTTATTTTTTAAATAAAATGAGCGTTCGTTTCCGACTTCACTTTCTTCGACTTCCACATTTTCTTCAAAATTATTATTAACTGGGTTATCTATTCCTAACTTTAGTAAAGATAATTTAGAATAATGAAAAATTTTGTTTTCGTGTTTTTGACTTGTTAATATAAAAACATTTGTTAGCGTACTTTGAATATCATTAAAATTGGACTTAAAAAGCGATGCTAAGATTTCCTTGAGAAAACGCTGTGCATTTTTGTTCGGAAAATATTTACTAACATCTCTTGCTAATAATTTCATTATATGGGCACAGCAAAGTATTAAAACAATAATGTTATTTAAATTTATAATAATGTCAAAAACTTTTTCAAAAATATGTCACAATACTTTTGCAGAGTCATACAATTCCAAGTTTCACTGATTGCATTAATAAGAGCTAGATTAAAATCTGTGGTTACTGTTCTAAAAGCAGGCCATCTGTTTAAATTCTTTTTACAGTAGAATTTAAATTCTAACAGCCAGGACCCTATTTTTGACGTATTATGCCTACTAGAAATCATTTCAAAAATGGGCAAAATTCTGGAATGAGAACTTTCGATAACACCGTAATAATATTAAATTCTTTTTGCACCAATGTAAGGTTTTCTTACGACGGATCCTGTCGCGTCAACATACAGGTCTGGTAGTTATGTAGACCGATTTGAATCGTAATGTAGGAAGTGTAATTGTTCTTTACTAAAAATGAAAACACAAAAAGGAATGGATACAGAGAAAATATAATGTTTATTTTCTGTTTTCATCATAAACATGTCAAGGGAATCATCCTTGTGTCTGTCATTCCTAGCTTCGTATTCTTTTTTGATTTTTTTATACACCTCGATCGATTTAACGTTTTTAAGATTTTTGTCAAAGATAAATTGGTGATACTAGATTTAATATCATCTTGACGGACCTTTAGAATGGTTGATTTTGCTAACTTTTGGCCAAGAATTATACGCTTAATACCTTTCACGTGTCTGGTTAACTGCTCTCCGTGACAATAATTAAGTGAGGTACTATATGCAAGTACCTTTAAATTGTTATCCACAAAATTGCATTTTAATTTAAATTTTTTGCGATCTTCATGTGCACAGTAACCATAAATTACTATATTATTTTTAAGATAATTTACGGATTTAATGTTAAAAGTGCAAGTATTATTTATTTTTAAAAATTCTTTTGCTAGGACAGGTACGTATGTACCTCATATAAATTTAACCTTCCCATCTATATTCGACATGATATTTTTTAATGATTGTTTACTTAATATGGCGGAACCTTCAAAATATACACAATCAAGTAAATCACTATTATTTATACGTTTTGGAAAAATATTTCTAGAATTTTCTGGTAAAATAATATTACAAATTGTGGAGTTATCAAAATGCTTTTGGATGCCGTGATTTACATCACTTGAAAATTTGTTTGAAATATCAAGAGTTTTATTTAAACTACATATATCACTTTCGCTATCGTCGATAACATCGGCACAATTATTTTCATTGCTATCATGATTAATATGTAAATTATCTTGGGATTTTATATCAAAAATACCGTCAATATTTATTGTTTCATTTCTATATGAAACGTCTTTACCCTCATTTACCGGACTATTAGAAATTAGAGATTTTTTTGAGATATATTTACATATTTTTGAATGATTTCGTTTAATATAACTCAAAATGAAATATTTTGACTTTGGATCATCTTTTCCTAAACAAAGTAATGCTGACTGAGATAAAATATCATCCTTTAATGTCAATCGTCTTATTTGCAATGGAATGAATCAAAGACAATTTAACAAAATAATTACCTAAAATATTGGTTTTATCGGCCATTTCAAAAGCGAGTGGAGAAAATTGTTACACAAACCAAAACTAAACGTGACCAAATCGTAAATGAAAAATATTACAAAATAATTAATAAATTGTTATACAAATAAAAAATAGAAATCGTTTTTTGAAACTGTAGATATTGACATCAAAACGTTACTCGCGTTTTAAAGTTTGAAGTCGAGTTGGACTTCATTCACTTTAACATACAAGAAAAAAGAAGGAAACTATGGTTAACAGGTTCGCAGTAACACACAGTTCAATCAATACTAATAGCAGTAATAACTTTATTTCAAATTCTGACAGGAACAATGAAATCGCAATTTTCCAAAGAAATGTACTCTGTAAATGCATTGAAGGTCATCCAAAGCATAAAGTAATTAGACGCATTCAATGAATCTTGATCCCTATTGATCAGGGATTTTCTATTGTTAAAACTTTCTATTTTAATTGCCAGCCAATGTATTAAAATGTAAGTAGTGTTAATTTACCATGAGTCAGTTATTAATAATTCTAAATGTATTTATAATTATCTAGTAATTTCGCATTATCAATACAGATCGATATGCCCAGAATTAGTTATTCAAACTTTCTCTTGGTTTACGCGAGGTGAAGTGACAAAAAACACCCTCTCATTGTCAGTGGTGGGAAAATACTTCTATAAAAGCATCTTAAGATAAGGTAAGGTATTAGGCTGGGATAAGTACCTTTTTGAAGATAAGATACCTATTCTAAAAAAATACCTCAGTAAGATACTAAATCCCAATGTAAGGTATCGAAGATACTATCAAATTACCTACTGAAAAACTACATTTTTTAGATTTATATACGTATTTAAGGATAGTTTCAACATAAACTATCTCTTTGGAAAAATTAACGAAAAAAAAGATGTGCTTTTTTAATTATCTTCGATTTTCTGTGAACGCGCGTATATAAACGTTATGGCTGAACTTTGAAATTAAATTATTCCCTTTAAACAAAAAATACCCTCCCAATTTTTTGATATTGTATTCCTTATAGCTTAAACTATCTCTTTGGAAAAATTAACGAAAAAAAAAGATGTACTTTTTTAATTACCATCGATTTTCTGTGAACGCGCGATATAAAAGTTATGGATGAACTTTTGGAAAATTAACGAAAAAAAAAGATGTACTTTTTTAATTATCTTCGATTTTCTGTGAACGCGCGTATATAAAAGTTATGGATGAACTTTGAAATTAAATTATTCCCTTTAAACAAAAAACACCCTCCCAATTTTTTGATATTGTATATCTCTTTGGAAAAATTAACGAAAAAAAAAGATGTACTTTTTTAATTATCTTCGATTTACTGTGAACGCCCGTATTTAAAAGTTATGGCTGAACTTTGAAAGTAAAATGTTTCCTTTAAAAAAAAAGGTATCCTGTCAATTATTTAATTGCATGAAGTGCTTTACTGTTTAATCTATCTATTTCAATAAAAAGTAGCGAAATAAAGATTCATCTACAACAATAAAAATGAATTTCAGTTTAGGAATATGAGCATACGAAAATCTATGGATGGAAAGTTATGGCTAACTTCCCCTAAGTGTTATCATTCTAAACTTCTAGAAAAAATTCCAAATAATTCATCTAAAAAGGAAGAAATATTTGAATTTCTATTAAAGCACAGCATACATAGCATATGAACCTAGCATGTTTAAAAAATAATTAGTGCAATTAGTTGCAGATAATGCGATACCAAAGGTGTACGAAACAGATGAAATAGCACACAAGTATGGACACAGAGTATTATGGTTACTACCACTGTCAATTTAATCCAATTGAACTGGTGTGAGCAAACTGCAGAAAACACTATAATAAAAATATAGGAAGACATAATTCCAAATTTAACGATGACCATGTTAAAGAAATATGGATGAAATCCTTGCAACGAATTGGTGGGACATATTGGCAGAAATGCATTAAACATGGCGAATTGTCTATGTTTGGGTGGTGGGAAATTCAAAAATATTTTGAGGTTGTGCAACAATATGTGGTAACGATCCCACTTCTAAGAGTGAATAGTTAATAGTAGTGAATAATTTTTTTTTAATTTAAATGTTTTAATTGTTTAAATGTTTTTAATTTTCAACTTTCTTTGACATTTTATCGAAATTATATGGAGACATCTGCCGATAAAAATATTAACTAAAAGATACTTCGCTGATTTAATAAAGACTTACGTCGCTTAAATCTTAGTTCATGTAATTTTAAGAACGAGTCATAGCCAACTTTATCTAATAATATACCTAATAATAGAATCATAAATATAATCGTGTGTCTGTTGTTTTGGTTACTAAACCAAATTCAATGGATAAAGTAGAAAGTGCCTTCAATGTAGAAGATAAACCGGACCGGGCAACATTGTTTAAGTAGTTGGTGTAAAAAAGTATTCTTAAATTACCCCGCTTCGAGACTTATTTTTTCTCTACTATACTCTTACTATAAAAATTTTAGGATCCACTATAGCTCTAGCTTTAGGCCATATTTTATACATCAATACACAGTTTGACGCAGATTTGACAATTTTCCACGTATTAAAAGGCTGTGATGTTGCCAAGTGCTCTAAATAATCGATTGTCTGCCTGTAATTGCTTAGGAGAAAGCTAAATGTGACACTAATATACTATTTTTTTTAATTAATACCTTAATATGATGAAGTAATGAAGATCCATCGATGTTATTATAGATCGCAGATGGTACTAAATACATAATAATAAGTCAAACACAAAACATACACATAGATATATTTCAAATGTGTTGATTACGCTATACATTTTATGTCTGTCAGGTAATGTCAAATATAAAACATGGGAAAAATTCTTTATTTTACTATGATGCGGATTACTAAGTACACAACAAAGAACTAAGCTTTTCTTTTGATATCTAGCGCACTACCGCTTTCAGTGTCACTATTATTATAAAATTGGTATTAAATACTTTCGGGTATAAAGCATGTATTTAATTCAATAATGATTCACTTGTCTAAACTGGTGTTGGAAAACAGATGCAATTAGTTAACGTTTTTCATCATTACTTTTATCCACATTGGAAAGTTTGTCTAAAAAATTTAACATCTCCGCATCATATTTACTGGCACCGCATTTGTAATACCAACCAACTAGCGAAATAATTCTGTAGTTACCTGGGTCCGTTTTCTGATGGCGATTGCACAAAACGTTGTTACACAATTTACAAAGCTACAGAATACGTTTACGTTTGACAAAAATATGAAATATATAAACAAAATCTGGTAATTAATGGCCAACATCAATATTGCAGTAACTGTTAATAAGAGAACAGCAATAAAAGAGAAGAACTATTTAATATCACTTTGAACAATGCGTTACGCGAAAACATATCGATACACACCTATGAAAACCTCCTACGTACAATTTTTAGGCAAACTGATATTTATGTACTACTGCAATAAGAAACTCGTATTGCCCGTTCTCTGAAAACTTCCAAAAAAAAAATTCATAAAGTTACACCAACTGTGAACAAATACGGAAACCCGTTATGTCCATCTGCAATATTTGTGAGCCAAAAATATCGTAAGTTTTAGTTTTCAGTACAGTTAGACAGGTTATGAGTGCAGGTGCTATTTTGTAGGAAATATATTGAAATAATTTGAGAGGTAAATGTTATTTATTGCCTGTCGCGTAGAATAATGCATATCAGTTAGCTTCTGGTGATGCGTTTGCCTTAATACAATATGTAATTGTTCCAACCTTTGATAACAGTGGTTGAAAAAGTAACGAGGTTGTCAGTATCCAAGAATTAAAAAAAGTTTAGTTAGGAGGTTTTCATTACAACCTGTTTTGTTTTTGACAATAATATGAATTCCAGAACCAATAAAACAATGCAGTTACTGCAAAATAAAAATAGTATTGCTAACAGTAACGTTAACACCTAGTGATAAACATCAATTTGCACATGATGATATTACTATTTCTCTGGAAGATCAATCCGTTAACCTAAATTCAATGATTTACCTTTTGAGAATGAAATATTGCCTGCTAGTAGTACTTCATCGTTTATTCACACTCCTAATGACATTATTCAGACAAATGTAGAAAGAAGTAATTCGCTAGTGGTGAACATAATACAAGAAGAAAATGAAATGAGAGTAGCTAGATGAAGTTGAACGCAGTGATCAGATGATCGATGATCCAATTTTGCACAAAATATTGATGAGGAAGCTATTAGGAGCGAAGAGAGTGTGAGCGAAACCTCAAGAATAAGGCGCCGGCGCAAAAGAAGGAGTGACAAGACAACTTGAGATTATAACATAAATAAATATAAAAGGGTAAGAGGTTAGAACTATAAAGGAAGAGGAAAAACTGATGTAGGCAAAGCCATTTTCAACACACAATGACCGGCTCATAAATTACTATTGCCGTGCAATTGTAAACAGAGTCTCAAGGGAAAATTTTTGAAATCGTGACGGATTTCACCAGAAGACCGTCAGGAATAAATTAAACTGGGTAGAGCGCAAACAGTTCGTGCGGGGTATAGTACATGTGTTGCCCACAACTACAAGAAGGCATCAGGACTCTCAGGATTCATCAAGACGAGGTTCGACAATTGTTTTGAAATTGAAGAAAGATGCAGTATTTACAGAGTGTGTACGAAAATGTTTCCACGTTAAGCTTAGGTGAATGGTCACTGCGTAATTGGATACAATCAATGTTGAAACACTACAAATTAAATGATAAAGAAACAAATTAGCGAAAAAGAAATCCACGAACAGAAAATGCAAAAAAGCTTCTGCAGATGTTTTTTAATAGTTTTTCCAAAATGGAATCACATTATTGCCGCTCTAGAAGCTGATATTTTTCAGGAACAGTTGAAACTTTCGCAGCGTCAAAATTATGCAGTTAACACAATTTTAGTAAAAACATTTTCTATTTCCTATGCGATGTTTGTGTTAAATTTAATTCGAAAAATCTCTCGGAAGAGCACTACTTGTAACCGAGCTAGTGGAGTTGTGGTATACGACCTGCTTATTATTCGGGAGGAAATGTGTTCGATTCCCGTTACCGTCTACCCTGTATGTGGCCTTTTTCAAGGGTTTTTCCTCATACACATATAGCGGCATGGTCACAGAGTATATGCACACCATATGCGGCTATTTAGGAGAATGATGGGATAGTATCTTCCTACTCAGAACCCTAAATCCGCTCCTTCCCATCTTATCCTGACCTTATCCTTATCCCTCATCTCACCATGCATAAATACCTAATGCACATTGGGAATCCATGATTGTGGCTGAAATAGCTCGGACCGCTCAAGCAGTGGGCCCACCCGCTTGGATAAGGAATGAAACACGTGGCCTGTTCCATTTTACTTTCTACTTGTAGCATCAGAAAAGAAAGGAAGGTACAAGAAAGAAATAGGGTAAAACAGATCCAGGAACTAAGCTTGTTTACTGTATGGCCCTGCAAAAATTATTATCTCCTCATCTCTCTACTACTACAAATAGCGAATAATGAAAGTTTTTGTTATGTGTGCTCCGGAGGAAGGGCTTAGCTAACGAATTTGTAAGGATTTAATCTTGAACCAAGAAAACATAAGTGATCCTTCACAGCGACAACTTTGATCAAAATGAAAACACTACTTTATCCAATGCTATTTTCAATTTAGCATTCGTAAAAATAAAACTATTCTACAAAGATTTCAAAATAAAATACGTGCCATTAATATTCCAGCAAAGTATGTTATCCACTGTCGAAAAGCACGTAAATTACCAAAACCTTATAATGTTCAACACCTGAATCATACTTTTTTCCGTAACTATTCTAAAGTTACCTACTTTAGTTCTATTAGACCAGGTATCCTACCATAAGATCCAATTGTCAATGATATAAAGGCTATGAGTACCCTCCCAACAAAAAGTTTCCTTATAAATTGAACCACACTGATGGATGGTCTTTGTTAAATATGCGTATAAATAAAAATGTTCAACCAGTACCAAATGGTTCATTGCCAAACTTGTATTCTGGGTCTAGGGAAATTTCCAAAGACAAACTTGATAATTTACAAGAATTAAAAAGATCTTTACTAGCTGGGTTTCACGATTTTTTTTGACGATTTAAAATTTAAATGAGTGGCGTATTATTGTTCCTCAGTACATTAATAGTGTGTAATGACCACAATAAATTTAGATTCATAAGTACGAAAGGTTTTGTGTATCAGTTGCCTTAATTTTAAATAAGTATATTACTTTTTCATTTTAGTAATATTTTTTCTTTTAAGAAGTGGTAATAGATGTATTTTTACCAAACCTCGAACCGATGTTTTATTATGTCTACAGTTTAACTTAAAAACTCGTAAATATTACAGTTTTGGACGAAACAAATTAGAGAAACTCTTAAGTTTTATGCAAGTATTACATTTTCCCCTGAACAAATATTATGTACTGGAACAAAGTTAAATGGGCTGGAATACGGTCAATTAACTAAAACAGTTTTTTCTTTGTCCTGTAACAAACGCCTGCGATACTTATGATGTTTTCAAAGTAGGGTATCGATGTACGCATCGAGTCCCGGGCAATGGTTCTAGATGGTGGGTGCTTGTAAAGTTGAGAATTAGACACTTCTGTGGTATTGAAGGAATATTTAAATACATATCATTAATTCGTCACAATATAACTAACGACTGTATTTAATCATGAATGTCAATTCAAATTATAAGACCCTTTCGTTTAAAATAAATCTTTTTTGTACCGTGCGTCCCGATTTCGATGGTTTTGAGTATCTCAAGAACGGCTTGAGGTAGAAAGTTGCGGTTTTCGCTTTCCTGTGCTACTTTTTTATGAAACGGAAGATGGTCTAAACAACAATTCCATAGCACGCTTCGTTTCTGATATACAGGACGATTTTGAAAATTTGTTATTTTGGAACCCCAGTAGTACGGGGACACCATGCCCATCTTGGATTTTTGGGGAAAACTCACCGTTTTTTATATGCCCACGTGGGAGCCCGTATTTTACACCCCTATGGTTTCTTTTCGGAGGTCTTTTTCAACCCCTTGATTTCACCCCTATGGAATTTTCATTCCAATTAAGCCCTGTTTGTTTTTGCTCACTTACTTGAGGGGCGTATTTTTCACCCTTATTTTAGGGTTATTTTCGGTGATCAATTTCAGGAATTTCAACCCAGATTAATGCCTTTTTGATTTTTTCATGCCTACGTGTAGGAGTCGTTTTTTGTTGATCATTTTTTATTAATTATTTTTTATTAATTAATTAATTATTTTTTAACCCGGGGAAATTCTCGATCCTAATCTGTTGCCCTATAAGATGATCTTAAATCTGTATCCTGATAAGGGTGCGCAAATAATCATTAGATGTCAAAGATAGTTTATTTAATCTGTGTCTACTATTAACATTTATTAGAACTTGTTTATCAGATATTTGAATGATACAAAACTCATTTAAAGGATTGATTAGGTAATAATTACGTGCGTGACAAAATTGACAGTATTTCCCCATATTACTTTATTAGCGTATTTTTAAAAATTTTATTGCCATGATTATTAAAATTATCACACTCCAATCTACAGATTGTGACTTTTTTACATATACGGGAATTTATTTATACACTGGGTTTGTATTCTAATAAGGAGTCCTCGTTTGTAAGGTTGTTGTTAGGGTTCTGTTCGCGGATTAAAAATAATGACATATAATTACATTTATTTTCTCGTTTTAATGGTTTATAAACGATATGTTCTACTAACTAAAAGGCGAGATCATACACATTCCAGCATTATCGATCTGGTACACGAGATGTTAAGAAAACGAAAAATTACAAACCTGCGCGGTTGGCGTCAGTTTGCGACGTACATTAAAGAGATAGATATACCACGAGAGTTTATCGGAAACACGCAAAGACATGATGCTTCTGTATCACCCAGCGTTGAACGGACCCTCACAACAACTGTAGATGAGAATTACGATGCTGATAGTGAAACGCGGGAAACACCGAGAAGTATCTGTCAAAGAAGAAGAAGAGGAATTTCACTAGATTGGGATTCGTGGCGGACATAACATGGATGCTGTATACTATGATCCCTCTCACCCGGCAGGGTTCCTGGTGTAACACTTTTAACTAATGCTGTAAAAGATAAAAAAAATATGGTGAAGTGAAAAATTGGTTGCAGGCACAGGAAGCTTATACGGTACTTAAACCAGTCAGAAAAAAGTTTCCACGAAATAAATATATTGTGAGTAACCTTTACGAGTTGTGGCAAGCGAATCTTTGTGATAAGCGAACTTTAAGTAAACACAATAGTGGATACAATTACATACTAACGGTAATTGATGTATTTAGCAAGAGGGCATGGGCGAGAGCACTTAATACGAAGACAGCCTCACCTGTAATTGAAGCTTTCGCTGATATTTTTAAGGATTGCGACAATACTCCGGCAAATCTGCAGACGGATAAAGGCAAAGAGTTTGTGGCGAGCAGTGTACAAAAAGTTTTCAAGAAACAAAATATCAATTTCTATGTAACAAATAACCCTGATGTAAAAGCATCTGTAGTTGAAAGATTTAATAAAACGTTGAAAACAAAGATGTGGCGTTATTTCACTTACAAAAATTCCTACAGGTATATTGATGTACTCGAAAGACTTGTGAATGCTTACAACAATAGCCCTCATTCAAGTATAACGATGGCCCCTGCGGTTGTAAACGATAAAAACATTTTGGAAGTGTGGAATAACCTCTACGCGAAAGGTTTAGGTCCAGTACGTCATCCTAAATATAAAGTCAGTGAGCATGTCAGAATCGCCAGAACTAAGTACACCTTTGAGAAGGGATATGAAACGAATTGGAGCGAGGAAGTTTTTTCGCCTGCACACTACAAACCGGTGATGACCCGGGAATTTGAAAACATCGAGATTAATATAAAATTAGATACGGGTGCAGCAATGCCATTTGAGTTTGGAACGTCGTGTCTGAAGCTACACTTTAAGAAAGTACAATAATGGTTTGCCCTTATCAGTAATATTACATGAATCAGGCCGGTATGTAGTGTGCAGGCGAAAAAACCACATCTTTATGACTCCCGTAAGCATAGTTTTCTGAAGTAATATCTATTATGCGCATAAGCGGAGATAAAACATCACCCACAATTTGCGGTTCAATGATGTCGCAATAAACAAACATCTGAGTTGGTAATCCTATCCATATACTAGCGGGGTGAGGGGGCATTGGTTCCATAGCTATGTTCTAATACGGACGATAACCCAATTGTAAGGCTAGACGTTGTGAGAATCCGAATAGCGAGAGCTGAGTTTTTAATTTCGTAGTGGCGCGCTTAGTAAGATTATGATATTCGATTGTTAGCAATTTACTTAGTAGTACATGGTTATTTAGCTCGCTGGCAATTTCTTCCATGTTGGCATAATTTCCCGAACCGAAACGTATCACGTACCAGCCATCTTCAATATAAATGATCTTCGCGTTGTCGCGTTGAAAATATTCAGCGGTCTTTTTTAATATCGTTTCTAGCACGTTCTTTCCAGGTGGCTCTGTTCCATAATAAATTAAATTGTCTGTTGCACTTACAGCGGCAAAAGAACATGGGTACTGAATTTCCGATACCCATACAATCCATGACCCCGTTAATCTTATCCGCTTTGGCAGCTGCGTAATAAAACTTGACGTCATATTACCTGGAAAATACGTCATAGAACTATTACTCAATAAGGTAAGATAGAACTCCATTTTTATATATCTCTCAACTGAGAAGCTAACACCCAGCTATTAAATTTGTCACTGTATCCACGCCACTTGACCAGGTATTGTTTACATCGCCAGACGCCCCTCTCTGCTAGAGTGTCTTTATCAACCGTAACAACCTGCAATTCTTCTTCGTAAAAGGTACCCTCAACAAGATCGTTATTAAACTCGATTATTCGATAAACTGGTGGCCTTCTTTTTATCACCGCACTTATTGTAAAAACATCCTCGCGCCATCTTTATACTTGAATGAGGACTATTGTTGTAAGCAATCACAAGTCTTTCGAGTACATCAATATTCCTGTAGGAATTTTTGTAAGTGAAATAACGCCACATCTTTGTTTTCAATGTTTTATTAAATCTTTCAACTACAGATGCATTTACATCCTTTTCAATCAGAGCGCTAGGCCCTGAAACAAAATGATCTACAAGATAATTACCAAAAATAGTTTTCACCCTATCCTAACCCAAAGACCAACTCCAGGTCCAAGACCAACCCTAAGACCAATCCCAGGTCCAGCCCCAGCCCCGAGACATAGCTCAAGTCCAAGACCAGCTTCAAGCTCCAAGACCAAACCCAAACTCAACCTCGAGATCTAAAATACGCCCCTCACGTGAGCAAGCACACAAAGACCTACAATTATGCAATCTCTTCTGATAAACAATGGGGTCTAATACATTTTAAATTTTTGATGTATATAAATATAATACTAATTACACACTTATTTTACATTGTAAACAATAACAAAAACGGTAATTAAGAAAATTAGTTAGCTAGTAGAACATATCGTTTATAAACCATTAAAACGAGAAAATGAATGTAATTATATGTGATTATTTTTAATCCGCGAACAGAACCCTAACAACAATCTTACAAACGAGGACTCCTTATTAGAATACAAAACCAGTGTATAAATAAATTCCTGTATATGTAAAAAAGTCACAATCTGTAGATTGGAGTGTGATAATTTTAATAATCATGGCAATAAAATTTTTAAAAATACGCTAATAATATAATATGGGGAAATACAGTCAATTTTGTTACGCACGTAATTATTACCTAATCAATCCTTTAAATGAGTTTCATATCATTCAAATATCTGATAAACAAGCTCTAATAAATGTTAATAGTAGACACAGATTAAATAAACTTTTACATCTAATGATTATTTGCGCACCCTTATCAGAATACAGATTTAAGATCATCTTATAGGACAACAGATTAGGATCGAGAATTTCCTCGGGTTAAAAAATAATTAATAAAAAATGATCAACAAAAAACGACTCCTACAGGTATGCATGAAAAAATCAAAAAGGCCTTAATCAGGGTTGAAATTCCCAACAAGGGCTGAAAATGACCACCGAAAAGAAACCATAAAACAAGGGTGAAAAATACGCCCCTCAAGTAAGCGAGTAAAAACAAAAAGGCCTTAATTATGGATGAAAATTCCATCAAGGGTTGAAAAAGGCCTCCGAAAAGAAACCATAGGGGTGAAATAAAGGGGTTGAAAAAGGCCTCTGAAAAAAAACCATAGGGGTGGAAAATACGGGCTCCCACGTGGGCATATAAAAAATGGTGGGTTTTCCCCAAGATGGCGCATGGTGTCCCAGTACTGCTAACCCCCTCTCGTACCCTTTTTGGCAAGTAACATAGAAATAAAGTATGAACTGATACTGATAGCTATTTTTACGCAGAATAAAGCAGCGTACGTAGCTTTTCTATAGTTAACGCTGTTTCTTCAAAATAACCCAAACTTACCTTTTTTCAATGGGCCACCCTGTATATTATTTCACAATTTGATTCCATTGTTACTTTCAACATTAAACTCAAGGTTTATGTTGTTACAAATATTTTTTATGGTTGGTGGGGTCGGTAATAATTAAACATTTTTTTCCAAATTTTATAGGATAACGTAGGAATAAAATATTATAAAATTAGCTTATAAAAAATGTTCAAATTCATCGCTATTGCACCTTAAACGAGTTTCACGCATTGTTCTGATGCAGTTTATTGCATTTAAAATAATGACAAGCCTCAACTGTAGTTCCATAAAAGCCCTGCCGACGGCGTTGTTGTAGATCCGCCAGAGTTTGATATTGGGTTCTACACAGAAAGAAATCTAGAACTGATAAATCTGGTGATCTGAGTGGCCATCTTACAGGTCCATTTGTACCTTCCCATTGGGCTGGAAAGTTGTTATCTACATAGTTTCTAACAATTTTACCATTGTAGGTAGGAGCACCGTCTTGTTGTAAATATAATTGATTCAAACGTGGTAATGGCGCCTCACCTTATATTTTGGGTAAAATATTTTCCAAAATTTGTAAATATCTATTGGCAATAAGGCCCCCGTCAAAAGCTTTATATACAATTTTACTACCCAATCTGAAACAAGATACTTTAAAGCCAGACGTTCCTTGTCGTTGTAGAAACAATGAATGTGAGTTATTATTCTCAGACCAAAATATATTATTTTGGCGATTCAAAATACCAGCTCTGCTAAAGTGCACCTCGTAATGGCAACTAAGAAAGCTTTCAAAAGAAAAATCTCTGTTCACATTTTGTAAATACCAAAATTGTTCACGATGTTCTACATCGCCCGGACGTAAGTTTTGAACCAAATGAAATTTATATGGGTGATGTTTGTGTTCTATTCACACTTGTTTTAGGCATTCCAATACTGCAGACTATCTCCCTGTAAGAGGTATTTAGATTTGTTGCGGTTGAGCATAATATGAGTAAATTTGTTTCGTCAGTTCCGTGATTTTTACCTTCTTGCTAAACAAGAAAGTATTGCGGCCGAAAAAAATCGAAAAAAATAAGTTGCGTTATTTTGACGTCTTACCACTCCCTGAACAAAAAAAATTTTTAGAAAATTTTTCAAAATGTCTGTGTGTGAGTCTGTGGTCACTCGCCAGCCGAAACTATACGGACGATTTTGATGAAATATGGAATGAAAGCCTTCGAAACAATTATATCGACAAAACAAGCTTTTAAACGTAATAGGTATACAGGGGGTGAAAGGGTGTTAGTGTGGGGACAAATGTTCAAAGTTTAACATAGAAGATTGAAAGTCATCAATAACTCGCATGAAATGCAGTTGCAGTCACATATAACACTTTTTGTAGAAATATATACTACCGATACCGTTTAAGATATAAAAGAATTGGAAATAGATATATGTAGTTAAATGAAGGTTCTTTAAAGGGATTGCTTTACGTAATACATTATGGTATAAATTTGCCTACATTTAAGGGGTCAAACTTAAGCAATTATAATAAATTGATTTATTCAAAATTCTCTCCAAGCATTTTTTTTAAATATTTTCTAGGCAACCAGCCATTCTTATGAATGTAACTAATCTGCTTCTTCTAAAGCTACTAGTATAGGAGATACGAATTTTCAAATATTTAATATTGATATTGTTATAACTTTCTAACTATTTTGGTTACAAACTTGAGATTTTGGAAATAAACGTTGTTCATCTGCGCTAATGAGATGATACTATTCTGATGAAAACGCCACTTCCGATTTTTCCGGAAATTGAAAACATTCTTCGTATTGCTGGTATATCATACACATATTCTTGCCTTATTTGAAAGGGAGTGAAATTTGCTTTAAAATGATATGAAACAGTCCATAGTTATCTTGAAAGATAAGCGAGATATCGATTTTTACCTTCCAACCTACATAGCGGCTGTAAATCAAATAGGGACCACCCCTGTAACTTCTGAACGGGTTGTTAGATTTTGTTCAAGTTTTGATGGGTTATACTAGAGCCAGTTTGGAATATTTTTTAAATAAAAAACAATATGGTTGACTTCCGGTTTCACCGGAAATGACACAAAAGCTGAAAATTTAAATGGAACAACCTGTATATTTTTACATGTTTGGATTCTACGGCTTCAAATACATACAGTTCATCTGCCAAATGTCAACTCAAACGCCATTTTACTTCGACAGAGCCGGCTTCAAGAGCATGTTGTGTTAATAAAAATTAGAACATTAGAAATTACTGCTTTATTTAGGAACTAAGGAAATTACTATGCATATCGATTTACTAGTACTTGAAAGAGCTATTTAATATACAGGGTGGCCCATGTATGTGTCTATTGGGAACAGTGAGTTTTAGTTAAAAAACCGTAATTTTTAAATTTGATCGTTAACAAACTTCACAAAAATGAATTATTAGGATAAATAATATTGTGGGGGTAATTGCAATTAGATTATCTATAATTAAGATGACGTTATAATGATCTAAAATTAAAAAAAATATTTAAAAAATAAAATTAAAATCGCGCTTGAGTTTACATTTGACAGATGAACTGTATGTATTTGAAGCCCTAGAATCCAAATATGTAAAAATATACAGGGTGTTCCGTTTAAATTTTCAGCTTTTGCGCCATGGAAGCCGGCTATGTTGTTTTTTAATGTCAAAAATTCCAAACTGGCATTAATATAACCCACTAAAATCTAACGACTCGTGCAAAAGTTGATTTACACCCGGTATACATATGTAGGTTAGGTATAGAAGGTCATGCAATCGACTTTTTTTTCACTATCGCTAAATCGACTCATTTTCAAACTTTTGGCCAAGTTTCGCCAAGATTGGCCATCATATCTGGATGCCTGTGTCTGTGTGCGTGTATGGATGTATGTTACTATCCACGGTAACCCCAGAACGAAGATACCTACGTACCTAAATTTTGTATTTAAACTTTTTTTCATTTAGCTGATTAGGTTTTGGGAGAAATCCAACGACGGAGAGGGGTGGGGGGTTATTAGGAGCAGTTTTTGGTTTTTATTAAACATTTCTAAAACAGATGAATATTTCAAAGATATAAAAATACTCATATATTTTTTAGTATTTTGCAAGAAAGTCCTGTAATGCACTAGCATTCACCTAGTCTTTGTTGTAGGCTTCTGAACGAGGTTTATAAAAAGTGTCGTGTTCAATTAGATTTGATTTTATTCTTTAACATATTTTTTTCTGACTGTCGCCTCTCTGGATATCTATGAGATATAAATTTCTTATTCGTAAATTGTCGTTACAATTTATGTAACAAACAAGCTTGCCACATTTGTCTACATTTTCAAATGTTATATTAACTGCCGTAATTAACAACGTATGGATATCCAACAATTAAGTTACAAATATTAGACAAATCAAAGCAAATAATCAGAATAATAAACATAAACTGTCAAACTTCTAAAATCTTACAGCCGAATTACTTTCTTACTTCAGATTACGCCTCGGTGAAATAAATTTTGACCTTAATGTTGAAAAGAATTACAGAGTTTTAGAAAGCTTTGGAGTTTTGGAAAGCTGAGGACAAATGGAAACTAAATCTGAAAAAATATACAGGGTATATACGTACGCCACTTAATTCTCCGCCAACAATCTATTATTATCAGTTCTCACTTTATTTCTATATTACTTGCTAACAGAGATACAAATTTTCAAAATCGCCCTGTATATCAGAAACGAAGCATGCCATGGAAATCTTGTTTACTCAATCTTTCTTTTTATAAAAAAGTAGCATAGGAACGCGAAAACCGCAACTTTCTATCTCAAGCCCCATCGAAATCGCGACACGCTGTACATGCATTCACGTACATTCAGGAGTAGGGGGATAATAAGAAATTAAGCCTAGTACATCCGTCATTTTACCATTTTGTGATCTAATTCGCAAAACGTGCTTGTCTGACAACACTGTAAGCTTATTAAACAAAGTATCCTTTGTCTTATTCTTGCAAAACAAAACAGCCATAATTTTGATTCTCACACGAGTACCTTAATCATAAAAAAGGGACGTTATTTAGATGAAAATTACGAAATT
This sequence comes from Vesta saturnalis, assembly GCA_036346205.1. Classification (NCBI taxonomy): domain Eukaryota; kingdom Metazoa; phylum Arthropoda; class Insecta; order Coleoptera; family Lampyridae; genus Vesta; species Vesta saturnalis. The sequence continues at coordinate 1,238,382 of JARFJB010000834.1, forward strand.
ATGAAAGGGACAAATGAATTCAATTAGACGCAGTTACATCAATACCGTTATGAATTGGCAACATTTTTGTCTGCTTAATTTCTTTCATTTCTGCGAATACACGCACACCAGCTCAATATATACAATATTTTCCTGCACGCGATATTTGAGACTAGTTTTCCTTTAACTAATCTCCACCTTAGCGTGCTCTTTAAAGATAAGAATTAGACGTTTTAGAACAATTCAACAAAAATGTTGATATATCATAATTTCAGTTAATATAAGTAAGGAAAATAATTACTTACATTTACTATGAGGAGATGTCATCGATAATGCTGAGACAGACGGCATCGGAGGAAAAGGCAACGGTGAGTGGCTATCCAATTCTTGATGAAGATTAAGTCCTGGTGGAACCGAAAGGGGGGAAGAGGGTATATATTCTTTATCATGTGATATACTTAAATCTAATTCTGAACTATCAGATACGTCAGACATTGATATTTTAATATGTTTTATTTTTTCAGATTCTCTCGGCTTTTTAACGCATAAATTTTCCGCTATATCTTCAGGGGGTGATACTGATTTTATATTATTAGTAGTAAGATCTTGTGCACCGCACAATTCTCCGGATCGTCTTCTAGGCCGTGCTTGTTTCCTTCGTGGAATCGGTGATTGGCAATCCGGTCTTGGTAAAATATTATCTGGGAATGTGATGTGAGGCATGTGTGGTAATTTTATTGGTGCGTCAAAATTATTCCCTGAAAGTGGTGTAATTGGTGATATTCTTTCAACGTGTGTTATTGCAGTTGAAACAGGTGTCGAAAAACGACCACTGGGATAAAAACCGCGATCATAATCCATAGGTGATGTAGAAGGTGTAAGTGTTTGATTCGTAACACCGCTCGACTCTTTCTCAATGCCGAATTGCTCTTGATTTGCTAAACCTCGTACTTGCAAACTTTCTGCAGCCTTTATAAGACTTTGCAATTGTTCTTGACCAACGCTTATTTCACCTTTATACATAAAATCAACTATCGCTTGAACTTCCCATCCACTAAAGTCTTTTAAAACTATAACCGGATGTTTACATGGATTTTCCGAAAAAATTCTTTGAAAAAATGGCGAGCACGCACTTAGAACAACTTTATGCGCTCTTACTGACGTTTCTGCACATACTAACGTAACATCGACCAGTGTTTCAGCTTGTAATAAAGCATCGAATGCTGTAAGTATGTGATTTTGATGGTTGTTCCATCTTAGAGAGTAGTGCGATTGGGTCATTTTTATGTGATTGTTCCTCGCTGTTGTCACATGTGGCTCTTTTTTCTTTTAAATTTGAAGAATCTGAAACAAAATTATAATGTAGCAGTGTAATAACTGTGAGATAAAATTCACAAACAAAGGACTTATGCAAATCGAATGCATGCGAAATCAATGTTGCATACTCAGTCCAATTAGACAAGATGTTTGCTTTTTTTTTTGTTATAAAGTATCAATTCAAATAAGAAACTTTTTTTGTTAAACACTTCAGTAACCTATGCAAAGACGTGTATTTATTGATTTTGAATTGTTTTAATAATATCCTTTTATGATTGTGATGTATTTCATGAGTATTTAGTACCAGCAGGTACTGATCAAATTTAAATATTCTTTATAGTTATAATGATATATAGTTATGTATTTTTAATTTGTATTTTAATGGTGTACAATATATCATAGTGATCTACTGTTAACAATTAAACGAAATATCCCCCCCTCCCCCCTCAAACTTTTATAACATTAACAACAGTCGTAACACAAATCATTTAAACAATTAGGCGATCAAAATTCATATTGTATGTTAAGAATAAGAAAACTCATATGAATTTAGTCACGAACCGGTGAATATAACACGCAAGCTCAAAACTCGCGTGCGTATGTGACATATTCACTCACGTACACAATCGCTTAATGATTCAGAAAGAAGATTATCCTTGTAATAGCAAGTAGGACAACATTTCAAGGAAAGCTATATAAGAAAATTTTAGATGCATGCGATTTGATGATTAAAAAAGAAAAATTTTTAATGGATTAGCAAATCGTACATTGGAATGTTATCTTTTTATCTATTTTAAAAGTATTAAAAGTATGTATTTTAGTACAATTCTTTTCATTCTTAGGGGTAATTTATAATGTTTATTTTATTAATTGCTCAATTAACCAGTCATAATTTGTAACATAAATTTAAATTTTGGCGTAGAATTCTTTAAGTATTAAGTAGTACAAGTAATATTGCATGAAATACTATGAAAAAACCAGGTAATTTTAAATTATGCGTTAAGAGTTTTCACTTAAAAATAATTGTAATTTAATCAAATTACTTTAGCGCTTCATTCACAACAGTATTAGAGTATAGTGGTACAAATAGCGATATCGTCCTCTTAGAAAAATTATTCACGATAGGCAACATTTCTTCTTTCAGGGCATATCCACAGGGAATCTGTCATTCTTGTGTTACATAGGAGTCCCACAGGGATCCGTATTATCACCCACTTTATTCTGGCTTCATTTGAAGAATCTACCCCTTTCCACATTTGAAAAGATTTTGAAGGAGTGTTGAAATCAAAATGGCATTATGTTTAACACCACCAAAGCTAAGATCTACCAGATTGATGAATTAAAAAATAATCAGATCCTCACCATGTTCGTAAGAATCGCAAAATCTCATGAAGAGATCATCCGTAATTAAATTTTCCTTCAAACACTGTAAGGGCCGGTTGTATAAGGGTACGATTATTGTAATCCCAGGATGTTTACACCAATCATATTTCTTAATCCTGGGATTAAAATAATCCTGGCGTAACGAAACTTTGTGCAATTACTCCTAAGAATTGCAAAGCAGTGAGTTGACATAATATTCAAGCAATTTCAAACGCGCTAACCATTGGACATGTGTATAGAATTTAAAGCGCGTTGAACTACTACCGACCAATTGTGAGCACCAGGACACACTCTTGTATAAAAAACAACATAGTCTCCTTTTTATCAATCTCTGGAAAATATCGTTGGCCTCGTCATTTGAAGTGTACTGTCGATAAACAAATCCGGCAAATATGGAACAGCAATTCAAATCAACAACCGTGAACCGCAGTCAAATCATTTTTGGGTTTGTGAACCGAAGAGTTGTCCCGAACAAGACATCCATGGCCAGTTTACCCAGCCTCGTTACTTCAATTTTATTACTCAGTCGATGTAGAAGTAAAAGTTAGTATTCCCGTTTCGAAATAATCGATGAATATGGTTCCCTCCTTAACTCAAATGACTGTTGCTACGGACTTTTCCAGCAGACAACATTCAGCTTTGGTACATAGTTTTGATCCCACGTTTCATCTATAGATACCACTTGCTCAAACAAAAAATTCTGGATCATGTTAAAAAGGAGTTAAAAGTTGAGTACAAATATCAACTCGTCAACGCACGGAATCTTTTTTCGTCGACAGAACATTGGTGAAGATCCTTTGAACACTTGCTTCATTGGTTTCAGTGCTGCACACGATCTATTCCGAGGTTAGTTTGCCATCAGAAAAAACAATTTTCTCAGCTTTAGCGATCATTTTGACAGTCAATGCTGCTTTCAGACAATAAAATCACGCTCCGCCTTTGTGCGGCTGCGGTTACATTTAAAATATTCACATCATGTTTTAACTGTAGAATATATTACATTAGAGTCGCCTAATGCTTCTTGTATATAAATATGAATTTCGTATGGAGTCGCCCTTCATTTACAAATATTTAACTGCAGCACTGATGACCGCTTTCTCAACCTTTGCCAAATTGCAAACAGATTTTTTTAACAATTCACAGTTTTATGCCACGTAAACACAGAAATGTGACACTTGTCATTTGTTTCTACGATAGGTTGATATTTACAAGCATAATTAATACAATTTTAAATTATTGGTCCTTTATACCAAGTCTATGAAGATTTGAATCAATCCTCGTATAACTTAAAAAGCGAATTACTAGTCCCAGTTTCAGTGGCCTTGTTTAAAATTTACGATTAGAGGCGTTTTGTCCGTCCGTTCCTGCAATCACAATTGAAAGGCTTAAGATATCTACATTTGGTTCTTTTTATTATCAAAGTCACAGTTCGTTACAAAATCAAATTATATCTCTAATTATGTCAGAAAAAGATGAAATTTCAAACTTTGTTTTTCTATTACGCCGCTTTTAGAATGGTTCCCACCCATTATTTATTGACTCCTTTCGTTGGGAAAAAGGTTGTCATGCTATTCGCTTTCGATTAATCCTTCAACTGATTGGATTTAATCACATCAGTGCCAAATTTCCGCTCCCTATATAACTCAGGTATGCGTGAAACTGTGAATTGCCAGCTTCTGCTTATATTTTGTTATTTTCGCACTTTTGATTTACTCTTCAACTAATCTGATTTTATCACATCAATTAAAAATCGTTTGTTTTCCAAGTAAAGCAATGTTGAAATGAATTAAAATTTTGTATTAATAACCCAATTTTATGTGTTTCTTTTTATCAATTCGTTTTGCTTACAAATGTCGATTATGATCCATGAAATATGATGTGAAATGCTTGAGTATGAAATATCAGGTAAAATGTGAGGTAAATTATGCAACTCAAAAAAGTCATCTTGGTGTGTTCGTTTTGACGTGATCTCTTCGGTTCAAAGTACCACTCACTTGGAGCAAACACAAAATTTTATGATTTTATCGTATTGGTTACCATTTTGAAACTGCCATATAAAAATGTTTCTTTAAATTTAACGTTATTGAAGATTATTTTGTACCAATCAATGAGTTTGCTAATTCTCCAAAATGCAAATAATTTTATTTCGATTGAAAAACTTGTAAATCAAGTTATTGTTTATACACAAATTTGGTTGTAAAAATTAGTATATTGTGCAATAAAGGGGAGAAATGCATGATTTTTTCCGAGGTGCAATTTGTACCCCGAGGGCGAAGCATTATTTCCTAGGGAATAATATGCTATTTCACTCCCTATTTCGTGGTCATAGAAACAGACTTTTATTCTCGCGAGTGCAAACATTGTTTAAATAACGAATATAATTAACATAATTATATAGCAACTAATGAGATTGCTAATATTGAAAATTACTGCATACACACCACATATCCAAAATCCTTAATTGTTACTTGCATAATTTATGAATCTTGTAATACGGTAAAAAAATTTAAAACAGAATTTAAGCAATTCCTTCTCGTCAATAATAAATAAATTTTTTGCACCACGGGGACTAAAACGTACATTGTACTCCCTTATTTTGGGGACCAAATTGCCACATAAAAAATTTAAAAAAAATTAAAATGGAAATTAAGTAATTCCTTCTAGTCAATTTTTATAACCTAAATAGATTTTTTGCACCACGGGGACTAAAACGTACATTGTACTCCCTCATTTTGGGGAGCAAAGTGTCACGCACTCCCTTAAGATCAAACATGTTTTAAGTCGCAAGGGATTAAAAATAATAATAAAATACCCAACTCAAACCAGCAAGCTATTGTCAAAATTTATGACAGACGTATGACTTAATCCGTTCTATTTCAAACTTTTTTAAGTGTATTGTAATAATAATAAAAGTTATCAGTAAGTACTGTTATAGAAAAAAGTGCAACGGTGTGAACTGTGGCCTCTATTCCTTAAAATTCCAGACATAAGGTATGAGAACCTAGCTCGTTTAAATAAAGGATGTAATCATTGTACCATAATTGTGCACGGTTCGATATTTACTCGCTTAAGGTATGCTATTATTATAGTTATTCAACCTTTGATTAAAATTTGCGTTTCAATTTAGATGAGGTATTAACTAGTATGCGTATAATGTATAATTTCGTATAGTAATTTTCAGTCAGTGCAGTTGCGTGAGTAATATTAGTATTGTCAGAGGACGCCGATGTGAGATTGTGAAAAGTAACAGTTTCACAACTGTCAAATCTCAGCTTCAGGGGTTATGTTTGCTTTATCACAATAATATCAATATCTGTAAATATGTGTTATGTCAAATGTTTAATGTCAGAAATGCTTGACAACGCCGGACAGAATTTCCAACCTAAATCAGTTCTATCTGCACACTCTCGTGTACAATAGGCGGGTTCTAAAGGTGGTAATGAAGCAAAGTTAGTTATGACGCAACTGCTCTGACTCGTGAAAACTGGTATATTTGTAGTTCAATTAGTATATATCAAAATAATAAAATATGAAGTCTTTGCCTTTATTATTCGGAGACGAACGTGGTCACAAATTTATTCAAAATTCTTTTAGAAATTTTATAAAATTGCAACGACATCTATACAAAAATAGAAATAGATGAACATTTGAGGTTTTGAGCTATATATATTTTTAAATAAATCTGTAACCTTTAATCCCAGCTGTGGCGCAAAAAATAGCATATATACCACACGACTGAAGTACCTTCCTTTGAATGATTAATTCACTCACGGGATTAAAAGTTGTTATACAGGGTGTCCAGAAAGGTGTAGTCAAAACTGCTAGGACGTATAGAAGGGCTCAAAATAACCCTAGTCTTCATTTGAATTTTTTTCCTATCTGTCCTTTTTATGGAGTTATCGGCCTTCAAAGTCAGAAGTTAAAAATTGAATTTCAATGATAATTTTTAAACCGCTTCTTTCATTACCATAAAATTTAGACACCCTAACTACCTCATAGAAAGGTATTTTTGACACTTAACTGGAATTCATTGTACCTTTATTGTACAGGTAAAGCTAAAATTAAGATTCTAAATTAACACAATTTTTGACAGTATTAACAATTTTGGAATTTTACTATAGTAGTTTCATTCCCCTATCATTTAACAACAAAAAAGGTACTCTTGTGCGAAATCGATATATCTTACCGTTTTCGAGAAACATGCGTTTTAGTGAATCCATGTAAATTGCGAATTAAGTCAAACAAAAAAATCATTCTGCTAAGTTCATTAGAATTTGAAAATCAATACGAAACGAAAAAATATTGAACACTTGCATTTTTGAGTTAGGTATACTTATTGCAAACTTGCACTAAAGCGGCTAACTAATGTCTTCAACATTATTATATAACAACACAATAAAAGTAAAGCAACGAAAAATAACTGGGATTGTACTAAATGTCTAAGAAAATTGTTCAATATGAGCACCTCGTTACATTACACATTTTCTAAAATTACTTAAGGTATGCTGCTGTACTCAAAACAGCATGTGTGGATCATTTCTAATAACGTCACATTTGTTAATACCCTGTCTAAAAGTTCTTACCTGCTAGTAACAGGTGTTGAATATACCAATCCTTTCAGGTGGCCCAACAAGAAAAAATCTAAAGGATTACGGTCGGGAGACCCAGGTGGCCATGAGACGGGACCGCCTCGGCCTATCCATTGATCTGTAAATTCGTTGAAAATGTAAACTTTCACCATTATCACTCACAATAAAATACTTATCATTTTTGTTTTTTTTTAATGGTGTATTTTAAATTATATAATCTAAACGTTTCGATAACACTTACAGTTATCTTCGTCAGTAGTAATATTTGTTAAAAATTGTTAAAGATGTTGTAAACAATTTTGTCAAAGTTGAAAAATTAAAACATAACCATCAGCCTGCTATTAAAATAACAGTTTGAGAATAGAAACGTTTCTCAAACTGTTATTTCTACTAAATTGGGGAGCGCACCATCATGCATAAACCACATGCCGTGTCTAGTGTTCAACTGCACATCTTCCAGGAACAAATTTAGATGTTCTTCTAAAAAATTGCGATATTTTGCTCCTGTTAACGTTCCATCAATTACATACGGGCCTACTAAGTTGGTATTAATTATTCCCATCCACACGTTTATTAAAAATCTGTTTTGATGTTTTGTTTGTATGATGGCGTGTGGATTCTCATCGCTCCAGATATGCAAATTATGAGAATTAATAATTCCATCCCGTGTGAATCCGGCTTCATCAGTAAAAAGTACCTTGCTAATAAATTCAGGTGTTTGTTCTTGTTTTTCCAAAAACCACCTCGAAAATGCTACGCGAGGAGGGTAATCCGTTTCAGACATTGCGTGCACTTTTTGCAGGTGATAGGGATATAATTGCTCTCGCAGGATGTTGTGAACTGTAGATTTTGAAATATTCGTTTCCATAGTAATACGTCTAGTGCTTTTTGTAGGATCTGCTTCCAATATTTCCAGTATCCGTTCCTCAGCACGAACTGCTCGCCCTTGCCTAGGCCTTCCATTATGGTGCTTGGGTTTAAATGATCCTGTGAAGTACATTGTAAAGTAAGGGATATTTAATTGTGATAGAGCTTAATTTCATCAAGTGCCTGTTTCTCGTAAATTCCTATGAAGTCTTATAGAGTTCTACGATTTGGGAGCCTCCTATTAAGAAAGCGATTGGCATAAAGTCTAACTGCTAAAGAAGCATTTCCTTCTGACAAACCATACATTAAATGCATGTCTGCACACTCCTCATTAGTAAATGCCTCCATATCTCTACTACAGTTTTAGCGGTATTAACTTTTATCAGTTTTTATTAACCGATTTACATCCACAATCAACAATGACAGTCATTTCCATAACAACAGAGAAACGTCACTTACAAAATGTTTACAGATTGTTTTTTTATTTAGAATTTACGTTTTAAATAAAATGTTATTTTCGAAACCGTTCGAAACTTAATTTTGACTTTACCTGTACAATAAAGGTGCAATGAATTCCAGTTAAATATAAAAAAATGCCTTTCTATGAGGTAGTTAGGGTGTCTAAATTTTATAGTAATGAAAGAAGCGGTTTAATAATTATCATTGAAATTCAATTTTTAACTTCTGACTTTGAAGGCCGATAACTACATAACGAAGAGAGATAGGCAAAAAATTCAAATGAAGACTAGGGTTATTTTGAGCCCCTCTATACGTCCTAGCAGTTTTGACCACACCTTTCTGGATACACTGTATAATATACTACTTGAATCATGTTAGTAGCATCTCATACTATCTGTCGTCTTTCCAGAACTTTCGTAAATGTAGTAAATGACAAACACACAATATATTATCGTCTTCATCACACTCAAACGTTAACTTGACACATGGACTCCGCTAAATTCTTTTGTATTTACTTAGACATAAGCTTGTAGTCGAAATCATTTTATTTCTTTTATTTCAATATCAGATAGGCCTAAACTAGCGCATACAACAAACACAATTCCAGATTTTGCAAGCGGATATAAACAAAGTCGATCGCACTAAGTTGGCATAGAAACGATATATCAATTTTTATATGAGACTGTTAAATGATTCGTCTAGATTGATTTAGTTTTGTTGTTAAGTGTGGTTAATTATTGTAAAATAATGAAATGTAAATTCACAGTTACGAAGACAAACTGGTATGATGTTAGTTACTGGTTTTGTGAGGGAAATTATCGCAAGAGTGTTCTGTTTACCAAGAAAGGTGTTCTAAATCGAGGAATACCAAATTATCAAATCTTTTGAAAGATTGAGAGAAGACTTCGAGAAATATGGCATCTTAATTATGTAAAACCCGAATAGTAGAAGAAGGAACAAGTGAGGTAGCCAAGGATAATCTAGCTGCCCGATCAGTGCATCACCAAACGGGAATATCAAAAACCACAGTGAACCATATCATAAAAGCAACATTCCTTCGCTCCTATGACGTGCAACCTACTTTAAAGCTGATGTCTATTGATAACTAAAGGTGTCGTCAATGTCATACGAACTGGAACTCGTTTTGTTTTGAGAAAAATTAGCTCTAGGTGTCTTTATCAACTCCCTAAAAGTACTATTTTTTAAAAATTAAATTATTGAAAATTGAGCTACTGCCTAATTTTCAGTTTACTTTATTGTAAACGTGCGATATTTACAAAGGGTAACAATTCGTTATACTAGTTCGAGAGTTGTCTTTTAAGTGTTTCATATAAATCTGGAATAAAACAGTAGATAGCTTTTAAAGGCTTTATTGTTTTTCGAAGTATCCTTCACGAAGATTAATGCACTTTTGCATTCGCTCGAACCAATTATGGAATCAGTTATTCCACTCGTTTGTTGGTACAGTGAAAATCAGGTTTTTGAAGGCGTCGACTACTTCTTCTGGCGACTGAAACCTGTGACCACGCAGTCCGTTCTTGATTTTCGGAAAGGTACGGACTTAGGCCGGGACTATACGGAGGATGGTCTAATAATTCGACGTTTTGTTGCGTTAAGAACTCAATTGTCTTGCGAGCTGTGTGCGAACTTGCATTGTCTTGGTGGAGGATGATTCGTCGTTCCGTGTTGGTTTTTCGAAGCTCAAACAAATGGTTGTATACCAATCGGAAGTAACAGTTATTTCATCTCGCAGAGGAATTGTTGCCACATGACCTGCTTTTGAGACAAATGTCGCGACCACATGTTTGGATACACTTTGAGAACGACTGGCGCTTATTTTCGGGTTCATATGAGTAAATCCACAATCCAACACCACCGACGATGCTGTACACGTTTTTAAAGTTTCCTGGGTTGAAGCGATCTAGAGTTTTTCGACACCAATTAACCCTAGCTTGTTTCTGTTCTTCGGTTAACAGATGCAGTATCCAACGGGAGACTAATTTTTTTACCGCCAATTCCTCATGCAAAACTTTTGAATTGAAATCTTTGAAATCCTCAATGATAAGCTTGCGCACAGCATCGACGTTTGCCTGGGTGACGATCGTTTTTCGTGCACCTGTCCTTGGATCGTCAATAAGACTCATCCGTCCACGTTTGAATTCTCCATACCACCAAGAAATTGTCGACTGATGTGGTGCTTTATTTCCGAAAACGCATTCTTGTTGAGATAATTGTCTCCGAAGGTTGTAAAAGATTATTACGCGAACATTTTCGCGGTTTAGTTCCATTGTTCGAACAACTGTATCTACACCACTATACGTATCGCACTGACACTTTGGATTTAGGTTATACTAAAGATAGAGGTTAAGTTTTAGTAGTGACATTTGATTAGCGCCGCCTACTATGCCGTGCTTGGAACACTTAACAGACATGCCTCGTATTGTGATTACTGCATTTTTTTTATAGAATCATAAAGTAGTTATAATGTTAAAATGTAGGTAAATTTTGACAAATTTCCTTCACCCTCTATTTTAAATGACAATATTTTAGACTAATTCGACATAGATTTTTTTTAGTCTTTTTAATAATCTAAAACTTTAATAGCCTTGCAAAGACTTATAGTAATCTAGATACATATCTTTGAAACAGTAGTACGTCACTATACCCTTTGATAGAGATTTTCCTCTATGAGGTGATATAAGTGAAGCAATCCGACATTTAACATGTGCAGTATTGAAACGTAGATAGGTACGTATTATATGTGTACACATTTATGGTACTACTTGGCTACTCAATATAAACAGTAAATTTAATTCTAATGACTAAGGTTGAGCAACAATGTAACGTACTTACGTTAGGTGACAGTTAACAGTTTATAGTCACGGTACAGTTAAATACTGCAACGCTATATTAATTTTTATTACACTCTCTTTTATTCGATGTACGAAAAATGTCTCAAACACTAGACATTTAAACAGGTACCACACCATACAAGTTTCTGCATACTGTCTGTTCATTATGAGATGGTTCGAAATTAAATTACCTTGCATAGATATCGATTTTGAATGATCATTGTTTTGATCCAGACGGTATACTACCTCATTTTACTGCAGGCGTACAATTTTAAATGTTATGTATGATGAAAGAAAATGTATCTGTGGAATTTGTATTATTTTTTTTGGAAAGATAAAAAATGTTCGATGGAATTCCATCGAACTAGGACAGAAATCTGGGTCTTGTATCAACTTTTCTCACAGATTACCGTATTATCAAATTAAAGGTACTCCGCAGCTCAAACACCATTTTAATCAATCATACATTTTCACACTGATTTTTGTCAAGTTTTATTTCTGATTTTGCAATTATTTAGAATAAGTAGGAAGAATGCTTGGTTCTATCGTCATTTAATATTCTTAACTGCAATTAAATTTATTGTACCGAACAAATGACTAATTCGTTTGTTTCTTAATTAACAACTTTATAAATGGCATTACTGTACCGAAAAAGTTGTAGTAAATATCATGCAGAAAAACTGTATACCTTAATATAAGTCAAAACGTATACTTGTCAGTGTTGCCGCCATGATTTTGATCACGTAGCCGTAACTTGGTTCCTATGGAAACCAAGGAAAATTGTGTAGTATGTATTTTGAAATGCTGTTGTATGTGTAAAGTATTCTGCTGTGTTCATTCTTCAATAATTTTTTAAAATGGCGTTTACAATAGAAAATCTATCCAAAGGAAATTGTGACCTGTTCAGTTTTTAATGGCCGAGTGGCGTCAGTTCTGGAAATGCATACAAGAATGAATATTATGTATAGTGTGAATGCAAAAAGGTTGGAGAAGGATCAAAAAGTTTTCGGTACTACCAACAACAACAGAAAGTGTGAATGGTCTGGAAAATGCGTTGCCTGCCGCAGGCGCATCAAATTTATAGATCTAGAGTTTATTGAATATTAGTGTGAGATCATTCCATTTAGTTATTCATAGTTGACGATATCGTAAAGTGGCAGTTCTGTGAATCCGTCGGCTTCTTAATGATGAGCAGAAATAATCGCGTTCAGCAGTATATTTCAAACACTTAAAGCAACATCAAGAACAAGAGGACCATTACCGCTATGAATTCAACCGTATTTTAGTATCATCAAAGTTCCACTGCTCTTGAATAAAAAACATACTTGTGTCACTATAAGGAAGAAACGTCCCTACAAACTCTTCAAGGCTACCATTCTTCTGCATAATAATACACGACGCCATGTTGAACATTCAGTGCAAAATATGCTCATAAGTATGAAGTGGACGGTTGCGGTTCTCATCATTAAAACTATCACTTAAAAGACAACGATTTAATGCGGACACTGGAGGTCAGGCAGCCACAAATATTTGATCAACAAGGAACTCGAATCCAATTTTAAATTACATCAATAAAATTTAGTTTGCAGCCTCATAACCTGTTTCTATTGAATTATTCTCGTACATACCACCTATACCTATAAAAAATAATAATCAGAACCAAAATTGGTTTTGAATTTGAAGCACTTGTATTATGTTTGCTCAGTTCTTTTATTACTTATGCAACGTAATTATACCATATTACGACAACATTTGAATATATTTCTTACACGATTAGAATGTCGGAGTGGTAATTCCAGCATTTTGGGAAAGGATGAAAAACTGCTGGCGTTAAAAATAGTTTTTTGTAAGTACCTTTCTAAAATTCAGCTAAATTTCACCGAAATACCGCTAAATTGGCAACACTACTGCTGCTTTTTGCGGTACACAGTGTGTACGAAACTTATTAGTAACTTAATAATGCTTCACAGATGGCACCAGTAAAGTTAAATCTTCATTAAGTATTTGTGTTTTATTTGGTTAAATTTTCGATTAATGGCAAATTTGTGTAGACTGATGATGACTATAGGTCGTTCACAAAACTACAATTACTTTCATTCCTTAATTCATGATTACCATTACCATATGACGTATCAAGTGAATGGAATTAAAAATTTCATGCACGATAGACTACAAAATGTTTTTTAGCTTAGCTTCGGACATTCCTGCGCATTATTGCGGATTTCATGTATGAAGGTTGCAATACGTGGTATTACTAAGCACTATACAGGGTATTTGGAAGGCCTATGCAAAGCCTTTCGGAGCTGACAGTGGACATCATTTAGACTGCATTAAGTCAAACATACCTTAGTACAAAGTCACGGTTTTTGGGTTTTCGAGATTTTGGTGTTTTTTTTACAAAAATCCATTTTCTCATATGTGTATACCTTTTTTTGTGAATTTACACAACAAATATCCAAAGTGACTAAACAAGCAATGAATCAAATTTAATTTTAAAAAATACGTTTTCGTAAAATAGGTAACACTTTCGCAAGAAGTATCTGAAAAAATGAAGTCTTAGATGTTAAAATACGTTTCAAAGTATCTGTGATTTATTATCGTCCGAACGGTGTATCACATGTCGCCGTAATTGGTCAATTCCAAGAACTACAATGCCAAAAATTGATGATTGGGAAATAAAACAAAATTTATTAATCAGACATGTATTTATTCATGTTCAAAGTGTAAACCATTGTTCCTAATACAGGCTCGCGCCCTACGGCGACCTTCTATTGTTGTTGTTGTTGTTGTGCGTAGTGTCATTCGCACTTGTATTTTTACGAAGGCTTCTTCAATTTCCCTTACTAAATGTTCTCATGTTTGAATCTCCGGCTATCTGGCAAGCCATGGAAATGGTCCACCTCGGCCGATCCAACTATTAAAAAAAATGTCATCCAAATACTGGCGTACTATTAGCCGGTAATGGGATGGACATCCGTCATTTTGCCCATTAAGCAATTCGGGCAGATCATTTTGTAAAAAAATGTAGCTAATTGTCCCTGTTCAATCCGTCAGGTAGAAAATGTGGCCCCAGTAGATTTCTTCCAATGGCACCTGCCCAGACATTAACAGAAAATGTATGCTGGTAGGACATTTGCTTTTTCCGATGGGGATTTTCACTTTTATTTGCCCATTCATGCAGATTATGGAAATTTGTGATACCTTCTTTTGAGAAATTGGACTCGTCGATCCATAAAATACTTCTCAGGAACCCTCCGTCTTCGGTATATCTGTCCCAAAGACAAAATTGGATTCTACGCAAAGGATAGCCATCTTCAAGTCCTTGTAGACCTGTGCCATGGAAAAGATATTTTTCTTTTCAGTTCATGGTACTTCAAACCTTCCATACTGACAAACCAAGATCAGCAGCCATTTTTCTGGTGCTGGTTGTGGGGTCGTCTACAAAAGTTTGAAGAATTAGGTTGCCGACTTCTGGAGGGTGGCGACCTGGATTAACCCGAGGTTCGCTACGTTGGACACTGCCAGTTTCGTAAAGACGACGATATGTGTTGTAAAACGCTCAGACGTTAGGCAATCTTCTATCAGAAAATCTCTCCTGATACAAGCGACGTGCTTCTATCTAATACATTGCCATCCGCTCTGTCGTACATGTAAATAATATATATCTGCGTACTCCTCATTAGTAAAAGCTGTCATTTCACAAACTAGTATTTAGTTCAAAACGATATCAATTGTAGGTACACGTGATGAAGTTAAACGTCGAAGCAGAGAAACTGCAACTTGATACGGAATTATTACAAATTTTATTACTCACACAAAACGCATCTAATTGCAATAACAGGTGTCATTTGACTAAAGGGACCTGTTTTATAATCAGAGTTTCTCTCTTTGTTTAATTACACTTGTTATCAGTTTTTGCATTTTAGTTCTTGGAATTGACCAATTACGGTGACATGTGATACACCGTTCGGAAGATATTTTTAAACGTATTTTAACATCTGAGACATCTCCATTTTTTAGTAATACTTCATCAAAAATGTTATTTGCTAATTTGCGAAAAAGTACGTTTTAACATTAAATGTGATTCACAGCTTGTTTAGTCACTTTGGTTATTTGTTGTGTAAATTCACAGAAAAGGTATACACTCTAGTACTTAAAAAATAAAAATACTGTGTGTAATGTACCACTGAAGTGTTATTACGGTAAAAATATGAGAATATGTTTTTGTAGAAAAACACCAAAATCTCGAAAACCCAAACACCGTAACACTTGTACTAAGGTATGTTTGATGCCGTCTAAATGATGTCCACTGTCAGCTTCGCAAGGTTTTGCATCGACCTTCCAAACACCCTATATACAATAAAATTAAATACAGATATTATAAATATTTAATAATAGTTATTTTTATAAATAACCAAACCTAAATCTCTTTCACATTTTTTGGTAATATTTTAAAACAAACTAAAGGACAATAGAGTTGATTTTATGTAATAAATTCATTTACCCTTCTGCTGTACACAAATACGTTTCTTTTGCGGTAAGTAAACAAAAAACAACAGAAGTAAATGGACACTTCCGGTTTGTAATAGAAGTGTTATAAATACGTTAGAAATTTGTAAACTACAGCTGATTTTAAAGTAACGTTTACGTTTATTAAAAATATATGTAAATAATAATAGTAACAAGTGTAGCTGATTTTTTAAATTAAACTTGAACATTTACACCGTTTATAAGCTAACAAATAAATTATAATTTATTATATTTATATTTATTAAACTACAAATAATCTTTAACATTTTTTTTCACCCTCGTATAAAACAACTCTATCCAACGATAATTGAGATTTGACGGTACCGCACGATCGTTCATCTTATTTTCCGGCGCGCCGTTAGGATTTAATCTCAAGATTGATTTTATTCGTCGAAAAGTTTGAACTCTCCACGTGGTTATACTAGTAGCTTCTAACTAATTACTCTACTTGTTAATTGTTTAATGTTGTACTAAGAATGTTGAAATAATTAACCGCAAATTGTTTAACCACGAAAGCACTTGCAGCGTTAAACCACCCTTTTAGTATCTTATTTTAGTGGACCAAAATCACCCTGACCTAAATTCTTTGGATAACAGTAAATTACCCTTACTTAAAACACGTGTAAAAAGAAAAATTAAACGGTCACAGAAAGTTACATGACTGAATGAAGTTTTGTGAAATTGAACACATGACTCACTGGTATATAATCGTTTAACTGTTTTTCTTGAATAATAAATGAAACATTGATGACAATTGGTACTTGAAATTATATATTAGTTTTTACACAGTTTAGTCAAATATGAGCATACTTAATACTATAATAACATAAAATAAGCACTTATGATAGTTTAACTTTTATTATCGCATTTATACAACAAAAACTTTGAATATACCTACGTGTATTTCATTAATAATTTAGGTATCATTAAAAAAGTTTTATTTGAGCTAATGTTAGTTTTTTATGCATGCTTTTATGCACGTAGGTAAATGTATGTTAGTAAAGAGTGTTAAAATTCCATTACGTGCACACGTGTATTTGTGATAAAAATATTTTGAGATAGTTACTGAAAGCTGAAAGGAAGCATTTGTGAAAGTTACTGAAGCGAGTAATTCCTCACTTTTCGACTTTATCTTTTGATAATCATTCGCGAGCATACATATAAAATAATTGTTGACGTATAGATAAGAATTTATAGAACTTACCAAACTTCGGACTTATTGTTAACTACGATAAGGAAAATGAGAAAACTTGCAGAGAGCAAACGCAACCAAAGCACGTGCAAACTTTGTTACGCTAAACCAACACATATAAGATAGCATAAAATTGAACAACAAAGTTATAAAGTGTAATTAATGAGCATTCTAGTTAATATTTTTTAAATGCGTTAATTTTGAACTGTACAAAAGTTATCGCAAAAGTTTTGAAAAGTTTGATAAAAGAGTGAAAAAAAAGACAGTGAGCGAGAAAGTGACTGAAATGTAAACATTCACGCGATCAACTACTAAGTGCTAAAATAAATAATAAATAATATCACAACACTGAACACGAAAAACTAATGAAGCATGAGCACTGTAAAGAGCGCAAGAGCACACACACACAGACACACATGACACATAGGGGGGCGCGCACGAACCTTGCACCAGGTCCCGCCGGAGCTCGTCTTCGAAGGGGTGCGGGTCCGACTGCTTTCAAAAATATGCCGGCTCGCAATGGACGCATAATTCCCGGATCCCCGTTAATGAATCCGATTAGACAAAGCTTGCAAGAGCCAAGAACGCTTGCGCCTTACCACCCCACACACAAGACTCCCCTCTCCGTCTCCTTTACTCTTACTGTTTTACCCTTAGATATAAATTAAGGGGCGGCGTATACTTGGCCGTCGTTAGAATCACACACGTACAGTGCCCCCTCTCTTTCTGCCCGCCGACCACTAATTACCGATGACAGAGAAAGACGAATTCTTAACTCTCTCTACTTTGCATAAATGCACCAAGAAATGATGTACGCTCTTGGATGATTTCTTTTTAACTAACGTTCTTTACAGAGACACAAGTCAGTTCTTTGTTTTTCATTAGCGTGCACACACAGACATGTTTTTACAGTCAACTTTTATTCTTTGCTTTTTACTCTGTACTCATTTCACAAAAACCTTCATATCTTAAAGATCTCTCTTCTTAACAATACCAACGCGGATACGAGTTTTTTTTTTCTAGAGCGTACGCTTGTATTTGTGGGTTTTGAGAGGTTCCGGACAGCACTGAAGCGATACGGACACAGTCCTGTAGGAGTTCTGCGCGCCAACGCGATTCGGGGTTGTTCATCGGATCTACCCCCAAAGCTTTGAAACTTCTTCCTTATATAAACTTAAGGTGACAGAGACAGCATCAACTGAGAAATGTTTTATTGAAGTAGCGATAAAATAGAAGAGAAAAAATATTAAGTCTAAAAGATATAAAACTTTAGTTTACGACCACCTTTCTCTCGCTCAATCTTTACATTTTTCCGATTTCTACGCCAATCTATCTTTATTATAATCTTACGATTATTCTTTCATTGTTATTATCATTAGCTATTAAATATGAATGAGCTTTTGTGATTGTAATATTTAAGCGCTACCAAACACCGAGTCGCATGTGTAGCTGACGTAACAAAATTTCGACGTGCAACAGGTTTATAACGCAGCTTGCTATAATATACGTTATCTTTTTGAATAACATTTATGAAATAAAAGTTTTCTTTTCTTAAATAACTATTATTTTCATTTAAATGTAGAAATGAATTGTTACAGGTATTTAATATTCACAATCCTCCAAGTCTCGTGACAATGCATGAGCTAAGTTTATGAGGGTTGATACATTGTGATGAGCAATAACTAACTCGTGACATCTTTCTCTATAAAATTCCCTTGTGATCAGTCGAACATCTCCCTCGAATGGTATTTTAAAAGGAATTCTTTCGCTTTCCTTCTGTGTGATCCAAACCCAGATTCTGATAGGTAGATAGTTTTAAAGGATCGATTTTAAGAATTAAATATAGGTCAATAATTAATTATGCTTAAGTGCTAATACGTGATTTAATAAAAACAAATTACCTACATTTTCACACGTGTAACAGCAAATAAATTGTAACTGCAACTGCAGATCCATACTTGCAAATTTACATTTAGTTGAACAAGGTGATCTGGTTATTAAATCATTAAGAGCACGTGTTTCTACATGGTGTTTTATTGCATTCGAGTGACAACCACTTTTTAGAGTATTAATGTATTTATTCTGAAAGTCTAAAGCATAATCAGCATTTGAATGTACGGTATTCGCCAAAATAAATAGTACCGAAATATGATGAGCCATGGAATGGCCTGAGCGATATTTGTTTATGTTTCGCTTGTTTGTCATAATAATATTACGCTCGTGTTAAAATCGTTCTGATAATTGAGGAAATAGTATATTATTTTATAAGGAGCTAAAGTGACACTTTTTGCGGAGAATCTGTAGGTTTGACGGACGGATGTAGTGAGTCCGGCAAATACAGATGAGCCACAAAAAGTCACTTTGCTCCGCATGAAATATACTATTTTTTCTTCAGACGTTTTTTACACTTAAATGTGAAATAAGGAAAAATAATTAGGTTGTGAAAATGAGGAATAGTTAGATCTACTTAGCGTGCTCTGGCAAGCAGCAGGATACGTTTCGTTGAAAACAATGCATTAAACAAGTTAAAAATTGTGAAGATTCTCCGTGTTATTGTAAGTATTTTATTAAACTTTTTGTTCCTATTTGTGTAAATTAAAATATTAGATTGTTAGGAGTATGATGGATTTGGAGAACTACACGCCGTCAGAAGTTACCGAAGCGGCTAATACAGCAATAAATGATCTATTACCTACAAGATCGAGCAAAATCTGTGAACGCGCTTTTCAGCAGGCCTTTTTTTCAAGACTTCATAATCTACGTCTCTAGATAAGTCAGCGCAAGTTTAAACGACGCCAATATTTCAATATTTAGTAGTTGTTTCAGTCATGGAACGAGCGCGACGTGTCGGTGTCTACGCTACGAAATTTGATGCGGCGGAAACAGGCAACGCCTGGAGTAAGGCGAATTTTGGGGATGAATATAGTACGGTGGTGTGTTGGGGGACAGTGGTGGCGTCAAAAAATGTTACAATTCAAGTTAAATGGGACATTGATTCGATGATAACTAATAGTTTTATTCACTAACTAAAACCCTGACAGCACGTCACTGGATCCGACAAATTTACAGTTGGTAACACCTCATCTTTGGCAGGACCAAAGTAAGCTTATCGCAAAGTCCTGCCAAGAAAACTGGAGTACTTCCCGAAGGACTGTATATGGAAACTTTGAAGGAATTTGCGTCCTGCTGGCAGGACCAAATAGCCAAAAGTCCTTCTAGAAAGGTATTCCAGCAGGACAGATGCTTGTACGCTCTAGAACCATTTTAACTCCTCTACAGTTTCTGGTTGTTATTTCGTGAACCTTACTTGGATTAGGTTTAGTACAAATTTTAGAACCTTTAAAACCTAGGAATTCTATCTCTTTGACAAGAAATCTACCTTTATCAGTATTGATACGATACGATAGTAGCAGCAGCTTATTTTGCCAATTAGCAACAAAAATGAAAATGAAAATGTCCACAATGTGGTCCCAATATTCGACGAGAATTCGACATGGCGTAGATATAAGCAAATACTTGAAACTTCGTACACATCTAAAGAAGCAGAATGAAGAATACACTCCAAAGCAGGCCAAAGAATTTACAAAAGACCAATTTAACAAATTTTTATCGGAAGCGTCGGACAAAATATACTTGGCAATGAAGGTAAGTTTTTGAAATAGAATGAAAGCAAATCTTTATATTTTGTATTTCTTTTAGATAGTTTTGATTATTGGTATCTCAGGGGCGTGTCGTTGCGATGAATTGGTGAAGATAAAGGTAGATGACATTGAGAACCTGAAAACTGCTACATATTAAAATTTCAGATAACAAAACAAAAAAAAATTAAATCATTTACAGTTGTAGGGGAACCTTTCCTAAATTTATATAACAAATATGTTGCTTTGCGCCCATGAGATATGATATGATATGGTGACTGGAAATCCAGCACTGTAGCTGAGCGTTATATTGAAGACTCTCTAGCAACAAAAAAAGAGGCAGCCTTTTTCCATTTTTGCACCTAGTGCAAGCGCTACAAGTACAGAAGTTCATGTAGAAGAGGAAGAATTAAAGACCATTTCCTTAGAACTCAGCGAGACCTCCACCGTTACCTCTGGCGGATTTTATTTTGGAGAAAATGTTAGTTTTAATCATTGTACTTTTAAGCTTTATAACTCTAAACAATAAATTTGTTTTCGTTGTTTTCCAAATTGGGTGTTTGAGTTATTAACTTACATTAATTTTGCATCCGCTGCGAGGGGATGCAAAAGACTTTTGCAGCCGCCGGTGAAAATGTCAAACTTTAACGTTGTCAGGTGAAGTTTAAAATGTCATCTTTTATTGACGTCTGAAGAAAAAGGTATTTAGTAGAACATTATTTCCATTCATACGGAAGTGGACGGGTAATGACCCAAGCTTGGAACAAGTTTTTGAAAAATGTCGGGAGCAATTTAATATAGCTGCACCTTATAAAAGCGTAAAGGCGAATTGACACGTGTTAAGTAGCAAGTTACTTTCAGTATTCTTGTTTAGTATCCTCTAAAATATGGCCGCAAATACAGATATTCGTGCATCAATGCAGAATTGTATATTGAATATATGTGGTGAATTGGTAGAAATACTTTCAGACGACATTAATAAGAAAAAACGTTGTTGGCTACGAAAATGGTTCTCTCGGAGAGAAACACATGGTGCTTCTTCTACTTTACAGAGAGCACTTGCAACTGAAGGTTTGTCGGAATACAAAAATTGTGTGAAGAAGACCACAGAACAATTTGGAGCACTGTTTAATCAAATTGCCTTTAAAATCACGAAAAACGATACTATAATGCGAACTGCTATTTCGGCCAAAATCAAATTGGAAGCCATCTTGCCTTATTTAGCAACAGGAAATAGTTATAGAACTTTACAGAGATTATTTCAGGTGTCAAGACCGGGAATTTCCAAATTTACCCGAAGTATGCGATGCTATTTACTAAACTCTCAAGGAATACGTAAAGGTAAGTTAACGTATAAACATTTTTTTTTAACATGTTTACAGGCAAAAACGTATACATATTATATAATGATATTAAATGTTGTAAAAAGCTTGGCTTATAATGTCTGCCAGTGAAACATCGTTGTCGGCTGATTTAAATATGAATATGCGGGGGATTGCATTCAATGAAATGTCACGCTTTCGCTTATCTGTTTTAGTTCCTTGATTACTGTTGAAACGTGTATCAATTTTGATATCGGTCGGCTTTTTTTGGTAGGGGTTCCACGGAGTTTTCGTTTGTGAGAGTCAATATTTACTCTTGATACTCTCCTTGTTGTTCACCAATTACTTCCACGCATAGTACCTAGAATAGTAAAAAATACAGTGTTATATTTTTCTCTATCTCTTTTAGGTGCCCGAAGGAGAATGGAACCTTATTGAAAATGGATTTCGACTAAAATGGAACTTTCCAAAATCTTACTGTGTGATTGATGGAAAACATTTCACGATTCACTCACCAGCAAATTGTGGTTAATAATAGCATTGTTTTGTTAGCTGTTGTGGACGACAATTATTGTTTTCGATACATAAGTGTTGGATGCCCTGGAACACAATCAGATGGCGAAGTTTTACAGCAACCATCTTTATTTGAGGCACTAGAGAGTGGTATATTACCACATGGTAGTTTCCTTGTAGGTAATGATGCATTCCCGCTAAAAACTTATTTAATGAAACCGTATTCAAAAGTGACTCTTTCAAAGGAGCAACAAAAATTTAATTATCGCCTTTCTTGGGCCAAAAGGATAGTAGAAAATGCTTTTGGAATTCTGGTTAGTAGATTTCAAATTTTCGAAAAGCCTCTAGCATGCCTACCAGAAACGGTAGATAAAATTATTAAGGCGTGTTGCTCAACACACAACTATTTGAGAATCACTTTAAATATTAGGATAGCCCATAAAAAACGTCGTTTTTTTTTGTTCCGTATTAACCCCTTCTGCTCCTATCTAGAAAACATGTTATATATTAACGCTATGCAGTATTAAAAGCTAATCAAGCAGGCGAATGTCCCCGTCTAATATTCTTTTGTTTCTAAATTTTGATACTGTTGCGTCATTACTGGAAACAAAACGTTTCTGCAACCGCCGCAGTTTGCGAAGTTGAAAGGGAAGGAATAATGATCATTCGTACGGCGCAGCGCTGGTTTGCAAAATTTACTGGCGGAGATACAAGTTTCGCTGACCTTCGAGATGTTGTCGAACCAAATCCATCGACAAACACCCGGTAAGTTGTCAGCAGAACTTGGGCGTTCCAAAGAAACCGTAAGGCGCCATTTGCATCAACTTGGAAAAGCGAATAGACGCTGTAGAGAAGTTCCTCACGACAACACCAGCAATGGCAGAAACGCGAGTTCAGGTTTGTGATCAACTACTTCCCAATCCTTGGGATCAACGTTTCTTTAAACGGACAGAAAATCAGTGGATTACTGTTGGGCAACCTGAATTGCCGGTTCCCAAGCGAGAAAGGTTCCAAAGGAAGGGTATGCTTTGTGTAAGGTGGAATTTTTTAGGGGTTATTAACTTTGAATTGGTTCCTGATGGGCAGACGATTGATGCTAACCTTTAGAGCCAACAGTTGGATAGGATGCATGATGCTCTCAGTTGACGTTAACTTGGGTTGGTGAACAGAGGATGGGCAATTCTGCAACAAGACAATGCCAGACCTCATACTGCAGCCGAAGCTAAACAAAAAATTAGGGAATTGAATTTGGAGATTTTTCCTCATCCAGCTTATAGCCCGGACCTTGCGCCTTCCGGTTATCACTTACTCCGATCGATGGCGCACTTCCTTCGTGGACGGCATTTTACAAGTTTTGAGGAAGTTGAAGCTGCATGCCGAGAATTCTTTAATTCCAAAGATGCTACATGATACCGTCGTGTCATTGAAGATCTTGCAGAAAGATGTCGAAAGATATTACTTTACAATGGTTTATACTTTAGTGAATAAAAATTTTTATTCGTTATTTTTTCATTAAATAAAGTTTTTCATAAAAAAACGTCATCCTAATAACACTTATACATCAGGTGGATAATTAGATGAAGAAGATGCAGAAAGTGATCGTCTTAGGCTAGGCTCTTGGAGAAAAGAAATTACTACTCCCTTGCCCTCAACCGGAACATTGGAATTTAATCATTCTTCAAGACTTGCAAGAGAATATATTATTAAGATTATCCTGTGTTGGTCTTTTATTGTTCTCCAAACTACATAAAAATGCATTCATTTCCTTAAACCACTTCATCAGATCCCGATCCCGACTTCCTAGAGTTCCGTATTTTTCTTTTTTCTTGGTAGTAAGTCGATCTTAAAACCCGTATTTTGTTTTTAATTTCGGGCATACCAAATCCTTCAATTCCCATTATCTCCTGGATCTCCTTATAAGCTGATTCCCGGGCTTACACATTCTTATAAATAGGCGCTCTTGTATCCCCACAAGCAATGTCTTTCACGATATACTTGTACGAACGTTAACATTGTTTCCTCATTCCAACGAGACATTTTTAACCTCACTTCTATGCACAAGTCACGATACACACAAGCCAACAAAAAATACATTCTGCACAGTCCGTACTAATACACTCTACTAAACCGACCTGTTTACATGTGTTCATTCAGCGTTTAGTAACAGCGAAACATGAGTAGGGGAAGCAACTTACGCAAGTAAATAGAACGTATTTCTATTTACTTGACTAAACGTTTCACTAAATCCTGTACTAAATCAAGTGGTTTACACGATACAAGTAGTAGATTCAGTAACTTGCTTTAGCTACTTGACACGTGTAAATTCGCCTTAATGTTAGCAATTGTTGAGAAATTTCGTTTCACTGGTAGTGTGTTGTGTCAGCGCAACGGTTCTTCAGGTCGTCGAAGAACAGTGTATACAAACGCTAATGAAG
Organism: Vesta saturnalis; assembly: GCA_036346205.1. Classification (NCBI taxonomy): domain Eukaryota; kingdom Metazoa; phylum Arthropoda; class Insecta; order Coleoptera; family Lampyridae; genus Vesta; species Vesta saturnalis. Next base: position 1,263,458 of record JARFJB010000834.1, read on the forward strand.
AACGGATTCTTGACCAGGTATTGCAGTCTCCACAAAGAAGTGTTCGACGAACTGCTATAAATTAAACATCAGTGAAACATCCACACGTAGAATGTTCAAAGGTATTGGTGGTTATCCATATCGTATTTAAAATGGACAACGACTGAACGCTATGGACAAACGTTCAAGAGAAGTTTATTGTGGACGCGTGTTGAGCCTAGTATACGAAGATGCCGATTCTTAGAAAAATGTACGGTTTTCAGACGAAAGTCATGTTCATCTAAATGGCTATATGAATAGACAAACTCGATTTCTTGGATTTGAACGCTTCATTGTAGAAAAACCACTTCATAGTGTTCGAGTTACGATTTGGTGTGTTGCATCGGAGCACAGTATAATAGGTCCTTATTGTGTTGCATACGTGAATCAACCCACAGTTACTGTTAATCAAGAGGATTGCAGTCAGAACATCATCATTCATTTTAGGAGAAATTTATGACATTTTTACCGCGCCCGAAATTTCCAGATGAACAGGCAACTGGTTCAACAGGATGGCGCCACAAATCATACAGCCAAGCGCTCATTAGAACTTCTCCGCGAGCATTTTGGAACAATTTCTCGTGGAACGGACTTCAATTACCCTTCACATTCATCTGACCTTACGCCACCTGATACATACTTCTGGGGTATGATGAAAGAGTCAGTCCTCCTCTCTGATGCTGCACCAATGGACATTGCAGAACTATGGCAAACGATAATAACTTATTTCCAACAACTGCGTCAACCACTATTTATGAATATGTTCAATGATCTGCAAACTCTCTATGAAGCTTGCTTACGGCGTAATGGTGCTTATTTTGAACATGTAAAGTACAAAAATTAAAAAAGTTTACCAAGTTGTTGTCTTTGGTACGGTTTATTTTGGCGAATACTGTACATTCAAGACAAACCGGTATCATGGTTACTAGTCTTTTTACAAAAATAATCGTTTCTCGGTAAAATAGTTTCCGTTAATTGTAAATCTTATGTGTTGTATTTTGTTTAGAAACAATAATCTATGATAATGTCCATAAATATTCAAGTAACCAAATTCAAACCTTCTCCATTAACCTATAAAATAGCATTATGTCTTATGAATTGCCCGGTCTGGATAAAGTTCCAAACACATTTTTAAAAACTATGAAATCCATTTCTACACCCTGAAAAATAATTAATTACTGTGGAACTCATCATTTATTGTGTGATGTATTAATAATGGCGTGTAGTTATATGCACATTGAGAGAAATGGCGTTCGGTTCAATCTGAGTTTGATAATTAGAACGAGCGTATTGAGTCTATAAATTGAACGAGCGTTGAAAAAACGCTGTTTTCAATTCTTTATAGTGAGATACTGATTCTTATTAACGCATAGTTTTTAGTTGGTAGCATTGTATCAATAACACCAAACCAAAGTACACTATTAATTTTCAATGAACGTCGTTGTTTGTTAAACAGGTTATGTGAATCGTCTTCATCATTATTTTTGTAACCATGGTTTTTTTTGCACATTTATCAGTGCTAGGCCTAATTTTTAACAGAAAGGCAGACCACCCAGAAGGTTTACTCAAAATTGCAAAGCGTACACGATCAACGTAAATTTTTACATATCCGTTACGTAACACAGCTCCAGTACATTGCATTTTAGCGTTAGTTATGGTTTATTGGAAATAATTTATAGTAAATTTTTTTTTCAATTATTATTCAGTTATTTTTTAATTGTTTAAGGTTCCGGAGTTTCCCCTCCAATGAGAACTGCGTCTTCCCTCTTAGGGGGAAGAAGAGGGAATGATTTTTTCCAATTTCTCGATTTACCCTCAGTTTTGGACAAAAATTGGTACAGTACAAAATTAACGTTTATGAAATTCCCTACAAAAAAGGTTTCATACATGAGTTTCGACATATTAATATATCTTTGAGTTATGACCTCCAAGTGTTTCGAAAAAACATGCGCCTTTGAAATCTTCCATTTCATTTCCGTTGATTGTACAAATATTAACGGTTCTTAAGTATACGAACAGAACATAATAAGTATCTAACAAAATTTACTGTTTTAATTGAAATTAGTTACGTCGTCGCAATTTGGGGGTTATACGGGTGATCCCTGAGGAGTTCTGGATGTTGTTTATGTATTAATATTATTTCTACCTCGGTTGGATCATTATTCTCAGTTTCAAAATCGTCAATTTCCACGCCAAGATTTTGAAATTCAATTCCACAAATTTGTAACAAAGCCCTGATTTCCTATAACTACAAGCCCGTTCACAACCTTTTCCGGATCGGAAGGAAATATGAAGAAGCTCGTGTGGAACAGGAGCATTTTATAAAGTGATTGGAATCAAACCGCAAAAAGGAGTTTTTCCGTCCCAATCTAGCCGATTCTTCTGTTTACAACGCCACAATTGAACCTGATAGTATGTTCTGAAGGAGTGTTGATACATTGCTGCTTCATTTGGGGGCGGTGATAATACCTCAAAAACTCTTCAATTTGCTGCGAGATCTTTGATATAATAGACATTGTAAGGATCCATTTACTCCTAACACGGTCGGTGACTCCTTAACTGTAAGACCACCCACCTCCTTTAATGAATTTCATAAACCTCAATAACGTAAGCTCAATTGTCAAGTTTCCTCAATCATCACTCCAAAACTTATTGGAACGTTCGATCGTATCCCTGCGCAATTCCATTTACTGCAATCTTCCGGGCTATCAGGCTTTTCAAAATTTGACCGTAACATTTCAGCAATCCATATACTGTATAACTGTTTATTAATTATCATTTTTGACCATACTTCCATAACCAACTAGAAATTGTGTATTCGGACTAAAATGTTTACTCATACCAAATCAAAATCATGAATATTTAAAAATGATGAAATGGTAGTGATCACTAAATTAACTTGATAGAAGATAATTATGCTATTAACGTTTATAAAAACGAAAAAGGAAAAAAGTCAAACGTCAATTTCTTGTTCAAAACAATATAATACATTTCAAATTCCCCGCTGAAGTGTTCGTTACGTTTCACCAAACTAGTTGGTTCCTTTAGACGAACATATAGATAAATTTAAGGCAATTAAAAGTATACCTTCATTGTTTAACATGAATTGACAGCAGGAAAATAGAAAATAAATATATTGGTGGAAATATATAGATTTATAGACAGTGTCTATTTCTAGACACATCTTGAAGTAGTAAATTAATTATATTACTACTTTTTTTCCTAAAGATTCTTCATGTTAATTATAATTAAACAGAGCATAATAAAAATTAAAAGCGTAATTTCTGTCCCTAACCTTTTTTTTTTGTTTGAATTTTGCAAACTTAAATGGAGAAATTTTGAATGTATTAAATTGTTTTCGACATAAAATTACCATGGAGAAGGAAACTAACGTTTTAAGGTTTATTTTGATATGATATATATATATATATATATATATATATATATACAGGGTGATTGGTCGAAACCATTCATTAGAAGTATTAGGAGTTCCAGCCATGGCTGATTTCTGAAAGTTTGTATCTGGGCTAAGTGATTCATATTCTATTTAAGGAAAATATTTTCATGATGACTACACTTCCGGTTATACCGGAAGTAGCCATCAACTTTGTTATTTTAAATTGAATCGTACCATTTTTATGGCATATTCGAATTGTGTTCAAAATGTGAATGTGAATGTGAATGTAAAAACCATAAAAACTTAACTTTTTCAAATACAATGCCCAATATTTTCTTCCTTTAACGGATGCAGAATATAATTCTGCATTGATTTGTATTAGCATTTCCTATACCTATCTTCAACAGTTTTCCAGTTATTCAGGTATTTCTAAAATCTCGTCCGAAATTTAGAAAAATTAATTCGATTTCTCCACGGCGAAGCCTACTTCAGATGCAGAAACCAATTACATTAATGTAGTTTATCAAAGCAAACAGAACTGTTAAATTTCGTCAACAAATAAGATGAGAATAAAAGTAATATGCGAATAATAACTATTAATATTATTGAAAGTAAGAAAAACAATTCAAAATTTTATAAATGTTCTATGTGGCCTCCATTTTGTTGAAGACAACCTAAAAGTCTTGGCTGAACTTCTTCCGTACAAGCTTTTTTGACGTGATGACGATTCAACTGGCGAAATGCCGTCGTTACTCTTAAGCCTAGGTCTTCTCTTGTGTGGACTGGAGTGGCGTATACTTGATTCTTGACTTCACCCCACACGTAGAAGTCGAGTGGAGTTAGATCGGGAGATCGGGGAGGCCACCGCCATGGTCCGTTTCGACCGATCCACTGATCACCAAACATAGTGATGAGCTCTTGATCAACGTCACGCGTTGAATGTGCAGAAGCTCCGTCCATTTGATATCAGCAGTATTGTAAAATATTAAGAGGCAGATTTTCTAAAAATTCAGAGACATCCGTTCTCAGAATCTCCAAATATTTTATACTTGTCAAATTTTCATCATAAATTTGAAAAGAGAGACGACCATTCGTTACAAGAAAAAACACGTTAAAACTAAATTTGTTTTGAAAATTTGATTCTCGCTTGGAATGTGGGTTTTCCGACGCCCAATAGTGCCAATTACGTCGATTAACAATTCCTTCTCTGGTAAATTTTGCTTGGTCCGTCCAAATTATTTTTCGTAAAAACAGCGGGTCTTCCTGAATTCTGATTAACATTTGCTCACAAAATTCCACTCGCTTGAAATTATCGCCTGGATGAAGTGCTTGAACCAATTTTATGCTTCTTTAAGATGTATTGTATGGAATAGTAAGACAGGCCCAAATCTTCTGCAGCAGATCGTATCGAGCCGTGGGGATAGTTATTAAAATATGCTAGGACATTAGCTTCTTCGCCAGTAATAGGCTTTGATCGTGTTCTGGCAGCTTTCTCTGTTCCATACCGTAAAAAGTTTGACTCTATTCGCTTAAATTTGTGCTTGTTCATTGGTGTTAAATGAGGATATTGGTCATTAAACAAACGGCAAGTTCTGCTAATAATCTTATCACATTCTCTATGAATATAAAATAAGTACAAAATATCCCTGTTTAAATACTTCCCAATTTCCATTTTAATCAACCGAACACAGAAACACAACAAAAGGTATTGACAGTTACTAACAACAAACATAGCTGTGGTTTCCATCACTATCCATGGAAAAATCAGGCAAATCGTTTTGAATTTCAGAAGAAATGAACAAATACCTCAATATGAGAAAAACTATCGAAGATAGGTATAGGGAATGCTAATACAAATCAATGCAGAATTTTATTCTGCATCCGTTAAAGGAAGAAAATATTGGGCATTGTATTTGAAAAAGTTAAGTTTTTATGGTTTTTATTTTCAAAAGATGGAAGTCACATTTTGAACATCCTGTAGATAATTCGGCAGTACCGGAAGAATCAGCGTAAAGCTTAAGGATACCCCTATGCATAACGTCAATATTACTTGCTTCATACTAAAAATGGCGCCAGTAGGCATTGTCAAATGTCATAGTGTTCAACCAATAATTTTCGAAAAAAAATTTAAATCTCAAAAACTATTAAATTTAAGTATAGGAACATTGATAAAATTTCTACTGAAATGGCGAGTACAATTCGAATATGCCATAAAAATGGTACGATTCAATTTAAAATAACAAAGTTGATGGCTACTTCCGGTATAACCGGAAGTGTAGTCATCATGAAAATATTTTCCTTAAATAGAATATGAATCACTTAGTCCAGATACAAACTTTCAGAAATCAGCCATGGCTGGAACTCCTAATACTTCTAATGAATGGTTTCGACCAATTACCCTGTATATATATATATATATATATATATATATGTAGCAATATAAAAGCAATATTATAGATATATGGGTAACTAATATCAATCTTAGATCGCAACGTTCTGTACTTTTTGTACATTCACTTATTAGTTATTAGTACCATCTTTTGTTTTTTAAGTTACACAACGCACACATTATGATGTCAGCACAATCTTTTGAAATTCTGATGGAATGTTGTACCTAAGAATAGATTTACTATTTTTCCTCTGTAGTGGTAATTCCTTTAAGAATTGTATAAGATAATAATAAATTTATGAAATATAACTAAATACTTAATAAAATTATATATTATTAAACTCCTTTGAAAATGACAAATCATAATCAAAGAGCAAAGTTGGGAAAAACTTGAAGTTTTGAAGAACTTTGAAGTTGATAAAAGCATTCACAATAGAAAATTAACATACCAATTAAAGATCTGTGTAAATCTAATAAAGAAATAGTTTTCTTCTCAATAACTGTTATTGTTATTTTACAGTGAAAACACAATGTAGTACGTTTAATATGGTTCTTAATTTTAATTTTAAATATAATTGTTAAATTAGTGTAGTAATGTGATAACTTAACACATAATTGGTATACTGCAAGATCTAGGAAAAACACAGCAAAAACCCAGACATACCAAAAGCTAAAATTAAAATTAAGAGGTATCATTGTGCCTTTTTTTAACTATAAGCTGCGAATACCTATTTAAACGGAAATTTTCTTCTTCTCTATTGAAGTTACTAGGATGTTTACATATCTCAATAGCTTCACGTTGTAAACAAACAAAACAATGAGTTTGTATTGGCAATATTTCCATATTATGAAACTGAACGTCATCATTTAAATTATGTAAACCATGCTCAGCTACCGCAGATTTCTACCTAATCCGCAAAATCTCATAACTTCTTTACGTGTTGTATCAAAGCTACGTTTTGTGGTTCCAATGTATAAGTTTTTTACAAGAATAAGGTAACATATACACTTCGGAAATGATAATTTGTTTGAATAATCTTTAGGTGACCTTAAATGTTCTTTAATTTTCTTGTAGGTTTAAAAACAGTTCATTGCTATACCATCTAGATATTAATAGAATTTATTATTCACTTTGAAATTGTTAAAAGTTTTGATAAATTCTTTTCACGTCAAAATTAAACCTTAAAACATTAGTTTTCTTCTCAATGGTAATTTTAGGTCGAAAGCAATTTAATTCATTCAAAATATCTCCATTTAAGTTTGCAAAATTCAAACAAAAAAAAAAGGTTAGGGACAGAAATTACGCTTTTAATTTTTATCATGCTCTGTTTAATTATAATTAACATGAAGAATCTTCAGGCAAAAAATAATATAATTAATTTACTACTTTAAGATGGGTCTAGAAATAGACACTGTCTATAAATGTATGTATTTCCACCAATATATTTATTTTCTATTTTCCTGCTGTCAATTCATGTTAAACAATGAAGGTATACTTCTAATTGCCTTAAAATTATCTATATGTTCGTCTAAAGGAACCAACTAGTTTGGTGAAACGTAACGAACACTTCAGCGGGGGAATTTGAAATGTATTATATTGTTTTGAACAAGAAATTGACGTTTGGTTTTTTTCCTTTTTCGTTTTTATAAACATTAATAGCATAATTATCTTCTATCAAGTTAATTTAGTGATCACTACGATTTCATCATTTTTAAATATTCATGATTTTGATTTGGTATGAGTAAACATTTTAGTCCAAATACACAATTTCTGTTGGTTATGGAAGTATGGTCAAAAATGATAATTAATAAACAGTTATACAGTATATGGATTGCTGAAATGTTACGGTCAAATTTTGAAAAGCCTGATAGCCCGGAAGATTGTAGTAAATGGAATTGCGCAGGGATACGATCGAACGTCCCAATAAGTTTTGGAGTGATGATTGAGGAAACTTGATAATTGAGTTTACGTTAATGAGGTTCATGAAATTCATTAAGGGAGGTGGATGGTCTTACAGTTAAGGAGTCACCGACCGTGTTAGGAGTAAATGGATCCTTACAAGGTCTATTATATCAAAGATCTCGTAGCAAATTGAAGAGTTTTTGAAGTATTATCACGACTCACGCAAAAGACATGGAAAAGTTTGTTAAGTTACTATGGTTACAAAATCCGTTGTCCGTTGTTGAGGAGTATATACTGTTGCAAAGCCTATGAAATTGGCATGTCATTAAAGAAAACAATAATAATCAGCAATTTTGCAAATGTTAATTTTACTCGGAATATGAGAATGACAACTCTGCGAATAGTTAATTCATTCAATAAAATACTTGATGAAATTATTCCACATATTGTTTATTAATTTTTCAAATGATCGCAACAGAAATCACAAGCTGATCTACGAACATATTTTCATTATGAATTAGCTTCTTATTCACTCTCGCGTTTTAATGAAAAGGGTAGCCAAATACAAGAAAATCCGTTTTATACGACTCGTTTTTGCGATTGAGTTAAATGATTTCGTACACGTAATAAACGGTAGCTTTCTTGTGCAAAGTGTAGTTCGGCGTCAACAGAAGGCCTCCGTGAAAATTTTGGAAGGGTACGTTGAATATATCAAAAAAAAAACTACTAATACTAAATGTGTAATTGTGTACGGTTATCCAGAAGACGCTAACAATAGCTTCACGAAATGTGGGAAACTTACGTCACCGTAGATTACAGAAACAAACTTCAACCACTGTGATTTTCACTGACTCGGTGACAGTTAGCCTGTCACAGGAAAAAATCTTGCTGCCAAATCAAAAATCGCTTCTTTTTGCGGTTTGATTCCAATCACTTTCTAAAATGCTCCTGTTCCACATGAGCTCCTTCATATTACCTTCCGATCCGGAAAAGGTTGTGAACGGGATTGTAGTTATAGGAAAGCAGGGCTTTGTTTACAAATTTGTGGAATTGAATTTCAAAATCTTGGCGTGGAAATTGACGATTTTGAAACTGAGAATAATGATCCAACCGAGGTAGAAATAATATTAATACATAAACAACATCCAGAACTCCTCAGGGATCACCCGTATAACGCCCAAATTGCGACGACGTAACTAATTTCAATTAAAACAGTAAATTTTGTTAGATACTTATTATGTTCTGTTCGTATACTTAAGAACCGTAATTAATATTTGTACAATCAACGGAAATGAAATGGAAAATTTCACAGGCGCATGTTTTTTTGAAACTTTAGGAGGTCATAACTCAAAGATATATTAATGTGTCGAAACTTATGTACGAAACATTTTTTGTGGGGAATTTCATAAACGTTAATTTTGTACTGAACCAGTTTTTGTCTAAAACTGAGGGTAAATCGAGAAATTGGAAAAAATCATTCCCTGTTCTTCCCCCTAAGAGGGAAGACGCAGTTCTCATTGAAGGGGAACTCCGGAACCTTAAACAATAAAAAAATAACTGAATAATAATTGAAAAAAAAATTTACTATAAATTATTTCCAATAAACCGTAACTAACGCTAAAATGCAATGTACTGGAGCTGTGTTACGTAACGGATATGTAAAAATTTACGTTGATCGTGTACGCTTTGCAATTTTGAGTAAATCTTCTTGGTGGTCTGCCTTTCTGTTAAAAATAAGGCCTAGCACTGATAAATGTGCAAAAAAAAACCATGGTTACAAAAATAATGATGAAGATGATTCACATAACCTGTATAACAAACAACGACGTTCGTTGAAAATTAATAGTGTACTTTGGTTTGGTGTTATTGATACAATGCTACCAACTAAAAACTATGCGTTAATAAGAATCAGTATCTCACTATAAAGAATTGAAAACAGCGTTTTTTCAACGCTCGTTCAATTTACAGACTCACTACGCTCGTTTGTCAATTTTCAAACTCAGATTGAGCCGAACACCATTTCTCACAATGTGCATATAACTACACGCCATTATTAATACATCACACAATAAATGATGAGTTCCACAGTAATTAATTATTTTTCAGGGTGTAGAAATGGATTTCATAGTTTTTAAAAATGTGCATATAATGGAACGCTTATTAATACATGACACATGGCAATTTATATGTTTATATTGTTCACATTAAATTAATTATTTATAGGTTAATGGATGAAGTTTAATATTTAGGTTTGACTATGAAATATTTATATAGACATTATCATAGATTATTGTTTCTAAACAAATTACAACACACAAGATTTACAATTAACGGAAACTATTTGACCGAAAAACGATTATTTTTGTAAAAAGACTAGTAACCATGATACCGGTTTGTCTTGAATGTACAGTATTCGTCAAAATAAACCGTACCAAAGACAACAACTTGATAAACTTTTTTAATTTTTGTACTTTACATGTTCAAAATGAGTACCATTACGCCGTAAGCAAGCTTCATAGCGAGTTTGCAGATCATTGAACATATTCATAAATAGTGGTTGACGCAGTTGTTGGAAATAAGTTATTATTGTTTGCCATAGTTCTGCAATATCCACTGGTGCAGCATCAGAGAGGAGGACTGACTCTTTGATCATACCCCAGACGTATGTATCAGGTGGCGTAAGGTCAGGTGAATGTCAAGGGTAATTGAAGTCCGTTCCACGAGAAATTGTTCCAAAATGCTCGCGAAGATGTTTTAATGAGAGTGTGGCGCTATCCTGTTAAAACCATTGCCTGTTCATCTGGAAATTTCGTGCGCGGTAAAAATTTCTTAAATCTCTCCTAAAATGAATTATGATGTTCTGACTCTTGATTAACAGTAACTGTGGGTTGATTTACGTATGCAACACAATAAGGACCTATTATACTGTGCTCCGGTACAACAGACCAAATCGTAACTCGAACACTATGAAGTGGTTTTTCTACAATGAAGCCCTCAAATCCAAGAAATCGAGTTGTTTGTCTATTCATATAGCCATTTAGATGAACATGACTTTTGCCTGAAAACCTACATTTTTCAAAGAATCGGCAACTTTGCTCTTTGATTATGATTTGTCATTTTCAAAGGAGTTTAATAATATATAATTTTATTAAGGATTTAGTTATATTTCATAAGTTTATTATCTTATACAATTCTTAAAGAAATTACCACTACTGAGGAAAAATAGTAAATCTATTCTTAGGTACAGCATTCCATCAGAATTTCAAAAAATTGTGCTCACATTATAATGTGTGCTTTGTGTAACTTAAAAAACAAAAGATGGTACTAATAACTAATAAGTGAATGTACAAAAAGTACAGAACGTTGCGATCTAAGATTGATATTAGTTACTCATATATCTATACTATTGCTTTTACATTGCTGTATATATATATATATATATATATATATATATATATATATATATATATATATATATATATATATATATATACATTTAAGTTTGAATCGATTTTACTTGGCTCCTCTATAGCTCAGTTGGAAGAGCCACTCTAACAAAGTGGCGGTCGTGGGTATGCACTTTAAAAGTCAATTGAAAAATACAGTTAATGATTATATATATATATATATATATATATATATATATATATATATATATATATATATATATATATATATATATATATATATATATATATATGTAATCATTAACTGTAAAGTGCATACCCCACGACCGCCACTTTGTTAGAGTGGGGCTCTTCCAACTGAGCTATAGAGGAGCCAAGTAAAAATCGATTCAAACTTAAACTGTATATATGTACTTCCCTAGTTACTATGTATTACAATTTTTATACAGAATGAAGGATCATTATAATACATCGAAACATATTATGGACGGACGAAGCCACTTTAAAAATTACAGACTCACATTTTTTTTGACCAAACGCTTAATCGGGAGAGAGTTTTGAAATTTTTGAACGTTTTTCGTCCGCCGCTTTTAGAAGACATCTCCTTGGAAACAAGAAGGCACATGAGGTTTCGGTTGTCCGACACATTATGACCGAAACGTACGGTGGCATTTATGTAAGCAATATTTGAATCGTGTTAATGGAATAGGTCTATTTCCCTAGCCAGCGCTTTCGCCGGATCTCACTTGTTTAGATTTATACTTATGGGGTAGACTGAAAGACTTGGTTTTCAAGAGAAAAAAGAAAAAAAGAAAATTAAAAGCTTGTCCAGGGCTGAAATAGAAACTGCGGCTTTTCCTGCCGAAATTAGATTAAATAAATGCACCGAGAATGATGGAAGATACTTTGAAAATTTGTGAGCTATTTCTGGCTAAACTTTCTTTGTGTAGGTGTAGGTAGTTCTAAGATTTTTGTGCTTCTGTTTTATTGTTATTAATGATGCTTCTTTGGCCCGTTGGCCTTTAAACACGCTTCAAAACTAAGTTTTGAACCAGTCCTAAGCCTGGATAAAGTGTGAAGCAAGGCAAAACGCCACGTATTAACATTTTTACTTAGTGGGGAGAAAGTCGAACCGTAGTTTAAATTACGTTGGTTAAGTGATGTGATTTGTTTTCCTCACCAAGTAAACGTGTTCCGATTGCGGTATTCAAATTTTTAAAACTTTCTCGTATAAACCGAGAGAGGATGGAGATATCATGAAGAGTTTTCACTAAAGTTTAAGCCGCATAACGATCTGCCAAATAAGTAGTACCCTTCTGTTTAGTTTTTCCAAAAATCACAAATATGTGTAATCGCTGCAGAAAGAACCGTTTACTTTATTTGTTTAAAACTAAACGCTCCAACAAAAAATTTGATTTTCCCGAATAAGATTTAGGAGCCAGTGACATTGTTTGAGTATCATTATAATCAGTATTAGTTAATGCCTGATGTAAAACAATGTGGTAGGGATGCACATTATTGTTTTCGAGAATCTCGTGAACAATTGTTTTTGGAACTCCCAGGTCGTCGGAAATTTTTCTGGTGCTTAAGGTGGGATCGTATTGCACGCAGGCCAAAACGTTGATAATATTTTCTTTGGTACGTGTTCACAGGTGTTTGAATCTGCTGCACGTTGCCAGTTTCTCGTAATCTATTTCGATATTCAAATTTGTAACATTTTCTCCTATAAATCGAGAAGGGATGGGGTTTCGCCAAGGGATTTTCACTAAAATGTAAGTAATTTTAAGCCGCGTAAGGGCCTGTCAAATAAAAAGTACCGTTCTGTTTAGTTTTTCCCCAAAAATCACAAACATGTGTAATCGCTGCAGGGAGCGCCCACTAGTTTATTTGTTTAAAACTAAACGCTCCAACAAAAAACACACTTCAAAAGACTGCAAATTGCTCTTTCAAACGAGATCAGAATATTCGAATCCGTTGAGTGGTTTAGGAGATATTAAAATGTAAATATTGAAAAATGCGTTGGCCTCCCCCTCTTTTATTATGAGATACGGAAAAATGTGGCAAAGCAAAATGATGCGGTACCACCCAAGCTCTCAAATGATATTTTAAAAATTAAGCTCATCACCCAATTTTCCGAGATAGCATGAATTGTATGTTTCTTCGTAGCAGTTACGCCCAATATCGGTCGAGCTCAAAATGATTTCCAGCGAATTCTCTTACCTGATTTACTTATAAGAATTTTTTCCCAAATCTCTAGGCCTCACCATTGTCGAGCTACTATGTATATATATATATATATATATATATATATATATATATATATATATATATATATATATTTCTAATAGCTGTAGGTAAATTTTATTTTTACCACCAGTTTTTGGTTTATAACAAACGCCTAAGAAAAAAGTTTCTTATTTGTACATGTATTAAGTTTTTTTTATGAAATTACATTCTCACTCACATACGTCATACAAAAGTCAATAGATTTTACCATTTATTTAAGTATGCTAACTGTTATGATCGTTTTCTGGTCCATATACCCAATACTATACAGGGTGCACATTGACGAAGAATTAAACACACGAAGAATAAAAAAAAAATTAAAATTGTAAATATTTCAAAAACCGTTGCAGATAGAAAAAATTTGCTTGTTACAAAAAATGTAGATCATTCAATTTTCTTTAGAATAATGTAATAATATAAAGGGTGTTGTATTTAAGATAAGATAGTGATTTACATTTAAAACAAAAAAACTATACATTCATCTTGCTGGTACATTCTGTCCAAAAGTTAAATGTCATAATATTTCTTATAAGATCAATGTCTGCATTAATTACATGCGAAGCTACAAATTCATAGATTTGGTAGTAAAACCTCAGAATAAATTTTTATATTACGACGAAAAATGATATTTTCTTATCTAAAACTGCGAATATTTCAAAAACGGTTAAGTTTAGCTGTACGACATTTGTAATAAAAAGTGGTTGTTTTTCAGTGTAGAAACGAAATCTGCAGTAAAAACTATACCATTCCATTTAAAATAAGAAAGATAGGTTATGTACCGCTGTTATGGAACACCCTGTCTATGCGAAAAGATTTTTAGGTTATAGAGTGCTTGAAGCAACTTTTGTATAAAACATTTTTTCTACTGTGCACAGTTTAGCCGCTAATTCACTTTGACGCACTAATGAGCAATCATATATATATATATATATATATATATATATATATATATATATAGGGTGTATCCGAACTGTGTGTACGCATCGATACCAGATAATCTTAAGCTAAAAGCAGACCGATTTCGCTTATTTTGGCTATATCTAAAGTTGTCTCGTTGCCCCGCTAGAGGGGCTCAAAGACAACTTTTGATGCTAACCAACGTTTTCCTGAAATATGGAAATGTATGAACACAAGTACTAGTGATCAATAATTATTCATTTCTTTCCTCATTTCGGAAAATGTACCAGCTTTATTTTGTGAGCTGCTCGTTTCCTTTTTTGTTTATTGCGTAATTTCTGTAAATAAAATAAAATATGGAAATGTATGAACACGGCTGCTAGTGATAGTAATGATTCATATTTCTTTCGTCAATTTCAGAATATATATCAGCTTTATCTTGTGATATCCTCATTCCATTTTCAAACTTTTTGTAAAATTTCTATGGAATGGTTTTGTCATTAAAAAAATATACAGAACTATACGCAAATTTAAAGTAAATTAGAACGTTATTGTTAGATATACGGTTTAGTAAGAAATGCTTAACAACACTGTTGAAAAGTCATTCATGTTAAGTATCGGAGAAGCAAATTGTTTGGCGCAAAGTAATATAGAAAGAGGACGTGAACCCTATGTAAGAATGGCAGAGATGGAAGAAGACGTATTGGACCCACAAGTGAGCACTAGACTTAGGACTTGAATGCGGCGTTGGAAAACTTACTGCTCATAGAGTTATAAAAAAGCAACTTTTACAACCTATTGATTTCCAAGAACGACTGAACAATTAAAAAGTTATACTTTGGGAAAAAAACAAAATAAAATTGAGTTTTTCTGTACACTAGAAAGCATTAAACAAGCTATAAAATACAAATTTCATTACGTCGCTTAGAACTGTCATGACGTCAGACGGTATGATTTTTTTCACTCCAGAAAAAATATAATGTAAACAGGTAACACAAGCAACACAAAAAACTCCAATGTAAATCAGGCGGCGACTGCTGGCCTTATTTCACGCAAACGTAAAAATTATACGGTGTGACGCCAGACACGTTTTCAAACGCTTTATAAAGGTCGATAACTTTAACTATTAATTACAAAGGCACTATTGATTTTTAAGGTGTCATACTTTATTTTCTAGCATACAGGAACACTTTTATGTATTCAAAAAGTATGTGCAAGTTCCCTGTTACACAAGCAAAATAGGGGCATTTACTAGAAGTTTAGGAAAAATAAAAAAACAATTAAATAAACACTAGTTACTAATTAATAGAGGTTATATAAGGTTGATATAACGGCCACTTATCTTACATATTGTTTCACATAATTCTGATTATTTTTGTTTTATAATCATTTCCCTAATATCTTTAGTTTAGAAACGTTGGTGCTCGAGGTATGTCAGCGTACTGCATAAGCCTACGAGTGGCCGTAGCACTAACTGTTTGCTGGCTTTCTATTCTGTGGATAGGGTTCTTATTTTGTGTAGAACTGTATTGAACCATCGGAAAAGTGGCCCCGTTTGTGGTAAGTAGGCTGACTGATGCCAACATTGGCGGTTAATAGGAGGATACGGTTAGTAGGGAATGCTACATTACCCGGGGTATGACTTGGCTATATGACTTGGTTAAACACCTTCCTACCTGCTATTCATTACTAACGAAACTGGTATGTTTGCCTCGGATCCACTCTTTGGCAACACGGGGCGGCAAATATAGAAACAGAGAGGCCTCGTTGTTGACGAACGTATAAATACGGAAAGGTAAGTTAGTAAATGGAATGTCAGAGTTATGAAATTATAAACGTAATCAATGAAGGACATCTTGACACTCTTTGTGCATTAGAGACAAATAGCCAAGAAGAGATGTTGTTGATATGAATGATGAAGTTCTGGCGCTATGGTCAGGCGTTGAAACGTAAATGTATGGGTCAAAAGGAGTTGAAGTAAACGTAAGTGAGAGAGCAAAAAGATGCGTTAGACAATATGAATCGGTACTCTCCCGTGTAATGTGGATTAGAATAAAAATGCTATTTCGAAAAATCATTTTTATGGCTGTTACGCAGCGGTAAATAGAGAGAACGACCAGGAGTGTAGAATTTAGATGTGAAGAATGCATTGAATGTATGTAAACCAAATAAAACAGTAATTTTATTGAGTGATATGGATAGATGGATGGGTGTATAGAAAGAACATACGGAAGGCGTTCTAGAAAAATTTGGAAATTCAAGAGAAAATTGAAAATAGTGAACGCCTGGTGAATATTTGTGTAGAAAGAAATGTCTTTGCATATACTACATGGCTTAAGTATGAAACTTTCCATATGTATAGATGGCAGAGACGTTAATCTAAAAGTATGATTAACTTAATGCTTATGGTGGCGGACCAGAAACCAGGTTAGGAATACCAAGTAATTTGTGCATTGGAGTGTAGAACGAATCACTGTTTGGTGGTATCTAGAGTGTACTTAGGATAAAAGTGGGCATGGCGGAACAAGTTGAGCGTGATGCAAACGTCCAGAACTAAAGTAGAAAACTGACAGCTGATGATATGAAATTGAGGTATGCAGAAACTTATAGCAGACATTTGAATGTGAATTAAATGATATGGTATGAGCAAATGAAGAACGGTAACCTTGAAAGTCAGTGAACGTGCTTGAAAGATACTGTTGTCAATTATGCTGCACGAATATGTGGAAAAGCGACTGTTGGTAAACAGAAATGTGCGCTTGGAGTTAACGTGCAAAATAGGCAGTATGTAAGAAAAAAACGCGTGCATTGCAAAGATTGTTAACTGGAAAAAAACCGGTTACATGAAGTATACAGATTGCGATAGTAGGGACCGAATGAAGCTGTTGGGATGAGTAAAGATGAATTGAGAATAGCAGTAGGTGAGAAATTGCAAAACAATTTTGAGGGAAATCAGAAACTTTTCTAGAAATTGGAACGAAATGAAAAACGTGGGTTAAAGCAGAACGCAATAGGAGTGCTGAACAGTATGAAAGAGATAGTATGCGATGAGTATGGAGTGAAAAATGCTGGCAAGAACATTTTGAATGAAACGGAGATTAAGCTGACTGAAGAGTTAAAGAAGGCGAATGTGGAAGAGAAATGAAATTGACGATAATATTCAGCTGAACGAGGTAAAGAAATCTATGTACAAGTTTGAAGAACGATAAAGCTGAGTAAGTGGATGGAATTACCGTTGAAATGCTCAAATATGGATGTGCAAACCTTAAGGAAAGACTGAATTATTTAATACATATTAAGTGTAGAAAGAACGGATCAATTGGAACAGTAGGTTTATTATTCCGCAGTATAAGGGCAAAGAGAACCATTTAAACACTACAGAGGTAATGTTCGTTGACTGTTCCTGGTAAGGAAAATATGGAATGTTCAAGGTGGATTAATACCAGGAAGCGTATGGGTTGATCAGGTAGTTCATGTGCAGCAGGTGATTGAAAAATGTTTAAATGTGAAGAAGATGGGCTGTATACTGGTAGACTTGGAGAACGCATATGACTGAGTAAGTAGGAAGAAGTTCTGGGGCATATTATGGGCATGAATTGAATAAATGTCTATTAAATGTAATAAGAGCAGAATATGACAGTAGCCGGACATGTATCAGGGTGAGTGAATTCCAGAAATTAAGTAAAGAGTTAGACAGGGCTAAGCAAACTGTTTAATGGCTAATAACGTGAATGTACGAACTCTGGTACGCGTTGATAGTACAATTTAACTAAGCAAAAATGTGGGGGAGCAGTAAACAATGCTGATGAAGCCAGTGAGAATATAGATCTAAAGGTAAACATGAACAAATTGAAAGTGGTAATGTTTAATAGGGAATATGAAGAAGAGCGTAGCGTGTTTACTCTGCATCATGAGATTGTAGAATAAGTTTATAAGTTTGTATATTTTGGTAGGATGTTCATTGCAGATGTTAGAATGGATGACAACGTATCAATGCCGGAAGGAAAGTGATTGGTAGTGTATGGACTATAATGATTAATGAGAGTACAAGCCTAGTTGCAAAAGAAGCGATGTACCGGGTGGCCGTCGGACATATCTCAGGAATGAATTATAGCACAGGTTCGGGAAAAAAATTTTTATAACAAAAGTGGCCTAGAGAAACGCCTGGAAATTATTTTCAGAATTGTAGGTCCACCGCTTTGACAGTTAAAATTTTAAAAAGCAAAATTTTTCAAAATTTACTCAATTAAGGGGCATATTAAATATTATAATCAGATTCTTCGGCAAATTCTGCATCTTTTTTTTTTAATTTTAGTCTATCTCTTCAAATAAGGGGCGGGGGAGAGTGGGAACCTTGTTACGAAGAAACGCCTTTAATTCAGGTTCTGCTTGACCGATTTTAATAAACGTGTTGTTGTTTGAAAGAGCTTTTCATATCCTGTTGGACTTTCGAGCGAAGCACACGTGCATAGCTAGAAAGTTACATAAAATTTATTCGCGCGCGCGCTCTCAGGAGCAAACAAAAAAGAACTCGATGAGCCGGGTTTGTGTTGTTTTCACCACACAAATCCGGTTCCAACATGAACGAAGAATCCGACGACGCCTACGACATCAACGAGACCATGAGTAAAGTACTCCTTGACACAGCAAACGAGAAAATCTCCAGTCCCAAAATAAGTACCTGGAAGAGCATGCAAAGATCCTAGAAACGAAAATCGAACACCTAGAAAAATCACTAGACGAATATAGGCAAGAACTGTATGCCAGGACAGACCTCATAGCGGCCACGGTCCCGGCAGCGACCCCTGCCAAAATTCAAAATGAGGAAACCCTCCTCGCCGCAAGAAAAAGAAGAAGAGGCACGTACCGAAGACAAAATCCTTACCCAAACCAGTAGCAGGCCCCGTGTATCTGCCACCCAGTTTAGAGATGGAGACGAACACCCCACCCCTCTCCCTTCGGATGAAGATGACACTGACAACGAATTTAAAACCAAGGTCTCCAGACCTAACTTGTTTAGATTTTTATTTGTGGGGACGAATAAAAGATCTCGTTTATGCCGATAGACCCACAACAAGAGCTAACATGATTGAAAGAATACCCCTCTCCCTTCGGATGAAGATGACACTGACAACGAATTTAAAACAGTCAAGAAAAGAGGCGAAAAACGTCAGCGTACAGAAGCGGAAGAACGCCGCCCGAGTACCCCAACCAAGCAAGAGAAAATACCGCCACTTATACTGCACAACGAGGGAGAATACACTGTCGGCCATTAACATACAACCCAAGACCGTCAACACTACAAGGGACGGTGTTAAAATAATACTTAACACGGCAGAAGATTATCGTGCAACCATCTCGGCCCTCGATAATGAACACATACAATTTAACACCTACCTCCTGGAGGAAATGAAACCCTTAAAGGTCGTAATAAAGGGAATCCCACAGGACGACAAAATACTACCTACAATAGAACAAGAATTAAAGGAAATGGGTTACACAATCCAGAAAATTAACAGAATGCGCACGGGAAGGGACAGAAGACCTACTAGTATGATCCTAGTCCACCTAAATCGTACAAGTAATGCAAAACAAATATACGAAACCACAAACATTGGATACCTCAGAGTGAGGGTGGAATCCCTGCACAAACGACAAGGCATCGTACAATGTTATAACTGTCAACGGTATGGGCACACAACAAGCGGCTGCCACAGCTCTCCGAGATGTGTCAAGTGCGCAGGGGCACACCATACCAACAAATGCACACTCACACGGGACTCCAGCCTACCAACAAAATGCTGCAACTGCGAGGGAGCCCATACCGAAAACTTCCGCGGATGCCCTTCACATCCACTAAATAATAATAAAACAACAAATGCAACAAGAACACCGACAAGAACAATAGAACCTGGAACATCATACGCAACAATAACAAAAAAAATCCACACAACAAATCAACAATGAAGACGAAGACTTCTCACTAGTCATGAGAATCGTCAAGGCATTAAGAGCCGAAAATAAATAGGAAAAACAACACAACAACAAATGAATCGTATACAAGACGAAGGTATAAAGGGACAGGTCCCAAAAGTACCGAAACAAGCTACAAAAATGGAAAAATGGAAATGGAAGAGCTTTTGTTAAACAATAGAAAATTTGTAAATTTGAAGCAATCTGATTAATAACATAAATGCTAGAGGGCGCTGTTTAATACTTTTTTAATATTGTGTTTTCTCTTTACAATTTTAAATGGAAGCATAAAAATTTAAGTAGACTAAATTAGTAATAAAACAGTGAAAACTGCAAGTCGATATCTTTTTCCTATCCTGAGATATCGTAAGAAACAGGTAAATGGCGGGAATTGTTCTTCCAACGTCTAGTAGGCGAAAGGTGGATAGGACGTGGAAGTTTATTTATTTGGCCACCAAGGTCTCCAGACCTAACTTGTTTAGATTTTTATTTGTGGGGACGAATAAAAGAT
This sequence comes from Vesta saturnalis, assembly GCA_036346205.1. Classification (NCBI taxonomy): domain Eukaryota; kingdom Metazoa; phylum Arthropoda; class Insecta; order Coleoptera; family Lampyridae; genus Vesta; species Vesta saturnalis. The sequence continues at coordinate 1,284,239 of JARFJB010000834.1, forward strand.
CTCGTTTATGCCGATAGACCCACAACAAGAGCTAACATGATTGAAAGAATACGACAGACAATACGAAGTATTTCAAGGGCAGAAATTGAAACTGCTGTTCGCTCCACCCGTCAGCGATTGATTTCGATCAATGAAAATGATGGACGACATTTCGAACATCTAGGGCGACACTTTAAGATTTAATTGTTAGATTTATCACATTATTATTATATAATTTGTTCTCATTGTTAGTAGCGACAGCATTACATTTAGGTAATCTAGCGGCAACCATAACGTTAGTATGATAACAGTTTAAATTACTTCAGACCAATGTAAGATTTTTTCATCCAGGCTAAATTTAATAAAACTAGCCTACTAGACGTTGGAAGAACAATTCCCGCCATTTACCTGTTTCTTACGATATCTCAGTATAGGAAAAAGATATCGACTTGCGGTTTTCACTGTTTTATTACTAATTTAGTCTACTTTTCAAACACCTACTTAAATTTTTAAGCTTCCATTTAAAATTATAAAGAGTAAACACAATGTTAAAAAAATATTAAACAGCGCCCTCTAGCATTTATGTTATTAATCAGATTGCTTCAAATTTACAAATTCTCTATTGTTTAACAAAAGCTCTTTCAAACAACATCAAGTTTATTAAAATCGGTCAAGCAGAACCTGAATTAAAGGCGTTTTTTCGTAACAAGGTTCCCACTCTCCCCCACCCCTTATTTGAAGAGTTAGACTAAAACTTGTCAAATAAAAAATATGCAGAATTTGTCGAGGAATCTGATTATAATATTTAATATGCCCCTTAATTGAGTAAATTTTGAAAAATTTTGCTTTTTAAAATTTTAACTGTTAAATACGCCCTCTAGCGGTGGACCTACAATTCTGAAAATAATTTCCAGGCGTTTCTCGAGGCCACTTTTGTTATAGAAATTTTTTTCCCGAACCTGTGCTATAATCCATTCCTGAGATATGACCGACGGCCGTCCTTAGTTGGCCACCCGCTACAATAGCGTGTTCGTCTTGTCAGTACTGTATGGAATTGACAATGAAAATAAAGTCTGTGGGCATAACATTTTTGCAGAACATATAGAATTAGACGAGAACGAATATAGTAAGGAAGGAGTGTCTTGTGACGATGTTCGGCCTGTTTAAAAGAAATACGCTTTGTTAGTTTGGTCAGATTGAAAGAATGAAGGAGGAACGATTTATGAAGCACATACATGTAGGTAAAGTTAGATGTACGACTGGGCGTGACAAATGTCAAAAGTGGGGATTGAATGCAGTAGAAATCACGATTGACAAGAGAAAGATAAGGAGTTTTAGGAATAAAAGGACGTGTAAGAACAGTGAACGAGTCTTGCGAAAGTGAAAGAGGTGAGCAAAGATAAGGCAATATGAATAAAAATTATTCGTAGTAACCAAATATAAGAAACAGAATGCGGATTCTGGCTGGTGTGAATGACGCGATGGTTATGTATGTAGTACAAATTTTGTTAATAAAGACTAAAAAGCAACACCAAATAATGTATGTTACTTACTTTTATACGGCATTTGGTCTTCGGCTTCACGCAGTATTAACATTCACTACGCTTTGCGTCACTTTTAGCGCTTGTACTCGAAAATAATATTGCATATTCGGTTTCACCATAGAGTTTCAGTTTATAATCATATGTCAAATGTCTTATAATAGCGCAACAGGCGGATGGTCAGCCAGACTGACGGACTTACTTTGCGAGTCCAATAAAGAACTTTCATTTCTTAAAGAAAAAAACATAAATAACATGCGTTCATCATGTTATTTAGTTAGAATCCTCATTATTTAATAATGATAATTTATTAAGAAAAAATTTGCCATTCAACCTATTTAAGGCATGAAATTGGACTATATTAAAAAATTGTTTATGTTACCAACTAATTTTATTGTTATAAATATTGTTTTCAATGAAATGCTGTTCTAGAAGAGTGCATCGTTCATGTAATAAAACCTATATGTATTGAAGTGCACATACTCTTCTTATAAATGTTTAGAAATAATGTTTATGGGTGATCTGACGGATATTACAAATAGTACAAACTAAGCCTGATTGCGGGTATAAAACATCAAGTCCCTAAATACTTAATACAGCTACACCGTAAGTGGGTATATTAATTTCAAGACACTCTTTTGTGAGAATTTGGTCACTGTACATACGTTTGCATATTATTTCCTTAGTTTGTAAGATTAAGAATGAACTTAGACACATTTCTATATTTCAATTATAATTGGCATGGAAGAATTTTGACTGTTTTATATCATCCAAAAACCGACATGTTGACATCTGAACAAAAGTACAATATTAAGTCTGGAGTGTTCGAGAACAATTTGTAACAAAAGAGTTGTTTTGTAATGTGACTCACCCATTCCTACACCTTTATTTTATTACATATTCAATACTGCTCTATGTATTGATCAAAAGTCTAAGTAATTAAAGTTTGTGATATTGTAAAGCGATTTAAAACTTACATAACAGTAGTAAAGAATACTGTACATGCATAGTTAAGTTTCAAACAGGAACATTTCTTTCAATTATAATTAGAAAAATAGTAGAAAAGGAAGGAGTGCTACAAAGTTGTGTAATCTTATGTTACGTTAAGAAAAATCTTAATTTTTTTTGCAATGAAAAAGGAAAAAGAGAATAGATGTCGGAGAATTCGTTAATAGATTTGCGGTTTTTAATATTGGTGGTGCATAAACAACAGCAGCAGTTTCGTAAAGAGTAGAGAAGTTTTGCATGGAAAATTGGAGTCGATATTTCATTCCTTATGTATTGGAATCGCAACTCGCACGTATATCTTAAATTAAAAACAGCCTGGACTGTACCGTTATTGGTAAAGGGTAGGGGAAGATGTGTGGTGCGCGCGCCAGTTCAAAATTAAACCCCGTTCTTAATTCCAACCCTCATTAATTTGTCCATCTTTGTTGGTTGCATTATAATTTAGTAAGAAAACGTAGGAGGATCCGTATGTCGAACTTCAAAAGCGAAAGTCTTCTGGAATAATAATCAAGAGCTTTATTCCCGACCAATAAATACGACTGTAGGATTTTAAACTCATCCGCAGCACAATTATTCAAGTTATAACATATTCTGCTTCTAATCCGTACGTCTTTCTTCGTTTACCGAGCGAAGAAAATGAATCTATTTCTTTTTAGGAGGCAAAAGTTTTAATGACCAGACTGCGGAGTTCTTGTCTTTACTCATTGCATGTAAGGAGAAGGAAGAATTCTCAATCAATAATTGTCACGGGCTGGGCCGGAGCTCTAACACACACACATACTTAATGTATGTATAAGTTTGCAAAATATTAGAGTGCGCGCATACTTCCCCTCTCTTTTATTTCCTTTACATTTCTTTTGGAAAAATAGAGAGATATAATGAGCTACGTTAATATTCTTTCTTTTTAAAATTAACCCCTCGCTAAAGAAACACGAAGGTGGTGGTGGCGGCGGCGGAAGCGCAAGCAAGAACAAGAAGACGTTAGGTATTAGCGCTTGACGGGCTTGTATGATATATGCGTCGTTTGTATTATTACGTTCACATGTAGAACTTATATCTAAGTTTGGATTCATTTAAAGTTTCGAATTATTAATGAGTTAGACTACTGGATATATTCTGCTTGCATATGCTTCACTAATGAGTTTGTTTGAATTATTAATTTATTACAATTTCATCCGGGGTTAAGTGTGCTAACAGGTTCTTAACCCTTATTTGTTTATGCCTTAAAAATTTTAGTCTTGCATTTAGGCTTTATTGGTTACAGTTACCTAATGCATTTACATAATCTTGTGATCAATTCTGCAAGGATTGTAAAGGGACTCTAAAGGTGACTGAATGGAAAGCTTGCGTTTCCACCCAATATGCACGTACTTAAGATTCTAGAACATTTTTTTAAACGAATATTCATAAGTACAAATACATACAAGTTGATGCTAATTACATTTAACTAAATTTAGGTTTTAGTACAAATCACAATTTAGAATTTAAGAATGTGGACATATTTAGTGGTCTGAATGCACAGGAACATTGTAAAAACTTTTGAATTTATAGAAAGACATTCAACAACGCCGAATTATTATAAATATAATTAGAAAATGTTTTATTATGCATTTACTAATAAATTAGTGTTACCTATAATTAATACTTACAGAACAATGGAATGCAAAAGCGCTCTATTTTGAAACTAGTGCGTATCATTTTCATGATTTTCATTGCTATAAACGGTACCTACTATTGGACTTACAGTATATGGATGATGTACTTTACATTGAACCAGTTTGATAAAATGAATATAGTTTTTGAGACCAGTCTAAAATGTATTTTTACGGCAAATAAATTACGACTGTACAGGGTGGTTTTTTTTTCGTTAATATTATAGGGTATATGCTAAACGGTAAGAGATACAAAAAAAACTAAGATACGTGTCCCGTTCTCTTTTTTAGTGTTTAGTTTAATGGCGCAATCGGATCTACGCTAACTAAATTGGTTTCGAAGATACAGAGTGATTCTCAAAATCTGCCGGTTTTTATTATCTCTTATGACTCGGTTATTTATGGAGATAAAAAAAAGCTTTAGATACGAAAGTTTTATGACTTTTTACGTTGAATCCAGTGGCGTTCTTAAAAAAAATATAGATGTTTGATTTTTTGAGATATTATCAAAAGTAGCATTTTCTTAAATGGGACACCCTGTATCTGATAATCTCAAAAAATTGCATTTTTTCTTGAGATTGCAACAATATATAACACTTAATATTTTGCATTGTCCTAAATAGCTAAAATACTAAAAATATTTTTTTTAGTTGGCCATGGATTTAATCAATTCTTTATTTTATAATAGGTATAATAAAATTGCAGATAATAACAATAATAAAACATTAATAAACTAAAACAACAACTACAAAAAACAAGAAAAGATTTATAACAACTCAATAGTAATTATTTCAAGTACTTATATATAACAATTAGCATAGGTGGTTAATCACAAAAGGGGCTCAAATTGTCTCCCATTCTGCTCGATGCATTTTTGGGCTCTGCTTGTAACTGAACGAGTGGCGTTATAGATTTGAATATTTGGCACTCTTCCAATGCAATTAATAAAATTTGCTCTGAGTTCTTCTACAGTATTACTTCGGGTTTTATAGACTTCAATTTTGATAGATCCCCAAAAATAAAAGTCGAGTGGCGTCAGGTCGGGGGAACGCGGAGGCCATCTGTTTGGTCCATATATGTACCAAGCCAATTTTCGCCAAAATTGACATTTAGTAAGTCCCTTACCATGTGGCTATTATGTGCTGGAGCACCGTCTTGTTGTAAATAAACATTATTTCTTGCAGCTAATGGCATGTTATCCAACTCCATTATTACACATTCTTCCAAAATTTGGATGTATCCTTGAGCATTCAAATTTTCATTAAAAATTCTGTAGTTAAGGACTCTGTTTTGATATAGCGCCACCCATACATGGAACCCAAACCGTCCTTGTTGTATCCTGGCGACCGTCTGATGAGGATTTATGTTTGACCAATATCAATTATTATGTCGATTAAAAATTCCTTCGCTAGATATAAAAGCCTCGTCGGTCCATATTATATTTTGAAAAAATGGGATTCCGATTAATATGCTGCGAATACCAATGACAAAATGTTAAACGCCGATCTTCATCTCCAGGATGTAAGTTATGAACCTTTCTTATTTTATATGGTTTATACTTATGCTTTCTTAACGTTTTTAAAACTTTAGATTTACTTGTGCCAATATCTTTCTCAATATTACGGCTAGATATCGTCGGATCAGCAGCAACACAAGCTAATGTATTTATTTCATCTCTTGCTCTATTTGCCTTATTCTAAATCTTACTTCTTGGTTTTCCAAATGATCCATACTCGCTTAAATTGTGATATCATCTTTCAAATATTTGTTGTTCTGGCTGTCGTCGTTCCGGATAACGCTCAAAATATACCTAAGTCTAGAGCTGCGTCTTTATTTTTATTACTTTCAATGTAGCACTCAAGCATATTTAATTTTTCATAATTTTCAAAATTATTCATTTTAATCACCTTTTTTAAAAAATATAATCGGGAATGAAATACCAATACATAATTATTACTGAATTTTATGACATGTAAACAAACAAAAACAATTGCTTAAAACATTCAATTAATGCCAACTAAAAAAAAATGTTTTTTTAGTATTTCAGCTATTTAGGACAATCTCAAGAAAAAATGCAATTTTTTGAGATTATCAGATACAGGGTGTCCCATTTAAGAAAATGCTACTTTTGATAATATCTCAAAAAATCAAACATCTATATTTTTTTTAAGAACGCCACTGGATTCAACGTAAAAAGTCATAAAACTTTCGTATCCAAAGCTTTTTTTTATCTCCATAAATAACCGAGTCATAAGAGATAATAAAAACCGGCAGATTTTGAGAATCACTCTGTATCTTCGAAACCAATTTAGTTAGCGTAGATCCGATTGCGCCATTAAACTAAACACTAAAAAAGAGAACGGGACACGTATCTTAGTTTTTTTGTATCTCTTACCGTCTAGCCTATACCCTATAATATTAACGAAAAAAAAAACACCCTGTACACAAGGTGATCTAACAAATGAACGTATGGAATTCCTGGAAGCAACTGAATGTATAATAGCATTAAAACAATACTTTATATGTGAATTAGGAAGTTAACAAGTGTAATTTAATAGTATATTAAGAAACTAGTTTCATAAGAGGCGCTTTTATCGCGCTAATTCAAGTTTAGGAAATGAGCCGAGCAGCGGCGAGTTTTCTAATGGACGAGTGTGATTATTAATTCACTTCTTCTATACTATTTTTTCCATTGAGAAAAGATTTGCAAGTAATTTATCAAAATGACATAACTTTTAATCAATCTATATTGGTAGAAAGGTTTCACAAAAATTTTAAATTTGAATAAAACTGTTTCATTGTATCATAATTAATTTCACCAAATCCTATAGTCATATAACGATAGTTAAATTAAATCGAATAACGAAAATGTGTAAATAGCTTATTTTGAAATGAAGAGCAAAATGAAAAAGTGGCACTATTTGGTCATATTATTCAATGGTACCTTCAATCCTAAGCATTAAATAAAATATTTCCATTTCCTTATTTATAAGATTAATTATCTTATTAAAAGTTCTAAAGAATATGAACTGAAGAAATAAAGAACCCAACAAACTATACCTTGCCATAAGAGTAACTGAAACAATTGTGCCTTAAGTTTTGTTGTTATATGACATTGTTTTAGGTCAAATTAATTATTGGTAATTCCGGTGCTTGGAGAAGGGAAAAACTGACAGATATACCAATGACGATGTAGATTTTACAAATCATCCGTTTGGGTCTGTGTACTTAACACAAGGGATTATTTGCTGTAAGCAAACATACTCCGATAATCTTTATTTATTTATTTTTTGTATTTGCGCCGAGAGCTGGCACACGAAATGTCAGGCATCTCTACGCGCATCAACTACGGTTGGTTAGTAGCACTAGAATTTTGCCCTACTACAGAAATTCCACTTTTAGTAAGGGATTTTTAACGTATCAAACATCGTATTGCCACGGCACCTAAAGTTTTACTTCTTATCCCAAGAGAAGGAGTGCTTTAGTTTTTCTCCGTTTTTAGAAAAACTGCTACCTCGACCGGGATTAAGCCTGCGCGCCGCTGGGTTGAAAGGCAGCAACTCTAACCATTCCACAACCGAGGCAGCTGATATTAAAACGTATATAGGTATTAGACCAGTTGACGTAAATTGTCGCTTTGTAATAACAAATAAATCAAATGAAAGCAGCGAATTTAGGTTGTGTTGCTTGGTACCAACTTAAAAAGAGTGCGTTAATGAAGCTCATTATGAAACTTTAAACCGCATGGTAATGAGTTCATTAAAGAAGCCAAATAAAAACAAAGTGTTATTGCCACTAGGATATAAGTTTGAATTAATACTGTACCGTGTGGGCAAATAAGCAAGGTAAGCGGCTGTATCTCAGAACCTGTCAATCTAACTTTGGGAAAAAAATTTAATTATGAATGTGACCATGAGAAAATGTTGGAGATTATTTTGAAGTTCCACATTACTCTTAATTTCTCCCAAACCTCCTATATAAATATATACGTTTGCTTACATCATTAGAAAGTCTAGACAATTCTGCATAATTCTGGTTTAAGGTTCATTGGCGTATTGACCATAATAAGAGTAGGGGAAGCTATTGAATGTGTAATCATTAAAATTGCTGTAAATTCTAAACCACTTTTTCAATGTTAGTAAAATAAAAGTTTGGAAGATAAATGTAGGTATTTTAAATTGCCGTTCCCATTGTTACAAAATAGTTCCTAATAAAAGTGCTAGAGGGCGCAATTTTTTTTTCATTTTACTCCGAAGACTTAAATCACACGGTATATTTTTAACATCGTATTCGAAAAGTAGATTAAGTTTGCAAAAAAAACGTAAAAACCGCAAGTTGATATCTTTGCTCGTTTTAAAGTTAATCGAATTAAGGACCACAGTGATTTTTAATGTCTATCACAGTCACTATGGGGCGTTAAGGATAACAAAATAAGGTTTAATTGCAACGATGTAGGTATTTATTATATCAAAATCAAAAAGTAAATTAAATTTGCCATAAAAATGATACAAGATTTATTTTAATTTTGTTTTTAGATTTAGATTTATAGCGAAATTAAGGTTTAATTTTAACGTGTAACCCCAAACATATTAGGTATTTAATGCTTCCATAGACGTTTCAAACTAGCTTCCGTCACATTTCAAACAGTCTTCCAATCTTGTTCGGGTGTGTAAAACTGCTGCTTCGATTTTCGCAGCTGGTAGTTAACGAATTGCTTCCCGGATTCTGTTTTCCATGTCAAATTTTGTTGTGGGTGGAGTTGAGAAAACAATGTCCTTTAAGCTACCCCATAAGCAGAAGTCGAGACACGTCATATCTTGTGACCTAGCCGGCCCAGGAAATAGGCGTTCTTGAAAATATTCCTTAATATGGTGTCGCACATTAAAGGAGAAATGTGCTGGACACCCCCGTCCAATTCTAGGTGCATGATTCGTCTAAAGTCTAACAGGACTGGCAACTTTTTTACTAAAAACTCTAAGGACAGATTAACAGTTATCGCACGATCAAAAAGATAAGGAACGATAATTTTGCTGCCTATAATGCCACACCACACGTTTAGCTTCCATCGGCCTTGATGCTGCAATTCTCGCATCCAATATGGATTTTCAGCAGACCAATAATGCATATTATGCATGTTTACCATATTAAAAGTAGTCTTGTCGGCCCCTACAATTTGTGATAAAACATTCCTGTTTTCACGAATCATTCCTAACATACATTGACAAAAATTTATTCTGTGGTCAAAATCATCTTCGTTTAGGGCCTCGTGCAAAACTAGATAGTAGAGGCGCAGGCTAAAAATAAAAAGTAAAAGTAAACTATGTGTCTATTAAAAAGGATGTGCTAATGCAATTATTTACATGTGGTCTTTTAATATGTTTCGAACAGTAGTTCGCGCTATTCCTAAATCTAAATATAACGACCTAGTTGCAATGTGTCTATTAAATTCTATGTGAGCTAAGACATTAATATTTTCTTCCGTCTTTCCAATGCGACGCCTCCTAACTCTAAAATGACGAAAACTACCAGTATCGCGTAGTCGCGGTACCAAGCGTGGAAAAATTCTTCTCCCATAATGATGGCGATCTGGTTATTAAAACATAAACATTAGCCTAACGTTTATGTTTTAATTTTTCAACTGTGACAAAATTGTTTTAACATCTCTAACAATTTTAATGGATAATATTAATACCAACGAAGATAACTATGTTATCAAAACGTGTAGATTGTATAATTTAACATACACCATTAAAAAACCCAAAAAAGATAAGTATTTTATTCTATACAATCTTATTTAAAAGTTTGTTTTTTGTTTTCGTGGCCTACTACTAAACATTGATTAGACATTCCAAGACAAAGCGCTAGATGGCGATATTTATTAATTGAAGTAGTGGTTAATTGAGTGCGGTTTATTTAAAAAAACATGTAAGATGCAATATTTTCTACCTACTATATCTGTGTAAAATTAATAAAATTGGTATAAGGAAGGTAAAAAGTTTAAGGTAAGGGATTAATAAGCGGAAATCGAAGCAGCAGTTTTATACACCCGAACAAGATTGGAATGTGACGGAAAGCAGTTTGAACATTTATCGAGGCATTAGATACCTAATGTTTTTGGGTTTAAGATCGGATTTTTGATTTTATTTGAACTTTACAGGGTGACCCATGTTAAAATTAAATCTTAATTTTGCAATAACTCTAAAACTAACAACAATATTAAAATAAATTTTGTATCCTTTTTATGACAAATCTAATTTACTTTATGATTTTGATATAATAAATACCTACAGCATTGCAATTAAAATTAGAAAGAAAAAACGTAAAAACCTTATTTTTTTATTCTTAACGCCCCCAATGACTATGATATACATTACAATCAAAACCAAACTTCGTCAATTAAAGTGTTAACAAATTCTTCATTTCGTTATAACTTTAAAACAAGTAAAGATACTAATTTGCGGTTTTTACGTTTTTCTAGCAAATTTAATCTACTTTTCGAATACGATGTTAAAAATATACCGTGTGATTTATTAAATTTTCGGAGTAAAATGAAAAAAACTGATATAACAAATTGCGCCTTCTAGTACTTTTATTAGGAATTATTGTGTGACAATGGGAACGGCAATTTAAAATACCTACATTTGTCTTCCAAACAAGATTGATTTTACTAAAATTGAAAAAGTGGTTTAGAATTTACAGCAATTTTAATGATTACACCTGTACATGCAAGCCTAAAATATCAAATTCATTTTTCAATGTAAAATCCCGTAAAAAATCATAGAGGTTCTAAGTTATCGCGTTTATCAATTTTAAAAATGAGTTTTGCCTTTTGTACCTCTCGTTGTCTTGTTTTACGTAAACCAGTCAGTTGTCATGTTTATCAATAATTTACGAGCTGTTGTTATTAGTGGTGTATCAACCAACCCCTTCCACCAAAAGTAGCCTGTACTACGAAGTCAAGGTAAGCGGTTTGTTTTTTTTTCTTAGTTCTGTATGATAACAGATTTGACAATTTTTAAAGTATATAATTGAAATATACAGTCCACTATTAAAACAATTTTTTTTATTATTATTTATCGATCTCTTGCACAAACAACACCTTTAATAGCTTCCCCCACTCTTATTATGGTCAGTACGCCAATGAACTAAACCAACATTATGTAGAATTGTATAGACTTTCTAATCATGTAGGAGTTTTGGGAGAAATTTAGGATATTATTATAGCGGTGAAATACGGAATATCAAAATAATTTCCAGCATTTTCTCATGGCCACATTCATAATTACATGTTTTTCACATTGTTGTCAAATTGACAGGTCCTGAGATATATTATCATTTAATTGTGTAGAAAATTAACTTTTTCTCAAACCATGTAAATAAGACGCTATATTGTGCAGTATTTCGTACCAGAAATTACTGTTTTCGGAAGTTTTCGGGTCTCCATGGCAACTGTACAAAAAGTAATTTATTTGTTGTCCTAGTACACAACGTTTTCAGACATAAATAAGTATTGATATTCAATATAACTTTGCTTTTTATTTTCGTTTTATGCAAATGTAAGTTTATTCATATCTTTGCACAGAAATCGACATGTGCAGTCGCCGATGGCGCCATCTATCTAAAACTTATTTCACTAACGTCTATCGCATTTGAATCAAATGTATAGAGGTAAAAGCCAATGAATATTAATTAAAAACAACACGGTAAGATTTTTTTTACTAAAAAATAAAATTATACTCATTTTGCATAAAATAGCATTGCTTGATATTGATAGCGCTTTCCAAACACTTAGTAAACTGCAAATAAATGACTGTATATAAGGGTAAAAGCGGCTAGAGAAAAATATTTTATTCGTACACAAAAAGTTTTTCGGGTCTCGGGAGACTGGCGGACTCCGCTTCGCGTCGCCCTTTTACTTTTCCTAGTCCCGAAAATTGACATTTTTCTACTAATCAAACAAATTTTGTATTCGCGAGATTAAAGTCCGTTTCTGTGATCAGGGAAATAATAATAAAAATTCACTCACCATTATATAGAAATTTATTATAACACAAAAAGTCAAACTCGTTTCTATGACACATTCCCTACCAACACGATTATTTTAAGTTATTAACGAACACTCTTAAATCTGTTAAAAGCTAGGTAAATGTTAGTGCGAGTACAAAAAATAGTAAATAAACCTCTGGAGCAAAACCCCATTTTTCCCGTAGTGTTTTGAACACCTTGGGCTTCTCCCTCGAGGTACAAATTCCACCCAGAGAAAAATCATGCATTTCTTTTCCTTAATGTATAGTACACTATTTTTTGTTCTTCACATGAGAAACCTGGACCAGGATTGAACCCGCGATGCTCGGTTGAAAGGCAGGCACTCGAACCATTCTACCACCGAGGCAGCTGATAATCTTTATTAAAACGTATACAGGTGTTAAATCAGTTTAAGTAAATTGTCTCTTTGTAATAACAAATAACTCAAATGAAAGCAGTGAATGTAGGTTATGTTCATTGGTACCAACTTAAAAAGAGTGTCAGTGCCACTAGAACATCAGTTTGAATATTTTTAATTATGATTTAATTGTGCAGAAAAATTATTTTTTGTACTCGCGAGAGTAAAAGTCCGTTTCTGTGACCACAAAACAGACACTAAAATTGAGTATTTCCCAAGAAAATAATGATAATAAAAGTTCACCCACCTTTACAGACATTTATTATAAGCCAAAAGTAAAGCTCGTTGCCATAACACATTCTCTACTAACATGATTATTTAAAGTTACTGACGAACACTCTTAGGTCAGTTAAAATCTAAGTAAACGTTTACGCGAGTACAAGAAATAGTATAGTCAAACCTCTGGAGCAAGACGCCTTTTTTTCCTTGGTGCTTTGTATCCTTTGGGCTTCTCCCTTGAGGTACAAATCTACACTAAACAGTATACACTTCTCATTCTAAGAAGCGGCGCGTCAAACTAATCATAAATTTACGTACGTTAGCATTGTGCCAATTTTCCTAAATTTGTTGTTTTGTTATATCAATCCTTTGTGTATTCACAGTACGTATAAACTTAGATCTTAATTGGCAAATAATTTTGTAATTTAAACCAGAAGTTAAAATAAATAAATAAAATTCTCGATTTTCAACATTTCTGTTCGAAGACCCCTCGAACACTGGCAAATACTCATAATTTTACTAAAGATTTCTCTTTTAGGTAATATAGCCTACTGGATTCGACGTCGGGCTCTAACGATGCAACGTACTTTTGAAATTCGTAGTAAAATTAGTTTGTAACTATCACTGTCCTTGGGATACTACTACTGGTTATAAACATATCCATTTGGAACATTTGAACGGCTATAGACAGTATTATAATGACTAAGTTCACTGTGTATATTAATTCTCTCGTTTGTACAAACTCGTGTCACGTTCAAATACTTGCGCAGATAGATGCGTTAGTTGTACAAATATCTGTAAATAATTGTGTCAGAAGCCTAGATGATTGGTTATCAAATAACCTGATATAGGTAATAGCAAAAGTAGTTTATAGACGGATACGAATTTTTATCAGTGGATGTTTACAAATCTTAATCAATAGATCTCAAACAATTCTTGCTCTTTATTTTTATAATTCAAATCAACATCCCTGGAGCACCGTTTATTTTGAAAGTAAATTATGAGTAGGTTTATATTAAATTACATATTTATTAATTTTATAAATATTAGTCAGATCAGTCATTAATTTTTTTGTGTTTTGTAGCATACGTATTTAATACACAATGTTGTTAATTCGTACTTGTATTCCAAATTTCTCTTTGTGTAAGTCAATAAGTTATGAGTAAAGGGTGACATAGAAAAAAGTGCCATGTATATTGCCACGCGATAGAGGACACTAAAATAAGAAAAAAAGTTCCTATGAACTTAGGTCCGCAACGCCTTCGTTTAAAAGATATAGGGTGTTGAAGTTTAATTATTTGTTTTATTATTGTTTTTTTAAATATCTTTTTACAATGATGTAATAAGCGGAAAAAATTTTGTATACAGGGGTTTTTTATCACGCAGAATTCAAATATGACCTTAGTTCTTTTATTACTGATATAGGGCGCCACGTACAGGTTTCCATCTTGCTCGAATCGGTCCTAACTTTTTTACCTTACACTGTATGTCATTTTCGACTAGAAAAATTTGTTTTCCCATGCTTTCTGCTTCAGAAAGCATTATTGAAGTCGCTACGACCAACGGTTTACGAGGAAAACGAATCCGATGCATGCAAATTATCCAAAAGTGCCAAAGTAACTTATTTGCAAAAACAATGACATAACACTTCAACAATTAAATTTTAATATCAACAATGAAGGGCAGTGATTAAAAAAAACATTAAATTTTTAGAAGATGTTCAAATTGTTGTCCTTGTACTTGAATACATTTTTCAATTCTTCTTCCTAAGGATTGACGGCATCTTTGAAATATTCCTGGGAGTGATGAAAATTCTCATCAAACCGTAATTAGAAGTCACCAATATGGGTTTTCTATTAATGTGTGGGCAGGTATAATTGACAGTTACTTAATTGACCCATTTCAATTGCCCAATCGATTGATAGGTGAACTGTATCGAAATTTCTTGAAGAATGAACTAAATACGTAATTAGAGAATGTTCCATTGGCTATTATTGGTAGAATGCGTTACATTCATGATGGCGCGCCAGCTCACTTTTCTCGATTTGCAAGGGAATTTTTGGGTAGGAGATTTGGAAATACGTGGATTGGCCGAGGGGGACCTGTACCCTGGCCAGCTCGTAGTCCCGACCTTAATCCCCTCGATTTTTCATTTTGGGGATTCATGAAAATGATGTTTATTCTGTAGAAATACATAATGAAGAGCAACTATGGACAAGAATTATGGAATCCCCAGATAGATTCTGTAATAGCCCAGGAATATTTCAAAGATGCCGTCAATCCTTAGGAAGAAGAATTGAAAAATGTATTCAAGTACAAGGACAACAATTTGAACATCTAAAATGTAATGTTTTTTTTAATTACTGCCCTTCATTGTTGCTATTAAAATTTAATTGTTGAAGTGTTATGTCATTGTTTTTGCAAATAAGTTACTTTGGCGCTTTTGGATAATTTGCATGCATCGGATGCATTGTTCTCGTAAACCGTTGGTCCTACCGACTTCAATAAGGTATACCTTTCTGAAGCAGAAAAGATGGGAAAACAAATTTTTTCAGTCGAAAATGACATACAGTGTAAGGCAAAAAAGTTAGGACCGATTCAAAAAAGATGGAAACCTGTATGTGGCGCCCTCTGTTAGTAATAAAAGAACTAAGGTCATATTTGAATTCTGCGTGATAAAAAACTCCTGTATACAAAATTTCGTCCGCTTATTACATCATTGTAAAAAGATATTAAAAAAAAAACAAAAAAATAATTAAACTTCAACACCCTATATCTTTTAAACGAAGGCGTTGCGGACCTAAGTTCATGGGAACTTTTTTTCTTATTTTAGTGTCCTATATCGCGTGGTACTATGCATGGCACTTTTTTCTATGTCACCCTGTATAATTATATACTGTCAAATGCGTCATTGCAGATATTTGTCAAACATGTAATCCAAAAAGATATATCATATTGGTTTTAAATGCACAAAAATTAAAGCATACCACAAATTTGACCAAAATCAGCTCCTGTAAAGTGCATGTAGTACTTACATAACTTGACATCACAGTTCTAAAGTTATCATTTCTGACATATTGTTTGCTAATAGTTTATAATACCTGCTAATGAAAATAGCTCTGTGTGTCACAAACATCGTGCATAGAGTTTACGTTTGTAATACATCTGCAAATAAACTAATTCTTAAAATCATAAATCAAAATGCATTAATTAATATAGGTGTAAATAAACATTCAAAATTAAAAAAATAAACACTAAACATTAAAAACTAAGATAGGAAGGACAGGAAAAAAATGATCAACTTAAAGTATTTGCAATTAAATTCAATTGTTAAAATAGTTATTTATGTCAATAAATTTTAAAAGTAGGTTAAAGCAGGCGTATAACTATTGTAACAGTTACATTACATCATCACACGTGCATGAGTGCATGCGTGTGTGTGCTTTTGTGCACGTGCGTGCGCGCGCGGTTGGCTATATGATCAATAACCTTGGAAACGGCTTAACCTATTTCAATGACATTTGGTATCTAGACTTTGGGTGTGGGAAGCGTATCTGCGATATATATTTTTTATCTGAAAGAACACCGATATAACAAGCAAGTACGGCAAAAACACTGGAACAAAATAGGTCATCTTTTAATTATTTTTTTACACCTTTCACTACCCAAATTGTAAGGAGCTTATAGTGTGTTACGGCCTTACCCTTTTAAATGTATGCTTTCGATGCTGTGCCAAACATGTCTTACCTCATTCTTGTCTCTTTTTGGCGCAGATACTTCAATTTAAAACCCGTACAACATAGAGCATTCTTGTTAGTGCACCACCTGTCGTCAGAAAAGCTCAATACACACTTACCTTCTAACCCAAATGCAATGTGTTAGCACGAGCAGTATTAATATAAGCCCTAATCCGTTTTTGAAATCTATCCGTTTGATTGACTATATTAACATATTCTTAACTTTGCCATCAAGGAAAAATTATTTTCTTGCAATCAAACCAACTATTTCTATACACCGAATACTTCTTTCTTAGATTTTGCGACTCAATATGAACACCACGGTGTTCAATAACGATAGATGTAGGATATCATGATGGTTCACTATAAAGTTAAAATAGCAGAGAAGATGCTATCAAATGCAAGAGTCAACACAAAAATTTCTAGTACTCTCGAAGAACTAAAAACCCATCCAACAGTTTTTATTTTGTGTGTCTGTAGTGGTCACCAATAAATTTTCATGTTGTAAATTATCTTGGGTGTTGCCGCCTAGGCTTCATTATCTTCAGAAAGTGGTTAATTCAGTTTAGGTGATTGAATCAATGTACTTTTTTCAATTACAAAATACGAATGGAAACATATTCTAAACAACTAGTGCGTTCTCATATACTTACGTATAAAGAGAAAGCTATGTGATCGGTTTAAATTTTTTTTGTATTTCTCGACGTTTTATGGCAATACAACACAAAAACACATTTTTAGATAAAAATTTCGTGTCTGTGTATGCGCGCGATATCTTCTGAACCATTAAAACTATCGATATGAAATTTGGTACAAAAAAATTCTTTGCCATAAAATCTAGGTCAAGTTTGTTAATAATAATGAGGCTTAAAAAATTAAAAAAATTCATTGCTCCAAATTTTAAAATGTTACTTAATAAAAAAACAAACTAATACTTTGTATATAATTTCAATATAAAAAAGAACAACCAGTGGCGCACCGTTTTTCGGGTACAAAAGCGTGCATTGTTTAATTTATAAACCGAATTTTTTGAAAGTCGGGTATTGGGGGTTTTTAAGATCGCTAAGTATAAATCATTCGTCGAAATTAAAAAATATGACTCAAATTCAGGTATTGTCGGCTTTGAAGCTGCATATTACAAATTTTTGGTCAAAATTTGTTTACATAAAGTATGAGAAAGCATTATGGCAGATAATTTGGCAGCAGCTTTGTATTAATATGCAATTAATGATCTCGATTGTTAGCGCTTGTGCGTTTAAATCAGTTATTAAATGCCTGGATTAGTATACTTCTTGGTTAAATAACGATTGATAAACTGTAGTTCCCACAGGAAACGCTTTACAAAAAATTTGTAAAAATTCTGTAGTAAAATCTATTTGCAAAAATTGGATTTCTTAATTTTTTGATAAATTGTGTATAAATTGAGTGTTTGTAGAGAAAAGATACTAATTCAAAGTATCCATTAGTTTCATTTTTTAAAATAAAATGGGTATTACTAGGAACTTTCCAAACAAAAATATGATACTTTTGTCATTTATACAGATTTGGCCTAATATTAATAAACATTATGAACAAGATATATGAACTTAGACATTAATATATTAAAGTATAAGTGGATAAAAAGGTCTTTAAAACACGCAATTTTTTGCTCGAAATAGAGTAAGTGTTTTAAAGACCAGTTATCCACTAATACTTTACGCTATTTTTGTTTATTGGTGCACCTTGAAATCATAAATACTAGTATTATTACTACAAACAAGAACAATAATGTAAAATATGCAAATAAAAATTAATATATCTAATAATACTAACTGTACTTTCTATTTTCATTTATAAAATTAAAAGGGTTACATAATGTTTAAATATAGGTTTTGAATTTGTTTGTAATATTTTATTTGACGTTACAAGGTACTCATGTCAGATCAATAATCAAAAAATTGTCATTTAGGCTTCACGTTTCTTGAGTTGATGTTGCCATGGTAACTTTAAAAAACGCGCGTTCTTGAAAGTTCGATTTAAACACGACAATGTGTGCTTTAATTAGGTAAAATGGGGCACCAATAAAAAAAATACGTTAATATGGGTTATTCAACAGGTATACCATGTATAATTAAGCTAAATTTATAAGTATTGTCAACATAGTATCAAAAGTATTATCTTTGTATAGAAAAATTCAAGAGGCAATGTTCGCAGATAAAGGCTTTGCCAAAGTGATCCCTATGTTACGTACAGAAAAATGGATATAACTTCTGCAAGTTGGGCTGCTAATATTAACCATCGAAATCTGTTTAGAGCCATAGCATTACTACTTCTGTACATTTACGATCTGAATAAACTTACTGTTTTCATCCCATTTTGCTCATACAGATTATACTATTACACTATTAAAATACTTAATAGTGCACACAGAACTCCAAACCTTTGGTTATATGTAAATAATGTGTTTCGTGAACTTTAAGTTTTACAATATAATTGCTGATAGTCTTGCAACAAAACACAATGAGGCTATCAAAATAAATAAATAGGACGTGGTGGTAATTCGTGAGATTAAAATTATATATTGGAGGTTGCAAGAAGATAGCGGTAACGAACACCACAGGTATAAAGAAGTTCCGCTCAAATGCTTATGTCCGATTGACTTATGCAGGTGATTTAACCCACACACACACACTCACCTGCAGAAATCGAGCTATTATATAATTTAATCCGACCTAATTCGCATCATCAGATTTTAAATTGTGTGATATGCAATTTTGCAAACCCTCACGTAATTTATGTATATAGTAAAAGTAGAATAAATGAGAAAGCTTTATACATTTTTTGTTCTTAGTGTTGAGATCGTCAATGCATGACCAGTAGCACTCATGTGAGAGGGTCAGGATATTTGCGGTTTAGATGTTATTGGTTTCTTTTAATTGAAAACCATTTTTGATTAAACAAAAAGTTGCTTTGTGAAATCTGTTGAAGTAAATAAGTTAGTTACACATATTGCTTTCGACAAATGAATTATGGTTACAGAAAAGTATTGTATCACGTATTTCATTATTGTTTTTAAAATCAGTGCATGAGGCACGCTGATTTATAAAAATAACTAACCTAACACTTTTTTGGATAAATATCCTTGAATAGTACTGGTAATTTCTTAAATGTATAAATACATAATTACTTAGAAAATAATCATAAAATTATTTCTAATGACCTTTAGACTTCTATGAGACATAATTAAAAAATCGTAAAGTTTGTCATTATTAGCATAGAAATTTAATCCTAAATTGCAATCTGTGAAACCATAATAGACATAAAGATGGTTAAATAAAGATTGATAGACGATTACATTAGTCGGTTACGGGGGCTTTTGAAGCTGTTTTGGTTTTTGAACATTTAAACAAAATTTTTCTTTCTTAACAATTTTGTAATCTGTTAACACGCTTATTTAGTAAGATACTGTGTATAACGTTTCGGTTACTATTTCACATTTTCAGAGATATAGCACATTAAAGTTAAAAAAAGTTGAGTCAGACGACTCGAAAAACGTTCCCACCTTAAATAAGTAAACGAGCTTAAAGTATTTACATTATACCATATACTGTTATCGAATTTTGTTAAGTAAATAATTGAACATGCGATCTAATTTACTCTTTATCTTCTTATCTCTTGCGTCAGAATATGTAGACATGAATTATTTGTTTCATGTTCGTTTATTTTTTATTACTCCGCAACTCCTTCACCTATCTCCACTCAATTTCCCTAGTGTCTAGATATTTTATACCTCAAACACTCATACAAAGATTGAATGCAATCGCAATTCCAGTTTGACTTATTGAGAGCAGAAAAGAAATCCAATCTATCCCTCTTGCTCCACCACCACGAAAAATTACTGGAATCTGGATATTTGAGCGCAGACACGCACACACGCATACATGTTACACGCAGCTACGCACACACATGAACACACGCACACACACACCCACTCACACACAGGCACTCATGAACACACACACACAGCACGCAACGCACACGCTCACACTCACGCACACGCACACACGTCTCGTTTTCGTTACAACCTGTTTAGTTTTGTCACATAGAATAGCAAGTATTACACCTCATGATTTTCCTATGTTTCTAGAGTCCACCTTACTCAAAACTAAATTAGAATGGAGTAATTTATAAGTAGTCATTTTTTATCGGATAACCGCACACTCGAAAACATGCACACACACAAACGCACACACGCACACAAGCACACACGTACACACCCACACACACACACGCGCACATGTCACACGCACACTCACACGCAGGTACGCGCACACATGAACACACGCACGCACACGCACACACGCACACATGTCACGCGCACACACTCACACGCAGGTACGCGTACGCATGAACACACGCACACACACGCGCACTCACGCACCTACACACACACACGCACACACTCACACACGCACTCACGCACGCACATACACAGCACGCGCACGCATACGCACACGCTCAAGCACACGTACACACACACACACACCTCGTTTTAGTTACAAGATGTTTAGTTTTGTACTTTTTAATATCAACCTAAAATAGCAAGTATTACACCGCATGATTTTCCTATGTTTCTAGAGCCCACCTTACTCAAAACTAAATTAGAATGGAGTACTTTATAAGTAGTAATTTTTTAACGGACAAACGCACACACGCAAACATGCACACACACAAACGCACACACGCACACGCACACACGCACAGACGCCCACACGCACACACGCAAATATGCACACACGCACACATGTCACATGCGCACACGCACGCATACACGGATTAACGCACTCACGAACACACGCACATACGCACGCATGCCATACGCGCACATGCACACGGGCGCACTCACGTACATGAACACAGGCACACACTTACACACGCACAAGTACACGAAGCATGTACTCACGAACACATGCACGCACACACGTGAGCACGCATATACGCACGCATGCACACACGCCTTCAATAGTAAAAAAGATTTGGAAAATTTGATTTTCATATATGATTATAACATTTCAGACTATGTATTATTAACAAATTGAGTTAAAAAATGATGCCCAACATTGGTGTTAACGCAAGTGTATTTTGCTGCTGCACAATCACCAATGGTACACAGCATTATTCCGCATTTCTGTTTAAATTATAGCAAGTTTCTCCTTACCAGAGTCTTTTAATTCTTCTAACGTTGCTGGTCGTGTTCTAAACACCAAATTTTTAAGTAACCCCATAGCCAGTAATACGCTGGGTTAAGATCAGGGATCTCGGAGATCATGAATTTGCAAAATGTCTGTTTATAACGCGATCTTGCAGTTAAAAATTGATTAACTGGTGGATAAATGTGCTTAGGTGCTTCATCCTGCATAAAAATCAGGTTTTCAATTACTTCATGCCCGTTTTGTATCCGTGTAATGGCATAATCTCGTAACATTCACAGAAATTGTTCAGCAGTAGCAGTTATAGATACGGCCTCTCTTGTGTCTCCTGAAAAAAATCCAATGATAAAATTAACTGTTAAACCGCATCAGACGGCGATTTTTTGTCTAAGAACATCCCTAAATGATTTCATGTGGATTATCTGTTGATGATTTAATGCGTGATGTAAAACAATTTTTTATAGAATCTCGTGGACAATTGTTTTTGGAACTCCCAAACCGTCGGAAAATTTTCTGGTGCTTAAGGTGGGATCTTATTGCACGTAGGCCAAAACGTTGATAATATTTTCTTTGGCGCGTGTTCTACGAACTCTTACAGGTGCTCCAATCGGCTGCCCGTTATCAGATTCCCGCAATCGCTTGGTCAATCTTGAAAACACTTCTCGACAAAAATGTCTTCTTTGTGGAAATTGTATTGCATATTGTCGCATTGCAGTATTTTCGAAGCATCGGAAATAAATGCGCAACATATACGCTTTCGCGTTAGTAAATGGCACATTTTTCCCAAAAAGAAATGAATTAAAAAATACATAGACACAGAAACTCTGAGAAGCAACTGTTGACGATATTTTCAATTTAGCGGATACCATGGATACGTGATTTGTTTTCCCTGACAAGGCAAGCAAATTGTTCCGATTGCGGCATTCAAATTTTTAACATTTTCTCGTATAAATACAGAACGGATGCGGTTATCGCGAAGGGGTTTGCAATACAATTTAGGTAATTTTAAGCCGCATAACGGTCTTTTAAATAAATAGTGCCGTTCTATTCAGTTTTTTCCAAAAAATCACGCAAATGTATAATCGCTGTAGAGAACAACCTCTAGTTTATTTGTTTAAGACTAAACGCTGCAACAAAAACACCATTCAAAAGACGGAAAAATGTCGCAAAACAAAATGATGCGGTATCACCCAAGCTCTCAAATGATATTTTCAATGTTATAACTCATCACTCAGTTTCCCGAGAATTTTAGGTTTCTTCATAGCAGTTACGCCCCCTATCAGTCGAGTTACGAACTTCAGAATAATTTCCAGCCATTTTTCTCACTTGCTTTACTTACAAGGATTTTTTCCCAAACCTCAAGGTCTTACCATTGTCGAGATAAGCCGCTCCATACACTTACCCGGATACCTGGTATAAAACCCGCCGGTTTAAAATTTTGATCTTAATTAACATTTTTATTTTTGGCCCTATGTTGATAATTTTTTGGGGAAAGTTAAAGGAAAATCATCCCAGATTAATCCATATCAATCAGGTTTCCTAATAAGGCAAGATTTATACTCATTATACAAGGAAAAACAAAAGTATATTTCGCTCACTTAAGATTAAGCTTTCGGATGTGATTCAAAACCACCCTGTATCGTTCATTCCCCACACATTGATTTTTTATTCATTTTGATATCTCGATTCGTTGCAAAGTTATGAATTTTATTTTACAGGAGTAGAATAACATCCCCCAGGGGTGTGTTCGAATGCTAATTTGTGGAATGCCTCGAAGAATGAAAGCCATGGTTCAAGCTAGAGGGGGCAACACCCGATATTAACAAATTGGTTTATTGTTGTCTTTTTTAACGGTTCGCTCATTATGTTTTCGTTTAAATGTTAATTGTACCACAATTATTGTCAAAAATAAAGAATATGCAAAGAAAGAAAACCCAATGCGTTTTTCAATAATTCATGACTTTGAAATGAATCGAGATATCAATATGTAGGGAATGAGCAAAACTTTCATGCAAGATATTTTTGAGCGACATCCGAATGCTGTATTTCACCACAGGGTATCGTAAACTTAGATGACAGAAATACAAGTTTTCCTCATGTAATGTGTATAAATACATCCTTATTCGGAAACATGGTTGATGTGTATTAATCTGGAATAATTTTCCTTCAATTTTTCCAAAAAATCATCACCATCGGCCAAAAATAAAAAAGTTATCTAAGATCAAAATTTGTTAACATTTTAAAGCGGCCGTTTTTTTGCAGCTAAGTTTATACCTGGTGTCCGGATAAGGGCATGAAGTGGCTCTATCTCGACAAAGGTCAAAAATAAAAAAGTACATATTTGTTTATTTTATTTAGCGAACGACAATTCAAAGTAATAACTACACTTTCAAAATTAATTTTCAAGGTACAAGTAAAAGATTACCTCGAGTGGGACTTGAACCCATGACCTCTACATTGGTAGAGTAGTACTCTTCAAACTAAAATAATACATCGTAACTAAAGAAGTACATACGGTTTAAGTAGAAATATTACTTCGGTATATTAGTTGAAAGAGTCCTGCTCTAGTAACGTAGAGGTCGTGGGTTCAAATCCCCCCGAGGTAATATTTTACTGTATGTACTTTAAAAGTTAATTTTAAAAATACAGTTCATGTTCATTGTGTCGCTGATTTTTGATCTGTAGTGTTCTCTAGAAGATAATGACATACTGCCGTGGTAGTGGAGATTTACGAATATTTTGCTTTTAACACTTTGAGATGCTGGAAAACTTCGAAATTACTAGAATACGCTAAATTTTATTGCTAAATGTTAATAAGGTTGTCATATTTATATAAATTCAATAATTCTAATTTATATATATTATATCTAATTTTAGACTTCCCACGAACATATTTTGGATTTTGCAACTTTCCTTTTTAACCTTCATGTCATTCCCTTTCAGAGCGAGCAAAACAATCCCTGCCTCTTATTTATTTTTCATGCAACTTTCCATAAATGCCTTTTACGTTAAAAGCAAAACTGCACTTTTTCCAAGTTTATTTTTTGCCACGATCATAAAGTATGTTTACTTAAAGTGTTAGTATTGTTAGAATCATTATGATAGTAATCACAAAAAATGTAAGAATACGATATTCTAATATGCCGCACCAGGAAAAACGGTACAACAACGTAATCATGATATTTTAAGATACTTTTATATTATATCAACACCAATTTAGGTTCTGCATTTTCAAAGCGTATTGCAAGCCTTACATTGTTTTTAAAATTTAATCATTCAATACACATTCAATATTGTGTAGTATATACAGCAACTGTGTAGTTTTTAAGTAAAGTACTCGAGAAATCATTTGCCGAAAATAAAAACCATAAGTAGATACATCATATCCTAAAGTAGCAGATTAAGGGTTGAGTTCACAAGAATCTCAAATAAAAGTCAAATTTTTACCATTTAACAGAAACGCCATACCATATAATAAAATCAAACAAGTAGTTACAATGCAATTTGTCGTTTCGCAAAACCAGGTAACAAACATTTATAAAAAACTTATGAAAAATGTTCGTAATTGAGCGGTTTATGAATCTGAGAAAATATAACAGATGTGGCTCGTTTAATGAAATCTGAGCTAAGAAATGCTTTAAACGCTTCTAAGTAATTAGTCTTAACCTAAATTCATTATCTGTCCAAATGATTTTCAAAGACAAAAAAATGTGCTATTAGCTTAGATATTCCACATGAACAAATAGGATCCCGAACGTTAACAGAACACAAAAAGAAAGAACGTTTCGGGAAACGTAATCCATTATTCCGAGAGACAGCGGTAATAGCAAAGTGGGTTGCGAGGTTAGCGAACATATAGAAAAAGACAATTCAACAAGACGTTTAAACTGTTTAGGTGAAGAAAGACAACCGTTTAGGTTGTAACATACTGATGAATTCGCATATTCCGCACGCATTCACATACCTGTCTTTAGTACGTTGAATGAAAACAAAACTGCAAATATTTTGAGGATTAAAATAAACATATGAATGAAACTTTATAACGCTGAAGAGATCGAAATGGTGGCTTATTTGTTTTACATTCTATTTTATGAGCAATGAATACATTTTTTCTTTATTTATTTTTTTATATAGTTTATAGAGTTTATAGAGTAGTACTCAAAATACCACGTGGTAGAAAATACTATAAGGAAATCATTATTGCATTATCAGAAGGTATAATAGTAGATGAAGAATAAGTGAGAGGATAGAGACCGATTTAACTTACTTTTCCCAACTTTAATCGTAACTAATGCTAGTATGTTTCCTAACCTAATTTTCGTTTAAAGGATGAAAAACGAAAGTAAAATCTTAGAAACACATAGTATTCAAAGCGACAAATACTTTATTGGAAATTTATTGGTTGAAGTGGCGACGTGGACAACTTACTACAAAAACAAAATGACCGTCACCTCCACCTCCCTAATCTAAGTACACAGTGTACACTGTGTCCCATTTTGGTTGAAATTGTAGGGTATCTCGTTTGCGAGCAAAGATAGAAAGATGCGGTTTTCGCGACCCTGTTCTACTTTTTCGTGAAACGAAAGATGCCACAAACAGAATTGTCATAGTCCTATTAGTATTTGAGATACAGGGCGAAATTCAAAATTTGCACATTTTAAGCACCCCTCGTAATTGCTTTGCCTTGTAATTTATCGAAATGGTGAAAAGTTGGTTTTATACAGAATTTTCCGTAGAATTTAGTGGTGCATAGTTTTCACCACAAAAAGTCAGTTTCTTCGCAATAAACCAAAGTTTTGTTTTTTTAATGGAACACTCTGTATATTTTGCTATTACATAATAGAGCTTACCCTCAGCTTTCAAAAAATATATATTGTGTCGCACTTCTCTTGCATTATTAACCTCAACAATGAATGTTACGTTAATTTAACATTTTCATGATATAGTTGGCCATGAAACCTATAAACTCAGTATAAACGCGTATTTTCTTGAACGTCCAAGATATATTTGAGTATTAAAAATGGGCTATTAGATTTTTACTGCTTGATTATAATTATAAATATGTAAATACGCGATTATAATAAATTATAATAAATCTGAAACAATAAATTTGAAACCTATTCAAACTGGCAAATTTTTTCTTTTAATTGGTTAAAACGCATCTTACAGCTTCAGAAAAAATATTAATGGCAATAAAACTTATAACGAATACCTTATATCTAAATTTGTTAGTAGGCTGTGCCTAGTCTGATCTAAACATAATTGACATGTCAAATTTGATTAAATTTATTTTTGTGCAACAATCGTATTGTTTGTTCATTGTGCAACATATGGCAGAAAATCAAAATTTTGAAAACATTGAAAAATATCATATGCTGATTTGCTTATTTTAACAGGTAAATGTAGTTTCCTTGATATTAATTCTGATAATTAAGTAACTTTATATCTATGTAGGATTACAGAACGGAGACAACCTAGTAAAATCGCGTTTTATAGATTAAAAAGAAATTTAATTCATTATGGATCATTCTCTAAACTCTGGTCAAAAAAATATAATAAAAGAAAATCGAGAAAATGATGAGGTTACCGTTTTAGCCAGTGTGGAGTGTAATCCTACAAGTTCCTGAAGAACTATAGAAAGTAGTGTTGGAGTTTAGAAAACAAGAATCCAAAGAATACTTCGCCACCATAAATAGAAACCATATAAATTTAGGCTTGATCAACATCTACATCCTGGCGGCGCTGAACCTAGGTTAATATTTTGCAATTGGTACTTAAAGATGTTAAATATAGTACCCAACTTGGGAAGAAATGTCATATCGTCAGCCAACAGGATGGTGCCCCATCTCATAATGAGCAAATAGATGGATTGGCACTAATGCGCCGATAAGATGCGTCTTAGGTCTTCGAATTTGTCAGTCTTAGATTTCTTTTTATGCGGTTACTTGCAAAATAAAATATACAACACTCAATATGATAACATTGAACGTTGGACAAATGCGGTTAGAGAAATTTTCAGACATTCACAAGATCACCCTATTATTGTGTTTAATGCTATAGAACGAATTGGAAAAGTGTGTGAAGCATGTATAGGATCGAATGGTCATCAGTTTGAACATCTCTTTTAGTAATTTATATTAGACTTGTAAAGTTGGAGGTATTATGCATATTTTTAATTTTGTGTTTTTACATAAACCTTTCTAACCCTTAACCTTGTTTTTTCATGGCCAACTATATCACCAGAATGTTAAATTAACGTAACATTCATCTTTGAGGTTAATAATGCAAAAGAAGTGCCACACAATATATATTTTTTGAAACCTGAGAGTAAGCTCTATTATAGAATAAAAAATATACAGGGTGTTCCATTTAAAAAAACAAAATATTGGTTTATTGCGAATATACTGACTTTTGTGGGGAAAATTATGCACGCCACTAAATTCTACGGAGAATTGTGTATAAAACCGACTTTTCACCATGTCGATAAATTACAAGGCAAACCAGTTACGAGGGGCGCTTAAAATGTGCACATTTCTAATTTCGCCCTGTATCCCAAATACTAATAAGACTATAACAATTCCGTTTGTGGCATCTTTCGTTACACGAACAAGTAGAACAGGGCCGCGAAACCCGCATCTTTCTATCTTTGCTCGCAAACGTGATAACCCTACAATTTCAACCAAAATGCACAGTGTACAGTGTGCATAAGATGTAATATTATTTGCAACTAAACACCAATTAAACGTGATGAGGAAACTTACTTTATCGGTTGAATAAATCATGCGTCGATTAGTGTGATACTTGTAATCTCATATTACATATTGCATTCATTCAATATTTATTTTTTATTCATTTCTATTTTTTTTAAGTATATCAATCGAGCCATTCTATGAGAATATATTGTTGTGACGATTATACGGTGTGTACCAGAAGTAATGTCTAAATTCGTTTAAAGCTATCGATGTGTATTTTAGGAAAACGCTCCGACCCGCCGACATTTAATTTTAGTGCGGTTTTTTTATAGTAAATGGTGATCCAAAAACAAGTTACTGCCACCAACACTATTTATTTAAATGAATCCATGATTGTGGAACTTCCTTTTTTTCTTCTAGAACGGGTAGAGTGTAATTAAGTAAAATTGAGGTGTTGAACGACGCATCTGTGTCTTAAAACTTCTCTTTCCAAATTTCCCATAAGGGTGAATAGTGCTTAAGAGACTCGCATAACTCTTGTCTTCGTAATTATTTAGTAATTACAGTTTCCTATTAAAGAATAAAACCTTTATTCGGTATGTCAGAATCGCAAAATATTTTCGTAGTTATTTAATTATTCATTATTATAATGAGGTGAATAACAGGTTTTGAAAATTTAATTTTAACCCAATATTTTATTTCACAAACAGATAAATGAATGGTCAAGTTTTCAGAATTATTTAGCTATTGCTTAAATTTAGTATATTCACAATACATAAAATAAAGTTACCATTAACGTTATTTCTATTAAAAAAAATAATTATTCTATCAAAAGGCATAATTATATAGAGATGGTAGAAACTCACGCTCTAGTGTTTTGATTTATACAATCTAATTAACGTATATCAACAAACAAACAAGTTAATTAATGTTAGATGTTTATTTATAGTTTTTTGTATACAATTTTAGGATGTGTAGACCACGCACAACATTTGTGCGAGTACAATTGATGTGGGTTTATAAAAACAATGTGATATACTTTGTTTCAGGTTTGCTGAATTACAGCCCCTTCACGATAGCTGGCTTGTAAAGCAATCAAACTGTTTATGCTTAGTAAACAAAAGTTTATTTCACATAATATCATTACCTGTTACCTGCTGAATCGTACACTCTCCTAATACCACGGAATGTAATACGAGTAGTACATTAAAAAAACCACCCTAATTCCTAATAAACCATGTTCAATTATAAATTAGAATTTATTATAATTATAATTATATTTAGAATTTGCATCAGTTCTACATACATAAAGACAAAATCTATATCGATTGGGGCTTGTATCTCGATAGTACAGTTGGTTAGTGCGGTAGTACAGGTCGTAGGTCCAAATCCTATTCGAGGTAAATTTTTTATTTATGTGTTTAATAAAAATAATAATAATTTTTAATTATAAATTAGATATGTTTACAATCAAATCAAATAATTAAGTTGGGAATAGACAGATTATGACTTTTATCCGAAGACTCATTCAAAATCCAGCTAAATACAAGGTTGACTAAATTCTAATTCGTTTAAATACACCTACAATGTGTACTGTTAAGACCTTTCTTGACCTAACACTAAATGTTATACCTTTCCTAAGCATCCTGTACGAAGATCTGAGTGCGTACAATCCAAGTGATCATTCACTATGTTATGATCTGTTTCTTTATTTAGCAGTGGTTGTAGCTGAAACGGCTACTAAGGAACCGAATATTAAAAGGAAATTAATTTCGTCCATAAATACCTCTAGCTTTGTGGGGTGGTGATCGTAACCAGCGCGTGAAGCTTTGCACGTTTGTATCAGAAAGAACAAATGCTTAAAAAATTGACACAACAGAGATTAGTAAATGTATTGAGTTAGTTTGATTTAAATAAAGATATACGAGTACAATTTTGTAATTGATTGTTCCAATCCAAACAAAACTGAAATTTCTTGCTTTCATTTAAACAATAATAAGGAAATAGTTTAGGATTACACAAAGTCAAGAATACCTTAATCTCTATATTAAGAAGTGTGGTTGACCATTTTTTTAACAGAATGACGCAATTGAAAGATATTTATACCAATTGTAAGTGGAAATCCGGCGCTTGAGGGAACCTAATTGCTTTTTAACTGTCGGGTGTCTCTTTCGATTCCTATAACCTTGTTGTTGCGTGTCTTTTAGATAATTCTGTGTGTGTCTTTTGGGCTTTCCGCCATATTGTTAACGTGTGTCCGCCATCTTGTTTTACGTATACCGTGTTGGTATCTTCGCCATCTTAGTTGCGTGAGCCTTTTTTATCACTCCGTCATCTTGTTTTATCTGTCCCTTATTAGCTGTCCGCCATCGTGTTTATTTCCACGTTTTTTTAATTTTCGCCATCTTGTTCCCATTTTCCGATTTATTATTTCTGTGTACCCTTTCGGCTCTCCGCCAATTTTTTTTACGTGTTCATTTTGGACTTTCAGTCATCTTCTTTCCGAGTGGTTTTTGGCTTTCAGCTATCTTGTTTTCGTACCCCGCTATCTTACTCTGGTGCGCCTCTTTTAGTTTTCTGCCATTTTATTTACGTTTGCCTTTCCACCATATTGTTTTCGTGGGTATTGTGGTTTTTCATCATCTTGTTCCCTTGTTCCGCTATCTTCCATGCGTGTACCTCTTCAGGTCTTCGTCATCCAGCTTATGTATGTCTTCATTGATTTTCATCAACTTGTTTCTGGGTGACATTTTGGCTATGATCAATCTTGTTTCCGTGCTCCACTATCTTGTCTGCGTGATTTTTAATAATTGTGGTCCTGAACAGGCTAAATTTTACCGTGCTAAAGCACTTAGGAACACTTAGGGCATTGAATTGCTAAGATATGACTATGAAAGGCCAACTTAAATTTTTTCATATCATAAGTGAGAGGAAAACAGGAACTAGGAAGATCATTTCAGAATTTAGAAGTCGTGTAGAAGAATGCGGGTTGCGTCCAATTGTTACGACAAGTTGAGATTTACTGCATATTGATTATCTTAAGTAGCCAACCGAGTACTCCTACCAAAGGTGGCCCGAGATGGTATGACATAATGTAATTCAACAGCGAAGAACTGAAATAATTCTTCTATGCTCAAAGGACTGTATGTCAGAAGCTAAGGACGAGTCACTTATAAGCTCTTTTGTATACGATCAACGATATCAAGAGTATATTGTGGAGTATCAACTTAGAGGTGAGCATTACATTCCGAATTTGTGCTTTATACAGCAAAAAGAGTTGTTGGAAGGTAACGTACTGATCAGATTTGTACAAAAATCCTGTTTTACGGGCAGCTGTTTTAGTAGCTGACAGAAGACAGTCAACCCATGATAGATTTGAAGTTACAATCATTCCCAACATAGATCTTTTTTGGTGGACACAAGGCAACACTGAGTTTTATTAACATCAAAATTAACTAGATTTATTACTTCCCCATTCAAGGGAACGTTGAATGTCTTTGTTATAAATTACCATTATGAGTAGACTACAATGAAGAGTGCTGTCGGCGAAGCAATGGAGCGGGTTAGTCGTTGAAGAAATAAGATCATTTATGTATAGCAGAAAAGTGGAAGCGCTGTAACTGATCCCTGCTGATGCCCGCGTTAATGCCAACTTCTTATGAAAAGAAACCGTCAACCACGACACGGATTCCTCCTTTGTCAACGAAACTAGAAACCCAATTAATCAGCATATCATTTAATCCAAACGAGGCGAGTTTGACAAGTAAACACCAAACTTGGTCAAATGCTTTTGAGATATCTAAACCGATTACAACTGTTTCACCGGATCGTGCTACATTATTATTCCAAATTTGGGTCACATATGAACTAAGATTACCTGTTGAACGATTTTGCTTAAAATCATATTGATGGTCACCAAGGAGTTTGTTAGTTTCAAGGAAAGAGAGCAGTTGCTGATGGATGGCTTTTCCATTTTAGAAAAAATGGAAGTAATGGCAACATATCGGTAATTGGAGGATCGGTCTTAGCACCTTTTTTGCCAACAGGTTGAACATTTGCTAACTTCCATGAAGAGGGAAATTCCCCAGAAGATATAAGAGATCGAGTAGAGTTCAAATGGGGGAACATTTCTTTAAGACAATAGCTGGTATACCGTCTGGACCAGTCGTATTATTGAAATCAAGCCTATTGATTCAAGCAGCTTATATCGAACATGAATTGGTTTCATACTGTATCGACCACTAACATACGAGTTTGTGCAAATAAATTCACAAAAAGATTCGATTTGTCTGCAGAATCAGCAACTATAGATCCGCCAAAGAATGAATAGTTTTTACTGACGGTTTTAGTTAGACTAAAATTTGCGACTCGTGAAAGGAGATGTAACTAGTTTATTGCATTTTTGTTGTTCAAACAACTTTTTTAGCTGTGATAATACTTTTGCAGGTATTTTTAACACCAACGTATTCTGCATTACTCTCGACCGTTTTATTAGATTTGAATTTAGTATAAAATTTATTTTTCAAGTATATTGCCTTAGAACAAACCTTACTGAACCAGGGTTAGGGGCGAGAATGACCTATATTATTTCGTTTGTTGGGAATGCATTACTCCACGCACATGAGGATGACTTCAGATACTGAAAGAGCAATGTCCGAAGATGAGAAAGATTTACAGCAAAGAAATCCCTAAATCGCTCCATTTAGCTCACTTACAACATCACAAGATTCTATCAGTGTTGCAAACAACAGAGAAATTAGGAACAGTAGACGTTATTTCTATTAGACAATGATCAGACAGACCTACTGGTGAAAGAACTGAAGTTCTATAAATAAGTAGTCTGATGTAAGAAAGAGATCTAGAAGATGTGGAGTATGGTTAGGGTTATCAGGGATTCTGTGGGTTCAGAAATCATTGGCGTGAGATCACATGAAATAGCAAATGTTCCTGCGCTATGACCAGCAGGATTAGTAGTAGATGAATATTGAAGCCAATTAGAGTTATGAACATTGAAATCTCCCAAAATTGAGATATCACAAGGTAGGTGGAAACTGAGACAGAAGGTAGTCAACTTTCAATCTAAAATAATCGAAAAAGTCTTTAAAGTTAGTTAGGAGACCTGTAAATGCAACAGTCGAACTTTTTATTCTCCTAAGAAAGAATACTTTTGCAAGCGATGTTGTCTTTGAGATAGGCGCACACTTCTCCTTTGTATCGGAAGTTAGAGTGAAGATTGTATTGGGGAAATTGCAAGTCGGGTGAATCGGAGTTTTCACGATGTTGGTGAGCAGCATTAAGATTAGACCTGATACCTGTTGCAATAATGGATCAGAAAGTGAGACTTTCGATGACCGAGGTCACTTGAGCCCTGTCCTCCTGGACATCCGAATTGGGCAGATTTTTCCGTCCGGCATTTATTATCCTACAAACCACAGCCATATTTCTTTTTAATTTTTGGTGTCCAATCCGATAGGAAGACAGTGTGGGCGAGAGGAAGAATATGATGAGAATAGATTAATGATCAGGAAATGGGTGACCGGCAGCCCTTATCGAGCTCATAAAATCGGAGACCCAATATTAAGGAGCCCACGTTAAGGGTGGTGGTATTTCCCCGGCTGGTATGGCTACACATGCCTGTTTGCTTTTCTACGATGTTGCTTCCGTATGCTTTTTGTCTTAAGGCCATATTGGTTGAATTGTACATCTTGGTCCATATAGTACATATAGTACCCTCTTGTGTATACTTAAAAGTTAGTACTCAACTTGCAACTTCATCTTGTGGTATCATTTATAAGATATTAGCCCTACCATGTGGTACAATTAGAGGTAAGCATACAGTTTGAAACGCCATCTTGTGGTATAATTTAAAAACTAAGCTAGTATACATGTGGTTAACATAGTCCATCCTGAAGTTTCAATTATCAATGATGGGTTCGAGCATTTCGAGTGATATTTGGCCAATGACTCGAGTAATATTGGCCTCCATACCTCAATCGTAGCCGGATTATCCGTGTAGACTTTGGACTTTGCGTAGCCCTAAAGGAAAAAATGTAGAGGTGTGACCTTACATGCTGTAGGCGGCCAATTCATTGGTTCGAAGCGTGAAACGAACTATTCACCAAATCGTTCTCGAAGTAAAGCCATAGTTTCACGCGCTGAATGGCAAGTGGCGCCAACATGTTAGAACCAACTGTCGTCGAGACCACGGGTTTTAATTTCAGGCACCATATGTCCGTTATCATGGCGCGGTAACGGTCGCCATTCACAGTAATACACTGGACGGCCTCTGTTTTGAAGAAATATAGACCGATTATTTCACCGGCCCATAAACCACACCAAACAGTTGTTTTGTCTGGACGTAATGGCAGCTGTTGAACCTCTTCGGGTTGCTCATCACCCTAAATACGATCATTTTGTTTATGCACGTGCCCATTACGCCAGAAAAGGCCCTCATGGATGAACAAAATAT
This sequence comes from Vesta saturnalis, assembly GCA_036346205.1. Classification (NCBI taxonomy): domain Eukaryota; kingdom Metazoa; phylum Arthropoda; class Insecta; order Coleoptera; family Lampyridae; genus Vesta; species Vesta saturnalis. The sequence goes on from JARFJB010000834.1 coordinate 1,319,168, forward strand.
TTGTCGAAAACAGTGGATCTTCTGTAAGCTTATTGAGAGCCCAACGACTGAAACGGAAACGATTCAGAAGGTTCGTCGGGTTCAGTTATTGCACTAGTTGAATTTTGTATGCTTTAAACCAACATGCTTACGTAAAATACGCCAAGTTGTTGTATACAACAAGCCAAGTTGTTCTTAGCAGTTTTCGCGAACACTCTCCGCTGCGCCGCTATATTTCCTTCACTACGTGCTGGATATTTCAAACCTACCGATGGTATAGCGAATTGTGCGTTCGGTAGGCCGATTATGCGGACCATAAGTTGCTCTAAGCCCGCGATACACATTCCTTGTAGAACGCCCATTTTCGTAAACGGAATAATTTGTAGACGCTGTGTCGGGCTAAGTCTTTCCATTATGAAATCTCAAACAACATAGTCAGTTGACACAACGCATGTGCGATCTGCCATTAAATCCCCACCTCAAAAAGTACCTCTAATGAATCACCTGTTACTAGTACCACTACTAATTTCTTAATTAGTATCTGATGTCTATAAGTATAAAATGCCTACGTGAGGTATAGGAAAATTCCTATGATTTTAAATTATGCTTCACTGACGTATCTATGCTTGAAATAGAGGGTGGTCCGTAGATTTTCAATTATGAAAGCCGAATTGATTACTGGAGAGTATGTTGCTTCCACGTAATTACATACACGTCCACGTTTTTTCAGAATTTTGGCAAAGTTATTTATAACAGAAATTAGTCTGTAACTGCTTACTGAGTATTTGATCCCTGATTTAAACCGGGTGTCTAGAATATACCCATGTTCTATGGCTATCTTTGTTATTATAAGAGATACAGAGTCGGTTAAATTAGCAAAGCTGGGCAGAATTACCTGATAATTCAAATACCGATAAGCAAATTCAACATTGTTGCCAACTTTCTAAGATATCTGAAAATAACTAAAAATCGTCCAAATTTTCAATCGGCTATATCTTTTTTAATATTCAAAATACGAAAAAGTTATACGAGAGACTTTTAATAGCTATTTTTATCCAAAATGGGAAAATGTAATTAAGAAATTTTTTTAGTAATTATTTTTCGAGCTACAACCCAAACATACATTTTTTTAAATGGTAATTATAGGTGGCTATGGACTTATCCGATGGCTTATTTTTCTCTGATTTCAAAAAGTATAGCTTTGTATTTTTAATATTATTAATTAACTCACAATTTTCAAAAAAAAGGTAATTATAATATTTATTAAACAAATTAAAGTGTACCGTGAACATTTAAATAACAAAATAAGCTCATATTCTACTACTAAATTTGTAGCAATAACAAGAAATAATGTACTACATTATCAAAATAAAAAAAAAGTTCTAAATAAATTTAACTTACAACGAAGAGTAACAGCAAAAAATATAAACAGATAACACAATCATAGAAGTGCTTCAAAATACCCTCTATTATTTTGAACATACATTTTGACATCGTTTTAAAATTAAAAACTTTGGGTTTTAATTTGTTGTATATCAACACGAATTTTACTTTTTAAATCGTCTAGATTACCAGGTTTTACTCGATACACTTTGTCTTTAATTGCACCCCACAATAAAAGGTCCAGGGGGGTTAAGCCAGGCGATCGCGGCGGCCAATCTATTGGACCTCGATTTTCTATCCAATTATTAAAACGTTCCTGTAAATAGTTGCACACAAGTAAACCATTGTGTGCTGGTGCCCCGTCGTGTTGCAAATAATTCAAATTTTGAATTACGTTCAAGGGAAGGTCGTCCAAAATTTCTTCAAATTCATTTCGTAAAAAAGTTAGATATCTTTCGGAATTTAAATTGTATTCATAAAAAACGGTCCAAGGACTTAGGTACCAATAATACCGCACCAAACGTTTACTGAAAAAGCATATTGATCTCTCCTCTCAACAGTAATATGAGGATTTTCTTGGGACCATTGGATATGATTTTTTCTGTTGAAGATACCGGTGTTTGTAAATTTTGCTTCATCGGTAAAAAGAATGGTTTTCGAGAATTGATTGTTTGCTCGACTTTCATTAATCAACCATGTAGCAAAACGTAATCTTTTCTGATAATCTTCAACATACAATGTATTTCCTATATGAAAATATATGGCTTAAAATTATTTTGTTTCAAAATAACGTGGGCTTCATCTTTGGAAGTGTTGCACTCGTTCGCAATTTCACGAAGAGATGTAGTAGGTTTAAATTCGACGTAAGCTAAAACACGTTCTTCTGTTTCTGTGTTAACATTAATTTTAAAATTTTCAGGTTCAGTAACAGCCCCATATTTTTTTAAATTCGGTTCAATTTTGGCAAATAATCTCACATCGGGTTGTCTTCTTTCCATATAAGTTTGAAGATATAATTCCGAAGCAGCATTAGCATCTCTGTTAGACACGTAATAGCAAAAAAGCATATCATTTCTTTCTTCAGAAGAATAAGCCATTAATAAATTAATATTCACTGTTTAAGTACGAACTACAACTGGTTACAACAAATAATTCAATATCTACTATTTGACAGTCAATCAATGACAAGTTTTGTTTTTAATTGCCACAGCACACCACGGTAAACATTGCAATTGTTTAGAAAATACTATAATTACAATTTTTTGAAAATTGTGAGTTAACTAATAATACTAAACATACAAAATTATACATTTCTGAAATCAGAAAAAATAAGCCATCGAATGAGTCCATAACCACCTATAGTTGCCCTTTAAAAAAATGTATGTTTTGGTGGTAGCTCGAAAAATAATGACTAAAAATTTTTTATTCGCATTTTCTCATTTTGCGTAAAAATAGCTATTAAAAGTCTCTCTTTATAACATTTCCGTATTTTAAACATTAAAAAAGATATAGCTGATTGAAAATTTGGACGATTTTTAGTTATTTTCAGATATCTTATAAAGTTGGCAACAATGTTGAATTTGCTTATCGGTATTTGAATTATCATGTAATTCTGCTCAACTTTGCTAATTTAACCGACTCTGTATCTCTTATAATAACAAAGATAGCCAGAGAACGTGGGTAGATTCTAGACACCCTGTATAGTAGAATTACTTTGGTTTGTTTGAGTATTTTTTTAAATTTTCTAACACTAACTTTACTAAATGTACACTGGAACTTATCCAATCCCGTATAATCAGTATGTATGTTTAGCGTCCAATGTATTCAATTATTTTATGTTCGCTAATAGGCGTTATATTTAAGTCACTATTCATGATTGGGGTTTTATTCGTACATTGCTTGTATTTACAGTTGCTAACATACTTTCTTTAAATTCGTAGTTTTACATTAATAATAATTATAGGTAATTTAACGTAACAACCGACGTACGTCATACACTTATTCTATCTAGCTGCTCGAAATTATTCACGTTATTTCGTGGAACATTATTAAAAAATAAATAAAAACATTCTAAGACGTTCGAGTTACTTACGTCAATTGATGCTTTTGAAGACGTGTTGCAATTATACCTACAATTATTTTAGGTTATTGTGTCTTGCAATAATCAAGTATTTTTTAATTCCGTTTCTCTCTCTCTCACACACAAACATGCACACATCACTAGTCATTTTCATTAAAGTATATATAGGTAAGTTCCTCGTTTATTATTAAGAAGTCGAAAAATTACGTTTTTATTAAGGGTGACATCAGCAGGTCACAATTAATGTTTAAAGTTCACTTTTGAAAAGGTAGGTACTTGATACGATCTCACGTGCTTTAGTTAATCTTATTTAGTTAACGTAATAGTTATTCATTCATCCATAAATCTAGTTATCTGCATACAAAGATTTAGGACTGGTTAAAAGTCACAACCTGTCAGCAAGCGAAAAGCAATTAAACTTCAGAAAAAGTTAATCTCGAAATCCTAGACCATCAAAGTGAGATTACAAAGACTCTGACAAAAGACGTGAACTAATAAATGATCGTCACACATGATAGCTTTGCTTGCGTATTACGAGCATACGCGTCTGTTCGTCCATCCGTGACATCAACTCGCCCGTGGAGACACTCAAATCAGGATGTGTTTTGTTACATGGTCTGAGTAGGATGTTAATGGAAAACATCATAAGTAACAAAACGCTCACTGATCACACCTGCAATTAATTAAAATATTTTCACGTAAATTCTTCGTTGGTTTAACACAGTACAGTGTGTCTCAAATTTACTGAATATACCTATAATATTGAAATTCGCGTATTTCTAAATACGAATTTGATTGAAATCTAAGAATAACATCAGAGGCATATAACATGATAACAATACACATTAGCGCTCCCTCAATAATACAATGGAAGGTAACTAAACGCATGAGAAAGCATATTTCTAAATAAAACTCTAGTCATAGAATGACATGCGGCGTGGTTCACGCTTAGCGATTTCTATTATAATATGAAACAAATCTTATCTAAACTCGCTTATAGGTAATACATTTCAAACGAATCTCTTACTCTGTATATTTCTCACCCGTTACGAATATGCATATTTCAATTCTTACTTTACATTTTGTTCTACATTCAAATTATAATGGAGTAAAATATACCCTCTCTTATTCTTTAATACCTTGTTGACTTAATTAATTGTTATCACATCCATCTCTCATATGGGAAATGACGGTAAGTAAATCACCTGTTCATTAATTTCCACGAGGTATGACTATTAATTTTTTCTTCAGTTATAAAATATTAGTAGTCGGGCAATTACTTACTAACACGAACGATTATACACACTATAACAAATGTGTGAATTATGTAGTTTGTGTTTTATTAAATGTAATGTTAAAGGTATTTTGCTTTTCTTTAAACCTACTAAATCGCGCAATAATTGTAGCAGTTATTGGTACTTCAAGTCGGACCGTCATAACTTTGGTGTATTGCGTCTGTCATAACTCGACAATGGGAATACTTCATAAGGCCTCTTCGACTAATTTACTGACACTGCTAACTTATTGCACAATCTGCTCTAGTCAGGTATTGTCTGTGTCGACCAAAATACATTCGTTGTATAATTTTCAAAAGAAAGTCACATGCGTTAGTTATTCTTACTATCTTTGGGATTGAACAACATAAAAATATGGACATAATGTACTTCCACAATAAATTAACGCACCACCGATAAGTAACCAAAAGGTTAAAGTTGATCTTTGTCAAAACAACTTGTCTATTGTGAACGAATTTTTTTTTTAATGAGAGGCTGACTTTCCCCGAATGTTAGTGTAATAACACAATCGCATAGAAACCTTTTTTTATAAATACCGAGTGTAGTAATTATAACGTGTTTTTAATAACATTTTTTAGCACCCTGGAGAGTTCAACAGTTCAATTTATCAAGTTAAAATTGAAATCACACTTTAGCCTTATCTTTTTTTAACATTCTGTTTTTTGATTTATTCCATTACCTTTCTTATTACACGAGAACCACAATTGTATAGCGTAACATTATTTTGCTGGTTTTAATTAACATTATCAGCACTAAAGTAAGTAGCAGGCTATGGAAAAATGAAGAGTACCAGAAGGTTGGAGTTTCCGAAGAGTTGGTGAACGATTTAAGGTAAATCACACAGCCGTTTCACGAGTCATATAAAGGTGTAGAGAGACTGGAAGTCATGATCGCAGGCCGGGACTAGGAAGGAATCGAATAACAACTCTGATCGAGGAGCGATTTTTAATACTCTCAGCATTAAGACAACGTTTTGTAACAGCTCGAATCTTTCAAACTCAGCTACGAAATGCTAATAGTTTACAAGTTTGTACAGAAACTATTCGTCAGGGACTAAGGGAACATAATTTGAGACCTGCTTGAGGTCCAGTTCATCGGATAACGAGGCCAAATTTTGTCAGGGAGCATCGTAAGTGGTTATTAGCTGAATGGCAACAGGTGTTATTTAAGGGTGAGTCACGATTTTGTTTGTACAACAATGACAGGCGTATGCGTGTATATCGACGCCCTAACGAACGGTATGCTCAATGTAATTTCTCACATACCATATTATCTGGAGAGGATCTGTAATGGTCTGGAGAGGCATTTATTTCACTGGTTGCATCATAAGTGGAAGCCTTACAGCTGAAAGATACATAGTGCAAGTTTTAGATCGACATGTAATGCCATTTGGGCCATACATAGGGCAAGATTCTTGTTGATGCAAGACAATGCTAAGCCTCACATTGCTCGAGTTGTGAGAAATTATTTAGAGGAAGTCAGTATCGCTACCATGCCATGGCCATCCCAGAGCCCGGATTTAAGTCCGATAGAGAATCTCTGGGACACATTTTGGAGGAGGTTACGAGAGTAACGTAACTCGAATACTCTTGAAGACGTACAGCAGGAACTGATTCAAATATGGGAAGAAATGGACCACAATGACATAAATAAGGGGTCTTATTTTAAGTATGGGCCATCGTTGCCAAGAAGCTATTCGTGCAAGAGGCGGAAATACTCGCTACTGATACTTTAGTTTAATTTGCTCTTTTGCATTTTCTCATTTTTTCGTTGCTAAATTTATGTTATGCTTTAAAATGGCGCTTCGTGTGTAATAAATAAAAATAAAATACAAAATACAAAATGTTAAAAAAAGGTAAGAATACATATGATTTTAATTTTCACTTGACAATTTAACTGTTGAACTCTACAGGGTGTTACAAATTTTATGAAAAAAACAAGATATAATTGCTACACTCGGCATTTATTAAAAAAAGGTGACATAGAAAAAAGTGCCATACATAGTGCCACGCGATAGAGGACACTAAAATAAGAAAAAAAGGAATAAGCAGACAAAATTTTGTATACGGGGGTTTTTTTATCACGCAGAATTCAAATATGACCTTAGTTCTTTTATTACTGATAGAGGGCGCCACATACAGGTTTCCATCTTGTTTGAATCGGTCCTAACTTTTTTGCCTTACACTGTATATCATTTTCGACTGGAAAAATTTGTTTTTCCATCTTTTCTGCTTCAGGAAGGTATACCTTATTGAAGTCGCTGGGATCAACGGTTTACGAGAAAAATGCATCCGATGCATGCAAATTATCCAAAAGCGCCAAAGTAACTTATTTGCAAAAACAATGACATAACACTTCAACAATTTAATTTTAATAGCAACAATGAAGGGCAGTGATTAAAAAAAACATTAAATTTTTAGAAGATGTTCAAATTGTTGGGGTGAAGATGGCTGTTTTAAAAAACCAAAAGTTAATAGTGGAATTTCCAGAAGTCGTCGCACTGTACGAAACGAAGAAACTGTTTTACGAATGGTAGAAAATAATCCGAGAACAAGCACCAGGAGAACAAGTTCAGCGGCACGAAATGTTAACCGTGAATCAGTTGGACAAATTTTCAATGAACAACTTCTTCGCCCGTATCATTTCCAAAAGGTTCCTTCACTATTAGAACATAACTATCTTCCTCGTGTACAATTTTGCGAATGGTTGCAAAATCAAAGACACGATATTTTTTCTTCTATTTTTTTTTACTGATGAAGCTGGTTTTAGCCGTGATGGTGTTCTGAACCTACATAATATGCACCATTGGAGTGATGAAAATCCTCATCAAACCGTAATTAGAAGTCACCAATATGGGTTTTCTATTAATGTGTGGGCAGGTATAATTGAACACTACTTAATTGGCCCATTTCAATTGCCCAATCGATTGACAGGTGAACTGTATTGAAACTTCTTGGAGAATGAACTAAATACGTTATTAGAGGATGTTCCATTGGCTATTATTGGTAGAATGCGTTACTTGCATGATGGCGCGCCAGCTCATTTTTCTCGATTGGCAAGGGAATTTTTGGATAGGAGATTTGGAAATACGTGGATTGGTCGAGGGGGACCTGTACCCTGGCCAGCTCGTAGTCCCGACCTTAATCTCCTCGATTTTTCATTTTGGGGATTCATGAAAAATGATGTTTATTCTGTAGAAATACATAATGAAGAACAACTATGGGTAAGAATTATGGAACCCGCAGATAGATTCCGTAATAACCCAGGAATATTTCAAAGATGCAGTCAATCCTTAGGAAGAAGAATTGAAAAATGTATTCAATTACAAGGACAACAATTTGAACATCTTCTAAAAATTTAATGTTTTTTTTTAATCACTGCCCTTCATAGTTGCTATTAAAATTTAATTGTTGAAGTGTTATGTCATTGTTTTTGCAAATAAGTTACTTTGGCGCTTTTGGATAATTTGCATGCATCGGATGCATTTTTCTCGTAAACCGTTGGTTCCAGCGACTTCAATAAGGTATACCTTTCTGAAGCAGAGAAGATGGGAAAACAAATTTTTCCAGTCGAAAATGACATACAGTGTAAGGCAAAAAAAGTTAGGACCGATTCAAACAAGAAGGAAACCTGTATGTGGCGCCCTCTATCAGTAATAATAGAACTAAGGTCATATTTGAATTCTGCGTGATAAAAACCCCCTGTATACAAAAACTTATCTAAAATTGAATTATCTTTAATAAAGCTGCCTATTCCTTTGTTATAAAGTTGATGCATTTTGAAATATTCTAGAATTCAAAACTTAATTGTAAAGTTAAGTTTTCAAGATGTTCACAAATCGTACTTTGGCACCCTTTGGGTACATATGAACTCCAAATTTGATATTTTAAGAATAAATTTTAATAAAATCATTACGTATTTTCAGTTAAAATATCAAGTTAAAATTAGAATCACACTTTAGCATTATCTTTTTTTAATATTTAGCTTTTTGATTTACTCCATTTTCTTTCTTATTACACGAGAAACATCATTTTATAGCGTGACATGATTTTGTTGATTTTAATTAGCATTATAAGCACTAAAGTAAGTAGCAGGCTATGGAAAAAAAGGAGTACCAGTAATTGTTAGAATACTAACGTGTATTGTCAGTGTTAGTATTTTCTGAAACTTCTTTTATTGATCAATATGCAACACGAAATCTTACTCGCGGAGAATGTGCTTAAGCATTAATATTGTTTGAAGAAGGTTGAGTTACCAAAGAATAGGTCAACAGTCACACAACTGTTTCACAAGTCGTACAAAGATACAGAGAGACTGGAAGTCGTGGTCGCAGGCCGGGACAAGGAAGGAATCGAATAAAAACTCCGATTCGGGAGCGATTTTTAAGACTCTCCGCATTAAGGCAACGTTTTGTAACCACACAGACCCTTCAAAGTCAGTTTCGAAATACTAATGGTTTACAAGTGTGTATAAAAACTATTCGTCAGCGACTAAGGGAACACAATTTGAGACCTAGAATTGCTGCTCGAGGTTCAGCTTTAACTAGAGTTCATCGGAGAGCGAGGCTAAGTTTTGCCAGGGAGCATCGTAACTGATAGTAACTGAATGGCAACAGGTGTTATTTACGGATCAGTCTCGATTTTGTTGTACAACAATGACATGCGTATGCGTGTATATCGACACCCCAACGAACGGTATGCTCAGTGTAATTTCTCACATACCACATTAGTTGAAGGAGGACCTGTAATAGCTTTGGGGAGGTACTCCTTTGACTGGTCGCACGTAACTTGTGACCATAAATGGAAGTCTTACAGCTGAAAGATACAGAGTGCAGGTTTTAGATCATTATGTAATGGCGTCTGCGCCATATGTATTGCAAGATTTCTTGTTGCTGCAAGATAATGCCAGCCCTCACATTGTTCTAGTTATGAGAAATTATTTAGAGGAAGTCGGTGTCGCTACCATGACGTGGCCAACTTGGAGCCCGGAATTACATCCGATAGAGAATCTCTGGGGCACTCTTGGTAGGAGGTTACAAGAAGAACGTAACTTGAAAACTCTGAAGATGTACGGCTGAGGCGGATTCAAATATAGGAATAAATGGACCACAATGACATAAGGTCTCTTATTTTAAGTATGGACCGTCGTTGGCAAGAAGTTATTCGTGGCAGAGGCGGAAATACTCGCTACCGATACACTAGCTTAATTTATTATAAGTTTTTGTTATGAACGAATCAGTTCAAATGTAAATATGTAATTAAAAATTGAAAATTAATTTCTAGTTTAATTTGTTTCGTTTTCATTTTTTCGTCGTTTTTGGATATTAATTTTCAACAAAATTATGTTGCGCTAATGGTGTTTCTCATGTAATAGGAAAGATAATGGAGTAAATAAAAAAAAACAAAATGTTAAAAAAAGATGTGATTTGATTTTTACCTGATAATTTAACTGTTGAAGTCCGCAGGGTGCTACAAATTTTATGAAAAAACACGATATAATTGCTACACCCGCATTTATAAAAAAAAGTGTCTATGCGAATAGAGTTATTGCACTAACAATCTGGAAAAGACAGCATTTCATTCAAAAGAAAATCGTGCAAATCGGACAAGTGGTTTTGTCAAAAATTGACTTTAAGCTTTTGGTTACTTTTCGGTGGTGCGTTAATTTATTGGGGAAGTGTAGTTTAATTCCTACACAATACATACGTATATTTTTATTGTAGAAGCAACACGCTAATAATTTTTTTAATTTCATTGTTTCCAGAGATCAGCGAAAGTGGATGCCCATTCAGTGCTGTAACCCGTAAACCTATCATTAAAGAAAGTTTGGTACATAGTATTTAAAGTACCTATGATTCAATAAGATTATCCCATGTTTGAATTTCGCGACTCATTGACGTTTCCGATCGTTGTATATTTCCTGTTATACATTTTTTAAGTTTTCAATTTGTTTTTTTTTTTTAAACACCAAACAGTTCTTGTGAGAACTCAAGTTTGGAAAATTAGTGATAGAGGTAGGTTTTATTAAAATGCAGAATTTCACGATTATCACTTATAATTAAGATATTTGTCTTTAAGTTTTCAATTTGTTTGTTTTTTTATTCCAAACAGTTCCTTCGAGAACGTAATTTGGAAAGTTAATGATAAGAGGAAGGTTTTATGAAAATGCAGACTTTCACGGTTATGGCTCATAATTAAGATATTTGTCTTTTCGTTATGAAATCGTGTATTATTTATTAATTTTGTACAAATTTAAACGTTTCAATAACAATTACAGTCATGGTCTTCAGTAAATAATAATAGTTTTTGTAAATTAATTAAGATGGCAAATAAATATATGAAATCTGAATAAGACACATAAACCTGAATAGTTAAGCAACGTATGTAAAAAAGCCAACTACGGAATATAATTTTTGCTAATCTGTACTAAAATTTAATGCATGCTACATAATTGTTGTTATGTTTGTGTTTTCCGATTTCATATGTTTGTTGACATTTAATCAACTTTCAAAAACTATTATCGTTTACTGAAGACGATAACTGTAATTGTTACCGAAACGTCTAATTTTCAAAAAAATTAATAAAAAATACACATTTATAAGGTAGGTTTTGCATTACAAAATAATTACTTTGCGTTACATTTACTTGTTGACATTAAGATAGTATAGGTGCGGTGGTGAGATATCAAGAAACCATATTATATTGGTATGGTGTTTCCGTTATTTTGTATCAATAAACGTCAGTCCGTTAAGTCTGTTTTATTTATTAATGTGCGTTCTATATATTTAAAATTTCCACTTTATATATATATATATATATATATATATATATATATATATATATATATATATATATATATAATATATATATATATATATATATATATATATATATATATATATATATATATATATATATATAAGAAAGCCCACTTTTGCAGTGATTCACGCAATCAATAAGGTTTAGTGTCGTAAAGGTAAATCATCTGGACGACCCACTGGAATGACTGACCAAAGTATCGAAGATATCAAAGAGTGAGTGAAAAGTATTCTGCAAACTCCATTAGAAAACCATGTGCGCGTACATCTTACAGTACCTGCCAATAAACTTTGAAAAGGATATTAGATATTTATCTACTACCGTGCAGTAAATACTGTTACCAGAGTATAACAAGCAAGTACGTTACATTCGTTGGTTTAATAATAACATCAATAATGTAATAGCTTAAATATAACATTCATAGCAGCTCGGTAAAACTTAGTGTTTCGGTTGCTATTAGTAGAAAAGGGCATTTTGACATCTTGGTTCCGTATCCCGCCATCTGGCTTGCTTGTTCCACCGTCTTGCTTTTATGTGTGCCTGTTAGGATTTGAAGCCATGTTGTTTACTTGCGCCTTTTTGCTTTTCCGCAATCTTATATCCCCGTGCCTTATTCGATTTTCGCTATCGTAGTTATTCAACAAATACACAAACATACGCCTATAAACTTGCAAATGATTCGAAACAACTGGAACATGCAAACATGTAGTATCAAACAAGCACACACAATCAAAGAAATAAATTACTCAATGTCCAAACACGAAACACTAAAACAAAGAAACTAGTCAACAAGCCTTCGTAAACGTCCCAACACCATAAACAAGCAAGAAAACATACCAAAGAAATTAAAACATTCAGGTATTTAAGGTGTACGTTTTGATAGCGAGGTGTTAATATGGTTTCGAGACTTGAGATATGGAAGGTCAGTTCAAGCTCCAACTTTTCGCAATAGTTGTGGGACCGACAGGTGTCGGAAAATAACATTTACAACGTAAGACCCACACTAATAATAACATAGGATCTAATGCAGGATAATAACGGGTTCTAAGCATATTTTCCCTAACGCAAAATATATACCATCAAAGACGTGGCCAAAGAGGTACCTCTCTGAATGCACATTATATTATCTTTTACGGATCCAAGAGATAGGGTCCAGGTAAAACCTTTAATAGATTGCACTCCAAAATCCAAAATCTTTAAGAGGGTACCACGACGATAATTTAAAACTAAAATACGTCAGATGCCCTACGAAATAGAAAATCCATACTTGGTTACTGTGGTATTTGTGAACAATATATATTGGGAAACGAGATTTTATCAAATCAGCCACGAAGATTACGTAATTCTTAGGTATAATGGAACCAAAAGTACAGCACGTGTTAGTGAAGAAGAAATTAAATTTTCTTACTAGGTGAGTAATTAAAAAGGCGTGAATACTGCAAATCGCTAGGATTCAAGGTAGTGAAGTATGATGGCAAAGCAATTTCATTTTGTTTGATTATGCTAAGGAGTTTTTGTATCAATTATAAATTCTTGTGTTGAATATGTTGTTTTTAATGAAGCATATATGAGACATTTTATTTCTCGTACGATACAACCATAGCTATGTACCATCGGTGGTGTACAGAAAGCCTTACATCAATTACTATGTACCACCGATAGTTCATAGAACTTGTTTCGATGACAGTGTGTCCAAAAACAAGCCCTATTTCAATGGTTGTGTAATACCGACGGGTGGTACACAAGAGGACTTATTTTGATGATAGCGTGTACAAAAAGGCCTTATTTTAATGGTTTTGTATCACCGTAGGTACACAAAAGGCCATACTTCGATGACAGTGTAAAATCGGGACCTGATAAGATATTTCTTTGCTGTAAAATGTCCAATAATAAAAAACGTCTGTATGAGGTCAGGGCAGGTGTCACCAAAGCGGATTAGAGCGCATGTGCAAAATCAGAATCTGATATGATAGTTGCAGCAAACTAGTTAAAACATCTGAACGAGGTTAAACATCCTACTAAATCGCAATAGAATCAAAATGAAGGGGAGTTTGGAGAACGGTAGCAAAACGTGTCCCTCACCAAGGATCTGTTTGAAATAAGATCCCCTTGGAGGATTGGTACTTTAAATTTAGCCTAGATAGAATAGCATTTTGACAGATTCTCGAAATTCCCCCAACATCTAAGGTCCCCTTTGGGGGGTTGATTATTGAAACATTTAACGTCCTTTTTGTAGGATCTTATAACAAAACCAGAAGCCCCCGTATTTTGATGCCGCGATGTTTTAGTGCGACAGATAACTTTATATAAATTAAAAATTATTAATTTTATTAAATGCATAAATAAAAACCTTGCCTCGATTAGGATTTGAACCTACGACCTGTACTTTGCTAGAGTACCGCGCTAATCATCTGCGCCATCGAGATACAAGTCCTAATTTAATTTTATATAATTTTACATAAAGACAAAATTTACACCGATTAGGACTTGTATCTCGATGGCGCAGATGATTAGCGCGGTACTCTAGCAAAGTACAGGTGGTAGGTTCAAATCCTACTCGAGGTAAGCTTTTTATTTATGTATTTAGTAAAATTAATCATTTTTAATTACATATTTACTTCTAAACTTATTCGTTCATAACAAAAACTTATAATAACTTTACATAAACTTTTTCGCCAATAGGGCAAACAATTATACCAGGTGGGTGATTAAAGTAATGAGACTGATAGCGTAGTATTTGATCTGGCAACAGTTGTAACTTGGAGAGGAGGCAGGTTAACACGTGACACACTAGCAATACGAGTTTCATCTCATTAGGTTAAGTGTGTTGGTAACGCTTGCTTTAGTCACACCGGTTTTTTGTGGGCGTTCTGAAAATGAGTGACACGAATTTCGAGCAACGCGGTGCGATTCACAGTGCAACGAAAACGTTTACAAAACTTCAGAAGGTGTGTCTTCAGTGTTTTGTCAAGGGTTCAGGTGTTTCGGTGGTTTTTCATTTTCTGAAGGAAGAGAATCAATTGAAAATGAACTTCGTAGCGGAAGGCCGGCGGTTTCAAGAACTCCTGAAAATGTTGAAAGAGTCCAGGAACTTGTGTGTGCATATCGTCGTTTGACCAAACATCAAAAGAATAGCAATTGCAATAAACCATTTGCTAGCTAATAAAATATTTCTGTGGCTCCTCATCGTCGTTATTCCTCAGATTTTAGTCCCTGTGGCTTTTACCTTCTCCCAAAATTGAAAACATGGCAACGTACGCCGTTTCGTAACCCTGAAAATCATTCAAAAGGCTGTAACCGACCAGCTGAACTCCATTCCTATTTACGATACCAGCACTGCTATGAGGAGCGGAGGAACCGTATCCGACGCTGTGTGTCTTCCTAAGGCACTTATTTCGAAGAGGACAATGTTCAATTGTAACTCTATTGGAATAAAAGTGGTAAAAAAATCAGTCTCATTACTTTTACACCTAGTATGAGATTCCGACTCTATACATACGAACTAATCCATTTCTTTACAAACTGTTTCAGCTTAAACATACAGTTGCTCTTTGTACACACGAAATAACGCCTTTTGTGTGACCAAGGTAGACGGGTCAGGTTTTATTATACGAAAAATAAAAACTGTTTTCGTTAAAAATAACATTTCTTCAACACAAACAGTTTACAATTAATATCAAACATTTTTATTATTATCAGGTAAAATAAAATATGTTTAGTGAAAACATGATAGTTTAGGACAATTTATGCAGTAAGTACAAATCCTTTTACACTTAATTTTTAGGTTTTGGTAGCACAAATAGCACTTTTCTCTACAGTCCCTCGCTTTAGCCTCATTCATTTGCAGCTTGTATCCTTTCGGTTTGTAGTGTTCACGCCTTGATTGAGGATAGAATTTCTTCTTCACCAACACTCTCTGTATCTATTGTTCCATTATCCTTAAGAATTACTCATTATTCGTGGCAACTTTAATTAATTCACTTTTCCCAATAGTTACCTCACAAATATCATTCGTCACCAACATGTTTTGAATTTTCAGTGGGATCTGTGCTAAACAAAGTTATACAGTGTGCATTCAGAGAGATATCTTCTTGGCCATGTCCTTGATGAAATATACTATTAGTTAGGAAGAATACGCTTAGATTTCATGATGCATCTCTTTCTAAAGATATCCACGTACCAGCATTCGATGATCGATTATTATGAGTACTAGTTTTCCCGAGGCCAAACTGATTGATATCTGGTAAATCCGACTGAAATTCCACCATTAGATCTTTAAATAACAATTACTTTGCAATACATCGCAAACAGTTTTTATGTTTTCAAGAAGTTCTACTATGAAATACGATTTACCGCAGCGTGATCGCTCCGCAATTATTGCGGAAAACTGAAGTTTAAACATAGCTTCCCTATATTATATCTTGAAACCTGCACGTCGAAATAAATAAAAACCAGATATGCTTGTTTGGCTTTCCGATATCTCCTTTCCTTTAGAGACGTTAGGTTTGATCTCTGGCTACTTTGTTTTGTTTGTTTAGTTTCTTTGGTTCGATTGTTCGTGTGTTTGCGTATTTGCGTGTTTCCTTGCTTGTTATTTGCTTTGTTTTGGGCGTTTACTTGTTTACGTGCGTTTTGGTCTCCTAGTTCTTCGGCATGTTTTTAGATATACTTGACTAGTTTTTTGTTTCGATGTTGCGTGTTGGAACGTTGTGTAACTTGTTTCTTCGTTTGTATGTGCTTGTTTCTTACCAGACTTTTGTATGTTTTATATGTTTTGCATATTTGTGTAATGAATTGTGCACGTTTCTAGTGTGTGTAGGTATTGGTTTAGTGGCTTACTAGCTGTTATATTACACGTTTCGAGTATTTGTGAGTTTGTAAGAGTATGTTTATGTATTTGTTGAGTGATTTACTAGCTTTTATATTACACCAATAGGAGGGCATAGCAAAGTCTTTGCTAACTTCCAATTATATCACAATAAGGCGTTACAAACTATATGCTAACTCGCTACTGGCTTAGTTAGTTTTAAATTATACCACAAGGTATGCTGTATGCTAACTTTTAATTATAACATAAGAGAACGCTTTTACTTAAGGCACATGAAAAAAAGATGGCTGAACACAAAAAAAAGATCGTAAAACACGGCAACAAAATTAGTGCAAAGCCATAAATCACTCGTACACAAGATAGAGGAACACGGAAACAAAATAGCATAAAACCAAAAAAAGCACTCGTAAAATGCTGTATCAAGATAGTGCACGAGGATTCTTAACCTACGTGCAGGGCCCTAGATACTAGAACCAGCTTCAAGATGTTGTACCCCCTTAGACACATGCAACCCGTAGGGCTTAACGTAAGGAGGTGTAAAAATTAAAAAAATCTGGTTTCAGGTATTTAGAAATGCAATTAAGGGGAAACCCCAGGATGATTAAAAAACAAAATAGGTAGGTCGTTACAAAGCAATTAACAAGCAATTTAGGACTTTTAAATGGAACTGAATTCAAGTTATATTCCTCTGTTCTATTGCTGCTTCTCGGAGAAGGATTCTTTTTATTTATGATACGATTAACGGTGAAAGATACAGAACTTAAATATTGCCTCCATTTTTTAATGCTCTTCACGGTGACGAATTACACCACGGCTATTTTCATCAGGACAGTGCAACGGCAAGTAGTAACGAAGCGATAAAGGTGTTTGGTCAACACGTCCTCTAAATCCCACACCGTCGATCTCTTTTTATTTCCTTATTTAAGGAAAAAAGTTTTTTAGAGACGTATGTAGAGATAGTACCATTAAAGAATTAAAAGAAGCTATTCACCACGAAATTGATAATATATAGCAAAATATGTTACACTACGACTATGAAACAATATGAAAAGAGTTCTGCTATACAAGGATAATAACAATGGACACTTTGAACATGTATTATAAGAAATTGTAATTATTGTTTATTATAAGTGTATCATCCAAATTTAGATTGCGATTACATTAATTTTGTACGTGATAGTAACATTAATATTAAGAATTTAAATGTTTGATTAATTTTTAATTACCAATACTTAGCCTTTGGATATGTAAATCGTGTAGTTGAAGCTATATTATACAAAATTTATAAGTTTTTATAAGCATTAGGGCTATCCTTGGCAGCTATAATGAATTTAAAAATACATTAGTGTCAAACAAATTTATAACATATGAAACCGTACTGTATCTCAAAGCCTCCCATTGAATATTATTTTTTTATGTAATATAATTAAATCGTCTTCAAATGACATTCCAGAATACCGTCTAACCAACGAAACAGTGAATAGTGAAAAATGCCACAACCAAAAAATAAATTTAATCACATTATAACAAAGTTGTAAAAAATTTAATTTAAAAAATGGTAGAAGAAGCTTTCACAACTAAAAATTTAACATACCAATTAAGGATCTAGTCAAATGATAACAACTCCAACAAACAATTCGTAATCTTCTGTTACTACTCAAAGACTGTACATGCGTACATTCAAAATAGAATGTATACATTTAATTTAATTTTAATTTTTACGCAATCAATGAAATGCTGTGATGATTCGAGGTCTAGGAAAAGCACAAAATGTGATACGAGCGTAATTGATGGATACTACCTATGTTGGGATAGTTGTATATTTGTGTTTCATTTTTTAAAGATATTTTCTTGGAAAATGAAAAATAAATAAACATAACTACTTTTTCGCGTTAAACATTTTTAGATGAATATATCTTATTACATCGCCAACACTGCTATTACTATTAGACCAAGCGCATTTGAACACGCATACTAAATTACACATCGGTATTATTAACAATATGTAATAACGACTATAATCAGGCGTTTCAAGTGTGTTACCCAATAATGGGAAAAAAAGTGAGACCTATGGTTTAAAAAGTATTAAATTAGTATTTTTAATATGGCAAAGGTTTAGGTAATTTGCATTTTTTGCATTGTTCAGTTGAAATTGTATATTTGGAAATTTACATGTTATACTTGTTATTGAATTATACCTGTGTTTTTTCAATGGAACACCACGTATATTTTTGCATTTTTGGATTCACTGTTACATTTAGAATAAAAGTATAGAAATTTGTATCTGTATCAATAACCGTTCTGCAGATATCGTCACTTCAGTACCAAAATAGAGTTAACTTTGGAACCACGATGCGAGCGTCACTACGATTTCGTAAATCTGTTTATACCACCGACTATTAATAATAGTCTACTAACAAACAAGCTGGGAAATTTTTCAAAAACATGTAAAACTATGCAGAATGATTAATTTATGCGATATCTAGTTTTTCTCAATTTTTTTAAATGCAACACCCTGTATACTTTTTCACATTTAGATTCCCTGTGAAAAGTAGACACTAACTGATAATAGATTGCATAGCCCTAAGACGGAGCCTTCTTGACATATGGACGCTTTTATGTAAAAATATTCTGAAATACAAATTTACTATGACAGTAGAATTCAACAAAACAAATCAGGTAGACTATCCGCTCGTAATAAAGAGGAACAATTGCATCTATTATTATAAGTTTTTGTTATGGACGAATAAGTTCTACATACATAAAGACAAAATTTACATCGATTGGGGCTTGAACCTTGATGGCGCAGTTGGTTAACGCGGTACTCTAGCAAAGTACAGGTCGTAGGTTCAAATCCTACTCGAGGTAAACTTTTTATTTATGTATTTAATAAAATTAATAATAATTTTTAATTGCATATATTGTTTTGACGTTTGTATAATCATTAAAATATTGTTCCATTAGTTTGTGTGTTTTTGGGTTGTTGTTTTGTCAATTTTTGTATAAAAATAAATAAAATTTTTCTAAAGATATCATCTTTATTTACGGCGATGCTCAAAGAAATGCTTTGCTGGCTACCCGTTTGTACTGTGAACGATACCCAGAGAGAAGATAGCCGCGGAAAGAATCGTTTATGAATGTAGCTGAGAGATTTATAAATTCTGGATGTGTGTGTAATCCCAAGCGCGCAAAAACAAGTCCAAATGAAGAAATTGAGATTCAAGTTGTGGCGTCTCTTATAGAAAATCAGCACATTAGTACCAGAGAGCTAAGTGCACACCTAGACCTAAATAGAAATACAGTGTTCGCAGCTTTATTAAAAAAACAAAAACAAATTGCATCCTTATCATATCGAGCAACATCAAGCTTTAAGTGAAATAGATTTTCAAAATCGTGAATCTTTCTGCCAACGGGTAACTAGTAAATGAAAAACCCAATTTTGTTAATAACATTCTATTTACGGATGACGCAACTTTTCACAATAATGGCAATATTAATGCACATAACTACCATCACTGTTCAGATACTAATCCACACATCTTAAGAGTTGTTGATCATCAGCATCGATGGTCAGTTAATGTGTGGGGTGGTATAATCAATTTTAATGTGGTTGGTATTTTTTTCTTTGATGGGAGTCTTACTGGAGAAAGATATTTATAGTTTTTGGAAAACTATTTACTCGGGCTTTTGGAAAATATCGAGGTAGATAATATTCCTATGATGTGGTTTCAACTGGATGGCGGCCCTCCACACTATGCAATCAACGTTAGGCAATATCTCGATAGAAATTATCCGATGAGGTGGATAGGACGAGGTGATGTGCAAAACTGGCCAGCCAGATTACCGAATCTTACGTCTCTTGATTTCGTCCTTTGGGGCTACGTTAAAGTTTGCCAAGATCCCCCCACCACAAGCGAAGATATGAAAAATAGAGTTAGAGCTGTGTTTCAATCCATTTGGCATCTAACGTTGTTGCGAGTGAATCTTTCCTTTAACGAGCGAATTGCAAAGTGTTTTGCAAGGCGAACATTTAATTTAAATTTATTGTTTTATTCGTTTATGTTTACTTGTTCAACTTATTTTTAGGTGTAGAGAATTATTTTATTGTTTAGTTATTAATTAAATTTTCTTATCAGTTAAAGAATTTATTTGCCATTTGAATTTTCTTATTTGCTCTGGATTTTGTTTTACTTGTTCTGTATGTCAATATTTTCAAATAAAGCGTCAATATCTCAAGAAGGGTCTGTCTTATGGCAATGAAACCTATTATCAATTAGTATATACTTTTCACATTTAAATGTGACAAAATATACGGGGTGTTGCATTTGAAAAAATTGAGAAAAATTACATTTCGCGTAAGTTAATCATCCTGTATAGTTTTACATGTTTTCGAAAAATTTCCCAGTTTGTTAGTAAACTATTATTAATAGTTGGTGGTATAAACAGATTTAGAAAATCGTGGTCACAACGCTCGCATCGTAGTACTAAAGTGACGATATCTGCAGAACGGTTAGTGATACAGATACAAATTTCTATACCTTTATTCTAAATGTAACAGTGAATCCAAAAATGCGAAAATATATAGGGTGTTCCATTTTAAAAATACAGGTTTGGGTTGGCATATTTTTTTCAAACACACTGTATATAGCTAAATATTTTTAGAATGTAGGTCCACTGATCGTGTATTACCACAACAAAATTGGTTTTGATACCTCTAATAGCTAAGGAGCAATCCTCCGTACATGCAGTACACGCCCACTCTGTATACATAATTAATAATTTGTTAAGGTAGTTATCGAGTGTTTGTTTTAAATGAAAATGAACAAGTTACCGTTATTTTTATATAACCCAAAATAAAATTTGATATTATTTATTTCTTACTACATCTACTATGATAAATAAATTATTACACAGAAAAACTAGAATGTAAATACTATAAGTAATATTTAATATCACACGCGAATATGTCTAAAAATAAGTTGTTCCTACAAAATCGAACGCAATAACGAATTAATTTTGTTGTGGAATGGACATTTAACAATTTGTCTACGGCTGTAGATACAAAAATATGTTTTGAATACGTCAGTTTGTTCACTTACCGGAATTAATTTCCATTTGAAATCTGTGCATGACAGGTTACATAAGGTTACATGTAATATTATATACCTAAGCAGATAATGAATGTCCATTTGTTTCAATATTAAATTGAACTAAGTGTACGTATGCAAGAATGAATATCATGAAATAATTATAGCTGTAATTTTAACACAACTTTATGCATATACATAGTGCCCTAATGCATGCCCTACTTTCTTCTTAGAGAAAGAATCTAAGCAGAATAAAAAATCTGATGGGGCCATCACGTAACCTTTTTTGCCTGTGCATTAGCAAAGACAAAGAGTACACAAAAGAAACAGGTACACGTGTATCACATTTACTATTATATCAAACGAAACACATTTAATTAATTTAAAACAGCACATAACTTCCTTATGCTGGTATTATGTGCGTTAGCAAAGGGTATAGGACAAAGAGAAGATTACAACACTACAATGCAGGAAGCGTTATGAGGTGGCGTCTGTCGGAGAACGGCGATTGTTAATTTATTCATACCTTCTTTTATATGAAATTTACAAGGTAATCTTACTTATACCCATCTAAGCAATTTAAAAATTTCTATATCATTATTTTTATTTTTATTTAATTTTTCATGTTAAAAAGTAATAATAAAATTACATAAACAGCCAACCTGACAAGATTAGTTAACTATGATCTTTTTTTAAGAAATACTCTTTTTGGTGTACCGTATTCTAACGTGCATGTTAGACCGCTTGCCTTTTACCCGAGCGCCGCATGGTCACACCGGACCGTGGTATCCGTTATTCTTGAATCGAGGAAATCCAAAGCACTCCTTCTCGGAAAAGAAGTAAAGCGGTAGGTACTGTGACAATACGATTTTTGAGACGTTAAAGATCGTTTACTGAGGGTGGAATTCCTTTAGAAGGGCAAAATTCTTGTAACGGGTATTGCTAATAAGAATAACAATTAGTAGCGTATGTGCATAGAGATGAATGAGATGTCTCATATTATAATGTTTGATTCATTCATTGGCATGGCAATCATTACGCCTATGATTTTTTGATTAATTAAATGAATTTTGGGAGGGTATTTTGAGTTATGACTCATTAAGTAACACAATCGTACTAATACCATGTAGTATAATACCCCACTGATATTTTTAACAATGTCGTTAATAATAATATTTCAACATAGACTAAAAATATTTGAAAAAATTAAAAATGAAAAATAAATAAGTGTAAAAATGTACGTACGCACATGAATTTTACTTTCTGCGACTGTTTGTAATTGAAGCAGTTGAGTACGTTTCAACATAAGGTAATTTCAACAATGAGTTCCGTTCACTGATTTCAGGTTCATATTGTACAATTATTGTCCATTATGATATTCTTAACAATGTTATTAATAATAATATTTCAACATGGACTAAAAATATTTGAAAAAATTAAAAACGAAAAATAAATAAATGTAAAAGTGTACGTACGCACATGGATTTTACCTTCTGCGACTGTTTGCAATTGAAGTAGTTGAGTACGTATGAACATAAGGTAATTTCATCAATGAGTTCCGTTCACTGATTTCAGGTTCATATTGTACAATGGAAAGGCTGCGTAAATGGTTAAAGGTCGTGCAACGTGTGAGAATTTAGAAATTTTGCCCAATTTTAATAGTGAGGTAAAAAGTTTAATTGTATTTTCCAGTATCTTTCCAAAATATGAAACTGATATGTATTTATTTTCTATTGGTTGTGTGTTAATTGCGGATTTTTTTGAAATAGGTAATTTGTATTCTTGCTTTTTATTGGTCTATGTACCAATGATCTATATGTAGCTAACTTATATGTGTTATGGTGATGCGAATCGTTTGAAATTGTATGTGTAAGTTTTCTTAACATAGTGAACTTAAAGTTGTTCTGTTTACATCTCAAAAACGAATTGCTCTATTTTGTTGTCATCAAAAAATTTGATAATCTGTCACAACATGCTAAAATATGATCAACACAACGAAACCAAACTAAAATCTTATCAGACACATGTAATTAATAATTTTGTCCTTCTTAGTTATCCATAAGGATATTAAATAAAATTGGCGAAATTGGACTAGCCATAGGTAAACCATATGAATTTGACAATTTAATACAACGTGACATCACTCATTGCATCTGACGTTGTGGATTTTACATTTTTTTATTGATAAAATTTAAAAGTAGTGAGTATCATGTCACTCTTTCTAATGACGCCAAATAAAAGAAAATCAGGGAGTGGGTACACAAATTTCACGTGAACCTATAATTAAGGCTTGAATAATTGCGGTTGATCCTAAGGGTTACTTTGGTCCAATCATGAAGTTAGCATAGTTGCTTAATATTGAGCTGCATTTAGATGAGGGGATAAACTAATAACTATTATGTCCAAATTCTTAATATTTAATTGATAGTAAAATAGTTTTAAAATTTAATTAAAATATAAATAATAAACGTGTTCAAAGGTTCATTAAGTCGTGAATAAATTTAAATTGAGAAAAAAGGGAAATTTTACATTTTAGCTCTTTATTCAACTGTAGTGTTAATAGGTACCTGTGTATAATAACGTGTCATAAGTAAACCACGATGGAAACATTTTCATAATAATAGACATAATAGAATTTGGATACTTTAACTATGTATAGAGTGATAATATTCACAATATAAAGCGACGAAGGATTTCTTGGCCTCATTTATCCATATATGCGGGTGTCGTTGGCGTGGTCAGAAGCGTATGTTAATCGCCCATATGCGCATTCTGCATTTTTAGTTGTCTGCTACTTGCACAATTGAACGTGTTATTAAGTGTTCACAAAACAGCTGGAGTACAGTGACCCATATCGCATATACAAGAACCGATATCGGATAGAACGAGTATTGTAAGATTTTCAGTTTACTAACTAATAGTTGTTTTCTGGTCATGATTAAATAAAGAAACTCGTTCATTTTTTTGTCTTTATCTGATTACGTAGGTTTGCATTATCTTTTTATAATTTTGTATTCACCCATCCTTGTTTATGTAAATTGTGCACGACCTACTGTAATTAGGCAGGAGGCTTAAGTTTAGTCTTCAAGAAATTACCACTTGTGATTTATGCGTAATGAATCGATGTAGTATTTTTCTTAACATATGTATTAAGTATGCTACACCCATTTTCTTTATTACAGAAAATTCGTGCTAAATTCTAATTTGTAAAATTTATAGTTCCTATTCTTTGTTGTGTTTAGTTGCAAAAGTAA
Source organism: Vesta saturnalis (assembly GCA_036346205.1). Lineage (NCBI taxonomy): Eukaryota > Metazoa > Arthropoda > Insecta > Coleoptera > Lampyridae > Vesta > Vesta saturnalis. The sequence continues at coordinate 1,343,892 of JARFJB010000834.1, forward strand.
CAGTAAATATGGGGTTACAATTTAAGTTCATTTGATACGTATTTGGAATGTGGAACGGCTTGAGATGTGGTTGGGATCAGTTGCCCATCAAAATATTCATTGAATTAAGAGCTGTTTATTGTGTTTAAAGATAAACGTTTAACATAATTCAATATTTCATGACAATTACTTATGAGATTTAAAATTCATCGATGAAGCTAAAGATTGAAATTACGTCATCAATTATCAACAACCCATGCATATATTGGAAATTCCATTGTATTTAGTATTAAGACTAATTTAACGTTGGAGAGCAATAAATTAATTACTGCTTTTGCAACAATTACTAGCCAATAATAACCAGATTAAAACAAAGCTTATTTTATATATAAAAACTAGTAAATTACAGTCACAACGTTGTCGAATTAAAATCAGTTTAGATCTTTTTGGTACAGTTTTGAAGTTGGGTCAATGCTGTGGCGATGGGAATTGGTTACATTTCACGAAACCATTTATTGTTTAAGACATTCGGTCATGCTGATACTACCTTTAAACTTTATGTTTACAACGTTTAATTGATGATTGGTTATTGATTGTTTTGGAGTTAATTAAAAATTGATGAGCTTGCTTAAGCGTATTCCTCTCTAATAGTTTAGTTGCAAAAGTAACAGTAAATATGGGGTTACAATTTAAGTTCATTTGATACATATTTGGAATGTGGAACGGCTAGAGATGTGGTTGGGATCAGTTGCCCATCAAAATATTCATTGAATTAAGAGCTGTTTATTGTGTTTAAAGATAGACGTTTAACACAATTCAATATTTCATGACAATTACTTAAGAGATTTAAAATTTATCAATGAAGCTAAAGATTGAAATTACGTCATTAATTATCAAGAATCCATGCACATATTGGAAATTCCATTGTATTTAGTATTAAGAGTAGTTTAACGTTAAGGATCAATAAATTAATTACTGATTTTGCAACAATTAATAGCCAATAATAAACAGATTAAAACAAAGATTATTTTATATATAAAAACTAGTAAATTATAGTCACAACGTTGTCGAATTAAAATCAGTTTAAATCTTTTTGGTACAGTTTTGAACTTGGGACAATGCTGTTGCGATGGGAATTGGTTACATTTCACGGAACCATTTACTGTTTAAGACATTCGGTCATGCTGAACTATCTTTAAACTTTATGTTTACAACATTTAATTGATGATTGGTTATTGATTGTTTTGGAGTTAATTAAAATTTGATGAGTTTGTTTAACCGTATTCCTCTCTAATAGTGATTCACATCTTAACAAGTACAACTAACCCACTGCCCAAGGGACAAGAATGAGATTCGTTTAACAAGTACGATAAACAATATTAATTGTTCTTATCCAACCGATTCTAAATGTTAAAGTATAAAGAATGCCGTCGAGATGAAATAGAAACATTTATTAGTGATACGGCTACATCATCTTAAAACATATTAAGAAATAATTTATTCAGGAAACTGATTAATTTACAAATATTGTAAACTTTCAAGAATTAATCTCTCACTTACAAATACTCACCTTTGTGGTTCCAGTGTATACTTTTCCACAAGGACAAGAAAGCTTGTAGGTTTATAAACAGTCCTAATACCATGATTTTTATTTTTTTACCTTTATCCGTATTGTTATTTATTAAATCAAGAAAAGCTCTACCAACATTAAGTGGTACATTTTCTTTACGGATACGTCTAACAGGTTTAATTCCTAAATAGTTTCCTTTTCTATAGTAAAATAAATTCTTGGATGAATGTCATCTATAAAAACTAAAAATTTATGTACTTCATTTACCCCACGTCTCCAAATAACAAAAGTTAAGACATCTTACCAAACTATACTTTTTAGATGAACATTGAGGAGATAATATTTCAAACGTTTCTATGTAAAAAGTAGCTACCACTGGATTAACAGGGCTTCCCAAAGCCACACCATATGTACTTAAAATTTTATCATTCAATAGTAGCCTTTCGAATATATGTATCTAATTATTATGTCAGGCTTATTCTTTCCGTTTTTATATTTTATAAATTTAACGAATACTTAAAACTGTTATTCTTACCCTAGACAATAACTGTTATTGTTATCGAAACGTATAGATTTTGTATCATTTATCTTAAAGTACACTATAAACCTTAGACATACGTATTTATAATTATGAATTACCAAATTGTACCTTGATTCAGCATTGCTATCAATTGAAAGTTTTTACAAATAACTTACACTCTACATATTCTAGTAACTTTCTTCTTCGTTCCGAACATTGACAGTTTTTTGTACTAATCAAGCAAATAACTATTCTGTTACTTATTTTCATCAATAATCCCATTTTAAAAATTACCTAGTTGGAGATCGATGGCGACAACACTTTTAAAATCGCTTTGTGTTGAACAATCAAGGAATCAATACTAATCTAATCCTTTAGCTTTTGTTTCATATTAACAAAAAAATGCAACGATGCTACATATGTTGCATACAATATTTCACCTTTACTGAAAATGAAAGTTATTATTAAAAAGTTTCGACCGAAATAGAATGCAATACGGCGTCAACCTGAAATATCAATATGTATTCGAAGAAAACAGACGAGATTACGTTTGTGCCAATAATTATTGTTACAATCATCCCTTTGTCAAATGATATACGCAGGTATCTAAAGAATGACGTTAAAGTTGCAATCCGTAATATAAATGTAGGAAGTCAGAATCAGATGGCCATGGCGCCAGTCATCCACTCATACATCACAAAGACAGGTGAACATGTGAACTTCAATTATGAAAAAAGGCAAGTTAGGGACAGGTATTTATATATGTTTTACCTGCTTTTATTTTTTTATGACATGCACTTGTTAGAGCTATTCAATGTTATTGATGGAGTCTTTGAAGTTTACTTTTACAATAATAAATAATTAAACAATATACGGCTGTTAATTTTCTTTGTAAAAATTTTACAGTACTTGACATTGAAATCTACATACCAGCATTCTCATTGTTTGGCCGCACAGGTTTCGAAAATTAAAGACTTTCATTGATACACATGTGAGATGAATGTACAATTTCATTTTTAAAATTTTTTTGGCCAGTAATCTTAAGCTGTTCTGAACTATTAATTCAATATCTACAGATAAAAGCACCAGTAACCACTGTTGAGAAAAGGTGTTTTATATTCCTGACACTGTATACCAAATCCTTGATACTAAAAGTATTGCATTTTTCAGTTCAGAGTCTATGAATTAGATGAATGACCTGCAAAGTTAGCGGACTGAAAGAAATGTAGCGTTTTTTGGTATAGTATTCATTATTAGGAGTTTTTCAATTAACTGTTGATTCATATTGCTCCACCCGTTAGACTTCTTATACATATTGATTTGCAGAGAATCCTGTATTTAAACTATAAACGTTCTTAACGTGAAAAAACTTGCTCGTTTTTCGTTTTTGGGGTTTTGACTTCAAGTGTAATATATAAAGATGTTTTAAAATCTACCTTATACTGTTGTTGAAATTGTTAAATTAGTTATTGCTACGTAATTGTAGGAGAATTGTGTACTTTATGCCAAAATAAACCTTGTATCTATTATAACACATAAGCATGAATATAAACCATGCATTTTGACAAATTATAACCAAATGTTAATGAAAAGTGCGTTGGACTAGCAAAGAAGAAAATCACGTTTATCAGTAACACTGCGGCAGTGGAAAATTTAACCTGACATAACTTTTCTTTATAAAGTTTCTTAATATAAAGCAAACTATATCTAAAAATTAATTAAGGATAGAAAATGCTTAAATTGTACCACATGTATGTCTATAAACGTCTATCCGACATATGGTTTTAAACCTCCATCTGACATAGTATATTGCTTTTGTTTTTACATTGTTGCTTGCTGTTGTTATGAACGTACTAAAAAATACCGCAACAAAAATTATTACTAAAATTATTTCATTTCTTTTAATTTTTAGTTTGTAGGTTGGAAGGTCATGTGTTGTTCCACACCAGATATTTTAGAACAATTATGCAACCTATTTTTTAATACGTTCATAACGAAAATAGGAAACATTGTAAACAAAAACAATAATCGGTTAGATGGACGTTTAAAACTTCATGTCAGATAGAGTTTAATACAAATCTAGATGCTAACTTGAAAAAATATTCCAAAGCCGAGCACTTCTTCAAAATACCGATAATGCAATTTAAAATAATTTTTAGACTTAGCTTGCTTTATATTAAGAACCTTTAGGAAGAAATGTAAAATTGAATTTTCTTTAAAAAAATGTCTACCTATTTTGTTATAAAATTATGTTGTTGTTGTTGTTAATTTATTTGTTTGCCGTTTGGCGTAAAATATACACAATACTTACAATAATAGAAATGTACAGGTACATAAAACATAGATATCACATAATGGCATTTAAATTCTTTAACAAAAACTCTAAACATACTGTTACCTAAGCTGCAACATTGACAAAAGGATCATCCAATGAATACAATGCCTTTTTGTTGAGGACTTTTGAAACTTCTTGTTTGAATTGTTTATATATTGTTATATACTTTATATGTTGAGGAAGAGCGTTGTAGAATCTTAGACCCATTTGTAAATATGAGGTGTCATGTGCTCTATTGTTTGATGCGGCTAAAGTAAAGTTGTTTTTGAATCTCGTGTTATACAGTGATGATCGGAATTTAGAGAATTGCGATTTATTTTTGAAAACAAAACACAGACATTCCAGAATATATAGGGCATAGATAGTTTTAATGCAGTGTTTTTAAAAAAACAGCTTGCATGTGTCTCGTTTTCGTAATGAAAACATTGTACGAATAGCCTTTTTTTGTATCTTAAATATGTCATTAATCAATTTGTTGTTTGCATTTCCCCACAAGATAACGCCGTACCTCACCTTTGCTTCGAACAGTGAGTAATACACTTGAAGTAACGTTTTTTGGTCACAAAAATTTTTACATCGTGACAGAGCAAAGATAGATTTGTTCAACATTAATTTTAAGTTTTCTATGTGATGCCGCCAATTAATCGTTATTCAGATATTGGAAAAATTCTACTTTAGGAACTTTTTTTTACCGCTAAATTAGACGTTGTATCAAATAATTGCATAAAATATGGTTAAGGTCTATGTGTTGGCATTTTTATATTTTTGAAATATATAGCTGTTTCAGAAATATTTAATAAAAACTAAAAACTACTACTCATAAACTCTCCTTCTCCATTGCTGAATTTTTCACAAAATCTAATCAGTTCTAGGAGAAATGAAAAGAAGTATAATACAAAATTTGCAGTACGTACGTATTATCGTTATAGAATTACCGATACTAACATACATTCACATACACATACATCCAAACACACAAACACCCAAACACGCACGCACATGCCCACATCCGCACGAACGCACGCGCTCTCACCCCGCGCACGATCACGCACACTTAAACTCACAAGCACGCACATACACAAGAACACACTCATACCCATGCCCACGTGACCCACACACCACACGCACACGCGCATACGTGCTCACGCGCCAAGCGCACACGCACGCGCGTACACACACTGTCACACACACACACACACTGAGGCACGCGCACATACACACACACACACAAGCAAAAAATGCTTAAGTGTAATACATGAAAAATGCCTTAACTGTAAGAGAGAATATTCTGACAAACGCTAAATGCATTTTTATTGAATACTAGCGACTCAACCCGGCTTCGCACGGTTGCAATTTACTAACAAAGATTTGACTTTTTGCGCGAATCGAAGATAAAATCTATGAAATTAGGAACGTTTTTCCCGTTCCGCCAGGTGCATCTAGGAAGAAGATTCCTTCGTTGGCTGCTATCATCAATTTGTCGTGTACGGTTTTCTGCTGCTGGTTCAAAAGTGGGACTATTATTCGTACTGATTGACTCAAAGCATCTCGATCGTATTGCCGTTCGCGTTCAAATTCTCGATTGAATGCATCTTGCATTTTTCTATCTATTTATCTCCTTCTTTTTGTCCCATCTTATCAGTTTTCTCCTTTTCCACGTTTCCTCCACCCACTCCTCTTCCCTTCTCCTCTCCTCTAGTATTTCTTCTACACTCTTTCATCCTTACTTACCTCCCTACACTCTTTTATCATATGCCTCACATTCTCCACCCATTCCCACATAATCTACACATCCTTCCTCCTCTTTCCTACAATACCTGTTTCGCAACTCTTCATTACCGCATCTGAACCTCGCTATCATTTTTTTCTTTCCATCCTTGCCTTTTCCTTTCAGATATTTTGGTATACTTTCTCCTTTCCTCTTTTTATAATTTACATTGTATTTAGATGCCTTAATGTTTGCCAATCTCTCTTACAATGTACGTCCCCATCCCTTCCTATTATGTCCTACTCCCTCTTTCCTTAACCTTTCTGCTTCTTCCCTCGCGTACCCGTTTCTTTTATAATACTCTTTTCTTCACGCCTTCAATGTTTCACCACATTTTTCACACCACACACAACACACGCATTTGATGAATTTTATAATTTTTAATGCACCAAAGATATCATCACCACTATACTGAAATATCGCTTTCAATTGAATTTAATTAAAATATCAATATTCAAACTGAATTTGTTGTTGTTATGAAAACATGTGACAGCAGAGTTGTCACGCTGAATACCACATTTGCAAAAAATAACATCTAAATTTCCGTCTTTTCCGGAGAATTTTCTAAAATTTTCATTCATAAAAAATTTGTCATTTGAAATTAGGAACTTTTTACCCGTTCCACCAGGTCCATCTAGAAAGAAGATTCCTCCGTACCTGAGTTGACTGCTATCATCAATTTGTCGTATGCGGTTTTCTGCTGCTGGCTCAAAAGTGGGAGCATTGTTCGTATTGATTCATATTCTTTTTTTCTATCTGTCTATCTATCTTATCCCTTTTGTCTCATCTCCCATTATCAATTTTGCTCTGTTCCACGTTTCCTCCACCCACACAGCTCCCCTCCCTTTCCTCTAGTATTTCATCCACACTCCTGTCATCTTCCCTTAACTGTCTACACTCTTTTATGATATGCCTAATATCCTCCATCCCTTCACCGCATAATCTACACATCCTTTATTCCCCCAATACTTGTTTCCCGACTCTTCATTACCGCATCTGAACGTCGCTCTCTTTTTCTTTCGTTTCAGATATTTTGGTATCCGTTTTCCTTTGATCTTTACATAATTTACAATGTATTTGGATTGTTCTATTTTTGTCCATCTTTCTTGCTTTTGTACGTCCCTGTCCCTTCATACTATGTCCTCACACACACACACACACGCACGCACACACACACACACACGCGCACACACGCACACACACACCCATGAACGCACGCACGTACGCATGCGCACATAACACACACAATTGATGAATCTTGTTATTTTTAATGCACCAAAGATATGATAACCACCAATAACATAGTGAAATATCGCTTTCAATTCAATTTAATTAAAATAGCAATATTCAATACTGAATTTGTTGTTGTTATGAAAACATGTACAGCAGAACTGTCAAACTGAAAGTCACATTTTCAAGAAATACCATCGAAATTTTCGTCTTTCTTTAAAGCTGCAAAACTTTGAAGAAAATGAAGTTTTCGTCTGGAAACTGAATTTAGCTAGAACCGTAGAATTATGTTATACCTGTAGCAGAGAGTTTATGATAGAAAACAAAGACTTAACAAAATAAAATAATTATTCGACTATTTAATATCCAATTTACTTATTTATTACTATATATTAATGTTTAATTGGCCATCCTTTGTTTTATTCACCAAGGCGGTTGTGTAGTGACGCGCGTTTGATCTTATTAGAATAAATACTTCCGCTCATTTAAAATAACAATACTTACGTAAGTACATAATAATTCAATATTACATTGTAAAAAAAATGTATTTGGTTTGATGAGCGTGCCAACGGTGTACTTCATCTTCATTCTCGTTATTTGCCTCTTCATTGCAGCGCTGTGTTAGAAATTTGCCATTTTTATTCCTAGCATAATCGACATAATGTTGCGCCATCCTGATTGTATCGTAGTAATCCTTAATTGAATTGGGTATTCTAAAACTACTGGTAGCGATAATTAGGAAACAAAAATGCTGGGTGATTTCAACGACGGACCAAAGCTGCTATGTAAATCAATTCTAATCTAATGGTATACTCTAGAATGCTATCATTGCACTTGCTGCATGTCAGTTCAATGTAGGGATAAAACCAATTTGCCCAATTCTTCCACAGAAACGTAGCGAGAACTCAACCATCGATTTTCGATTAAGTTCAGATCAAGAAGATTTCGAGAGGACCTACTTTATTAGCAATGTACACTTTTGGTAAGGCAACATGGTTTATTATCGTCCTATAATATGAACCCCTCGTAGCCAAACAACCCTTTTCCACTGTTTCTAACACCTTAATGTATTTTTGGTATTCAACGCAGCAGACACAATATATAACAGGCTAACTACCAGTAGCACATATACATCCCTTATCATGAGGGAACTGAACTATTTTAGTATTAGAAGAATGTACTTTGGTGCAAACTGTTCTGATGGGAATGGTCTGAAGTATGAATTTTCAAAATTGTTGTTTATAGTGAAGAAAGATTCTTTACTAAATAGTACCCCTTACCAATATTTCGTATGACGCCAACGAAGAAGTCGTTGACCTTCTGAGAATAGTGGCTTCTTCTTTGTTCGACAACCTCCTTCATTGTAAAATGTATATGCTTACACTGGTGGTTTGGAACTATACACTAGCTAATTGATAGAAGTAAGAGTCTGATCAGCCAAACTTGTCCTTCACAGCATATTGTCATCTGTGAAAGAAGTTTTTTCTGGATGTCCACTACGGGGTGTGCCTTTTATTTTTCCCGTAATTGACAAAAAGGTACAATATTCTCCATAATTGGTTTTGAACACGATACATTCTTTGATAATTAATAATATCTTAAAGAAAACTCGTAATTAGATAGATTACACAAGACAACTAATTAACAAATGATATCTAAACTATCTAATTAGTTAATCAAACGTAATTACAAAATTGCCAACCAAATTCCAGATTAACGTTAACCAACTTTACAAGTTTTTATTAAATATCGTAAAAATCATATGGTAATGAAGTACTTTTTACTACCATTGTACATAATATGTTTTCTGAGAAAAATACAAATTAAGTACAAAAAATGGCAATATTTATTGACATTGAAAACGACATTTTGCGTAAACTAAAAACAATCTTATATTGCAGTTACTAAGTAACAAATCTCTTCTGATTTTACAATTGCATTAAAATTACAGCCTAAAATAACTTATATCTTTGTATTGGACCAAAGTTATAGTTTGTAAAGAGACAACACAACATCCTGACCTAGTCCAAACTGGCGACGTTGTGTAATTACAGGTATGATTTTCTCTTTAAAAATCGTTTCGCGTCTAGTTTTAAACTTTGATTATTAAACATATAATTTAATGTTTGATATTTGTGAATCAATAACACTGTAGAAGGTTGAAGTGTCGTAATTGGAATACATGATTAAAACACGTATTATAATAATGCCGACCTACTGTTAAAACGATTGACAGAGAATGAAAATTAAATGTTAATAATAAAAACGATTGTAACAAGTACGAAGAAGCGATGCATTGCTATCGAACATAAAGTAATTTATTAGCAGTTAATGGAGAAGCGAAGCTCAAATCGGTGCAGTAAATTACTCAGTGCTCAGTAATCGTCAAGCTAGCTAGCGTACACGTATAATTCGATCGTAAATGCAAAAATATTAAGGAAAAACAAGGAACACTATATGCGGATTAGCAATAGTTCAGATGAGTGGATCCGTTTACGTCCCATACAAATTAACCTGCCGACTAAATTTGTTTAAAACATGCAATTATCATGGGCCGTGCAAGCTTGGGGCTGGTACTTTCCTGCATGTTCAGCCAGACGAAAGATATATTTAAAAAAGTTACATGTGACTTATACAGCTACCTTATTTATTAGGTTATATGCAAATGTTTATTAGATACATTTTCCCTTTCCTGCCTAGACTAATAACATTTCGCCGTTACGATTATGATTAAATTTCTGGGAAGTATTTTCGTGGTTTGCTTATTTACGATAGAAACGTTACGTGCATACATCATCATTATTGAATTATACATGAAAACGTTAAATTGAATTAAATAACTTCGCCCAAATGATACCGACGCCCTTTTTTCATTTCTCTTAAATTTACATATGTAGCTTGCCACTTATCCTTGTCTATTACAATCTAATTTTCCAGCTTTATACAAAAATGACCTCTGGCATTCGTAAGATCAAGAAGCAATCCTTGTGCAACTTATGACAACTAAGCATGAGGAATTTTGATAAAATTGAATAATTTCAGAAATTGTGCAATATTAAGAAATTGAAACATAACTTCACAGAGTTTAAAAATATTTTTTTTTTGGCACGACGCGTCGTTTTCGTTAATAGTTATTTAACAAACGAGTGTGAGAGGCGATTAATAATGGAGATATTTTAATGCGTCAGCGAATTGCCAATTAACACACGAGTTAGTTACAATATTTTCCGGTCAATCGTATACCTGTTAAAAGCTATCAAAAGTGATCTTAAAATTGAAATTTGAAATAGAGCTGTGTAACGAAACATGCGAGCAGTCGGACTGAATTTTATTAGAAATTAAGGTATTTATGGAATAAGTCGCCGTTCAAAAAATTTATTAAAATATGGCATAAGCTCGTATCACTTTTTATTCTGGTATAAGTAATAATGTTTTTCTCCAGCTACCTAAATAAGACGCTATATTGTGACAGTATTTCGTATCAAAAGTGGCTGATTTCGGGATTCTTCGATGTCTCCATGGCACCTGTACAAAAAGTAATTTAACCTTCACTATACAGGCTGTTTCACGACGAGCTTACACTATCTATATATAGGAAACTACTCACACGAAGTCTATTAAAATTGGCATAGATAAATAACAAGTTATGGCAAATATGTGGAAAATATTTTGACAGACATTTCACTTCCGGTTATATCGGAAGTGAACAGCAACTTTGTTATTTTAAATGTAACACCCTGTATGTTATTAACTTTTCGAAATCTACGTTCAATTTTAATGTCACATTGTGTAGAATATCCTATAACTAAAATTTATACTTTTCGACATATTAATTTTTTTAATGGGAAATTGACAGGTGCAGACCTCCATATGGAAAATTCTGTGTGAACATTCCCAATACCAAATAAAAGATATCTTATCGGGTTAATTAGTAAGAAGATCAAGGTAATTGATGACTTGTCGAAAACTGCTTTTCTGCATACAGGGTTCTTAAAAAAATGATGAAAATTTCAACTTCAAAAATGTCAAATATTTTAATTTTATTAAATGAAACTACCTTATTTTTATTCTATTTCTTAATTCTACGGCCAAAAATAAGGGAAGTTTATGTTCACTTCCCTATACCCAAACTTAAGCGTTTTTGAGATATTAACACATTTTTAAAAATATTAATTATTTCTGCCGTATTGTGGCTTATTATAGGTAGGCCGTGTTTTTTAATGTAATTCCACATACATAAATTACAAAAACTCATAACAAGTGTTTAAAATTTCGTCCTTGAACCTCCAAGCATTTATGAAGTCTTCCTTCGTTTGTTGCACGCTTAATCATTGCTGCAGGGAGAGAATTAAATGCATTGCGAACTTTAAGTTCACAATCTTCCCTAGTTGTAAGGGGGTGGGAATACACCTCATTTTTACGTAGCTCCATATAAAAAAATCTAAAGGTGTTATGTCTGGTGAACGAGGAGGCCACCGAAAAGGACCATTGTTAGCTATCCACCTATCTTCAAACGTCTCGTCTAAAAATTGGTTTACCATTCGGGAACAGTGAGGAGGAGCTCCGTCATGAAGAAAAAATATTTTTCTAAATTCTTGCGTTGGTAAACATTTTAAATAATTTGTTTTTAATTCTCTTAATATGTTGAGATATCTTTGACCTAAAAAAGTAGTTTTAGAAAATAAAAAATTATAAAATTATGTTACCACAGTTTCTAACTGTTAAGTTTCCATCATAAAAGTGGAGAGCTACAACCTGGTTGTCTCTGATCGCACAAAACACATTAAAGTCCCATCGCTCTTGAAAACTACGTGCTCTTGTTAAGTGTTGATATTCTTCGCTCCAGTAATGCGAATTGTGCCTGTTAAACATTCCGTTTATCGTAAATTTTTGTTCGTCGCACCATATACTATTCTTTATATATTCATTATCTTCTTGACATTTTATCAACACAAATTCTGAAAATTGTATTCTTTTATTATAGTCTGTTTCCCTTAAACTTTGAACTAGGTTAAAAGAGTAGGAATGAAACTTATGTTTTTTTTTAAATTCGTTAAATAGATGTCATTGGTGCACCTAAATCTCTCGCACCACAACGTAATGACGCTTCGGGATAAGCAGCCTAGTATCCAAGAACATTAATTTCATTGTCATTGTTATCAACAACAGGCTTCACTTTCTTAACTTTTGCTTGAAAACAACCAAATTGTGTTAAATTGTTTATTATTCTCTTCACTGTGTCACGGGTGGGTCGTGGTCGATCTGGATACCTTGTAGCAAATAAAGCAAATGTTCTAGTAACAACTCTGTCACATTCACCATGTATTAAAAGTAAATTTAGATAATCGTGATTGTTTAGTTCCAAACGAGCCATTTCTATCACTTTGTAAAAATACGATTAACCACAAATAATGACAACTAATACTATTTAATTATGACAGCTAATACACAGCCTGCTAAAATAAAATAATAAATAATAATAAACAACAATACGGCAGAAATAATTAATATTTTTAAAAACTTGTTAATATCTCAAAAACGCTTAAGTTTGGGTATAGGAAGTGAACATTAACTTCCCTTATTTTTGGCCGTAGAATTAAGAAATAGAATAAAAATAAGGTAGTTTCATTTAATAAAATTAAAATATTTGACATCTTTGAAGTTGAAATTTTCATCATTTTTTTAAGAACCCTGTATGCAGAAAAGCAGTTTTCGACAAGTCATTAATTACCTTGATCTTCCTACTAATTAACCCGATAAGATATCTTTTATTTGGTATTGGGGATGTTCACACAGAATTTTCCATACGGAGGTCTGTACCTGTCAATTTTCCTAAAAAAATTAATATCTCGAAAAGTATAAATTTTAGTTATAGGATATTCTACACAAAGTGACATTAAAATTGAACGTAGATTTCGAAAAGTTAATAACATACAGGGTGTTACATTTAAAATAACAAAGTTGCTGTTCACTTCTGGTATAACCAGAAGTGACATGTCTGTCAAAATATTTTCCACATATTTGCCATAACTTGTTATTTATCTATGCCAATTTTTATGAAAATCGTGTGAGTAGTTTCCTATATATAGATAGTGTAAGCTCGTCGTGAAACAGCCTGTATATCACCTTCCTGTAAACGACGTTCATGGGATTTCTTTACTTCAATAAATACAATTTCAAAATTTTTCTCATGTTCATCTCAAACGACCTGTTTAGTCATAAATAAGTATTGATATTTTGCTTTTTACTTTCGTTTTAAGCAAGTCTAAATTTATTTATATTTTGAGTGAATATCTTCTATGAACAGATATCGACATTTACTGTCGCCGGTGGCAGCAACTATCTACACATTGTGTCACTAACATCTGTCACATTTGAACTAAATTTATAGAGGTAAAATCGAATGAATATTAATTAAAAACTACACGGTAAAATTTTTTTTCTGAAAACTATTTTCTAAAAAACGCAATTTCATACAAAAATATTTTGATTGAATTTAAAGTATTTAAAACGAAATAGTTAATCCTAATAATAATAGATAAAAACTAAACTATGAATGTATAATGAATATAACTGAAAGAAGAAGAGTGGTTTTTGTTTAATATAAACATATCTTTGACAGTTTGCTTACGTTTCAGTAGTTGTTACTTTATTACAAGTTTCTCTATAAAATGTCGCTTTAAAATGAAAATCTAGATGTGCATAATAATATTTGCCTCAACCGCTTGAATAACATCTGGTTCCAGCAAGACGGTGCCCCGCCACATAACGATACAAGGGTAACTGATTGTTTATCGCAATTATTCCCCCGTAAAGTTATTTCTAATAATCGAGACATACGTTGGCCGGCGCGTTCACCGGACCTTTCTCCCTTACACTACTATTTATGGGGAACTATGAAACATTTTGTTTACAAAACTGTACCCGATGATATTCATGATTTACGAAGAAAAATAATTACGACGTTAAGGACCAAAATACGAACAAGAGACATATTTGTTTGTTTTTGTATGAAATTGTTTGTTAGAAAATAGTTTTGACCAGGTTGTTGCTTTTCTTCTTTATAAGAGAATTTTTCCATGAAGCATAATACATTTTTAAAAATAAACAGTGCATTATTAAATCTAATCAACACTTGTTTTTTAAATAAATGTTCTTTCGAAAGCATTCTTCAGGTTTTTTCATATTTTGAAGGAATCTTGAAGTTGAATCATACCTATGACATATCAGTGTAATCAGCTAAAAGACCTTTATTCAAAAATGGAAAAGTCCATATGGCTGCCATAAGAAATAACAAAGTTAACTTCTAGATCTAGAGTACCTTGAAATTTTCGATAACATATTTGGATTTCTCGTAAAAAGGTGCGTTAATAATGTTTCAGTTCAATACATCCAACTTTTTGCAGTTTTCGGTATAAAAAGGAAAAACGAAAATTGAAAATTTCGTTTATTTTTTTAAATCTTGGCTACCTCTGAAAACTTCCGAAGTTTCGTAACGACACATTATTGAGTCCCAATAACTGAGATCCCCATACACATATTAAAATATACATTATACATAAATACACAGTGTGACTACTAAGTTGGAACCACATGGAAAACTTTTTTATTATAAATTTTATCAAAATGACTGTTTAGAGGAATATTTCACAAACTTGTATGTGACCCAAAAAAATTATATACAGTGAGCGGCTAAATTATGGAATAAATTCAATAATTCTTAAATAGGCTACTTCAGAGAAAAATCCCGATACCCGTCGATTTTTTTTTAGACGCGCGGTTGTTTAGGTTATTAATTTATTTTTGAGGTTACCTATGTAAGCGTGATGACGTCATTGATGATTTTCTTTAATGGAAAGGGGAGGTGTTGCAATGGAACTTTTGAGAGATCTTTTAATTATCTAATCAGTCGTAGCAATAGTTTTCAGTATTTGCGTTACGTATACAGGGTGATTTAAGATTATTGTTGTTCTATAAAAATACAAACGAACTAAAAAAGACAACTATTCCAAATTTGGTATGTAGACATAATAGGTCATGATCTATCTTTTAAAACTATTTTCAAAAGTGCAACATTGCCACTTCTACCAGAAACCCAAGGCAACTTTGAAAATTCAAATTGAATACCCTGTATGTTATTGCATTTTCGGATTCTGCATAAAATTCTAAGCAAATTTTGTTAATATTTCCCTATACCCGTCTCTAAGCGTTACACAAATGACCTCTAAAATAAAATAATAATCTGACCAACCGCACGCTTAAAAATAAAAATCGACTGGTTTCGGAATTTTTTTCTGATTTTATTTGGTTTGAAAGTTCTGTCATAATAATCTTTAGAAAAAAACTGAGTCATTTCATATGTCGAGCAGTTTAGTATCAAGAATACAGTGAGCACATTAAAAATGATAGCGAAAAGAAATATCAATTATGATTGGATGTGGAGATAGAACCGGAACGCAACTACAAGTATGTAACTTATCTACTACAAAATATCCTAACAAACCAATCAGACAATCGACAGTTAGTAAAATTGAAAAAAAAAATAGGGAAACTGGCCCCGTTAAACACGTTGCAAACACTGGTCATCTACAAATAAACGAAAATGTAAAATTAAATTAATTCACACAGGTAAGTATCTACTATTAACACAAAACAGAGAAAAAATTGTTTAACAATGTAGAATTGTTTGTAACTCAATTTAAATGTTCAAATTGCCACCCTCCTACTTCTTGGCAGTAACTGAACCGATGACCACAAGCTTCTTGAACATTGTGGATCATTTGTGGACTAATCTTACGCATTTCTAATCTAATTCTATTTTTCAAATCTTCCAGATTTCGTGGTTTCTCGACGTATACTTTAGATTTTAAATGGCCCCATAGAAAAAAAAATCAAGAGGTGTAAGATCTGGAGACCTTGGGGGCCACTCTATAGATCCTGGTCTATCAATCCATCTACCAGAAAAAGTTATGTTTAAAAAATCGCGAACAGGACGTGTATAGTGAGGAGGTGCACCGTCTTGCTGAAACCATATATTATCATTTGGTAAATCAGGATCATTTTTATTTGGGAAAATTACTGCAATGGCAGGTATAAGTTCATATTGTAAGAAGTCCAGATATTGTTGCCCTGTAAGCGTTTCATCGAAGAAAAAAAGACCAATGATTCTGTTCTCTACTATCCCCGCCCAGATATTCACTTTTTGAGGATACTGAGTGTGTAACTCATTCATCCAGTGAGGATTCTCTTTACTCCAATATCTACAGTTTTTTTTTAAGTACACGTAACACCGACCTTTGTGAAATGCCTTCATCAGCTGCAACTGCTCTGGAACTACTATGAGGATTTTCTACCAAACTTAACAACACATCAAGTTTTACATTTTCGTTCATTTTTGGACGACCAGCATTTGCAATGTGTTTAACGTGACTAGTTTCCTTAAATTTTCTCTCTTTGTTTAAATAATTAAAAAAATTGTCATTCAAAATTTTCAATTATTTTTCATCTCGTGCTCATTTTCACACATGTAAAACTCCCTTTTTCTCTTGTATATGATGGCTAGTTGCAGCGGAAATTTCAACCATTAATATTTGGAAAAATACAATTCGCGAGCTAAAAAAATTATCTCAGCTCGTAATTGAGCAACGGAGACTTTTTTTAAATACGTGAAAAAATGCCAGCTACTGGAATTTCTAAGTTGCAAACCTATACCTTCTTTTTTTGCAAAAATATTTGCAATAAACTCGCCCCAAAAATGACACACATTTTCGGACGCCATTTTGAAGCTGAAAATGGTGAATGATCTGACCAAATTATATATATATATATATATATATATATATATATATATATATATATATATATATATATATATATGTCTCGAGGAAGATATAATTTCTTCTGGGAAAACCCTCTAAACCGACGAATAACGGTCAAAAATCACGATACATTTTTTCACTTTTTTATAAACTATTAGAAAAGAAATTAATACTTTTTAACGGAAAACTTTCATGCATGTAGGTGCTTCTTCACGAGATGAAAAAAATTTTTACAGTTTTTTGCAATCATTTAAACAAATTATTAACCGATTTCGATCTACCAGGTCTCAAATTGATCTTTTTTTAGCCAGCTAAAAATGAGTAAAATACCCTATTGGTTATAGTTTTCGAACTACGTTTAAAAAATCCATTTTTACCGATTTTTCGACATGACCGTTGTTTAAACAATGTTCTGTTGTTAAAATGGGATTCACCTGAATGCCATATTCCTTACCACTAAAACAAGCAGTCTTTCCATATGGCTACCTGCTCTTAATTGCGATAGATTTTTGGCGTTTTTTATCTAATTCCACTGGACTAATAACATATATATATATATATATATATATATATATATATATATATATATATATACAGGGTGACCCAAACTCGATGGCCAAAACGAAAACAGCTGATTCCTCTGGCCAAAAGGAACAAAAAATTGTTAATACAGGGTGTGTCTATTGTTGATGGTTTCCAATATGTTAACTTTTTTAATTTTTCTATTTCGTGGAAGTATTTTTTAAATCACGCTGTATCTTCCAAACTAGAAGAGTTACAAGAAAACACATTAGGAGAAATTTGTAGAAGATGAAATTGCCTTAAAGAATATTGAATTCATTCGAGACAAACTCATCATTCAACATTTTTAATGACATAATGAATTCAGAAATGATTTTTTTTCAAATCCCAAGACAAATTTCCAAGACGAATATTTTTCCAATAGAGATGGATTTGATACATGGCCGATAAAGGAAAAACTTCCTCTTTTCATAAGCTACACAACGATATGAAAAAACTTATGGTTGACGTACTAATTACTGAATTGTTACAGGAATACACCTCAGGAAAAACTTTTAGAGCATAAAATTACCTTCAAAAATATGGTAGAGTAGATGAGAATTGACGATTTTTCCCTCACTTTTCAATCAATCTGTACATTTACGGCAAGAAATATGTCTCCTTTACTGATATCTTTTCATCACCGTAGCAACGACTTGACATTAGTAAGTTAGTTGTCAAAATTTGTTTGCTATTACAGTTTTGCTGATTTAAATACGAGTTCTTTCTGTTGTAGTGATATTGTAATTTAGTTTTTGAGTCGTTCTTGTTCTTGTTATTATTATTGTTTTTGTTCGTGTTCGTGTTTTCCTTCCTGAGTCATGTTTTCAAATGAAGAATATGCCGATATTCATTATTATTATGGTGTTGCCCAAGAGAATGCGAGTGAGGCTGCTAGACTGTATGCAGCTGCTTTCCCGAGAAGAATTCATCCAGAAAGGAGAGTTTTCTCTAGAGTACACACTGCTCTTAGAGAGAGAGGATCTTTTAGGATCCTAAGAGATCAAGAGGAATTTCATAATGTTGAGAGGATTGACGACGTAATCCAGCATTTCGAAGCACATCCTAAGACTAGCTTGCGGCGGTCATCCAATGTATTGCAGATGCCACGAGAAACAATACGGAGAACTCTTAAGGCTGACGGAAGACGTGCGTATCACGTGACGGGAGTTCAAGAACTTTTAGATGGAGATCTAGGTCGGCGGATTGAGTTTTGCCAATGGTATCTCAATTCAATTAGGAATGATCGAGATTTCCAAAAAGCAATCTTGTGGACGGATGAGGCCACCTTTACAAGGTCAGGCATCTTCAATATCCATAACACGCACGTCATGAGAACCCATATACTATGAGACCAAATAGCTTTCAACACCAGTTCAAAGTTAATGTTTGGGTTGGTTTACTCAACAATCAACTTATTGGTTCATATATTCTGCCAGATAGAGTCAATTCAGTGAATTTTTTGAAATTCCTTCAAGAAACGTCCCTGAATTGATGGAGGAGGTTTCATTGGCAACAAGAGCAGATATGTGGGTTCAGCTTGATGGTTGTCCTACCCACTACGGAAGAGGTGTGAGAGATTGGTTAAACGAACATTATCCCCAACGTTGGATTGGAAGAGGTGGTACAGTGGCGTGGCCTCCAAGATCTCCAGATCTCACCCCTCTGGATTTCTTCCTCTGGGGATCTCTCAAGGAATTGGTCTACAGCACTCAACCAACAACCAGGGAAGAGCTTATTGAAGCAATTCATAGAACAAGTCGGCTGATAACACAGAGAAAAATTGCTTCAGCGACAGTTTCAGTACGAAGATGGAGTGTCCAGTGTATAGCAGCAAACGGCAGTCATTTTGAAGCAACTTTTGACAATTGAATAAAAGGTTCGAAAGTACTTAATTTTGGCCAGAGGAATCAGCTGTTTTCGTTTTGGCCATCGAGTTTGGGTCACTACAACAGAAAGAACCCGTATTGAAATCAGCAAAACTGTAATAGCAAACAAATTTTGACAACTAACTTACTAATGTCAAGTCGTTGCTACGGTGATGAAAATATATCAGTAAAGGAGATGTATATCTTGCCGTAAATGTACAGATTGATTGAAAAGTGAGGGACAAATCGTCAATTCTTATCTACTCTACCATTTTTTTGAAGGTAATTTTATGCTCTAAAAGTTTTTCCTGAGGTGTATTCCTGTAACAATTCAGTAATTAGTACGTCAACCATAAGTTTTTTTCATATCGCTGTGAAGCTTATGAAAAAAGGAAGTTTTTCCTTTATCGGCCATGTATCAAATCCATCTCTATTGGAAAAATATTCGTTTTGGAAATTTGTCTTGGGATTTGAAAAAAAATCATTTCTGAATTCATTATGTCATTAAAAATGTTGAATGATGAGTTTGTCTCGAATGAATTCAATATTCTTTAAGGCAATTTCATCTTCTACAAATTTCTCCTAATGTGTGTTCTTGTAACTCTTCTAGTTTGGAAGATACAGCGTAATTTAAAAAATAAGTCCTCGAAATAGAAAAAATTAAAAAAAGTTAACATCTTGGAAACCATCAACAATAGACACATCCTGTATTAACAATTATTTGTTCCTTTTGGCCAGAGCAATCAGCTGTTTTCGTTTTAGCCATCGAGTTTGGGTCACCCTGTATATATATATATATATATATATATATATATATATATATACGGATTGTGGTACACTTAGAAAGAACTGGGGGGTCTATCAAGAGAAATCGCTACCAAGAAACTAAAGAAAAATGAGATTGGAAAATCAATTATCCGATGTCAAGACAAAAGATTTGTCCGTATGTTTCAAGTAAACCTGAACATTCCAGACCTAGGCGTCTGGTAATGCGCGGATCGACATAGTACCAAAAATTACCACCGCAGTGAATGTGTTTATTTTATAGGTAGATAAAACTGTTTTCTGCATCAACTGAAATAGCCGGATTCCCAAAAATTTTTTTCATTATTCCGTTTGATACATACGTCATCACAGTTCATTTTTTAAAGAAACACTATGTATATTACCACTCAAATGGGTGTTTTGTTATATTTTAATTTAACTCTGTTTAACACACGAGGGCCGGGTGGATTAAACCTGAATCAGTTTAATTCCGGGATTTCTTTTTTTCATATAAAGTGACATCTTGTACCATCATTTGATGCAGAATTTAGTTATATTGCGATTGCTTTATTTTCCAAATAATGGTGTAATGAACAAATCATATATAATACCAATTTTAAGTATTGGAGAAAATGGTTATCGATACCCCTTACTATTTAAGATTTAGAAGAGGCTAACTCCTGGGGGTGTGGGGTAAAGGGGGTGAAGCAATTATTGGTTAAAAGTTGTCCCCCTCGACAATCCTTTTACGTATTTCAACGATTTTTAAAAAAATCTTCACATTTCTAGAAATCCGAGGTATAGACACGAATCGGTGGCACAAAAATCGTATAAACATAAGCGAAAGATAGCGTAAATAGGTAAAACGGTGCTTACTTACCATTTCATCCTAGTACTCAAAATAAAATAATGTTTAACAGTGTTGCCAAGAAGAATTTTGATCACACCCTCAATTGGTCCTAGAAAAAAAAACATAAAAGGCATAAAACATTGCACACTGTGCAGGATTGTAATGTAAAGAAAGTTGTAATGGCTCATTTGCAACCTGTTACTTTTTAGTTTTTCATTCTGATGATTGTAATGGAAGGTCAATTTTTTTTTCAAATTTACTGCAATGCATGTCGTATATAATTTATTCAGGGGTAAAAAAATACAAATAACATATTTTTCATTACACTTAGAAGCAGCTTACAAATGTGCTGATTCTGATCAGCAGAACAGAACAGTATTCTGATACTGTTCTAAATGAGTTGTGCAAATTTATAGTACAATATTATCTACCTTTTGGAAATTTCACCAGTGACTGCTTTTTTATTCCAGTCTAATATGGAAATTACACGATATTCAATATAAAAGTGTAAGCCTTCACGATTTTCGTTAATGATTTAAAATACTCATTGGGTTAAAAATGGTGTATTTATATTTAAATTTTAAAGTCTGTAAACGTTTCTATAACAATTACAGTTATTGCCATCAGTAGACTCACGCTTTAAAAAATTAACTAATTTGTCAAGCAAATGTATAACCTAGGATTGTTAGGTATATGAATACATTTATTTGAGTTCCTACTATGAAATATTAATTCATTTTAGCAGCGATAAGCAACTAAGCTTTTAAGAAATTGAATGTTATTAAACAGTCTTGAAAATCACAGTCCAAAATACTCTCTGGGGACGAAGGCTAACGACGAAAAATGCCATAATCAAAAAATAAATTTAACATGGATATCGTTGCAACGTTGTAAAAAAACGTTATTTGGAAGTGCATACAGTACCAATAAGTAAAAATTTAAGATATACCAATACAAAATCTAATAAAATAATTAAAAATCAAAAAATTTTGGACTTTCGTTAATAATGTATAACTTATTCAAGATCTAGCTATCTATCGTTACTAAAACGAATTAACATTCCATAGTAGGCTTTCAAACACATGTACCTAATCGTCATAGCACGATTACCTTTGCGTTTTCATAGTTTATAGATGTGTTTGGCAACTTAATTAAATTTTTTAGGTGCGAGCCTTTACTGACGACCTGACCTGTAATTGTTATTGAAACTCTTAAAGATTCTAAAATATAAAAAATACACGATTTTCTAACTCAAAAATATACTACTTTTAATCTTACCCAATACAGTGTGTCCGAGATTCAGCATGCATGTATTGCTATATTCGTTAATATTGAAGATAGAATGTGGGTTAAATGGGGAAAGTTTTAGACAATTTTATCATAATGGTAAAGTCAGATTTGAAGTAATTTTTTTTGTTTTTGAAATAATTGAAGAAAACAAAAATTGCGCATTTTCTACTACCCCCGGTAGCTCTTTTATTTGAAGTCTGACAACATTTTGATTTGTACATTAAAAGATAATTTTAAAAGAAGTACTAAAATTTATCTACAGTCATTTGTTTTTGAAATACATACACTAACTATTGTTTTTCATGTGGACGCCATCTTGGATTTTTACATTATTGAATAGTATTTTTTATCACCTTTTCAGCGATGTATCACATGATACGAGAACTATCAAAAATTTAAACCCTTGCTAATTTATCTGTTTTTACTTACAAAATTTAATACATTTCTAACTTTTGTTCTTGGACGCTATTTGGATGTTTACATTATCAAACGGTGGATTTTAACACCTCTTCTACAATGTATTAGTTGATATGAAAATGTAGAAAATGTGTGGAGTGTAGAGGGGGACATATCGAGCATGTTTTATGATAGTTACTATTATCGGTTTTGTTTTTATTTTAGTTATTAGAAATTACAATAATTAGGAATCTAATTGTATAAATTTTTCATTTATTAATCCATGCCTTCTCAAGGCCTACTATTTCAATTTTATATTTTTTAAATTTTTGACAGTTGGAAGTAAATTCTCGTATCATGTGATACATCGCTGAAAAGGTGATAAAAAATACTATTCGATAATGTAAAAATCCAAGATGGCGTCCATATGAAAAACAATAGTTAGTGTATGTATTTCAAAAACAAATGACTGTAGATAAATTTTGTTACTTTTTTTAAAATTGTTTTTTAAAAGAGTCATAATAATGTACAAATCAAAATGTTGTCAAACTTCAAATAAAGAGCTACAGGGGGTAGTAGAAAATGCACAATTTTTGTTTTCTTCAATTATTTCAAAAACAAAAAAAGTTACTTCAAATCTGACTTTAACCATGATGATAGCCATAAAATTCTCTAAAACTTTCCCCATTTAACCGACATTCTATCTTCAATATTAACGAATATAGCAATACATGCATGCTGAATCTCGGACACACTGTATACAAGTTTTATAAAATCATGTATAAATTAAATTTATATTGTTTAACCTTACTTCGTGTAATTCCATTATTAATGACACCAATATTTCAAATTCCACAATATTTTAAATCAATATTTATTTCTCAACGCGTTTTAATACAGCATGTATCATTATCAAGAGAAAATAAATACGTAAAACAATAACAAGTATTTGTGGTAAAACAGCAAACTTGATACAGATTATAATTCTATATTTAAAATATCTGGTAAAGTGAGTCTATAATATCAACCAGTTCGTTCATTAAATGTATTTTCTGTTTATGTTTATAAATTTCAAATGGTTCCAAAACATCTAAATTGTCTTTTTTATTACAAACATGTAAAGCTTTAATATTGTTTGTCAAGTCATACTATTAAATGTTTATTTCTTTATGTATCTATTGTCAAAGTGATTGCCCAATATGCGCAGAATTACAGAATTTGCAATTTTCAAAATGTCAAATAGTCGTTAGTTGAATCTTTGGCATTAAATAAATATTTAGGAACATTGGTATTAGTTTTAAAGGCTAGTTTGTACTTCTTGCTTTTCTGTAATGTGTGAGCTACTTTTTCGATATGTTCCAAAATATGAAATTGATATGTATTTATTTTCTGTCGATTCTATGTTAACTGGATAATGTTTTTGATACTCCTGATTTTTAACTAAAGTGTCGATTATATTTGAAATCTAACAACTTGTTCACGTAATTTGTTTTATAATTGATATTTGTTTATTGAAATTTGTTTGGTTCAGTGGTCATGACACAGCTCTATGTCCTAATGATCTACATCCAGCTAATTTATATGTATGACGATGACATGAATCGTTTGGAATTGTAATGTCTGTGAGTGTAGATTTTCCGAATATGATCTGTGTATCAACTTTTATGTACATTTTATATCATGATGTAAATTGTTAATATAAACTAAGAATTCAACAATAAAATCTAATAAACTATCAAAACATGCTAAAATATCATCAACATAACGAAACCAAAATAAAATCCTAATCGTTTTAATTGTTTTATCTAAATATTTGTTATCATAACTACTTATCATTATTTTATTTGTATATTTTCTCTTGATAATGATACGCGTTGTATTGAAACTCAATGAGAAATAAATACTTATATAAAACATTGTAGAATTATATAGGTAACATCGTTGCTAAGAGTAAATTAATATTAATTGAGTTAAAAATAGCAATACATGAAGGTGGGATGACTTTAAATTCAGTAATTTGTGAATCATTTCTCTCAATTTGTTCTTAGCGAAGTGACAAAATCCAATGTATCAATGTAACCAATGCAATTTATGCATCAGTAAAAAAAAGTACACGTTACACATCGATCCCAACGTAGCTTCCTTCTTTTACAAAATACTGTTAGTATATAGTATCTTATTCAGACGGGTTGAAGAATATCAGTTTAACGAAAAAATAGTTATGTATATCACTACTCCGAAGGCGATAGTTGTTAACGCCTCTGTCCTTAACTCTGCTCATACTCGTAAAAATAGTTTCTGAACGAGTGATATATGACATTTTAGGTGTTATTAACTCATTAACAATATTTATTTAAATTTGTTTGGTGGTGCCATGATATTTTAAGTTGCGTTGGCAGTACTAAAAATAACGTATAAAACAGTTCCTATGTATGGCAGCTGTCAGTAAACGTTCATACATGAAAGCAGTTGTGACAAACTAAAAATTTGAACGTTTCGTCAGCCTAGGCCAGAAACAAATTTCTGGACGGTTTTGAGAAATGGAAAGGCAGTATACACACGTATACGCACCTGTGGCGAAAAACCGCTAAAATTTTAGAATTAAAAAGAAATCACTATTTCAAATTATTTTCAAAGTTTCAAAATTATAAATTAGGCTTTAACATGAAAATTTTCAAAACATTCTGGATGTAGATGTACTTTTGTCTTTTTACATAAATAATCTTACTTTTGCACTATCGACATTTTTTTCTTGCACTATTATTTTCTTCTACGATAATGTTGCCAATATTATAACATCTGGTAAAGTGCATTTACATGATCGTCCATACCATGAGTTCGATACTACCGCGTTATCACTATTGTCTGTTTGTTTACTAAATGTTAGTAAGCCTGGTACTAACTGCAAACGAAATTCATCCGCAAATCTATAAATTTTATATTTATTGTACAAACATTACCGAAATTCTAGATTTATTCAAACTTATAGAATTGTCAATGAGAAATATAGCCTGATATAGGCCAGGTGTGCAATTATAGTTCCTTTAAAAGAAACCATTGAATAGATTGATCACATTTTTCCGAAAGATTTAACATTTCTGTTTCAAAACTGTTAACTTGATAACTTGATGTTACAGCTGTGGGGGGGCTTACCAATTTTATACTCATTAATTTCTAAAACTAATACTTATCTCTCTCGCTTATGGTTTACCGAAAACGTACACATACTTAATAATATTTTCAAGTCATTTCAACTCATCATCCAAGTCCGAAAATTAGTATAATTAAAGCTCTATCGTATCGAGCTAAATGAATCTGTGAATCTGAATTTTTTGGAAGACTGATTTGATCAATTAAAGGCATGACTGCAAGCTAATGGTTATTGCCTTAATTAATAATGTAATTAGAGCTCTTCTTCCTTTCATAACTAACGGTAAGATAAAATTGAAAACATTGAGTACTATTGTGTAGCCACCATGCAACTTTACGAATAACTCTTCATTCACTAAGCTGAAACATTTTGGCTGGTCATGGGTTAGTATTAGAATATTTAGAACCTTGCCGCACTGAGTTAAAAGATTTTAAGTTGTATGAAAAAGTCAGGTACACGTACTCTGTTAATGTGACAGTGATAGTTCAATCAGAGGAATCAACCAAAATCCAAAAACTAACGCTACTGCACCCATGGAAATTCACAACACAAATATTACCGATATTTAAATTTTCACAAATTGAAAGTTAAAATAAATCGAAAACGAAACATCTGGCAAACATTTTATACAGAACTCTTTTGTAGGTCTCCTTAAAAACATTTACCATTTTAAAAATACCATCAAATTAAAAAAGTGTCTGGTCATATTTATCAACCGACACACATACAAACATCAATTCATATACCACTTTCCCGTATTCAAGAGGTCTCAAAACATGCAAGCCTATCAACATTTCCAAATCGACATTCAGACCTCACCGTAAGACTTATCCATATTGTATGTAGTCGAAAAGTAAAAATATTAATTGGTCATGGTAAAGCGAATTTGGTACGTTCAACCTATTTCTTGATGAAAACATCATTCAGATAATTGTAAACTGCACCAATATCTATATAGATAAAGTTCGTTGAAAGACAAAACGATGCCAGACATACACATGCTGAAGATATCAGGACGCTGTATTTGATTGGAACATTGCGGTCTTCTAGAAAAAATATCTCTCTAAAATGTGGGATTATTCAAAGGGCATGGATCCTGCTATTTGGCAACATCAACGATATAGATGATCCTAAAAAATCGGCAAGTTAGCTCTTGTTAGATGTGTAACTGATATGGTTATCGTGAACTTCCAAAAATATTATATTACAAGTGAATATGTTACCACTGGTGAACAGCTTTTAGCATTTGGAAAAAACCGTACATACCAAGCAAGTCTTCGAAGTATGGCATGTAGGTATTCGCGATGGCGAATGCAAAAACAACATATACATTAAGTCTGGAGCCTTATGTGGGTAAACAACCTATTGGTCCATATCACGTAAGTAATTCAGGTGAGGATGTAGTTATGCGTTTAGTAATTCCGATAAAAGACACAAATGAAAACGTGGCACGGGCGATTGGTTCAGTAGCTATTCACTTTCGAAACGGTTGCAAGATAAGGAATTGACTTTTGTTGGGAGGCATCGGAAGAATAAGCGTGAAATTCCTTAAGAATTTCTACCAAGAAAAGACAAAGGAAAAATAATCAATTTTTGTACAAACTGAACGTCGTTCTATACGTGTCTGTTGAGATTAACCGTCGAGCTTAGCTGCTGATAGAATCTACAGCTTCAGAACGTAAAGTGGTGCAACTGGATCAAGAGGCCGTTGTTATACTTGCGCAAGAGCACGTAATAAGTCAATCAGAAAATAGTGTATGAAATGTTCAAAATGGACATGAGTGGACCACTTAAAAGACGCATGCGTAAAGAGCATGGAAAATATTCAATTTGAAAATATTTAGTTTATTACCTTAATACTAGTAAGAGACCGAATAAAAAAATATATCTTTAACTTTTTCTGTTAATATATTTGAATAGATAATATTTCAAATAAATTATACGTTTTTGATGTATTTGACTGTTTGATTAGCCTATATTTTCTAAGGTAAATAATATTTGTCTCTGTAGAAAACAATAAAGAAGTGAAGAAGTGGAAAATTCTGGATGACATTTGCCCTTTGTACGACAAACTGCGTGAGTATTAGCTGCGCGCCTAACGATGTGTTAAAGCTATTGCAGTTTACTAAGCGATAACTGTGATTGTTATCGTTTAAATTTATGTAAAAGATATACGACTTAATACCGAACAGATAAGTATTTTAGTTATATGTGATAATTCTGAAAGTTTACATTTTCATATTGACATTATAATGTGATTAAATTTTGTTAAATTTGTTTTGTGATTGTGGCATTTTCCATTGCTAGCCTTCGTCCGTTAGAGGGTGTTCTGGCTTTCAAATTTGTTTAACTAACATAGCCGACATTTTCATTGCGTTTTCATTCTTTATCAACTTTTTTGAAACTTACTTACATTTTTTAATTCTACTGCCGATCACCGTAACTACTTGTTATACATTTTGTATAATTTATCTTAAAATAATTCTTACTTACTCGGCTATTAATGGGTAAGAAAATCTAAACATTTAAAATACAATGTATCCAGATTCTAGCAGTTTAAAAAATATTGTACATTTGTTTAAATTTATATCGTGCGTCATGCACCATGTTAGAAATTCAGCAATCTGTGTAGTATAAAAAATTAAAAATGCAAGAAAATTATCTGGCATTATCTTTGAGTGTCACTCAGTACTAAATGTGCTACATTGCGATTATTTTTATTTACGTTTGTTCACATGCAAATATTTTTATCACATTTATTCGTTAGTGAATGAACTAAATATGGATTTTCAAATATTCTGTAATTCTCAAGAAAAGGTTAAACAATGTTTTAGCTCATAAATCATATTATCTATAAACCTAGAAAAACGTAAAGCCAATTGTATGAATTTTATTTTAGTAAAATCTCACAGAAACAATTTCTGCAACTTAATTGCATTCATAATGACAATACCTGACTGCGAGATACGATGTCGTATGAATTTACACTTTCTAATTGTTTTTTAATTATGTAACGATAATGCCTAACACCCTCTTGAATATAAATGTCAGCGTTGTATCATTAATTCCGTAACAATTCTATTAAGAAGGAGGAATTTATACAATTACGTATAAATACTTGAATGTTGATGTGACTCAAGTTATAACTCATATTCGCGAGCTTTACGAAAAATGATTTAAAAAAATAATAAAACAATAGTTCATGTATGCATAAAATCCTTGTTTATATACATTAACGAACGGACATAATTTGTAAGCACGGAGTAGGCAGGCAGCCAACCGTGGAGACCTGAGATACTTGCACCATGTAAGGTTGGTATTACACCGTGCTCTCCCCAGTCGATTACCTTCATGATTTATAGAATGCTATATACTTAATATTGTATTTGCAAAATGCTTAAATTGTTCGACATGATTTTACCTATGAGATTAAACAATTTTAATACCTAATCATTTATTTACTCAATCCATAATCTTGATTTCGTGTACTACCAATATTTTGTCATTATTCAAATGTTTATCATGACGAAAGTAACACTGAGAGAAATGGGATAAAATGTGTACGGAATAATTTAAATTATTAAAAAAAAATACAAACAATGGTTAGCATAATGTTAGTTTAATATTCTGTATATAAAGTAGTAAAGCCCACCTAGTTTTCCATACATAATGTTTACTCGAGAGAAAACACACGGTTACGTGCATATATTTTCATGTTATGCATCTTAATATGTGACATATAAAATATCTATTTTCATAAGGTGTTTTACATATACATATAATGACATATCATTCTTCATTACAGTTAATCAAGGTACTTACAGTATTTTAGAGCTTTTAATCTAATGGGAAATCGATCCAGCCAACTGAAAATTGACCAGAATTGACAATTCAATTTATTAGAAATTATTTTTACACATTTCAAAATCTTATTTTGATTTCTGTGTTATTTTGTTTTAAGTTCTAAGAGTTTATTCTTCCAGTACTAAATATTACCACGAAATTCCAAACGCCTTAAAGTTAAAGCATCTAACAGATCAAAATAACATTTGCTATTAGGCCGATATAATCAGCTCCGATCAAAAGTACATACAGCTAAATTTTCATAAAGTATTCACATAATAATAGATGGAGTGTAGATGACATCGCAATGTTCTAGTACTTTAGTGTCAAACCGATTTGTTAGCCATTTTTTAGTTTCCCAAAAGTATGGTCATTAGAAGCAAATGGTACCCAACAAAAAGAACAATTAACATAGCAACTTGTACATAAAGTTGACAGGTGCCGTCACGAGATTAGTACTATAATCCCGCATTCAATAATGATAAACCTCCAAACAGAAGATCGTATTGTGTGCGGTATTTAAAGGAAACTTGAATATTACAAAAAACTGAAATGAAAAATTGCTTTAAAAACCAAGCACTACGTTCTGATACGATGTATCAAACAAATCTTTCTAATACAAATACACAGGAAAAGTCTTTTTTTAGCACAACTATTTCTGCCTTATTCAAACTCCTCATATTATATCTACAAAAAATATGTTGTATTTTATATACATGTAAAACTTATAAAAATATACGAAAATTAAAACTTTCACATTATTACACATACTTAAAATAATTTGTTCTTTTGGTTTTGTAATGGTGAATTTTTGGATTTAGGTTTACACAAATCTAAACGCTTCGATAACACATAGTTATCGTCCTTAATCGAAATAATATTTTTAGAAATATTTAAATATTTATTCAAAGAAACTCAAAAAGCTAAGTATCTCAGATATAAAAATATATGATTGGTAATCCTTTGATTGTGAGGAATATACAAAATAACGGTTAAATGGAAACACATTATGACATTCTTTATCATTTGTCAAATATGATAAACAAGGCAACACAGACATCCACACATGCAACAACACACACATTCACACACTCACCTACATACTCACACACCCACACATCCGCACAGTCGCACACTCGCACACTCGCGCGGGCGCGCACACACACACACACACACACACACACACACACTCACACACACCCTCACACACTCACACACACACACTCACACAGTCACGCACACACACACACTCACACACTCACACACTCACACACTCACACACTCACACACTCACACTCACACTCACACACTCACACACTCACACACTCACGCACTCACGCACTCAAGCACCCAACAACTCACACTCACACACTCACACACTCACACACACTCACACACTCACACACTCACACACTCACACACTGACACACTCACACACTCACACACTCACACACACTCACACACTCACACACACACACTCACACACTCACGCACTCACGCACTCACGCACACACGCACTCACGCACTCACGCACTCACACACTACACACTCACACACTCACGCACTCACACACTCACACACTCACACACTCACACACTCACACACTCACACACTCACACACATCACACTTCACACTCACACACTCACACACTCACACACTCACACACTCACACACTCACACACTCACACACTCACACTCACACACTCACACACTCACACACTCACGCACTCAAGCACCCAAGAACTCACACTCACACACTCACACTCTCACACACGCACACACACACACTCACACACTCACTCACACACTCACATTGACTCACTCACGCACTCACGCACTCACACACTCACACACTCACAGTCACGCACCACACACTCACACACTCACACACTCACACACTCACACACTCACACACTCACGCACTCACGCACTCACGCACTCAAGCACCCAAGAACTCACACACTCACACACTCACACTCACACACTCACACACTCACACACTCACACACACACACACACACACACTCACACACTCACATCACACACACACACACACACACACACACACACACACACACACACTACAAACACACTCACACACCACACACTCATGCACTCACCACACACCACTCACGCACTCACACACACACACTCAAACACTCACACACTCACACTACACACTACCACACACTCACACACTCACACACTCACACACACACCACACACTCACCACACACACACACACACACTCACACACTCACACTACACACCACACACTCACACACGCACATCACACATCACGCACTCACGCACTCAAACCCAAGAACTCACACACACACACACACACACACACTCACACACGCACACACTCACACACACACACACACACACACACACACACACACACACACCACACACACACTCACACACACACTCACACACTCACACACTCACACACTCACGCACTCACGCACACACGCACTCACGCACTCACGCACTCACACACACACACACACACACACACACACACACACTCACACTCACCACACTCACACACTCACACACCTCACACACTCACACACTCACACACTCACACAGTCACACACTCACATACTCACACACTCACACACACTCACACACTCACACACTCACACACTCACACACTCACACACTCACACAATCACACATTCACACACTCACACACTCACTGACACACTTCCACATTCACACTCACATACTCACACACTTGCACACTCATCCACTCACACTCACACATACATATACACCCACGCGCACATACACACGCACTCGCCCGCCTGCTCGCGATTTTGACGAATAAATGGAGTTAATTGTTAACATGTATTTAGGAAAAAAGGATGTATTTGAATTCGAAGACGTAGACAAATTGAAAGTATCGGATTAGTGGTTAGCAAAAGAAATAGACTCTGTTATTGCTTATTTTAAAGACTACTCCTATTAAGAATAATGAAAGGATTGTATTTTGTGTACAAATATATATTTGAAAAATAAATGTCTTCCTTATTAAGTAAAACAATTCATGGGGTAGATCTGGCGAAACCTTAGAAACTAGCTTAAACGATGTTAGCTGAAAGTATAGTCACACCCATGTCTTATCCATACCAAGAAATCAATTAGTAATGAGTGAGGAACTTGTTCCTTGTCAAGGACAATGACCTTAAAGGAATTGTGCCTACGTAACATTGTGTCCAGAAATTGGCTCTATTTTGGATAAATTTAAAGAGACAAATTAAGCAGAAGCCAACCGCTTGTAAGAGGTGACTAATCGCTGGAGTGTGGAAGAAGCAGTTGGGAAGGGAAGTTTCCAACACCTGGCAGGAGTGTGTTGGGAAATTCCCTTTCGAACTCATATTGATGATGTAGGAATTCCTTCTTTTGGAGTAATGTAAGTGTGTGGTGGACCTTTTTATTTATGTTGTACCTTCTTTTGACCATAGTTATGTAGTAGTGTAGTTTATATTGTTAGTTAGAAATTCTGATTATGATACTACTTGAGGGTAATAATATTTTACCCATCTTTGACTTCTTGATTAGTGACTTAAGTATTTACCGATTTGCCACTTCTCCATTAACGGATTTGACGTTACTTGTTCTGATTTTGGTTGAATGTGTTTACTTTATATTTTTATTTTGGTATGAATGAGGTTGGAACTAGGAGGCGGCCGCTGCGTTAGAAGGAGTCAGGTGGGGCACGACTTGCAGACCTCCCAGGGTCGATAGGTATTGTCGCTTGCGTTTGAGTGAATATAACGTAGGTGGTGGTTGGAGTAGGTGATACCTCACTGATCACGGAGCGGATGCTTGAAAATTATAAACAGTAAACCGCTTTTGTGCTCCATTGGATTTTATGAGCGACTGCCTCCTTGGTGCTGGATCGCTTAACGGATAAGCCATGTCAGGCTGGTTTACTGCCCCCCTGTTTTAGGTTCGAGGCTCTATAGCTCTCGGCTGTGTCCTAATGGCGGTGTTATGGTACAGTAATGCTTTGTGTAATTATCATTGTCATAGTGATGGTGGGTGGAGCTAGTCCACTCTCCACGACACAATGTTAGTCATGGCTCCTGTGCGTGTACTTGTGGGAGTGTTTTTTTTGGGTATTGCATGATTGTAACGGAAGTTATGCAATATTGATTGTAACGTTTCAAATAAATTCAGTGCTTATGTTTTTACTCAAAAATGTAATATATAATGAATTAGTAAACATTATTCGTATATAAGCATCAATCCCACAACAGAAATTGATGTATTTGAGAATGAAGTTACGCCACTGAAAAGGGTTGAAAATAAAATGCAAACGTATTAAAACATTTTGTGTAGATATAACATGAATCATATATTTAAGCTCAGAATAAGTTTACGAATTAACGTCTAAAACTGTTAAATAATTTTAAACGAAGTATAAATTAGTATTTACGTCATTAATACATTTTGAATCCATTAGAAATTGTAAAAGATAACGTACCGCCAGTGCTCAAGCCCTGGTATAAGTTAGTCACACAATAAAGGCACCACGTGTCAATAAAATTAATATGAAAATGGATAAAAACTGTTATGAAATGAAAGAACTTAAACAGTGTTTGAAAGGCTGTGTTTTATTAAAATCTACATATTACATAGACTACTTTTTGGAACGGATTTAAAAATTGAAAAAAAAATTATTCAAAATTGATATCATAGTCGATTTTAATCGGTTAAAAAATCCAGTTCAACTGTATTTCACATCTGAGTGTTATAAAGATATTAAATCAGAAAGGCACATTGTTTGTAACAAATTATTTAGAAATTTGTTAATTTATGCTAAAAATGAAAACGAGGGATGTAAAATTTGACCAAAACTCTAAATTTAGAACTATTTGGGTTATGTGACACGGTTAATATAACATTATTGGAGATTGAATATATTACTACGTTTATGGGGGCGAGATGTATGAAAGAAGTTTGGGGATGAAAGTGAGATAGCCTTCATTTAACATTAACGCGAGACTGTTGATAATCGAATCGCGTGGCCATTTTGAACAGTGATATATACAATTTTAAAATTATTATCGTATATCGTATATAAAATTTAAAAGAGCCTAAAGGTTATATAAAGAGATCTGACCAAAATGATAAATATTGAGTAATATTTTCAATTTAAAATGCGAGTATTTGTGTGCTAAACTTAAATGCATGACGAATGTTCAATTACTACAGTGTTATTACAGATTGTGGAAATAATTATGAAAAGGATTTCTTAATTAGTAGAACTCAGTGTATTAACTTCATTGTTTAGAAGTGTCAAATCGATACGTATCTTAAGAAAATAAAATCTTATTGTATCTTAAATCGCTATGAAGTTGGCCAAACTGGAAGACCGCACCCTGTTCATGACTCTCCTGGTATACTTAGAAGAAAACGCTTGAACGAGTCAACTTTGATTTCTAAAGGACCGTCTTGTCCACTAAAACTCCATTATACAGGGTGATTTATAAAGAAGATGCAATGTCACACTTTTTATTTTTAAATGGAAACCTACTAGTTAGGTCTTTTTTGCTCCTTCCTGAAGTTCGTAGTAAATTGGGAATAACATGTCCTATACCTATCTTCAATCAGTTTAACTTTATTTGCGTTTTCATAGCTCAAATGTCATCGTATTATAGATAGGTTGAGACTTTAGGAAACTGTACACTTTCTCGTTTCTATGGATACCTTCGAACTAGTAATAATCATTTGCAGGTATATCAGTGTAAGTTCACAGTTTTTATTTAATTTAAATCAAACTGCTATGATTATTATGAAATTTTCCATCCGAGAAAGGGTAGAAATACAACTTTACTTTGAAAATGGAAGTTCCACCAGGGATACCGCCCGCTTATTTAATCAGTTACATCCAGGCAGAACTGTTAACGATAAGTATGTGGGAAGATTAATAAAAAAATTTGAAGACACTGGATCTGGGATTAATATTCAGCTCCATGCAAATCGAACGATGAAAAACAATGCCATAGAAATAGCGGTTTTGGGGCACGTAACACTAGTCAACTGGCCATATCTTCAGGAGCTTCTCGCACATCATTACAAAATATATTGAAAGATCCTAAATTTCATCCTTACAAGATAAGACATGAACTTAAGGAAGACGATTGCGATAGAAGGTTGGAGTTTTACGAAGAAATGAGCCATCGTTTAATCAACAATCGAAATCTGCTCTTCAATATTTGTTTTTCGGACGAATGCACGTTTTATTTACACCGTGCTGTAAATAGACATAATTATCGTTATTGGAATGACTCCAACCCTAGTTTATTTCAATATCCTCAAAAGTTAAATATTTGGACAGGCACAAGAAGTAATAATATTGTAGGACCTCTTTTTATTCCTGGAAACCTGACGGGTGAGTTGTACTTGGACATAAAATAGCAATAAACGGCAATATCCATAAGGAAAACATTCTCCACTTCCAATATGATGGAGCTCCACTCCAGTGCGTAACTCCTGTAAGAAAGTTCTTGAACAGTTGCTTTCTTCGTCAGTGGATTGGTAGACGAGGTCCAATTAAGTGGCCACGGAGGTCCCCGGACTTAAGTCGTTTGAAATTTTTTCTTTGGGGACATTTAAAAAGTAAAATTTACAAAATGAAACCAAAGTCAATTGAAGATCTTCGAGACCAAATTACAGACGAATGTAGAAGAATAACTCCAGATATATTGGTAAATGTTCGCAACAGGTTCGAGCAGAACCTTTATTACTGTATAGAGAAAAACGGTTACCATTTTCAACACTCATTACGATACTGAAGCTTATTTCTTTTTTTAATAAATTAAATTTTGCTTACTATTTGCGTTATTTCATTTTAAGGCAGTCATTAAAAGTTGGTCTTTCTTTATGAATCATCCTGTACAAAGAAATACTGACAGTAGTGATTATTGCAAAAGAATTACTATTTCGAAGCTATCCATAGAAACGATAGCGTACAAAATTTCCTAAAATCTCAACCTATAGGTGATATAATGCTATTTGAGCTATAAAAACATAAATAAAATTAAAACGGTTGAAGATAGGTATAGGACATGTTATACCCAATTTACTACAAATTTCAAGAAGGGCAGAAAATGTCATAAAACTAGTAGGTTTATATTTAAAAACTAAAAGTGAGACTTTGTATCTTCGTTATGAATCACCCTGTGTAATGTAGTTTTAGTGGACAATATGTCCCTTTAGAAACCAAACTTGACGTGTTCGTACGGTTTTTTCTAAATCTAAGAGAAGTCATAAAGAGGGGTGCTACCTTCTCTTTGGGCCACCCTGTATAATAGAAAACCCGTTACGATAGATACAAAGATTCATAAGCGACAGGAAGACGTTAATAGTAATTATTAATCACCTAATTTCTCACATATGATTGAAATCACCTTAAAGGCTTTCTGTATTAATCACTATTATATATGCGTTTGTACACATTAACGGTTTCCTTTTTTTTTAATTATGATTGTAATGTGCAATTAATTCTGTTTGCACGTAAAAATAAATGTAACATTTAGTGTGTTTAAGTGGACGTTTTCCATGCCGCGTCAAACATGATTTACCCTATTGTTAACCCTTTTTGGTGCAGGTTCCTCAATTTCGAACACCTATAATGTAGAGCGTTCTTTTTAGCTCGCCGTCGGTGGTCAGAAAAACTGAATATTCACTTACCTTCTAACTTTTTAGTGACTATACTAAGAAGATTGATCACAAGCCAATCTGTTACTTACATAGGGTAAACCGGTAGAAAATTTAAAATTAGATTCTTTGAATTTCTGAACTGTATAACAAACAATAATAATAACTCAAAATCATGCTTCGTACACCATATCCTCACCACAGGTCACACATACAATCTTGACGTTTCCATTTAGGGAATAAGGTTTTTCAGAACCTTTTAGAATAAAGAAATAAGCATTCATTTAAGAAGTTCTTTACCTAAGCAAATTTTGTTTATTTCTTCTTTAATATTTTGACTTACATTGCAGATTCCTAACCTTACAGATTATCTAACTGCATTTTTCTCATTATTTTAATGTCAGCAGACGTTAATTGGTTTGAACATCTCCAACTTGATTCTTAGTATTTATGTTTTTAGTTCCTAAGTTTGTTTGAATTTGTTATATTTCGTTTTCAATTTAATTTAAAAAAAACTATTTTTCAGTAAGTGTTGAACCACATTTTCCTTTCGTGTTGATCTTTTACAGCTTGTAATTCCATGAATTGGTGGTTTTCACATTAATTTTGTTAATAACTATAACAAAACTTTCAGATACAACTTTTAGGAGATAAATTCATTCAATTTACCTTGAATTTTACAATTCCAGGGCCTGACTGTGTCTAGTAAATAAGTTGAAAAGTATGTAGCGCCCATCGAACTTTGCAATTATAGTTTTATGGGGAAAGTGGGAAAGTTGTATAACTTTCTCACCATTATACTGCATCCATTTACAGCATGGTGCACATCCCTATGATCAAGTTGACAGATGAAAATGGTTTCAATAAATTGTACGATTCAAGCAAAATATTTCTAACGTTTCATCATGCTTACTGGAAAAATAATGCAAGGCTGTGCAGTTAGTTATTTTGAAAAATAGCAAAATGTAGCATAACCAACATCATGCACCATTACAGATTTGTCCAGTATGAGTGAGTGACATAGAATGGATTCGTTAGACTTGTGGAAGGTAGAGAAAGTGATACTCCATTACAAGATATAACATATTTGATGTCGCAGTATTAAAAACATTTACTGAAGAATATGCCAAAACAGCTTGTTACACAGCACACAAAACGCAAAGCAGCAGTATGTAAGAATGTATAAATCAACTCCTAAAACACGTATGTGATCTACTTACCCATGGAAAGAACATAAAGAGAAAAACATACTTAAATGAAGTATGTACGGAATATATATGCAGAATGCAGCGTGAAATATTTATAGTGCTTATAAATAAATAATATTAATCATACACCATTCATCCTCAATTCAATATAACGTGATAATTGATAATTTCATTCAGTGTAATTTTATACTCTAATATGCGGAACTACTAACATCAACAAAATCATAACATTGTCTTTACATAACCTCATCTAAATAAGGTAAACTTTAAATTAGTGTAAATAATACACAAGTATTGTACGTATTAATGTGTTTAAATGTGCAGAATCCAGTAACTGTGTGGTATTTTATGTAACAGTTAATGCAATATATAATAACTTATAAACACTATTGCTTCAAGAGATATATATCACGATCGTTATTTCTTTATACCCTCTTTATTCATCTATAGAATTTTCTAATTTAAAAGCCATGTCAAGTACTAGTAATAAGAAATAACGCCAGTAAAACTTCAACTTTAGCTCATGTAGGCACTTTCAATAATTCATGAACCGAGCACAAAGAACTGCTAATTATTTATTTTCTAAGCTAAAAAGGCTGCCTGTTTTACCCTACGCTTGCTACCCTTTCTTCTGTTTGGCAATAATTGACTACGATTATAAAGGCACGCAAGAATGATGTAAGAGTGTAAATAATTATATTAAAATTTTATAAATATTAACTTTTTTCTAAACAAAGCTGACATCTTTTCAACTGAGAAAAATTATGAGCAAGAGGAAATTTTATTCTTACTGTTCATTTAATTGTTAGTAAATTCCTTTATGTGAAATTTGTGTAACATCCTTTATTGTATGGTTACTACACCAAATGATTTAGATTACGACGAAAAGAAAATTCTTAAAGAAC
This sequence comes from Vesta saturnalis, assembly GCA_036346205.1. NCBI lineage: Eukaryota > Metazoa > Arthropoda > Insecta > Coleoptera > Lampyridae > Vesta > Vesta saturnalis. The sequence goes on from JARFJB010000834.1 coordinate 1,383,630, forward strand.
CCTAACGTTGATGGTTTTAAAATAGGTCGACGTCCGTAAACGAGTAGAGGGGTCTTCTTCCCCATTTCTCTGATTTTATGTATTTTTAATTATTAAGTTATCGATTTTGTATTATTTTCCTTCCCCTAATCCTTATAATTGCTTTTAAGTTCCTTTATAAATTTCATGTGCTTAGTTAGTTGCGTAGTGAAGCCAAAATTATATCCTTCAAAAAATTTATTTTACTACACTCTTACAGTTAGTTATTAACTGTATTTTAAGCATCCCCCGATTTTGCGACATATACTATTAACTCATTAAATTTAAGGTGATATGTTTCTTTGGAATAATTGTAACACGGCCATTCATGAATTTTTTTCTTCTGGGTATACAGGGTGAGTCACAACGGACGCCACGGAGTTTTATGAGAAAACTGTATATATTTTTTGATTCTTGTTGCAGGGACATTGTGTAGATCCGTTAAGGCTACATTTTTAAATAATTGGAAATATACAGGTTGCTTCAAAAAGAGTGGCATATCAAAGTTATGTTTTTTTTAATGGATGCCATATATTTTATCACATTTTTGAATTAAGTATGAAAAATAAGATCGACTTTCGTTAGGGTTCACTATACCTAAATATAGAGCGTTTTGATTTATTCTGGTTTTTCTAAAATTGCAAAGTTTTAGAAAAAAATTAATTGTTACCAAACAAAACTAATTTTGTAAAAACTGCTACGGATCTCGAAAATAGACTGTTTTGTTGATTTATTTGGCAATTTAATTGCGAAAAATACTATACCGGTTGTTCAGATTTTTCGGTTGTACTATTAATACATTGAAACTATAATATCTTCTTTATCTCAAATGGAACACCTTGTATATTTTAGATATGTCATGTGACCAATTAAATTATCTTCCAAAAAGTACTAAAGTATCCCATACCTAAACCTTCACGTTATTGAGGTAATTTTGAAATTTAAAGTTTTTTTGTTGGACTTACAGGTCATAAATGTTTTTACAAATAATGTTTGTCAATCGTTTTTGAATCGAGTAATTAGCAAAGATATTTCTTCTTTGTTGTATACATAGTTCAAGTGTGCAGTAACTTTTAATTAACATATTACTTATGAAAATATGTATATTGCAATGACAAAAAACGATGATACCAAGCAGAATTCAGTTTTGACAAAATTAGTTTCATTTGGTAACAATTAATTTTTTTTCCAAAAGCCTGCAAGTTAAGAAAAATTAAAATAAATCAAAACGCTCTGTATTTAGGTATAGGGAACCCTAATCAAAGTCTACCTTATTTTTCATACCTAATTCAAAAATGTGATTAAAAAAACATAATTTTGATATGCCAATCTTTTTTGAAGCACCCTGTATATTGTACAGTGTAACCTACACAATGTCCCTGCAACAAAAATCAAAAAATATATTCAGTTTTCTCATAAAACTGGTGTCCGTCGTGACTCGCCCTGTATATGGGGATCTCAGTTAACTGAAGAGATACAATATCGGTTAAATTAGGCCAAAGTTGCGCATTTTGGTGTTAAATAATATGTCGTTGGGAAATATCGAATGTTTTCAGAAGTTGCTGAGATTTTTCAAAAAAATCGAAATTTTCATTTTTGATTTTCCTTTTTATACCGAAAACTGCAAAAGGTGGACGTTTTAAAGATTATTAAGGCACTTTTTACGAGAAATCCAAATATGTTCACGAAAATTTCAAGGTACTCTACATCTAGAAGTCTGTTATTTGTTATATAGAAGCAACGACCTGCTCAAACTATTTTCTAACAAACACAATTTCAGACAAAAACATTTCGATTAAATTTAAAGTATTTAAAATTAAATAGTTAATCCTAATATACATATATACAGGTTCCGGCAAAAAGAGCGCCTTCTTCTATATCTTCCGTTCGATATAAGCTAGATTAATAAAATTTAGGATAGGGTTATAGCTTAGTTGTGTGCATATTTTAAAATTATTCACGTGTGTACAGGTTGTTTATTTAAAGATGACCAAACTATAATAAAAAAAATTTAAATGGAACACCTTGTATATCATTACTTTTTTGAATTCTACACATTGTTCCTAACAAATTCGCAATATATTTCCCTATCCCTAAATATAGCCGTTTTTGAGTTATGTCGATTTTTATAAAAAAAATTTAAATTACAGAGATAGCTTTGAAAATGTACCTCCTTAACCGTTGAAAAACAAAAGTTATCTAATTTATATCAGAACAAGTACACAGATAGAGCTTTCTTATAATTGCATCCAGGGTGTTTACAATTGACTTGCCAATCAGACATTCCAATTAGTAAAAGTTTATTTTTTCAAATAGAACACCCTGTATATTATTCCGTTTTTGGTTTCTACATATTAACCCTTATCAATTCGACATACAATTCCCTATCCCTAAATATAGTCGTTTCCGAATTATTTACAATTTTTCAACATGTATAAGATTATTGGAATATTTTTTTAAATCCATGGCCTCGTATAAATAGAAAAAAAACAGTGGAAAACAATTGTATTGCAAATTAAAAAAGGCAACAGAAACTAATACACTATAATTATTAAAATTATTTCTAAAAATACAAAACTAATAAAATAAAAAAAAAATAATTTAACGCTAATCATTAGCGATAATGATTTATAATAATTGTTCAAAATGTTGTCGGTTTTCTCGGATGCAAACCTGAAGTCGATCTTTAAAAGATTGTTCAACTCTACTCAACAACTCAGGAAAAATGCTATACGATTACGCATATCTTCGGCAGTGGTTGGTGGTTTCCTATAGACAATCCATTCTTATGAAATGTTGATTCGTCTGTCCATAAAATATTAGAAAAAAAATTTGGGTTTTGAGTAATTTTTTTCTCTGACCTAGTTACAAAATGTTACTCGATGATCGAAGTCTGCATCGCTCAATTCTTGGTGTAACTGAATATGATAGGGATGTAAGCGATTCTCCTTTGAAAGACGGCCTACTGATCTCTCACTTACACCAACTATTTCACTTATGTCCTTTTGGCTTCTGTGATGATCCTCTTCGATGGCGAGAAGAACCCTCAATTCAATATCTTCATTTGTAGAAGGTTTTCATGTTTTCATGTTTGGAGTAATTGGCACATGAAGTTGCAATAAATCTACTCATAACTTTCTGAAATGATCTTGCGTTTGGATGTCTTCTATCTGCATATCTTTCAGCATAACAGTTTTATTTATTTACGTCAAACATTCAATTTTTATAACAAGCACACTTGATTTTAGAATTTTACTTGAAATTGAAGTAAATATTTGTCAAATTCTTGTTAACATGCAGTGCCTCCATTACAAAAATTGTAATTAGTCTTCTATCATAATATATTAGTTTCTGTTACGTTTTTTAATGTATAATAGAATTGTTTTATGATGTTCTTTTTTATCTATACGAGGCCATAGATTTAAAAATGTCTCAATAACCTTATACATTTTGAAAAATTGAAAATAATTCGGAAACGGCTATATTTAGGGATAGGGAGTTGTATGGCGAACTGATAAGGGTTAATATCTAGAAACCAAAAATGTAATAATATACAGGGTGTTTTATTTGAAAAAGTAAACCTTTACTAGTTCGAACAATGGTTGATTGACAGGTCAATTATAAGCACCCTGTATGCAATTATGTCATTTTCTTCACATTAATAAGAAGCTCTATCTGTGTACTTATTCTCATATAAATTAGATAACTTTTATTTTTCAACAGTTAAGGAGGTACATTTTCAAAGCAAATTCTGTAATTTCAATTTTTTTTAGAAAAATCGAAATAATTCAAAAACGGCTATATTTAGGGGTAGGGAAATATTTTGCGAATTCGTTAGGAACAATGTGTAGAATCCAAAAAAGTAATAATATACAGGGTGTTCCATTTAAATTTTTTTATAATAAATTGGTCCTCTTTAAATAAACAACTTGTATTCGCGTGAATAATTTTAAAATATGCACACAACAAAACTATAACTGCATTCCAAATTTTATTAATCTAGCTTATATAAAACGGAAGATATAGAAGAAGCCGCTCTTGTTGCCGGACACTGTATATGTATATACAGGGTCCGCCAATAGTGCGTGGACGAAGCTTTATGAGTGTATACAATATCGTTTTCAAAATTATTTATTGCAGGATTGTGTGGGATCTTTCGGGTTACAATTAGAAAATATTTTCGCAAAAATTACTACTCGTATACAGGGTATTATAACACAAAGTTATATTTTTTAATTGGAACATGCTGTATATTATTATAAATTTGGATTCCCTGGTTAATTTTAAGGGCACTATATGAGGTATCTTAAACGCGCAATTTAGCGCTGCATTCCATTTTTTGAGAATTTAGAGGTTGAAAAGAAAAATTGTAACAACCGAATGGAGAAATGTGTAACACAAAAATTTTAATGGTTGATTAGTCATAGACTGTGCTACATAAAATCGTAAAAATAGTACTATTATCTTATTTAATTTTCGAGATATCGTAATGCAAAGTATAAGATTTTCAATCATAGATAACTTGATTTTTTTAAATGGAAAGGTATACATTGTTTTACATTGTTAGATAGGACATTTAATTACATTTTTTTATGATATAACATTGTTGGCATTTATGTTTTGCCGTTTTTTGATAATCCAGCTTTTTTACTGAATTTGCAAAGTTTAAGAGTTTTAATCATAGATAACTTGATTTATTTAAATGGAAAGGTATACATTGTGTTACACTGATAGATAGAAAATTTAATTACAATTTTTTTGATATAACATTGTTGGTATTTATTTTTTGCCGTTTTTTGATAATCCAGCTTTTTCACTGAATTTATCGATTTTGGAAGAAAATAATATTAAATTAAATGCTCAAATTGTGGACCACGCTGATTTAGACAATACTGAATTCTTTTAATAAAAGAAGCTTCAACCCGATCTAACATATTAGGAGTAATTGTAGCAAAAACATTTCTAATTCGCAATTTCATATTCTCAGCAGTTGTTGGTTCTTCCTCATATACTTTATTCTTCACAAAGCCCCAAAGAAAAAAATCCAATGGAGTTATATCGGGAGATCTAGCTGGCCAAGGTATCGGTCCTTGTCTTCCTATCCAATTTTCGTGAAACGTCGAATTTAACCACTGCGTTACAATTCTGGCATGATGAGGAGGTGCCCCGTCTTGTTGGAAAAACATACCACTTCTTTGAGCCAAAGGTACATTCTCCAATAAATGATATAATTCGCTTTCTAAAAAATTATGATATTCTACCCCAGCGAGTGTGCCATTGAAAAAAAAAGGACCAACAATAGTTCCGCCGAATATACCTGCCCAAACATTCACTGACCATCTATTTTGAGAGACTAACTGAAATTGGTGTGGATTTTCATTTGAATAAAAATGAAAATTATGTCTGTTCACAAATCCATTTCGATGAAATGTACATTCGTCGGTATATAATATCCCCGATATAAAATTTTCGTTCGCATTTAACTGTTGTTGAACCCACTGGCAAAAATTAATTCGATTTTGAAAATCTTGTTCTTTCAGCTCTTGATGTAATTGTACATGATAGGGGTGAAATTTATTTTCTTCAACATTCGTCTCACGGAAGTTTGACTGATTTCTAAATTGTCACTTAATTTCGGAATACTAACGTGGGGGTTTTCAACTGTAGCTACAAGTACACGAAATTCATTTTCTTCATTTGTAACAACTTTAGCTTTTTCGTTTTTAGGATATCCAACACTTCCAGTACTTTCAAATGTTTCTAAAAGATTGCGAAACGATTCTTCTCTTGGTTGTCGTCGATCAGGATAACGCTGCCCGTAGATTCGACGGGCCAATAAACAATTTTTGTTTGATTCTCCAAGCACAAATATCATGTCAACTAATTCATTTTGCAAAAAATTATTCATTATAATTCTTAAATAAACATATTATGTATATGGTGTTCGTCAAGTTAAGCGTCAAACATTCACACTGCAATAAAGTAATTAACTCAGTTACGTTTGAACATACATGCGAAATGACAAAACAGATACTATTGCTGAATTTTGTTCCTAATATTCTTTTGTTTTCATAGCTTGATGTGATTTAAACAATTATACATACATATGTAAACGTACGAAAATCGACAAATTCAGTAACAAGGCTGGATTATCAAAAAACGGCAAAACATAAATACCAACAATGTTATATCAAAAAAATTGTAATTAAATTTCCTATCTATCAATGTAACACAATGTATACCTTTCCATTTAAATAAATCAAGTTATCTATGATTAAAACTCTTAAACTTTGCAAATTCAGTAAAAAAGCTGGATTATCAAAAAACGGCAAAACATAAATACCAACAATGTTATATCAAAAAAAATGTAATTAAATTTCCTATCTAACAATGTAAAACAATGTTTCCATTAAAAAAAATCAATTTATCTATGATTGAAAATCTTAAACTTTTCATTACGATATCTCGAAAATTAAAAAAGATAATATTACTATTTTTACGATTTTATGTAGCACAGTCTATGACTAATCAACCAATAAAATTTTAGTGTTACACATTTCTCAATACGGTTGTTACAATTTTTCTATTCAACCTCTAAATTTTCAAAAAACTGAATGCAGCGCCTAAATTGCGCGTTTAAGATACCTCATATAATGAATAAAGTGCCCTTAAAATTAACCAGGGAATCCAAATTTATAATAATATACGGTATGTTCCATTTAAAAAAATATAACTTTGTGTTGTAATACCCTGTATACGAGTAGTAATTTTTGCGAAAATATTTTCTAATTGTAACCCGAAAGATCCCACACCCGTCCTGCAATAAATAATTTTGAAAACGATATTGTATAAACTCATAAAGCTTCGTCCACGCACTATTGGCGGTAAAATATATATATATATATATATATATATATATATATATATACCATTTACAAAATCCCACGTAATAATTACCAAAAAATATATATTGGCATTGCCATACAACATACAAAAGAATCGTTTAGTTCAACATAAATCCGATGTAAGACTGAAACCAAAAAGTACCGCTTTGGTTAGACGTGAAATTGATTATAAACACAATTTTGATTACGAGAAAACCGAATTTCTATGTATTGAACAAAATTATGAATAACGTTTATTATTAGGATTGTTATATATCAAAATTAATCAAAAAGTACCTGGACAATCGTTGATCAACATACGATAAATAAAAATTTAAGTAGGTATATGGAATTTGTCAAATTTGATTTTACTGCTAATTGCCTACCACTGATGATGACACGAACCGGTGTCGAAATATATGATTTCTACATTTCTTGCGTATCCATTATCTCGTGTATTTTTAAGAGGATTCATATAAGAACTTTCGTTCATTCGACGATATTTCGATAAACCCTCATTTGCAATCTTCAGGTCACTAATAATCTTGTACAAACCTATATGATTGGTTAATAATAATACGCAAAGTAGAACAAGATTATTATCTGGTTTTGCTTCGCGTATTAATATTAACCAATTTGTTACATATTTTATAATAAATAAGTGAAAATGCAGACATATTATCTATACATTTTTGTAGGCATGAAAATTACACTAGCGTGTACCGTAACATTACCATGGAGTTTTTGGAATAAAATTTGAATTTTTATCTTCAATTTTTTATTTAAAAATAGTGTTAACAATCATGGATACCGAAGGTAATTAAAAAATTTTTATTTTACGGTGGGCAAATGTAGCGCGCATTGATTAATGAACATTTTACTGTCACGTCTAGTTAAAATTTACCGTAGATTCTTTTTGGTTTCTCGAACTTTAGGATATTTAACATGTTATATATAGGAATTGCAGGAAAAATTCTGTGTTTGGTCTTATCAGATTATTGAAAATTTAGATATATTCGAGTATAAATTTTGGAAGCACTAATTTAGTCAGTACAAATTTTAATCGGATTTAGTACCCAGTTTTGTAAAACTGGGATAGATTTTTCGGTTGATTGTCTGTAAATAGATTGAAGTGTTTAAATTATGGTTAGGTTTCACGCGTTGATGATTGTAAAAATAGTAAAAGGAATTTTATATGACAGTTTAATATTTTTTTTTAGTATAACGCATATTGCTATTTTTAAGTAATCGTTAATTTTAATTGAAATTACGTTATTGAAAATTGTTTCTTTTAATTAAAATTACTGTACGAAAGCGTAGCTTGTAGATTTAAGATATTGGTGACGATATGACGGGAAGTCAGAGTGTGGTTTTTGTAATACGTTGGTTTAGAGTTGACTGTCCAAAATTTAGAGGCGACGAAAACAGTTCTTGTTACATAATATTTTTGCGAAGTACCTTTAATGCTAGCGATGTAATTTTTTCAACTCGGTTCACAAAATTCATCTCGTTTTTACCGTGCTATATTGTGAAGGAATGTTTTTTTATGATTGGTGAAAATTAAATTAAATTAAATTCGTAAGGGAGTCGTAGTCAAGTTGTAGAAGAAACCGGTTGTCGCGCTGGGCGAGCGTTGCGGTTTGAGTGCGGACTGAGCTTACCTACGTTCTACCGGGTTTAATTGAAGTTACCGTAGGGAGGGATTTCCTGTTCAACCTTTTGGGGATTTTGAAGAGTATTCAGCCACCTCGGAGACATTATTGTGTTGTGTAGCTATAGTCAGAAGTAACATTTACACGGGTCCATCGAAGAGGAACTAGTATTTAAAGTTAGTGCTATTTCTTTATTCTTGGGACAAAATCGAGTTTTTTGCGGATTTTTATATCGTAAGTTCAGTATAATAACTAGGTATCTTCGCACGCACAACTGTTTCAACGAATGAAAGAAATTGCTGTAAATTTTGGGTTTAATAAAATTTGTGTATATAAAGGATAAAGAACGCTTTGTAAATAAATTAATGTGTAGATGTATTAAACCAGTTCTGTCACAGTTATTTAATCATCTGGTTTTGACTTAAATATTTACGTCACTAAATTGCTTTAATATACTTCAAAAATAAACGGATCGTTGAAATTTGACGAAGACGAAGATTTGACGAATATATTGTGAAGTTGCTATATAGGAAGAGCCGTCTGGCAGGAGGAGTTGGATTCCACCCATCCACTACCTAGAGGGTCAATTATACGAGAAATACCCATACCGACGTACAAAGGAAAGAGGAGAACTCAGAGCGGTCAATTGTTATACGTAAGGTAAGTACTTTCATGCATGTTTTGCTTTGTTGGTGATTTTAATAAAGCGTTTTTTTTTTATTGTATTTGTCAGGCGGATGAATACGCTTTCTTATGTTTAGTTTTGCATAAAAACCCTTTTCGGCGAATGAGATTAAAGTGTATTCACCCGCTATTCATACCACTACATTCTGTGCGCTATTCGTATTTTATGCTGGGTACTGTATTAATATAATTTCATATTACATGATTAGTTAAATTTATGTTTAAGACGTTATTATTATTCCTTTGTGCTTATTATAATTAAGGTACTAAATGCTATGATTTTGAGAGTTTGCACCTTACAAGCGTCAACATCTACATCAATTCTCTGATTGTATAATTCTTTTTCATAATATGCGAATAGTGTTAAGGAATTTTAGGAGTATTGTTTCGTACTGAGTCCAAAAGTACATGTGACTACATTCCATTGTTATCGCGTATTATTATTTACATAGTACCAAACTTAAAAGTTTAGTATTTTGTTTACGTTCGAGTTACCGAGTGATTTATTTGTTTTATGGAAATTGTTGATTTACACAACTTTACAGTGGCAATGTTCAATTATTTTTTATATTCTTAATAAAAGTTTTAACACTTACTTTAAGTTTTTGATGATATAATTTCATTTTAAGAGATAAGTGTTGGAGATTTAATATAACGTAAATATAGAATAAATAAGATAGTTGACCGATCAGCTAGTTTATTAGCACGTCATTTTATTGCGATTACGTGCAGTTATTTTGAAGTTTTATAGGAAACATCGGACCGAGGATTTAATTCACCGATTTACTTGGTTTGGGACAAAAAGTAAGCAAGTTTTTTTGTTTGTTTGGAACTTAGTTATAGTACATATAATGTGCCATTAGCACATTTAAATCAGTTACATTTACAACAAGACGGTTCTCCTGTCCACAACGCTGAAATTGTTAGAAATTATCTAGATAACAACTTTCCAGGCCGCAGGATAACTAGAAATGGACTTGAAAGATCGCCACTTAGATCACCAGATTTGTCAGTTCTAGATTTCTTTCTGTGGGTATACCTCAAGGAAAAAATTTATAGAACCCAATATCAAACTCTAGCGGGTGTATACAAAGCCGTTAAAAGGGCTTTTATGGAACTACAGTTCCATATTTTAAATGCAATAACACGGATCAGAACAATGTGTGTTTAAGCCATAATTGTGATCAATTTGAATATTTTTTATAAGCTAGTTATAAAACATAAATGTTTTATTCCCTACGTTATCCTATAAAATTCAAAAAGGATTTTTTGTTATTTCCACCCCGCCAACTAATAAAAGATTAAAAAAGTTACGTGCGCCACTTGACTACATAAAAATATTTATCGGTACTATTTCTCACTTTATTTTTATATTACGTGCTAACAGATACGAGAGGGGTCCCAAAATGTTAAATTTTCAAGTCGTCCTATATATCAGAAACGAAGCGTGCAATATACAATTTCCGGTTAAGCCAATGCTCGTGCGCGAGCATGGACCTAACCTAAATAAATTAATAAAAACGTGGAGTTTTTATCGGGTACGTTCGGGTATGTTCGGTTACATTCGGAAGATGGACCAGTAGAAATGTGGGGGTCGTCGAAACGGCTTTTGTTAAAAGCATCGCATCGCAAAATTTTACCTATATGAAAAATAACCGAAAAAACTTCGATTTTAGAACTTGCAGTTTTCAACTTCAGAGGTCCAGCCCAGCGCTATCTTGCCTGCTTGCTAAATACAACGATAACGTCTGTATAATTATATCCGTCATTATATATTTACTTAGATTTCGCATATTGCAAAAAAGATCCGAGTGCCTGCCATAACTCAGAATGTACCTGTTTCGAGTAAATTTCTCACTACAGGTTTACGCATAGTATACGCTTCTTGTTTCTGTAACTACGCTCTGATATCTTCCCTAGTGGCATGTTTATAAATCTAAACTCCTCTTTTTGGCAGCGGTATTTCTGAAAGACGGCTGCGAACTCTCTTTCGTCGACCCCCACTCCACACTTCCCCGAAGATAACCCATTCTGTCCGAACATTGACAAGCGCGCCCGCGCATTTCTCGCGTTTCGCTGGCCAATTAAAGTGTAACCACCATCAAGTCAGCGTCATTATAATGGATTCTCCTGTTTATGGGCCAACATCAGCGGACATTAGAGATTTTACTGACTTGTTAATAAACTATTAAAATATAACCGTTCAAGATGAAAACGAGGAAGTGGATGAGGTGAATGTATCTCAAATCCAAGATGATGGTGATAATTCACAGAAGAAGAGAAATCAGGTAGAGGAGAAGGACGCACCTCAAAACCATGATGATGATGATAGTGACGAATCACAGTCCAAGAGGAAGAAGAGCGATAAAACTGTACTTAAATAAATAAATGATGTATTGTTTTTAAAAATATATTGTGGGTTTAAACTTTGTAGTTAATGATTCGTCTACAATAAACCATTGAAGCCTTTTATCTCTTTATTTCCGTTATATCAATTTGGTATTTTTGCAAGCAGCTGTAAGTTAAACCAAATCAGTATTTTTGATTGATTGGTTTGATTTGATTTGATCGAGCATGATTTGTTTGAGATTGATTTGATTAATTGATTTGTTTGTTTGTTTGAGAAAGAGCCGACAGAGAAACGGTGGAAACGAGAGACGAACACGATTAACCTCTATTACGGAAAACATTCATTGGTCCATACACCACTAGATAGCGCCACAAACAAATCCTAATTAGTCCTAGAAATATACCACTAGGTGGCGCCACGACAGGAGGGCGTAGACCCTAACACAAGTTCTTATACTTGTCTTACACGTTAGCATTAGGGCCTTCTATTAGAATACTAATTATCGTTAAGGGGGCCGCGAAAAGGGGGCGCAGACCCTAACGCAAGTTCCTATACTGCCTTATGAGACAGATAATTATAATTAGGGCCCCTTATTAGAATACTATTTGCGGCCGTGGGCCACGGCAAGGGGGCAAAGGCCCTAGAGCAAGTTCCTATATCTGTCTGTCTTATTTGATTAACATTTAAAAATTCCGTAACGATGATAACGTAATGTTCTTCAAGCAAAACAAAATTAACTAACTAAACTCAAGTGTAGTCATTTATGGTATTTTTCCCAAGGCCAAATTGTCACTGGAAAGAAAACCCAAGGTCAACTCCAAGGTCAGACCCATGGTCAAAAGTGATATTAGAATGCAATTTCATGGAATTATATATATATATATATATATATATATATATATATATATATATATATATATATATAATTTACAGGGTACCAATAGTAATTAACTCAAACATTGAAAATATATGTGCTATATTAGCGGTTCACTAAGTTGGTAACAATAGAAAATATCTCAAGGTAAAATAGAAGCAGAATTTCTGTTATTAAAGAAATGTAATAATTTTAATAACATTTTTTAGGATAATTATGCAATCTCCTTAATAAAACATTCGTTACGAAAAATAAATCACATTGTGAAACAAGGTCAGAATGATATTTAAACTTCATGTTACATAGATAGAAGTAGACAAATAGAAATAGACATAAACACTTGTTAACTTTAAAGAAATATCAATAATACGATTTGACCATTTTAATTCATTCATGTGTAATTTATCCTTACCTTACGCTATCTGTAATAATTTTAGTAACATTTTTGAGGATAATTATGTAGCCTCTTTTATAATAAACTCATTACGAAAAATAAAATCACGCTGTAAAACAAAACCAGTTATCCTTGTCAGAATGATATTTAACTTCATGTTGGATGATAACTGTTAACTTAAAAAAAAACAAGGCCATCTGCTTCTATAAGATACAAATAATATCATTTAATCATTTTCATTCATATTTAATTTTTAGTCTTACGCTACCTGTAATAATTATAATAACATTTTTAGGATAATTATGCAGTCTCTTTATAATAAACCCATTACGAAAAATAAAATCACACTGTAAAGCAGAAACAGTTACCCTTCCCATAATGATATTTAAACTTCATGTTAGATAGATAGAAGTGGACATAAAAGTATGTTAATTTAAAAAAAATATCAAGGCCATCTGCTTCTATAAGATACAATACAGTTTAATAATTTTCATTCATATTTAATTTTTAGTCTTACCTTATACTACCTACTGCCTTACGAGAGTAGGGCCCCTTATCAGAATAGTATTTACAGCCAGGGTAGCCACGATAAGAGGGTGCAGACCATAACATAAGTTCTTATAGCTGTCTTACAAGTTAGCATTACCACCGCTTATTAGAATACAAAAAATTCACAAGGCCAATTCCAAGGCCGAGCAGCCCAAGGCCAACTCCAAGACCGGAGTTGAGGTCAACCTCAAGGTCAAAATATGTCCCCCACGTGGGCGACCTTGGGAATTCCCAAGGTCAACAAGTGAAAGTGGCGCCTCACCTCTACTAATGTACAGGATGGCCCATGAGATTTTGGCCAGTATATATTTCGAAAACTATCTGAACTACGATATTGAAATTTGGTAATTATAAACAAAGTAGTATTGCCCATTTTCAGCAAACAGCCACTTTGTTGCAACGTCACATTTCGGGTCACGTGGTATCATTTTAAAATTTTTTAATGGGATCCTTGTATATTTTTCCACTTCTGTAAAGGTTACTCTTATGTTAATTCGGCGATATCTATTTGTCTTTTGTTTTTTAGTGTTGTAGGTACTTGGCAGTGATAAACAAATTCTTATTAAGGGTACATTTGGATATATATTTCCATGACAGATCGATTGAGAGAAATGGCAAAATATATTTTTTTTTTTTGGCGATATTTAAAAGGGTTGGTGTATGTTAATAATTTAAAAAATAAAATCAGAGCAGCTTTGCCAATTTGTTACATCAGAAATGATTCAAGCAGCATTCACAAGAAATTTACTTAGAAGATTTGAATTAATGAAAGTGGAAATCAATTTGAGCATCAACTGTAATAAAAGTGTTATTTTCCAATTATTTTATGTTTGTTTATCTTTGTTATTCAAATAAAAAACCTTCATAAAAATTTGTTTATCACCGCTAAGTACCTACAAAACCAAAAAACAAAAGACAAATAAATATCGCCGAATTAGCATAAGAGTAACTTTTACAGAAGTGGAAAAATATACAGGGTGCCCTATTAAAAAATTGTGAAAATGAAACCACGTGACCCGAAATGTGACGTACCAATAAAGTGGCTGCTTGCTTAAAATGGGCAATACTACCTACTGTTTATAATTACCAAACTTCAACATCGTAGTTCAGATAGTTTGGGAGATATTTACTGGCCAAAACCTCATGGGCCACGCTGTATAAGACATAATGTTAATATGCTTAAATAATTATGCTTTCGTCCATGATGAATCATTCACAATTCAACAAAATTAAAGCAGATATTAATGAATTAATAGTGATTAAATTCACTAATGACATTGCAAGATGCGCACACATATGTTTCAGAAATACAAGTAAGCGTTGAAACATTTTAAAGAATACAAAACAGAAATTAAAATTTAGGTTCAATAAATTAAACTAAACTTTAAATACCTAAGTCAAAGTAAATATAGACATAATAGTAAGAGTTCCAAAAGCTAAACATTTTCGGGTGACATCGGTGAAATGGCATGTTAGTTGCCTACACGTATGTCGGGACATTACTGTTGACCAAAATAGTACATATTCTAAACTAAATAACAATTCAAGGCTTCCAACTACATGTAATTTTTTTACAGTGTTTTCACATTTTATAAATTTGCTTGACATTAACTTTTATTAATTAAAGGTGTCTCTTCTTAGTAATGACGACAACTGTCATTGATGTCGACACATATAAAGTTTGTAAAATATGTATTTAAATACAGCATTTATATCTAAAATCTAGGTATTTGTAAGATCATTGTATTACTGGATTCCATGTTTTGAAAAAAAGTTGCAATTTCAAGTATTATCTTAAACATCAAACTTAGAAAGATGGGGTTTTTACCTGTAACAATTCATAAAATAAATTTATTTGACATCCTAATTATCAAAAACCATTGTCATTTACTGAAGGAGATAACTCTAAATGTTATCTACTGTTATAATTGTTTACAATGCGGCCAACTAATGAAATCATAATAATTTGTACAAAAAAATGAAATTTAAATTAAATTTAAGCTTCGAAAGTAAAAAAATAGTATGAAATAAGGGTGTTACAATTCACAATTAGTAATATTCATATCTGGCTCATTGCAATACTTGTTTTTCAATATACTTCTGTGATGCAATATTAGATAGGTGATCTAAACGGAAGAGTCGGAAGAAAAAATGGAGCGACTGGAAAAACCATAGGTATAGTTGGCGAAAGTGTAAGAAATCAAAACGTTACTAGATTAATAGACTTTTGTATTCAGAATAACCTGATAATAATTAACACCTTTTTCACACACAAAGTGACAGACACATATACAAGAGAAATAGAGAGTAAGAAAGAAAAATCAGTAATAGACTACATAATAATAAACAGAAGATATCGAAAATAAATAAACGATACAAGAGTGCTAAGGGGGGCTGAAGTTTATTCAGACCACTACCTAGTAAAATCAAAAATTGAAATACAAATAGGAAAAAAAAGTTGAAGTAATACAGCTAGTAGGGACAAAAACATAAGTACGGAAAGAATCAGAATATATAAATTGAGAGACGAAGACATAGCAAGATTATACAGTGCTAGAGTAGAACTAGAGATGAGCAAAATTAACGAGATTATTAATACAATAACACCGGAAGAATTAAGGAAAACAATTAAACAAACACTAATAACAATAGGGAAGGAGGAATGTGGCACTACAAGAATTAATGGAGCAAAAAAACAAACAAGCTGGTGGAACGATGAAATAAAAGAGGAAACAAAGTCAGGATAATAATAAAACATGCAAAACTTAAATCATGGGAAGAATTTGGCGACAAGATGGAGCGAGATTGCTTAGGAAATCAGAAAAAAATACTAAGATCATTACGAAAAGGTAAACTGCACAGAGTAAAAAATATAAAAGCAAAAAGCCGAAAAAATATTATGAAATGAAGAGGAAATTTTAATAAGATGGAAAGAGTATTTTGAAGAAATGGGGACGAGAAACCAGATGCAGGAAATATCAATAGAAGAGGGTAAAGACAAATATAATACAATAAACAGAGAGGCTGGCGACATACAGGAAGAAATCACTGTTGAAGAAGTAACATAAGCCATAAAAAAATGAAAAGAGGCAAAACCGCCGGATATGAGAGAATAACATCGGAAATGGTCAAAAATCTAGGCAATAAAGATATAGAAGTAATGACAAAACTAGCAAATAAAGCATAGCGACGGAAAAAGGTACCTAAAGGCGATAGAAGAGACTGCGCTAATTACAGGGGAATTACATTGCTACCTACAATAACAAAGCTGTACGAAAGAATAATACAAAATAAATTGAGGAAGGAAACAGATAAGCAACTAGAAGACATCAGTAAAGGTAGAGGGGTCCAAGACCACACATGTGTAATAAAGCAGCTAATGGATAAATTTACCGCAGAGAAGATATTCGTAGCCTTTATGGACCTGGAGAAGGCCTTCGACAGTGTGTCAAAGAGAACATTGTAGGGTAGCCTAAATAAGCGAGGAGTAAATAGGAAACTGATTAACTGCATCAAAAGCCTTTATGAGAATACAAGCAGCTTCGTAAGAATTGGAAATAAACAAACTCATGAATTTGCAACTACGACAGGGAGGAGTACCCAGCCCCGCTCTGTTTAACACAGTAATGGACGACGTAATAAAAGAAGAGAAACAAACAACAAAAAGAACTAAGAGTAGGATACAAAAACATGGAAATAATAAACATCTGAAAGTGTTTTGGCGGACGCTGTTGTTATATATGCAAAGAGTGAGCAAGATCTGCAATATGACATAGAACTATGACAAAAGGCGCTAATAAAGATAGAACTAAAAATATACTCACAAAAACGAACGTCAAGGTGATAGGAAAATAAGACACAGACATAGAAATAAATATAAATGAGAATAAGATTGCGAAGATGCAAATCATGAAATACCTGAGGGTAAAGATACAAAATAATGGAAAAATAGGGGCAGAAATTAATGACAGACTAGAAAGTTCGGCAAAGATATACCATACTCTTAGTAATACGTTTATAAGGAAGAGAGACGAAGATCATAGTGTATAAGACCATTTGCAAACCAATACTGATCTATGGAAGCGAGAGTTTGATAATGGCAAAACAAACGAAAAGAATACACGCCATGCAAATGCAATTCTTACGAGCTATAAAAGGTATAACTAGAAGAGATAGAATTAGGAATGAAGTAGCACGAAACGAATTAGAAGTAGAGCCGATTATGAATAGCATAAGAAGACAACAGTTACATTAACACCAAACGGTATAATTAAGGTTTATTTGATAAATAGTAATTAATTTTCAAAAACCATTGTCATTTACTGAAGGAGATAACTGTAATTGTTTAGGTTATAATTTAGTAATATTTTATGTAAGGATTTCTACAATGCTGTCAACTAATGAAATCATAATAACTAATATTTTAAAGGACCTGCACTCCTCTTATGGGTTTTTATTTCGGGAATTGTTCAACCTTTGTGCGAATGTTAATATTTACGGAAGAAGGAGAGAAGTTAAAAAAAAAGATTTACTGTATTTTTTATGTAAATTACGTCAAGGACTTTCAGACACGTTTTTAGCGGCGATGTTTTCTTATGGTAGCAGACAAGGTGTCTCATTGGCAATTCAAAAAGTTAAGGAATCATTATCCAATAATTTTGTGCCCCAGAATTTAGGACCTCGTCACATAAACCGTAACCAATTTATTGATGAACACGTTACCAGATTTGCAAATGAGTTATTTAATGCGGAACCTGAAAACCCAAAAGCCATTATTTGTATCGATGCCACTTATGTTAACATAGAGCATAGCAAAAATTTTCAGACCCTCAGGCAGTCCTATTCAGTTCACAAACATTGCCATTTTGTTCAGCCAGTGCTAGTTGTTGCCCCAGATGGATATATTTTGGATGTTCATGGTCCATACTTTTCCGACCCAAGAAATAATGATGCGAGTATATTAAGATACCAATATAATCAGGGTCAAGAACTAAGACACTGGCTGCAACCTGGCGATGTTGTGATTGTGGATAACCTAGATGCTCGGGAATTTTTAAATAATATTGGCATAAATGTGTAAATTCCACCAGCGCTAGAAGGTAGACGTCAATTGCCAACTGCAGAAGCCAACGCTAGCAGAATTATTACTAAGCAAAGGTGGGTAGTAGAATCTCGAAACGGACACGTTCAGTCAATATTTAAAATTTTTCGTAACTGCTTTTCAATTGCCCAAATACCCAATTTGCGGACATTTTTCCGTGTTGCCTGTGCCCTAATAAACCGCTACCATCCTCCATTACATATGGAAGAAGCAAATGAAGAACTAGCACAAGAAATGCTTCAAATGGTAAACGAACCCAATCATGTACAAGCTAGAGCGGAAAATGAAGACTTGTTGAGGCGGCACGGCAGATGAGCACCTTTAGAACAAAACCAATTAGAACATTTTCCATTTCTAAATATAGCTCAATTAAGACGCATAACTTACGGAACTTTCCAACTGAAACTAGCACCTTCTTACATACAGGATAACAATTACCAACTGGGCAACCACTTTTCCGAAATTGATACGGCGTTCAACGAATTAAATCTCGTTCGGCTTAGAATTAGATCTAGACATAGAAATCAAATTAAATATCAAATAATAATTAGCGATAACCCCTGTTCCTGATAATGATGCTGAACAAGAAGATGGTCCTATATTTGGCTACTATTGCCAATGCAAAACAGGAGCACGAACTATAGGAATGTGTGCACATATAGCAGCAGTTAATTGGTTTTTGGGCTATGCAAGGCACGAACCAGTTATTAGGCTACCGCAAACCAAAGTGCTAGCCGCTACTCAAGATGTTTTAAACAGACATGCTGCCGTCTAAATGATCCGTTTCTTGTATATAAATCATGTAAATATTAGGTTGTTTATTTTATGTATAAGTTCCACTTTTTATCATGTAAATAATCATATTTAATTTGTGTTGAAACACCCTGTATAAAATGTTAGAAAGTACAGAATAATAAAAATTACAAAAAAGTATAATATGTAATGGTAAAACTTGCGTATATCAATGTTAAAACCCACTGAACAGCCATTATTCTTATTAGGCACTATTAATTTAACGCCCGGTATATCAAAAACTAGCCATTATTTTAAGTTAGTCTCATGACAACTATTGTTCAGATAGTTTTAGTCTATAACATACTAAAATTTCATTAAATTTGACTGTGGTCTAAAAACCCATAAGAGGTGTGCAGGGTCCTTTGAGCAAAAAAATTAAATTTAATTTAAGTTTAAGTTTCGAAACTGAAAAAATATTATGTAATATTCATTTATTAGTTAACATATTTTAAATTATACATCAATTTGCTAATTCGATCGACTTTGAAGTTTCAAAATAAAAAGGGTTGGCAGTAGTGCCGACTTAATTTGAAACGGTCGGTATAGGTTATCAAGTCACCTAAAATTATTGTATTACGCTGTATGCATCATAATAACTGAAAACTATTATTATGGGATAGTGGTTATATTTTGTGAACAGAACTGGAGACCTTTAGAGAAAATCATGTGTTAAAAGACTTACTCCACCTTGTTATTACTGCGTAACTTTTTTCAATTGAGAAGTATTTCACCAAAATCGCATCTAGGTTAAGAACCATAGTAGTTTTTTTGTTATATCTAAGTAACTGGAAACTACAAATTGAAATTCTAAGGATTATATTTTATTTTACTATAGTAATCTTAAAATCTTGAAAAATAAATAGGCTACACAAAAATTAATTAACGGAAATGCTGACCCGATTATAATACAGCCTTCTTACTTAATGAACTAGAGTGAATATTAGTGCAATGTAGCTAAAAGCGTATGATGAATTCGTATCAAAAGTAAAAGTGTATTTGATGTGGCATGTGTAATAGCAGAATTGATGTAAACGAAGTGTGAATGCGGGATGAACATAAAGGTTGATCTATACAGGAAAGACTATGTGAATAAGAACTGGTTAAGAAACAAGTAAAAAAGGCTGCAACTCCTCAGCTAAATTAACGAAATCACTGAACCCTAACGTAATATTGTACATCTGCGCGCTCTGATTTTTCCTTATACATTAATTACATGCAAATTCTTGCTAAGAATGTACAATCCGCCATTTTCTAACTCAATTCTCGTCTTGAAGGAGTCTTATTCCTTTGTCTCATATATACGTATATACTTTCTCGGCTCACGCATTTTAAACATCGGCCCCTTTCTTTCGGATTCTTAATTAGTAATGTTCTATCTTTCTTCCTCCTGTTATTTAAACGTACAACTATCTCACTTACTCCTATATGGAAATGTAACGTCAGGCTGAGACGAAATTAAAGTTCCCCTCGCGAAAACGAATTTTCTACACCCGTGCAGTCTTTCATTACACACATACAGAAGGCAGTTTCTCTTCAATGTCTTTTCCCTAAATATTCTACGTGTATCGGTGTACTCATTAGGGCTTCTGAAATTCACAGGTGATAGAAGAATTCTTGTACAACTTCAATGTTTTTCACAAGGATACAAATTTACTCTTTTTTTTAAAGAAAAAAAGGAAAAATCGATGCTCAGTTAAATTTACTGGAATTTAACGCATTTATCTAAAGGTATTTTACAGCGAAAATTACAAAATGCTATTTTCAAAGAGAAAAACAATGCGAAATACGTAAATTAGAATTAAAGAAAATAAACTATTACTTAAATTGTCGATTTACGGAATGCACGAAAATCGAATATTATACAACGTGAATTAGAACTTTCGAAAGTTTAAACTTTTAGGTTAAAATGCAAGTTTCTAACCCTTTACTCAGATTACTCAAACATTTAAATACGGTAATTAATTTATTAATAAACAATCTAAATGTTGTTGGTGAAAAGTTTTCGTTAAGCAACAATGATTTGCTTCAACAATTATTTCGTATCATTTAGACAATGGATTAAAATGTGGGTAAACAGTATATTAACATTAAATAGAGACTGCTTGAGCGAGGTTAAATAGTCATCAAATAAAGTCCTGAAAGCGTTTCTCACCACCGTAGTTTTAGGTGTCAACCGCCGCTCGGCGAAATCTATTTAGTTATTCAAACACTGAGATAATAGCGAAATCAATAATGCTTTTTATATTTTTAATTAATATTCTATGAGATTTTTTTGTCAACATTCTTTAACTACTATTCACTTTCACTTTTTTAAATAGTTTTAGTCATGTTTAGAGTTACGTCGGCCTTAAATCCACTTTTAGATGTTAATCTAGTCTAGATTAGCTATATACTTACAATTAAAAATTCAAAGTCTAATTTGGAAAAAAATTGTAAAAATTACAATTTCCACCAAAGTTGATTTGGCAATAATTTAACATTAATCATAAACACACCGTTTTGCATCAAACCCTTACATATGATCCTAAATGTTGTATTCTTTCTTACAGAAGAATAATGGTAGCGTCAGAGTACTACATTTAAAGGGTGCTTCCCATAAGCAAATGTTAATTAATTACCTAACGAGTTGTAATTGTCATTAAATTACAAATTTCGGTTTATCCTTTAAGATGAAATTTTACGTTTAATTTGCATACACCAGTAAGTACAGAGTGGTTCATTTTCGATGTTTTCTTATGGGAAGTACCCTTTCTATTACAGACAGACAAAAAGTAACATGGGGTCCTTGCGCTCGATTTTGGTGTTAATTAAGATCCAAGATATCTCTGACCGTTATTGCGCAATTAGCCAAAATTAAAAAATGGCGATTTTGAAAAACTTGAATAACTTTTTTACTTCTAAATGTAATGACAAACTGTAAAAATATTCTTAAGGCACTTTTCTTAAGTAGAATCCGTTAGTGCATTCACATTTTTAATACCTCCTTAATTTAAAAACCTTTGACATAAAGTTGTATTTTCTCGTATGGAAACCATAGTTGGCTATGACATTTTTAAATGACATTTTTTTGTGCTTTTTAAAAATATATAACACCTCTATGCTATTTTAATAATTAATTGACGTTTTTATTAATTGGTATATTTATTAAGGATAACAGTTGGCTTAGAAAACCAGATATGAAATTGAATGAAGATATTCTACCCAAAACAGAAAGTTGACTTCCAGTAAAATATTTTAGAGACATTTTGTAATTCTAATAAGTATAATTGTAATGTTGTTCTTGTGGAATGGTAACAATTGATAAAATCTAAAGATTGAATATAAAATTATCAAAAAACCTCAAATGCAAATTGAAATGAAATGGAAATAAACAATATAACATCATCAGAAATTATGAAAGGCTAACAGGAAATCAATTTTTATACGTATGTAAACATCTAATTCTATAAACGAACAAAAATATGATCACAAAAGATCAATATAAAACACACACCAAAACTACAAATTTTTTTCAAACTGCGTGCCCTCTTTTTGGATGCAGACTTCGCATCGTCTTCTAATTGAATTTATAGTTATATATAGATAATGGTGTTAATTGTGTAAAAGCCACACGGATACTTTCTTTTAACTCATTCACAGTGTTATTAGTTTTTTTGTATATAATGTTTTTCAAAAAACCCCATAAAAAGAAATCTAGAGGTGAAAGATCGGGTGAACGAGCAGGCCACAAAATTGGTGCTGTCGTTGGAATTAGGAAAACGTAAACTTAAGTAGTCACTAACTACATGGGAATTATGTGCGGGAGCTCCGTCTTGCTGAAATATGACATTGCAATATTGTGCTAAACGAAGACTCTCTAGAAATCCCTCCAAATGAATTCGTGGAATATCGAGATATTTAATTGAGTTTAATGTTCCTCCATACATGTGATAATAAAAACGTCCGTTTTTAATACAGCACCACACATTTATTCCAAATTTCCCTTGCCTCCTGCCGACAACACTGACATGAGCGTAAGGTAAATATTTGATTATTAAAAATACCATCACTACTGATATGCGCCTCCTCTAACCATGCAATAGAGCTTGAAAAATTAGGTATATTTTGGCACTGACTTATATACCAGTTACGCCATCTTCTGCCGTCTATAGTCAAAAAATGTTCTTTCCGAAATCTATAGCAATGGTATTTGTGTTTCTTTAAAATTCGAAGGGCTTTGCTTCGAGACACGCCTAGATTAACCATTTGTCTAGATGAAGTTGTTGGCTCTGCTTCGAATTGTCCTAAGACAATCTTTGAATTTTCTTGAGAATTTCGTTTAAAGTAAGTTTTTGGCCTAGGATTTTTAAAAGAACCGAATTCAATTAAATTTTTTTTTTAACTTAAAATTAATTAAGATATTGTTTTGAGCTAGCAAAAATTTTAATTTCTATTAACTATACTGTTCAAAAATATTTTTATTTGGCTGCTACCTTTCAGGAAAACTTTGTAAATATAATTCCGATGCCACATTCTTATCACCTTCGGATAATATAAAACACTTTAACATGCAAAATTTTTCTGAATTTGTATAATTAGGCATGTTAATAACTAAATTCCAGGATCACTTTGTTGCACACTTCCCATTTTTAATTTATTATTTGACATATAGGTATCATTTATTTTTATTTAAATAAATCTCAGCCTCCTATGCCTACTGTGTATTCTTAATATAAAACGTAAATAAGAAAAACTTAAAAAATCAATTAATCTTTAAAATAGCATAGAAGTGTTATATTTTTGAAAAGCACAAAAAAATGTCATTTAAAAACCAACTATGGTTTCCATATAAATAATACAACTCTATATCATACCTTTTTAAATTAAGGAGGTATTAAAAACGTGAATGCACTAACGGATTCTACTTAAAAAAGTGCCTTAAGAATGTTTTTACAGTTTGTCGATACATTTAGAAATAAAAAAGTTATTCAAGTTTTTCAAAATCGTCACGTTTTCAATTTTGGCTAATTGTGCAATAACGCTCAGAGATAACTTGATTATGACTATTGGATCTTGATTAACACCAAAATCGAGCACAAGGACCCCATATTACTTTTTGTCTATCTGTAATGGAAAGGGTCAAAACGTCAAAAATGAACCACCCTGTACATGGTGTTTGATTTTCGAGGTGAAAGTGTAAATGAGCTTAACATTTGATAAATACGTTTTCTGTCGCATTTTTACTATTAACCCCCGTTTAGAGTTATAAGTATCCTTGATAAAATTTCTAAGCTCTTTTAATATACAGTAATAATATGTCCTAATTTTTTCACAATGTTTTAAAGTAAAATATCAAATTTAGTAGAAGCTGTTTTAATTTATTCCTATAATTCACTTGACATAGGGGTACAACGTAGTAGGAAAGTGAAAGCTTTCGGTACCAGAGAGTAAGTCAAAATTATTGTAAAAATGAGACCGTTTTTATAGAGGTTCTGGATTTTGTTAAGAAATGTCTCAGGATCATCATCATCATAATGTTTAAAGGTTTCTTTGACTGTGAAAAGGTCAATTGAATACCCTCCTTATAAATTTAGTTTGCTAACGTTTTTGCAAAAATATATATGTTGTACATATATATATATATATATATATATATATATATATATATATATATATATATATATATATATATCGGTAAAATGGATGTTTCAAAAACGCATATATTAATACTGGTTCTAACACTTCGCGTTATAAGCTAAGCGTGTATTAAATTTTTTTGACTACGGACGGTGAACTAAGAAGAACGCTCTACATTATAAGCATTTTGAAGTGGGGTACCTGCACCAAAAAGGATAGCAATATAGTAAGGCACATTTAGTGCAGCATGGGAAACATTCACTTACAAGTGTATAGCAGTAACAGTATAAATGTTTAACTTATTTTTACGTCCATACAGGTACACATTATTTACATTATGACGCATCATCAAAAGGCAAGCGTTGATTTGTACAAATGCATACGTAATAGTGATAAATAGAGAAAGGGTTTAATGTACTTTTAATCCTGTATGTGAAAAAAAGGTTATCAATAATTATAATTAAAGACGCTTATGCAGTGCTTCATTTACTGCAATTAGTTTTCTATTATATACGAGTATATACATGAAATTCGCAAATTTCTGTTTTACCTAATAGCAAATTTAAATGTGATTATTAGAGAAAGGATTCAATGTGATCTTAATAATGTAATGGACGACTTATATGTCATATCTGGTAACCTATTATATAGAAGCACATATGTGAAATTTACATATACCTCTAGATCAATCAATTAGACTAATTACTTTCCTATTGTGAACTACTTATATTTTGGAAAGTATAATACTGATTTTCTCTCTATTTGTAACGATTTGTGCGAAAAATGTGTGATTATTATAGAAAGGATTATTAGTTATATTAAATTCCTAATAAATATTAAGGGATTGGATATAGATTTTGTGGGGATGGACTTTTGCAATTTACTTGAAATGTCCTCAATATTTTTAAACGAACGTTGCCAAGAGCTCATATTTAACGTGTACGAATTTTTCTTGCCGAGAGAAAAATAATTTTGGATAACTGAGTTATGCTAAAGCAACACGAGGAGCAGCAGTCGAAGCTTTAAAGATCAGTGTGTCTACATTATAGAAAATAATTGAGAGCAAGAAAATTAATCTCCGTTAGTGAATATTCTCGAGAAACCTCGTTAGAAATTTAAAACAGGTGATACATCTAAAAGTGTACAATATACACTACAAAATATACTTTCATCAAAATATGTTGAGAAGGAAATGGTTGCATTAAATAACCTCAAAAGAACATTAGAAGAAAAAGAATTCTGGTAGCACTTTCGGCTTGGTTTAAAATTCAAAAAAAGATTGTAATTGGCTAGTTTTTTTTTGCGAAACAGCAAATGTTTTATCCGCAATGATGCAGTTTACAAAAAAATATGTGCACAATGTCACCTCGTCATAGCCTTTACCAGTTGTATTCCTACATGTAACTTGAATGTGTGTTAGAGGACCACCAAAAAGGTTTTGGCAAGACGATGCACCAAATATAATCTTGCATGCTGAGAATAAGGATGTTTTATTGAGAAACGTAGCTTAATATTCGCCGTAAACTCAAAATCGTATGATCATCACAACATGGCACGACAAATCTTGAAAGATGGTTGAGATATCAGGTTATTACCAAATCTATAGAAGCCATCTTTACAAAATATATTTGAGGACACAAGCGACACAAATATGAAGAATAAAGTGTAAAAGAAAAACAAAATTAGAGAACATGGCCACTTCATATTTAGATTACTGCCATATAGCTATCAATTCAATGTAGTTGAAAATATTTGGCATATTTGAGCCCTATTACGATAAGTAGATAGATAAAGATGCCTACTCTGATATCACAGTGATCCAAATGTGGGAAGAGTCGTTGCATTAATGTGATGGTAAAACCAGAAAATATTGCATACCGAAAAAATAATATCCAGGTGGTGGTCAGGAGAAAAGGATTTGTAGATAACGGTAAAACTATTACAAATTTCTGTGAATGGTGGAAATTCAAATGATAGCACTACTAAAGATGAATAGTTTTGTGCCAGTCACATAATTTGTTTGTCCTGTTTTTCAATTAATAATTTTGTTATATTCATTTTATTTAATGTTAGTTGTTTCGATTTGTAAAGGTTTGTATATACTTATTTTTTTAATAATGTTCTTAATTATTACTAGTTTATGTAGTTGTGCAAAATAAACCGAAGAGATACACTTACGCATTTAAAAAATTAAAATAAGTAAACTTTTTAATATTTTTATTAGTGTTTTCCTCACTAAATCAGAATTCAATTCATATACCATTTATTAGGTATTAGATATACAATAGATACATATCATAATTACATGATTAAGATCACATTAAGTTCTTTCTCTACTAATCACATTTACATTTGCAATTGGGTAAAATATTTTTGCATAATTCAGAAATTATAGAACTATTAAAAATATAATGAGAATCATTATCATTCCGTTCTTTCCAGAATATAAGTAGTTCATAATAAAAAATTTCGTAATTACTCTAATTACTTTATCTAGCATTCCGTGGAAATTTTATATACGTACCCCTGTATAATAGAAAATGTGATACGTTAGGTAAGGACGTCCATCATCGACAGGAAAAGATTAATTATAGTTATTAATCGCCTACTTTTATACACATAATTCAAATCTTTCTCTGTCTATCACTATTATAACGCAGAACGTTCTGCTTAGTTTACCGCCCGTGGCCAGAAAACCTGGTACTCATCTTCTAACCCAAAGTCCATGTAGCAGTATTTAATATAAACCCTAATCTGTTTTCGAAACTTATCCATTTTAATGACTATATCTGTGCAGAAATAATCAATGCGAAAATAATATAAACTACAACTTATCATTTGAAATACATACTCAAACAAGAGTGAACATCGTCAGTAAAAAAATGGAAAGGTCGGAAAATGAAAATATTCGCGTTTATGTTCATAAATTTGGATACTTACGTATTAGTTGTACATGTGTGTTTAAATATAGATTTTACCTGTCTTGTATGTTTCGACAGTAGTTGCAGGTGTTGTCATCAGTAAAAAGAGAAACGTTTGACTAATAAGTTTTAATGTCTGCCAATGTCAATAAATTTGTTTACATTAACACACAGAAGAGGAAGAAAATGAAATCAAGAAAATTCAGCTTTCACGCTGCTGACAAACTTGCAGATAGAACAGAGTGCTTACGTGCGTTAAATAAAAAATGTTAATCTTTTTAATTTAACCCCCTAAACTAAATAGTCAGTTAATCTGATAATGAGTCATTTAAATTTCATTGCATTATTTTAACCAAGTGGAACTCACTAATGAAGTTTGCGGCATCACTAACAGAACTTGCTGTCATTAACGTAATTTAGTGTTTTTGTTCCGCTTTTTGAGTTCGAAATTTTGAAGTAAAATTCATAAGTGATTAAAACCATCAATATTTTTTTAAACTGAGCTAGTGTGAGGTAAGAACTTATTTAATAACATTAAAGATATTTCTTAATTTTTGATTTGGAAAATTAGGTGGCGCTTGCAACAACAGTAACATTTATAAAAATATTAGTTTTACATTTTTTTATTGAAATTTAGGTTTCAGGGATAATAGTGTAACACTACATGTACACGATTTGTTCCCAAAAAGTTAGTATTGTAGTTATTCTACAGAACGTTTAATAAAGAAGCCACAAACAAAAATATACATGAAATAAGTTACCTTATTTTTCAATCCATATATATTTAAACAATTGGGGGTGTTATAAATACCATTTAAAATAGGAGCACAGTTAGAGCTTTTCCTCTGCCGAACCAACACAAAGTTTAGGGTTTTAACATTAGAACAGGTAAATATTACGTACGTTCCTCTAAAAGTGATTTAGTGAAATATTTTTGCAAAAGTCGTGTCGGTTTCCAAATTCAATCAAGTTAGCAACCACAATTTAACTTTTAACAGTTGTGAAATTAGAATTAGTTTGCAGAAATACAAAAGGTTTATAAATGCACGATGATTTCCAGTAAAGGGAAAGCAATTAGTGTTTTTTAATTTAATTTTGACTGATAATACTTAGGTAGGTGTGAGGAGACGCAAAATGCTCATAATAATAAATCAGTCAGACAATAAGAAATGATTAAATTCATAGTATATAGTATTGGTAGGAGTATGACGCATTCTTTGTTCAATCAAGATGACTGAAATTAAAGAGTTCGCCAAGGCTATGCAATCAAGATTAAACACAAAGAAAAACATTATACTCCGAGTGATATATAGGGTAGCCAATTAATGTGGCAAAAATTGGCATATTATTATTATTATGAGAAATAAAAAAAACTGGAAAAAGTGTGGAAGCTTTTAAGCTTTCGCCTTAAAACTAGTTAGAAATATACAAGGTCAAACATGTATTTCTGCATTCCCGTACACTATACCAAGTATAGTAAAGGGAAGGTATTGTGACCTTGAGATTTTCACGGATGTTCACGTTTTGAGGGCCTCTGAATCTATTTTGACCAGTTTTGGCATACCGTCTCCCTGTGTGTATGTAAACACGATAGCGGTCAGACCGTTTGATCTGAAGCGATGAAATTTGGCATATGGCTATCATGGCACAGCCATAGATCCGTACCAACTTTTGTGGCATTACCAGTAGTACCTGTTAACCTACGCAGTTTTCAAATTGTTTCTGGTAAATTAGTTGTAAAAGTGGAGCTATCAATTAGAAATTTCTTACACCTATGAAACGCAATGAAAAACTATTAGATACGAAATTTCAAGCTGATTAGGGTAAATAAAAAACTATTCTTACATAAATTCAGACTTTTAACTAACATATTCGACTGGGATGCTGAGGCACCAATAAAAACCGTAAAAAACGCATATATACGTAGTTTCAGCTCGCTTATTAAACTAATAACAATATGCATAAAATACAAATGGAAATAACGGTCACATATGGTCAAGTGATGGGACTAGTAACGCAAGGAAGGAGAATTCTAACCCCCGACAAGGGAATTACTTTTATTTTGTTAAAATTGTTTATAAATTTTATTTTAATAAGCATTTACACTTTAAAATGGCGTACTTATCCAAAATTTTGTACAAGTATTAAAAATTAGAAACTACTTATAAATGTATTTTGACCTTTTGTTTTAAATACAAGGCATTGTCCATTATCTATATTAATATTTGAAAGTGCATTTTAACACACTATTAAAATATGTATTAAACAAGGTGAAAATCCTTAAGAAACTTATTGTAATTTTTGGTTAAGAGTGGAATTAAAGTGTTGATGGACATGTAAAACACGAAAGCAAAAATTTCAGTTTCACTTTTGCATTGTACATAGTTTTATTATGTAATTATACACTGTGGAAATTAAGTAGCGGATAAATTCGGTAACTCCACTAATCTGTATGATAGAGATCAAAAAGGGGTGTAGCGATTTAAATTACAGCGCATAAGAAAAGGGTTTTTTCTGATGTTTCCATCAATTGTTTTGAAAGTTATGACGTCATCAATATTTTTTTTAAATGACAATCTATATTTTTTATTTTTTATTTCGGTAAGTTTTTTAATCACTTTTCAACGATATAACATTTTCAATAGGTTACATAAGAAAAAATTCAAGAAAAACAGTCTTAAACAAAACTTTTCAGACCTCGACAATTACATTAACTGTTCAAACTGATGACTCTTCACCGTCTGACAATACCCAAAAGTGTGGCGGAGCACCATCACGTTGCAGCCAATTGCTATTGTTTAGTACGTCGGGGTCGTTCTCATTCGGAAATAGTATCGCTAATGCACGTAGTAATTCAAATTGTAAACAGTCTAGGTATCTTTCCCCAGTCAAATTAACGTCGAAAAAGAATGGTCCTAAAATTCTGTCACCAACAATTCCTGCCCATACGTTGAGCTTTTGGGGATATTAGGTACGCGCTTTATGCAACCAGTATGGATTTTCCCTAGATGAATATCAAAAATTCTGCCTATTGATAGTTCCATGTAAGGAAAAACTTGCTTCATCCGAAAATATTATCGCCGCAAGAACATTGGATCACGATTGCACATTTCCATTTTATATCGTTGATAAGAGACTAAAAACTCTACGGAAATAAAAATAAAGGTTGTCATTTAAAAAAATATTGATGACGTCACAATTTTAAACGAATTTGTCCGCTACTTAATGTCCACACTGTATAAATCCGCTAGTACTTGTATGGTATATATGTATGCATACGGGAATGTTGAGTAAAGACACAAGATTGCATGAAATAGGTTACTATATTCTTATTGCATATTTGAATACGGACGATGTTTTGAAGTCTTCCAATATAATGGAGTCAAATTAGCTTAAAAACATGCATTATTTCGGAATAAATAGCGATTAAATGAATTTTCGGAAAACCTTTTGAAATTGCATTACAGATAAAAGTTATAAACTCAAATTTTTACGCTAATGTTTTTTAATTGTTCAAACAATAAAAACCGTTTATTGAAGGTAAATCTGAAATATCACAACGAGTTTTAAAGTAATTTTGCTCAAATTAATAAAAATAAAAATAAATATTAAAAATGGCTAATCCAATATAGCCGACTTTTGTAAACAATCTATTAAAAAATGACAATTTTAAAAGTAATTTTACTAAAATTGACATTATAGGGGATTTTGAGGTCCAATTTTACTCATTAAGACAAACATACGAAAACGGTAACTTAAAGAGTGTTTTGAACTGATCACTGTTAACTCTCTGGCACAAAAGTATATGTCTACGTGCAATTTGTAAAAATTGAAATAACATAAAAATGTATAATTATTATTATTGCTGTAACTTTTAAAATAGAATACTTTCTAAATAAAAAATAAAACAAGAAACAAA
This sequence comes from Vesta saturnalis, assembly GCA_036346205.1. Taxonomy (NCBI): domain Eukaryota; kingdom Metazoa; phylum Arthropoda; class Insecta; order Coleoptera; family Lampyridae; genus Vesta; species Vesta saturnalis. Next base: position 1,415,387 of record JARFJB010000834.1, read on the forward strand.
AACACGTTGTTGATGTTCTTGGCTTCACAACATGAAAGTGAGCAACTATTTTCAAAATTCTCCCTGCTCTAATTAAAACGTATACAGCATCATGAGCCAGGTGGGCGCTACTCACCGAGCAGGTGTTCCCTCATGTTCTCTCTCTCTCTCCTCTCTCCCTCGCCATCTCTCCCCCTCACTCTCACTCTAATTAAAACGTATACAGAATCATGAGCCAGGTGGGCGCTACTCCCCGAACAGGTGTTCCCTCATGTTCTCTCTCCCTCCCTCTATCTCCCTCTCCATCTCTCCCCCTCCTTCTCCATCTTCCTCCCCCCTTTCTTCCCTCTCCCTCTCCACCCCCTCTCTCTCTCCTCTCTCTCTCTCCTCTCTCTCTCTGCTCTCTCTCCCCCCCCTCTCTGTCACCTTTCTCTCTCACCTCTCTCTCTCTCTCTCTCTCTCTCTCTCTTCTCTATCCCCTCACTCTCTCAACTCTCTCTCACAGCTCTCTCTCTCTCCACTCTCTCCTGTCTCTCTCTGCTCTCTTTCCCTCCCCATCTCCTTCTCTCCCTCTCCCTCCACCCCCTCTCTTTCCCTCTCACCCCCTCTCTCTCCTTTCTCTCCCTCCGCTATCTCTCCCCTCCCCACTCTCTCTCTCACTCTCACTGTCATTCTCACTCTCACTCTAATTAAAACGTATACAGCATCATGAGCCAGGTGTGGGCTACTCACCGAGCGGGTGTTCCCTCATGTTCTCTCTCTCTCCGTCTCTCTCTCTTCCTCCCTCTCTCTTGCCCTCTCACTCTCCATCGCCCCCCTTTCTCTCTCTCTCACTCTCATTCTCACTCTAATTAAAACGTATACAGCATCATGAGCCAAGTGTGGGTGATTTCATCTACTCCTGCTCCTTTACCGTTTTTTAAACTGCCTACCGTTTTCTCTACCTCATTTATCCCAATATCCTTCTCCGTTTCCTGCACCATTCCTTCAACATTCTTCTTATTTAACCCTTCAGTTTTACTTTCCTCACTACAGCACATCTTTCCCAAATATTCTTTCTAGCACTTCCTCACTTCACTATCGTCCCATACTATTTCGTTGCTCGTATTCATCACTCCTGTATTTTTGACTCATTTCCAGAAATTTTTTTTGTTTTCCTCAAAATCATTCTGCATTTTCTCTCCTTCCACAGTCATCACTTTCTCTTTACTTATTCTCACTGCCTTCTTTGTTTCTTAATCTTTACACTTCATACAGTTTTTTTCAGTCTCATGTTTTGCAGCAATCGTTGCCATGTACCCATCTTTTTTCTTATATACTGCCTTTTTTACCGATTCATTCCACCAAGCACATTTTTTCTGTCTACCTACAGTCGCTCTTCCACATATCCGCACGGCACAATTGACAACACCGTTTTTCAAGCTTATCCATGCACTTTGAACTTCAGTGTATTATATTTGTTCGTTCCACACGGTTTCATTCACGTTGTAAATTCAATGAAGTTAAAGTTATTTGCAAAAGTGAGTTAAAAGAACAGCTGAAAAAGTATATGTTGTGTATTATAGTATATTACGCAACGACCACATTATGATACTTATTAATAAATTATAATGTGTGAGTTGAATACATTACTTTTTCTACGGCCATGTAGATTTTTATTTATTTTTTCTGTTCCTTCGGTAAATCGTAAAAATGCAAGAAAAAATATTTTTATGAAAATACCTACCTACATAAACTAGTTTATTAAAAAAGATTCAATTAACAAGGATTTGCAATAGTTACATAAATAAGCGATTAAATAGAATTTTTATTTTCAGGATTAACAAAATTAATAATGGTAATTCCTGTACAATTGTGGAAATTGTTTTGAGGCACTGTAGTATGTAGATTGGTAAATGTCGTCGAAGATGTTGAAGTGAAATGTGCATTGCTAATTGTTGATGGGTTATTATTTTCTACCGCATTTAGTATTTTATTTCCTATATTCATTTTATGTTTTAACGAGTGATCAATGTACCCTTCGGCCACGGATGTAGATCTCCATCCACCGTGGCGTTTTAAAGAAGTGATATCTCCACCAGCATCAATTAATTTATTTTTCGAAATTATTTGTAGCTTGTTGCATTGTGAAAATTTATAATGGTCATAATGATTCAAATATCTGAATCATTATGAATGAATTATAACATAGCCGTAGTAAAAAATTGTTACTAGTGATTCTGTGTTTAACCAAACACTTGATCTGTTTTTTTCTGTACGTAAAATACAGTGAGTGATTATATAGTTGGAATAAAGTGCAGTAAACTACAATCTGACCTACACTTGAAAGCCTTTCACTACAATAATTGTTTTATTGTGTTTGGAACAAAATATTCTAGTACAAAGCGCTATGTGTTCATTAAATATAGAAGTAAGTTGTCAGAAGTATATGCAGACTAATAAAAAATATCGAATTTCAATTTCAATTAAGACTTGATATTCGAAATATAATTAACAATTAATGAGTATACATTGTATCAAATAAACGAAAACTACAAACAGTGATAATGTAAATCACACCCTAAACAAACTTAAAACCATTTAGAACGTTTATTTTACAAAAGGAAGTTTTTACGTAAAAGATGGCTGAAAGACGAAACTTTCATTTTCATACCGTTGTTAGTTAATAATGAAATTAATCTGAGATAAATATTTGAAATACTTGGGCAGGAAAGTTGCGTTCCAAAATTTTCACGTGTGTATGCTTCACACTAGTTCAACACGTAGTAAAGAATGCCACCGGCTTGTAAAATACCTCAGCCTTTTTTTTTCAATAGAACAAAGAAAATTTGATTAGATTTTTTAGCGGTTCTTGCTTAATGAAAAAAAAAAGGATAATGAAACATTATTAATTACTTATAGGTAAAATATCCCAAAAAGAAATAGAATTCAAATAGGCTACATCTTAAGAAAACATTTCGCTTATATAATATATAAAGAACAAGACGCCTACTAAAAACACGCGGATCGATTAAAAATTCCTCTCGATTAATAATTGAGAACGTTCTTTCGGGAGTGTACTGAAGGGGTTGAAGCTGATGAGGACCGCGGGGCGGGAGACCGTTGGGAGGGGTGAAGAAGACTGATTGTAGTCAGTGTGTGTCAGAGTAAAAACAGTAAGAGAGTGCGGGCGAAATGAGATGATGTCCCCCGCACACCACCATTCTTACGATCGCACTGCCCCAACCCTTATGAGAGTTTGCGTACGGACCTGCCGCCCGTTCCTCATAAAATCTTTCTTTAATAATTTGCATATGTCTAATTCTATTATTTCCTTTAATTAAGCAAAATCTGGAGTAGTTTCTTTGTTAACAAACTGTGTATATTGTAGTTTAATTAATTGTGCATGCTAATTGCGATCGCTAGTTTAATATAGTTTTTCAACGTTTAAAACGACGGAGAAAAACTCCTTGTATAGATTTTCTTTTAGCATCCTTTTCTTTTTAAATTACCATCGTATACGTGCAAATAACTTATAATGGACCTGCTTTAAACATATCCCTTTTTCCCAACTTCACATATACACAATTTTCTCTCATAATATTTCCAATTTTCACACAAAGCATGTGCAATTAATAATCCCAAAGTGCATACGTAAAAATCTTTCCTACGCCATAAATCACTCGCTACTTGCTTTGGTAAAGTGCAATTTTAATCGTCTATTATTATTACCTTTGATTATGCATAATCAATGTTATTATTAACAAAATATCAACGTATTTGTATTACGACAAACGTTTTAAATTGGGCGATTATCATTTTTTGTTTAGTTACAGAGACATGTCAACGGGGACTTGTTGAAACGACTTTTCAGCCACAACCATGATTAAAAAAATTCTTACTTTGGCAATTTGAGATCATTCGCTATTGCAACAACGTAAATAATAAGTTGTACAAATTTTGACCTATCGCAATGGCTAATAATCACAACTTCGTGCTCGGGCCGTTCGGATCGTCATTACGATGGGCATCATCGACGACAGAGTTGATCACAACGGTCACTTTGATCAAAATGGCCAATCATTCTTTGGATTATATAGGCCAACGCGATCTTAACGGTTATTCTTTCATCATAACGCTAAAGCATCTTGTTTCATAGTAGGAGACCGGGCCGGTTTCTGACTGTTCACTTATAATTGTAACATTCAAGTTTGTAATACGTAATGAAGGCGTACAACCAATGGCTGCCACTCGAAAATCCGACACTTGATAGTCCGACACACTCGGTAATCCGACGCCACCCGATGTCAAATTCATATCATACAGTATTTTGTACTCAATAAATATTTTGTTTTATGTATGTATGTACTGTAAAAAGACATTGCCTAAACTGATTTGTATTTGAACCTTTAATAGTCAAAGAGTACTTGATAATGCAACAAAAGTCGACTTTTCTTAAATTATGTATGTATACGGTTAAAATCGGTGAAAGAAATACAATATTTGGTAATCCGACACCCTCCCGGTCCCGTAAGTGTCGGATTATCAAGTGGAAACTGTAAGTTGTTGGAAACGGTAAATTGAGGGCGGAGAAACAACGGTGTAGGTTATTCTATTATATTACTATTATTGCAGTTATAATACAATACGTTTCAAATGAAATGCATCACTTAGAAATAATAATGCTATGATTTTGAAATTTTGACAAAATAATGTTTCAGTATCATATAGAAAACGATGGAAGTTTCAATGAAAAGAATAAGTCATTATGTACTTTGCACCACTGTTAACATCAATTATCAACAATTATTATTTATACATTTTAAGAAATCTAGTCGCTTAGTGTCAATTTTTTGTTGTTTAACTGACACATTTATTCTGAAAAATGCCCCCAGTAAGAGAACGACAAAACTTTGCCCAAGTTTCAGATTTTGACAGGGGTAGAATTATCGGCATGAAAGCAGCAGGGTTGTCATTTCGATAAATCGGCAGAAGGCTTAATCGAGACCACACCACGGTGGCCCGCATTTGGTCTTCTTGGTCTGGAGAAGGCATTCAACGACCTCGTCCCAGTGGAAGACCACCACGCAGCACCAATGATCGTGAAGAACAACTTCTTAGGCGGATGGCCACAAGAGATCGGTTTCAGTCAACAAGGCCTGTTGCGGTGAACTGGACAGGAGCTATTGGTCGTCACCTATCAATGTCAACAATCTACAGGAGAATTAAGTCTTTTGGCTTACATTCGTATCGTCCGTACCGACGACCCCAGTTAACTCAAGAGCATAAGATTGCTAGATTGGCATGGTGTCAAGAGCGGCGGGACTGGGGCCTTCAATGGAATAACATCGTCTTCAGCGACGAATCGCGTTTTTGTTTGTGGCGAAACGATGGTCGTCAGAATGTGCGGAGGTTTCGAGGAGAACGTCGAAATTTAGAGTTTGTTGAAAGACGACCCACAGGCTAACACCTGGAGTCATGGTTTGGGGCGCCATACGTGTTGATGGCAGATCTCCTCTTGTGTTCATTATAGACACATTAAGTGCTCAGCGTTACATTGATAAGGTTTTGGAGCCAGTGGTAGTACCGTTAATGCAGACGTTGCCAAATGGTATTTTGCAACAAGATAATGCCAGGCCATATACCGCACATGTTACAAGAAGGTTTCTGGATCAAGTGCAGTGTTGCCGTGGCCTGCGCGATCTCCAGATCTTTCGTCTATTAAACATGTATGGGACATGATGGGTAGAAGACTAAGACAAGTACCAAGGTCCCCAAATAACTTGGACGCATTACGACACCATCTCCAGGTAGCCTGGGATTAAATGCCTCAGGAGGATATAGACCATCTCATAGAAAGCATGCCTCGGAGAGTGAACGACTGCATTGCTGTGCGTGGCGATGGTACACACATTTTTTTGTTAACTCTTAATATTTTTCCTTCAAAATTTCATCATCTTATACATGTTAATAAAGCATAATTTTACCATACTTTCAAGATCATAGCATTATTATTTCTAAGCGGCGCATTTCATTTGAAACGTAGTATCTTATAAGTAATGAAAATTGTGTAATGTATACGATATGAATTAGTCAAACCTCTATTACGACACACAGACGCCATCTTGAAATAGGGTGGAGTTAAGCTGCTCTTAATCTCGTTCCCTTTGTAAACATCGCCCATTTTTCGGCCACCTTCTTTTTCGGCGCCCTTAGGGCCTTCCCATTCAACTTATTCCTGATTGTCGCCAATCCTCGTCCCGCTCCATAATACAATTGTGCAGGCTCCACCACCTAGCTAAGTCCATATTTCCAACAGCTGAGTTACGTCTGGGTCCGCTTCTCCGTCATATGGGGCTCTGCCCCTAGCCCCATTTTCCGTCAACTGGGACTACGTCAGAAAGCTCTTTTCCTACATATGGGGTACTACTCTGGACGGTTTTTCCGTTAGGGCCCAGGACATCTGTCCCCTCCACCACTCTTTCTCTTTTGCTCTTTCCTCCTTCTCTCGCTCTCGGCCTCAGGGGGGTTAAAGTTTAATTCTCTGCCCCCCACCCCTTTTTGGGGTTTGAAGTAGACGTAGCATCCTCCTGTGATAATTAGAAGTTAACACACAGTTTGCAGCTTTATGCTTCAATTTAAAATGTAACTGAATTAGTAGTGCCATCTTGAGGCACAATTAGAAGTTAACACCCAAGGCTATTTTTCAATTTGAAAGCTAATTTAATGGTGTAATATCAAAAGCTAACTAAGTTAGGACCACCATCTTGCGGTATAATTAGAAGTTAACACGTAGTTAGTGGTGCAGTCTTGTGGTATAATTTAATAACAAATTACAACGCAATATCAGTATAATTTACATGTTAATTACCAGATTCAATTTAGCGCTATCTGGTGGATTAACTGACATAATACTTATCGAACAATAATCGCTAACACGGAAACTAGCAAATAAGCAAGCACTTATAAACAAAACAAAAACAGCCAGAGAAGTCTGCAAAATACGCGATTGACCTAGAAACACAAGCAAAGAAATTAGCAAGCAAACCTGGCTATAGGGATTTAACATTGACTATAATATTTTTGTGAATTCCTGCTCGCCAGTACGGCCTACAGAAATTATTTTCGTATCAATGGCATGAGAAAATTATTACGCATCGAATGACCTTAAAAATTAAATTATTTTCATCGATTTTTATTAAAAAAATTTAATTTTATTACACACACTATGAAGGAATATTATAACAGAGGTGGGCTAAAATCAAAAAGTGCATTCGTCCGTAAAACAAATTGAAGATAGAAAGCGACGATCCTGATTTGCACGTTCTTGCGAATCTCTATTCAACTTTCCTCATCTTCTTGTAATACTTCCTGATTACATTATGATTTGTATGGATGATGTCTGTGCTTTTCTAGTATTTGATATACCACCGACTTTGACGCATTTATTCACGGCTAATTTCCCTTGTGCTGTATGTTGGGGAGGATATTTATCATATCCAAAACACGTTTTTGTAAGTCAGTGCCATCTGCCCCAACATTTCTTCCAATTATTTAAATTTTTGCAAAAAACAATGCTAGAAATAATATATACTAACCACATCTAGCTTCGGATTCTGCTGAAATATTAGCAGTTCTTCAAATTTTCGCGTATTGTGGATTTAGACGATATTGGGCTGTTATGAAATTTAACAGAAAACAAAACGCTCACTTTCCGCAAACTAACGCCACTGTAATATGTTTTAACCATACAAACTCTAGCTTCATTTGAGAAATTATTCATTTTGTAAATAAAAACCAGTAACCTAGCTTAGAATGTCAAGACACAACAGTTAATTCGACTACAATTGTTAGTTGTTTTAAAAATCATGGCAACTCATATTTAAAAACATAAAAATGTTAAATTAGAGTTTTTCAATAAAAAGCGATGAAAATAATTTAATGCTTGATATTATTCGATGCGCAATAATTTTCCCATTCCATTGATACCAAATATTTACTGTAGGCCGAATTAGCCTACAAAAATGTTAAATCCCCATGGCCAGGTTTGAAAACGGGAAACCGGTATATACGAAATAATGGTAATATGCTTAAATAAGAATGCTTTCGTCCATGAAATTAATCGAGATATTAATGAATTAATGCATTAGTGATTATATTCACTAATGTGATTTTAAGATTCGCCTACGGATGTTTGGAAATACAAATAATCGTTAGAACATTGTAAAGAATATAAAATAGAAATTAAGGTTTAGGTTCAACAAATTAAACTTTAAATACCTAAGTCAAAGAAAATATAGACATAATAGTGGGGATCCCAAGCGAAACATTTTCGGGTCACATGGGCGAAGTGGGATGTTGGTTGCCTACACGTATGTCGGGACGTCACTTATGACCAAAATAGTACCCACAACCGAACACGTTTGCAGCAAGACGGAACCCTTGCTTATTTTTGACTCAAAATCCGCAATGTTCTCAAAAAGAATATTTCTAAGCGTTATAAAACGTTAGTAGTAACACTTGCCTCCTTTTTTGTCCCAGTTTCACTTTTTATATGCCCACGTGGGACCGGATTTTCCACCTTATTTTTACACGCTTACGTGTAGGACGTGACCCTTATTTTTGCACATCCACGTGTGAGACCGCATTTTTACCCTATTTTATATACCCTCGTGTGAGACCGGATTTTCATCCCTATTTTTACACACTCGTGTAGACCGTATTTTTCCGTTTTCATCCCTAATTATTTTATATACCCTCGTGGAGACCGTATTTTCAACCCTTTTCAACCCTAATTATTTTTAATCACCCGTGTGGACCGTATTTTCAACCTTTCTTTTATCCCTAATTATTTTTACTCGCTTACGTATAGGACGTGTATTTTCATCCCTTATTTTTAATAAACTTATGACGCCGGTTAAATTGTCACCTAAACATATGGAACACTGCTTTGGATTTTGACGTCACAAGACCGCCTGCGAGGGACGTACATTTCAACCCTGACAGTATTTTCAACCTTTTGTTTGTATTTAAGAGCCCTTTTGGCGGGAGCCCCTAAAGGATAGGCAAATGCATGCGCACGTAGGATCGTTTTTTACCTATTTTAAGGGTTAATAAACGGTAGGATATTTTTTAGTATTAAAAGAAACTAATCAAGGTAAAGATAACGTATACGTTTGATTTTAAAAATACACTATTACATTCTATAACGATAATAAACAGTTAATGGCATTGCATAATCAGCTAATTACCCTGTTGTTGTCATACAATGTGAATGTACGGTTTAGCGACTATTTAATATGAATTGAATTTTATCAAATGAGATTGCATAATTGTTGTTATTATTAAAATCATTATTAGGTTCCTTTTAATCCCATATCTAGATTGTGGTCCTCTTGTGGTGAAAATTCATTTGAATATATTTTAAAATGAAATTGATTTAAAAATAAAATGTGTAATTAACTAATTGATTAACCTGCTTAGAATTATCGAAAATTAAGGAATGTCGCTTTTATTTATTTACCTTTTTTAATACGTATTATTTACATACAATATATTTTGGTTTTAAATATGAGTCACAATGTGTCGCAATCCTTTTTGCTTTAATTATGGGTCATAATTAAATCTAGTTGTCGCTCAAGGTAGTCACTACCAAATTAATCTCATGTACAACAAGAAACTTAATATCAATAATGTATAACAAAGTATTTTTTATAATGCCATTTTTCGCATAGTTTAATGTCCATGTAAGGATCGTATTTTAGCCTTGAGAGATCGGATTTGGTCTGGGTCAGACTAGGGGTTGGTCCAGTATCGGAGATTGTATTCTAAATTGTCTCCTGTGAAAGTTAGCTTTACAAAAAACACAGACACAACCACAAGTACGAGCACGAGCACAAACATAAACACAATCACAGGAACAATTAAGCCCAAGAATCAGGACATGCACAAACACAAGCACAGGAACAATTACAAGTACAAGCAGCGCAAGCACAGGTACACACACAAACACGAAAAATTGCAAACGAAAACGAAAATTCGCAAACACGAAAATTCGTAAACACACAAACTCACAAACACAAAAACGAAAACGAAAATTCGCAAACACGAAAATAACAAACACACAAACGCAGAGTACGAAAACGCAAACACGAAAAATCGTAAACACAAAATTCTCAAACACGAAAACCAACATACAAACGCACAAACACGAAAAACGAAAACACACAAAACGAAAACGCGCAAAGCTGCCGCATGAATTAAGACTGGGATTTGGGTCTATAAACAAATGATTCTCTCTGTCTCTGTCTCTGTCCCTGTCTCTGTCTCGTCTCTCTTCTGTTCTCTTTACCTGAACCAATGGATCGGTAAACAATTTGAAAAGTCCTTGGTTCAGATACAATCCATAATACCTATTGACGATAACGTTGTGATGGTGAATTGGGATAGACCGAGGAGAGGTGAATCACAAAAAACAATTAATGTATCCATAGCCGCATACACGACAGCTCATGCCCGTTTAGAGCTATACAGTTACTTAGAGAAACTAGACCGACGTGTTCTGTATTACGACACAGACAGCGTGATATTTGTCGCAAAACCCGACTGGAACCCAGCATGTGATTTCCTTGGCCAAATGACCGACGAGCTGGAGACGTAGTGATGGGAGCTATATAGCCGAATTTGTTAGTGCCGGACCTAAAACTATAGTTATAATGTGTTTTCTACCTGTGACAAAACAATTAAATGTGTGTAAAGTCAAGGGCATTACCTTAAACTATAAGAACTCGCGCGTTATAAACTTTGATGCGATGAAAGATATGGTACTTAGTAATAGTAAAGACTCTTTGTTTGTATACAATGACAGAAAAATTGTTAGAGATAGTTGTTATAATGTGATAAGTAGACCTGAATCTAAGCAGTATAGGATAAGTTACTCTAAGCGACGTAGAATAGAAAATTTGATACTCTTCCATTTGGATATAAAGAATAAAACAGATAAAATAGTAGAATTATTTTATTTACTCCAGTTCCTAACCTTGATTCGTTTTTGTGTTTTTTGTTTTGTGTGTTTGAGTATTGAGTGTCCGTGCTTATGTGAAGAGAGAATGAGAGAGAACGAGAGAACGAGAGAGAACGAGAGAGAACAGAGAGAAGAGAGAGAGAAGAGAGAACGAGAGAGAACGAGAGAACGAGAGAGAACGAGAGAGAGAAGAGACGAGAGAACGAGAGAGAGAAGAAGAGAACGAGAGAGAACGAGAGAGAACGAGAGAACGAGAGAGAACGAGAGAGAACGAGAGAACGAGAGAGAACGAGAGAGAGAATGAGAGAGAACGAGAGAGAGAGAGAGAGAGAACGAGAGAGAAGAGAGAGAACGAGAGAACGAAGAGAAGAGAACGAGAGAGAACGAGAGAACGAGAGAGAACGAGAGACGGAGAGAACGAGAGAGAACGAGAGAATGAGAGAGAACGAGAGAGACGAGAGACAGAGATGAGAGAGAACGAGAGAACAGAGAGAACGAGAGACAGAGAGAGAGAGAGACAGAGAGAGAGAAGAGAGACGAGAGAGAACGAGAGAACGAGAGAGAAGAGAGAGAACGAGAAGAGAGAGAACGAGAGAGACGAGAGAGAAAGAGAGAACGAGAGAGACAGAGAGAACGAGAGAGAACGAGAGAACGAGAGAGAACGAGAGAGAATGAGAGAAGAGAGAGACGAGAGAGAACGAGAGAGAAGAGAGAAAGAACGAGAGAGAGAAGAAAGAGAGAACGAGAGAGAACGAGAGAGAAGAGAGAGAACGAGAGAGAACGAGAGAGAAGAGAGAAACGAGAGACAGAGAGAGACAGGGACAGAGACAGAGACAGAGAGAATCATTTTGTTTATAGACTCCAAATCCCAGTCTTAATTCATGCGGCAGCTTTGCGCGTTTTTCGTTTTGTGTGTTTTCGTTTTTCGTGTTTGTGCGTTTGTATGTTTGCGGTTTTCGTGTTTGAGAATTTTGTGTTTACGATTTTCGTGTTTGCGTTTTTCGTACTCTGCGCGTTTGTGTGTTTGTTATTTTCGTGTTTGCGAATTTTCGTTTTCGTTTTTGTGTTTGTGAGTTTGTGTGTTTACGAATTTTCGTATTTGCGAATTTTCGTTTTCGTGTTTGCAATTTTCGTGTTTGTGTGTTTGTATGTACTGTGCTTGCGCTTGTGCTTGTACTTGTAATTGTTCCTGTGCTTGTGTTTGTGCATGTCCTGATTCTTGGGCTTGTAATTGTTCCTGTGATTGTGTTTATGTTTGTGCTCGTGCTCGTACTTGTGGTTGTGTCTGTGTTTTGTAAAGCTAACTTTCACAGGAGACAATTTAGAATACAATCTCCGATACTGGACCAACCCTAGTCTGACCCAGACCAAATCCGATCTCTCAAGGCTAAAATACGATCCTTACATGGACATTAAACTATGCGAAAATGGCATTATAAAAATACTTTGTTATACATTATTGATATTAAGTTTCTTGTTGTACATGAGATTAATTTGGTAGTGACTACCTTGAGCGACAACTAGATTTAATTATGACCCATAATTAAAGCAAAAAGGATTGCGACACATTGTGACTCATATTTAAAACCAAAATATATTGTATGTAAATAATACGTATTAAAAAAGGTAAATAAATAAAAGCGACATTCCTTAATTTTCGATAATTACTATTGCTGTAAGCAGGTTAATCAATTAGTTAATTACACATTTTATTTTTAAATCAATTTCATTTTAAAATATATTCAAATGAATTTTCACCACAAGAGGACCACAATCTAGATATGGGATTAAAAGGAACCTAATAATGATTTTAATAATAACAACAATTATGCAATCTCATTTGATAAAATTCAATTCATATTAAATAGTCGCTAAACCGTACATTCACATTGTATGACAACAACAGGGTAATTAGCTGATTATGCAATGCCATTAACTGTTTATTATCGTTATAGAATGTAATAGTGTATTTTAAAATCAAACGTATACGTTATCTTTACCTTGATTAGTTTCTTTTAATACTAAAAATATCCTACCGTTTATTAACCCTTAAAATAGGTAAAAAAACGATCCTACGTGCGCATGCATTTGCCTATCCTTTAGGGGCTCCCCGCCAAAAGGGCTCTTAAATACAAACAAAAGGTTGAAAATACTGTCAGGGTTGAAATGTACGTCCCTCGCAGGCGGTCTTGTGACGTCAAAATCCAAAGCAGTGTTACCATATGTTTAGGTGACAATTTTAACCGGCGTCATAAGTTTATTAAAAATAAGGGATGAAAATACACGTCCTATACGTAAGCGAGTAAAAATAATTAGGGATAAAAGAAAGGTTGAAAATACGGTCCCACACGTGGGTGTATGTAAAAATAATTAGGGTTGAAAAGGGTTGAAAATACGGTCTCACACGAGGGTATATAAAAATAATTAGGGATGAAAACGGGATAAAATACGGTCTCACACGCGAGTGTGTAAAAATAGGGATGAAAAATCCGGTCTCACACGAGGGTATATAAAAATAGGGTGAAAATGCGGTCTCACACGTGGATGTGCAAAAATAAGGGTGAAAAACACGTCCTACACGTAAGCGTGTAAAAATAAGGGTGGAAAATCCGGTCCCACGTGGGCATATAAAAAGTGAAAGGCGCTTGTGACGTAAAAAAGGAGTGCAAGTGTCCCGTACTACTAACGTTTGTTATAGTTTCGATTAAGTTCTCTTAAGTATAAAAAAATAGGTAGTTTCTGAGGGTTACGTTTCGACACTATATTTTCTCCTACGCTGACTTATGTTAAGTTTCACAGTTTTACTTACATTATTTAACCCTAGGATACTTAACCAATAAAATATCGGCATTTACATAATCCGCGCTTCTGAGACCCGCTACATAAAATCATGTATAGTCAGACTAGAAAAAAGTTATTGAAGTAAAACTTGATTTATTTATACATATGCGAGGGCGGTTTGACGGAAGTGACTTTTCAGTGGTTGGTAAGACTTTCGCTACGGTGATTATATTGGTAGTTTTAATTAAACATTATTTTTTTCGTGGAAAACAATTAATGACACCGAGGAAAAGTTACGTAAATATTATCCTGAAAGTGCTCCGTCCCACGGAATGATTTTTAAGTGGTTCTTTGCTTTTAAAAGTGGCCATATGAGCACGGATGATGCTGAACGTCCGGGACCGTCATTTACTGTAACTACTCCAGAAATGGTTAATAAAATCCATGCCCTTGTACTTAGCGATCGTCGAATAAAAGTACGCGAGATAGCTAATGAAGTAAATATTTCAACCGAACGGGTATGCAATATTTTGCATGAAATTTTACATAGAAAAAGCTATTTGCGAGATGTGTGCCGCGTTTGCTTAATGCTGATCAAAAGCTCGCTCACATTAAAAATTCAAACGAATGTTTGGCTTGGGTACACCATTATACCCCAGAAACAAAAATGCAGTCGAAACAATGGACTTCATCCGAGGAACGTGTTCCTAAGAAAGCAAAAACCGTTTTTTCGGCCAATAACGTCATGTCCACTGTGTTTTGAGATTCCAAAGGTGTAATCTTTATTGATTATTTAGAAAAAGGGAAAACGATAACTGGCCAATATTATGCTGATTTGCTGACACGTTTTGATGCCGAACTTAAGAAAAATCGACCGCATTTGTTGAAGAAAAGAGTTTTGTTCCATCACGATAATGCGTCTGTCCATTCGCCCGCTATTGTTGCAGAAAAATTAGCCGAATTGCGTTATGATTTATTGCCTCATCCGCCATATTCAAATGATCTGGCTCCATCCGATTACTTTCTGTTCCCAAACTTAAAAAAATGGCTTGGTGGAAAGTGATTGATGAAGAGGTGATGGCAGAGACAAACGCGTATTCTGCGGAACTTCCGAAAGATTATTTTTGGATGGTTTGAAACAATTGGAAACTCGCTGGGCTAAGTGTGTAGAGTTAAAAAGAGATTATGTTGAAAGATTAAATAATTTTTTTTTACAGTAAAGTAACTTTTTTATTGAAAAGTCACTTTTCCGTCAAACCGACCTCGTACAATACAAATGTGATATTAAATATGAAAGTGAACATTATTGTTTAAAATTTTTTTAGGGATTAGAGAAGAATTTAGTGCACATTCCAATACTATGCTCACTACAGATATTATTTTTACAACTAATACATATCATTGTGTTTTTACGATTAATACTTGCGGGGCACACTGTGCATTTCTTTCTCTTAATTGTTGAACTTTTTTGAGCGTTTGATGGACCAGAGATATCAATAAATCTGCTTATACACTCTCAGACACTACACCGTAGGTTAGGGTTAGTAGATCTTCTCTGCATATGTGGTATCACTAGCTCCTTCGCTAAATTTTTCAAAAACAATCTGCGTTTGTGAGTCACGCCTATGTTGTAGTTTGAATGTTACTTCGTAAAGACTGTAAGTATATGCGTTAAGTGCTGCAAAATCAATGATGTTGAAGAAAAATGTCATGGGCCTTTTGCCTCTTGTACGTGTATGTCGACACCATTTGATCCATGACGTCAACATCGCCCTTTCTTCTATTATAATGCGTGATAATTTCAGGCTTCCTCTTAGCGCCATCATTGATAGATGCGTCGTGGTGCATGGTGCGTAGTAAAATTACGCTTGTTCTTTTTACGTGCTTAACTTACCATAAATACGTTATTTCGAAAGCAAAACAATGAAGAGCAGACTACACGAACTTCTGAGGCTTTCATTTCTTTTGGAATGTCACGCTTATTCTGACGTAGTGTATACAGCACAGTAATATTTCTATCGAACAGATACATTGCTAGCGGAACATTAGTGAAGAAGTTGTCTATCGTGAGATTGAGACCAGAATTATGAATGCCACGCACAAAAGTTTGTCCTACTTCAAGGCAGAGCATAACTAGGCTTAGATTCACACATCCAAAATATTTTAAGTTCATATTTTGCCGGTTTACTTGGCATATATTGAAGGAATAAGCATTTACCTCCAAATCCATCAATAGTTACATTAGTATCTGGCATGACGCAGGTTTTGCATTGCTGAATGAATAAATCCCAAACGTA
Organism: Vesta saturnalis; assembly: GCA_036346205.1. Lineage (NCBI taxonomy): Eukaryota > Metazoa > Arthropoda > Insecta > Coleoptera > Lampyridae > Vesta > Vesta saturnalis. The sequence goes on from JARFJB010000834.1 coordinate 1,431,446, forward strand.
GGACACCATTGATAACTTGTCGGTTTCAAACGCTCATTCCGGTTTCTCTTGTCGTCAAATCTGACTTATCTTTGTATTTCTTCAAAGTGAAAAAATATGGACATTGCGGTTCGGTACATAGGATTCACAACAAATAGTTCTCTCGCAAGAACACCACAGCTTGTGTCAACTCCCGCGTGCGCATGAATAAGTAAACCACAGAATGCAAGAAATTCATCAACAGTTACATCTTTCCACGGTTTTCTTTTTGCTCCGTAAACACGCATCCCTTCTAAATTAGTACAGTTTACAATTTCTTGTACAATAACTGGAGTTACAGATAACTGAAACGCTTCGTTTGGTGTTGCATGATGTTTTCTTGCTAGTCTTGACGCACGCAGAATAATGTTGTGTGGTTGAATTCTATTTTTTGTTCAAAACTCCAATCCAGACCACTTGGAGCAATGTAACCACTCGTTGAAGAATTACCAATAACGTCAACATCGTTCGAAGCGGATCTAGAATACTCGTCAGAAACCAATTCGAAATTTGTGTCTTCTGTGTCATCATTTTCTGCTTCTGATACTTGCTTCAGAAGGTAGATCATCGCTTTCAGCTGCCCAATGTAACACTGTTTCTACATAAACACGGTCGCCAAATCTCACACTTTTCACATTCCTTTTCACGCCATTATCATATGCGTTTCACAAGTTCACTCAATGCAACTTATATTACAATTTAATGAAAATCAGTTGCGCCTACTTTTATACATCTAGCAGTAATGCAGGTTACAACTTGCACAGACACGTACAATTCTACGCCGCAATGCTTGATAAATTATGTCATCCTTGAAACTGGTTTTATAGGAACTAGTTGTACACGGGCTTCAGAGGACCGGTTTATGTAAATGCGGGGTACTAATGTAAAATGTTTATTTTTCGATTTCTAAATAAATACACTTCAATGTTTTTGGAACCAAGCGTGTGTTGAATGAAGACGTATTTAGAACATATCTGAATGCTCGAGCCGATTGAAACTATTTTAAGCAAATTATGAGTAACTAAAATCTGGCCGGTTTATGCATCCAATTGTTAAAAGAGTAAAATCTCTAGCAAATAAATTTATTAGGGCATTCTATTGTTTTACAAATAAAAAAAATGCCCACAGAGCGCATGGATACATAGATTAATAATATAAAGAAATAAACTTCTTAGAGAATTGTCCTTAATAATTACTTATGCAAGCTAATAAAGTTGTACATCATTGGAAAGAGCAAAATAATTTCTACGAATCTAACATGTGGATATGTTGTCATGTAAGCCAATTATGTGATTTTCGCAATGGTTTCATTTCTTATAAAATTATCAAGTGACACCAGTTTATAACGCACAAAAAAGTAAAACATTTTTACATATAACCAATATTTATCGAGATGTATAATATGTAGAACATTTTAGACATAATTGTAATATTATTAATAAAATGCTTAGGAAGTTCTCCCTAAACGGTGTAAAAAGTTCAAAAGCAAAAGATGCGATTACTATTGTAAATAAAGTCTATGTGTACTTAATAAACAATAACAATAGAAAAAAGTTTTCGGCTATATACATCAAACTACATGTGGTAGAGTTAAATAGGTACAAACTTTTAGGAAAGTTCCGAAAATATCATTTACAGTAAATGACATGTCTGGAAATTGAAAAGTAACCTATAATTTCTCAAAATCGAATTATAGTTTGATTATATACATGCCAGACGTAAAAAAAATTATTGAAAAGCAATGTCTGAAACAATTAGTGTATATTTGATTTTTAGATTAAGTTAAAATATTATAAGGTGTTAAACTGTTAAGTCATAAATAAACAGTAAACGTCAGGGAATTTGTAAGGATTCACTCGATGGGAACTGACCTCTGCATGGTTAGTTTATTGGGTTAAGGGTTGATCCTAGTTGGATCAATGTGTGACAAACACGTGTTTTTTTATCCTTTTAACATCAAAAATAAACACTTCTAAAGTGTTAATTAAAACAAAGTGTGCCCGCGGATATTGAAGAAATGCATATGTATGCTGGATCAATCACAAATGTTTGTTATCCGATTTTCATGTTGTTTTGTGTAAATCTGTCAGAGCGAAAGTTTATTAGGGGTTTTCCGATTAAAAATAGATGAACCGCTATATTTTTAAGTCTTAGAAAAATATTTAAGATATCTTTGAAAATCCGCAGGAAAGCAAAATTATGACATTTTTTATGAGCATCAGCTTGCATGAAAAAGTTTTGCGAGGGTCTTAGTTACCCTCCCCGCCAACGTCTCATACGCGACTTGATAATTAACAAAAAAATCGTTATCGCAGGCGGCCGTGCCGTGATGCATAAACGGAGGATCTCTCCTTACGTCCTACTCGCTCCTTGCTCCAATTCCCCACCTCGTCACACACGCTCGCTTCTAGGGGCAAGCTTGATTGTCATTATAAGGGAGTTTTAATAAGAAAAAGTATTGATGTTCGTTTTCTATGCATGTATTCTTATTCTCGCCGCCGCCGCCACCACCGTGCTCTTGCGTCTTCTCCGAGTATAATGTTCGCTCAACTACACCCTTCTCCCCTTTTATTACACACGCTTGTTTTTGAAGCATTATTGAATATCATTAAGTGGGTGGCTTAATAAGAATAGGGAGCTTTAAGAACATACTCATGTTTGAAATTTTATTTCTTGCGTTCCTTAAGAAAGAAGCAGTACGGTAAAGAAGAAGAGAAGAAAAGAAATGCAACGGATAAAATTTATTTGCGTATACCAACTACAGTTTTTGTTTTAATTGAAATCGGCACAAATGTGTGCAATTCAAAAATAGGTCGGTAAGACTAAATTCCGTAAGAATATGGGAATATAGTGCAAAGTAAACATTGAAACCTTTGCGATAATATTAGTTACCCCAGTCGAAGAGGGTTGCGAAAACTATTATGAAACACTTTGTTCCCTTATTACGATCACTAACACGTCAGTTAATAAATAAGCCTTATCGTGTTCAATTTAATTAGATTATTTTTTCGTACCTAATTGGCTCTCATCAAATTTAGCTCATATCTTGTAAAAAATACTATTTTTTATTTTTTTATGCACTAGATTAGTAATTGTAAATTGTTCAAACATATTATTTTTATTCATATTTTTTAATTATTTTCGCACCTATTAATTATCCAAAGCTAAAAATATAGATTTTTTATTAAGCAATCTCGGTTAAACCAATTATATCCAATTGGATAACGGGTAATTATGAGCTAACATAAAGCATTTTGTATTATTTTTTGTAACATCTTAGGATTAGAGAAAGAAGGATTACGAAATTAAAATAACAAAATAAAAATAAGAAACTTCAATAATTTCAAATTAGAAGTATCTACTATTAGAATCTTTGGGTAATATAAAAAGGAAGTTAATTTTATAAAATGCTGTTTCAAGTTTTATATTATTCTGTATTTGCTTGGAAGCTTATTATTTTCAACACTTCTTCATTTTATTTGTGTGTATCTACTTTCTTACATTTAATTGCTCAATTTTGATCGCGGTAAAAAGTTTTGATTCTTCACTTTAAACGCTTATCATTCCAATTTTTATTAAACTACTGTTTTTAACCACAATTTATTTCTGCATAATTTTGATTAATTCATAACCTTGTAAGCAAAATATGTTAAAGAAAGTATGATTTTTCACTTAACTTTACTAATTCCTAATTAAAGAATTAAGTCGCAAACAGTTTGATATAAGTGTAAGTAAATTCTTGTCAACTTTACTTGCGCGCATTTGATCTGTGATAAAAATTTCCTATCGTCTTCGGATGCATGTTCATTGTACACAAATTTTGACATGGATAAATGAAAATGAAATACTATAAACCATATTTTGGATGACACGACATACATGGTGATCAACTTATACTCCGGAGTTCGATAACTCCGTTACATTGAGAGTTACGAAAAAAAGTTTTAAATAAAAGTTATTCATAAAGTCAAGCAGCACATTTTAAAATTAATGTACATGGTATTTCATAAAGTCACAGCATACCAAATTTATGTTTTTTTAATGGAACGCACTATATATTATGTTAAATTTCAATTAAGCTCATTTTTCCTATTCCAATGATAAAGGCTTTTGACTAGGTTCTACAGGATACTTTTAAAGATATGGCCATTTTTATGTGAAAATCGTAATGAAACGTCACCCTATATTATTTAAAATAAACAATTGAGGGCTAATCTCTCATGGGCAAAATAATTTCGTGATAGTCTATTTTTTTTATACTTATCACTTTTGTGATAACTCTTATTTTTTGTACAAGGTGATCCAAACCCACACACATAATTAAATGGAACACCCTCTATTTTATATCATCTCTGAAACGTACTTAAGAAATACTTTTATTCTTCTTAGGCATTCCGTATACCTAAATCTTACAGTTATTAATTTATTTAGATTTTTAAAAACAAAAGTGACATTTTTGTCACTGCTAGTTTTTTGCAGTTTGCGATGATTGTAAAGTATTATTTCAAGGAGGGTAGTATTATTTGTCTATCAAGCTTGTAAAATTAATATTTTAGTTTTATTCGGTTAATTTATTTGTTATTTACGTACAGGGTGCCCAACGAAGAATGCGAGGTACTGTATCTAGGAAGCTATCCATCGTAGAGGCTTGCGGAAAAAAAGTTATTATTAAAACGGCCAATACAAAAACCTGGAAAATATTTTCAAGTTTCTGAAATGGCCGCTAGGGGGCATAACTGCAATCTTGAATCTAAAAAAGTGATGTTTCTGTGAATTCTGCTATATTAACCTAATAAAAAAATAACTTTTTACGGGGGCATTAAAAACCTTCCTCCTTTAAATCGGTCCTTTTTAGGGTCACAACTTACGTAATAGAAACAATTCCAGAAAAATATAGTTAAAAAAAAAAAAAAATTCGTATAAAGTTTTCTTTGGCCGATATTTTAGGTTAGGAACAAGATATGGAGATGCGGTTTTCGCGAGCTTGTTTAGGCATCATTTAGCTACTTGTTCATGAAAAAAAGTCATACCAATGGATTTAATTTTTTTGCGAAAATTAACCGTTTCTGTTGGAATGTCGAACAAAGCCCTCTAGCGACGACATGTGAAACAAAACTTCAAATATTACAACATTTGTAGCCCAAGAATAGCTCATTTCAACGCGCCCAAGTTTGTTAAAATCGGCTTAGCCGTTTCGAAGATACAGGGGGTTATTTAAAGCAACCTTTGAATACCCCCCACCACTTTATTTTTAGACATACGCCAAAGATTGCCAAACAAAAAAAGTTCAGATTATCCTCGACTTCAAAGATCAGTTATTGTTTTATTAGGTTAATATAACAGAATTCACAGAAACATCACTTTTTTAGATCCAATATTGTAGTTACATCCCCTAGCGGCCATTTCAGAAACTTTAAAATATTTTCCAGGTTTTTGTATTGGCCGTTTTACAACACCTTTTTTTCCACAAGCCTCTACGATGTATAGTTTCCCAGATACAGTACCTCGCATTCTTAGTTGGCCACTCCGTACAAATTTTGAGTTCATCATGAATTTTGCTAATGAGGAATTAGTCGATATGATCTCGATACTAGGTGAATGTCATAAAACATACTTGCTAGCAGTAATGTCACGAGAAACTTCCAGAAAAAGTGATGGATCGATTTAATAGTATATATACTGTAGTATATGAAAAGAAAGAAAAAACGAAAACCATTGTTACCGAGGAAAATGAACTGAATGTATTGTTGGCAGTTACCGATGATCCCAATAAAGCATAAGAGAATGTTCCAGGGAACAAGAAATAAGTTAGGGAAGTGTACAAAAAATACTTTCTAAAAGCAAGATGCACCCATATCATATTCAATTTCATCAGGAATTATTGGTTGATGATTTTCGACGAAGAATACATTTTTGTAATTGGGCTCAAAGAAAAATTCGCAATCAAAGAGATTTTTTTGATTATGTGCTTTTCCATAAAAATAGATGTTTAAATAGATATAATTTTAATTACTATTCAAGAAAAATCCTTATGTAATAGTTACTACTTCACAAACAAGATGGTCTTTAAATGTTTGGGTCGGTATTCTTGGCGATTTCGTGATTGGACCATATTTTTTCGAGGAAACGGTAATCAGTTGCTTGTGCTTGTTGAAAACCTACCTCTGCGTCAGTGCGTATGATATTTACATGATGGGACTCCCATACATAATAACGCATTGAATCACGGTCAACTACAGGATCAGTTTCCAGTTCCGTGGCCTACAGGATCACCTGATTTAATAAAAGTAGATTTTTTTATGTGGGGGTATGTGAAAAATGAAGTATATGAATTACCTGTAAGAATTAGAGTGATTTTCCGAACCATTAGTATCCCAATGGCTAGAAATGTAAATAGAGAATCTGAAGATCGGCTACAACATTGATTAAATGTAATGGGGGGCCACTTTGAACAGTTAATATAAATAACACTTCATCGAAACACTGTATTTCGTCACTATGATGAAACTGATTTAAGTTCAACCTCCTGATGATGATGTGGTGTCAATAAAACGAACGTCGAGTAATTAAATATTAGTTAAAAAGTTTAGGTTCACTCTCCTGATGACGTAGTCAACAAAACGATTATCGGTCGATGAAACACAGTGTTTCGGTAAAGTGCAGGTATGCATTTTACAATCCACAATGTTTTAATCAAAACTTTGTTACCTAAATATTATTTTGTTACTCATTTTTTTAGAATTTTGTTTTATTTATTCTTAGTGTCTGTTAGATCTAGTTTTGTTAAACAATTTGTGGTTCTATTTACAATAGTTTATACCTGATGTATGTATGTCTTTTTCTCCTGACAATAATAGTATTGAAACAACGATGATTAAAGTTACAGTATTTTCAAATAATACATTAGTTATTGAAAAAAATACAAATTTGAAGTTATGCCAAAAATGTCGCTTTTATTTTTAGGAATCTAAATAAATCAATAACTGTTAGATTTAGGTACAGGACATGCTTAAGAAGAGTAAAAGTATTTCTTAAGTACTTTTCAGAGATGATATAAAATAGAGGGTGTTCAATTTAAAATAACCGAGATAATCATGGGCATGTGTTTTGGATCACCCTGTACAAAAAATAAAAGTTATCACAAAAGTGATAAGTTTTACCAAGACCAGAAACTATTTTGCCCATGAGAGATTAGCCCTCGATTGTTTATTTTAAACGATGTAGGGTGACGATTTCATTGCGATTTTCACATAAAAATGGCCATACATTTAAAAGTACCCCGTAGAACCTAGTAAAAACCTTTATCATTGGAATAGGAAAAATAAGCCTAATTAAAATTTGACATAATATACAGGATATTTTATTAAAAAAACATAAATTTGATATGCTGTGATTTTATGAAATACCATGTATATTATTATTAAATAATTTTAAAATGTGCAGTTTGACTTTATGAATCACTTTTATTTATAACTTTTTTGCGTAACTCTCAAAGTAACGGAGTTATCGAACTCTGGAGTATATATATCATAGTTGCCTTTGACACAAGTCAGTTGGATTATTTTATGGGCTTATTCACTGAATAGCACGGAATTTACAGCAAAATTAAGTCTTAGTTTGTAGTTTTATGGAACAGGCTATGCTCAGCGTGCGTTAACAACAGAACCAAACATCCCTGTTCATTTACTTCAACTGTCAATCGTGTATTTATGTATTAGGTGTAAATCTAGCAATCTATGAATTACCGTAACAAGACACATTTCCTTAAGTTGAAAAAGTATCTGAGTAGATCGAATCATTTTATAACTTCAGACTGTTAGTTGGCATCTAACTTAAACTTAATCCAAGTCTCATGTGGAAATTACGATTCACCCGATTTGCAATTTCCCAAAATATAATTTTCCCTCTAACTTTCGATATTGCAACAAGTTTTCTTCTTTGGAGAATAAAAATTCGGTGATTTGGTTGAAAAATTTTGGCCCTAACTTTGTGAAATTCTATTCCTGCATGTATAGGTCTCCTAACGACAGTAGTTTTCAAACCTTCTTCGATTGTCATAGTTTTGAAAGTTCTTATATCTCAATTTGTTTCAATCCTAGGAGATTTCAATAAATCTACCACTAATCCGGTTAGTCCGGAAACACTTGATACTTTCTTATATCCAACCATAAAAAGCCTTAATTCTTTAAACATAGGCCCAGGGGCTATGCTAGTCTAATTGTTCAATTGTTCAGACTAAACCGAAGATGTCCGATTTCTTAAGCTAACATTGACGAGCACGCTTGAGCACTTGAACCAAAGGCTAGGCTGCGTTACCGTTTCTCGTGTGTTTCGCTCTTTAAAGTGTAACTGTCATCGAGTGAAAATAAATATAATGTAAATCCTGTTTATGAGCCAACATCAGCAGACATTAGGATTTTACTGACTTGTTAATAAACTATTACAACATAACCGTAAAAGATAATGATGAAAGCGATGACGTGGTTGAGCTGGTAAATCTTCACATCCAACATGATAGTTCACAGTAAGAAAGAAAAGCGATGAGTAGGGGCAAGGTTAAGTCTCAAAATCATGATGATGAACTAGCTGAGGACGAAACACGGTTCCCTAAGTTAGGAACCGATTTACATGTTATTAAATAAAATTGATGTATTGTTTTCATAATAATAATAATACAATATTTTCAAAACGTTAAGCTTTCCTTCGGTTTTGTTAAGAAACCTGTTTTTTCTAGGCGTGCTCAACCGGTTAATTCACCTTACAAGTTTACAAGTTTTCGCTAAAGCGTTTTTTAACTCATTCATTGCTTTGCACACGGCAGTGTGTGTGTGTGTGTGTGTGTCTGTGTGTATGTCTGTCTATCTAAACCAAGTATGTAAAGTGAAATGGCCTGTGTTTTCGACAGAGATATTCAGTGTATCCTCGAATGGGGAAGTAATAATCTAGTTAAATTTAATGCTAACAAAATTCAGTGGTTTAGATTTTAAGTTTTTGGACCCTATTACTATGTTGAGAATGATTATCTTCAAATCTACCATAGGTGGGTCACCTCCTGTCAGCTACTAAAGCAGCTGCTCGTAAAATAACCTTTCTTTGCAGATCTAAGTGGTACTTTACCTTCCGAGAGCTTTTCTGCTATATAAGGCCCAAATTCGACAACATATAGAATATAATTCCCGGCTCTGCTCCGTAATACGGTCTCGATTTCTGGAATGATCTTCTTAATTCCTGTTTTCCCCTGATTCATGATATGAAACAATTTACTTGACTAAACGGATCAAATCCGGTAACCTTGCTGGCCACTCTACAGGGCCAAAAAATATTTCTTATGTCTTTAAGCGGGTACTCCATCTTACTGAAATATGGAAAATCGTCTACGGTTTAAGTCACGTATGAATTCTTACAGACCTTATTTAAAAAAATCTAAATTGGTTAAATTAGGTAACCTTACTGACCAATCTACAGGGCCAAGGGTGTCATTCTATTTATCAAAAAACAACTCTTCAGAATATTTTTACTCACATTCATTCAAACCTTCTATATGTGTTTGTGCCGTGAGGTTACTGTCAAATATACGAAAATAATGTTTTTTTCTTTTATGCAGCACGAAACGTTTCATCCAAATATACTCCGAGCTTGTCTTAGTCTGCTTTGATTAGAGCCAATAATGGTTGCTATACCGGTTAAAAACGCTGTGGTTGCTTATATGAGCGTCATCGGACAAATAATATTATTATAAAACGGATCAGTTTCATTGCAACCGGCAAAACCACTGCAAAACCTCAAACGCTTTTCTTAGTCACTTCGATGTTAAATTAACTTATCATTTAGACTGCAACCGCGAAACATAAAATTATACTAACTAATATAAATATTTGTATTGGAATTAATTACCTTTCCTGAGTTGATAATTCTAACAAAATTATGAAATTCTCTCACTTTTCTTGCACTTTTAGACCAAATAAACAAATAAGTTGTAACAGACTTCCCACAGCCACCAAATTTTGTAAACTTCCCTACACTTTTTTAATTTGCTGTAGTTATTTTTAAGTACAATCTAAGAAAAATCCTCCCTAAAAGCAAGTAATACCCTTGAAAAACGGTTTGTCAGGTTGCGACTGTTATGGATACCTTCGGAAGCAATAAAAACTTGCAAGTGAGCGGTTTTATTGCTCTTAATGTATACCTTGAAGCATATCATATTTTTATAATGTTAATAATTATTATCCATTGCAAATTAAACAATTATTCAACATTTCAGGCACACGTACGATTGACAGTTGAAGTAAATAAACAGGTTAACGCATGCTGGGCAAATCCTGTCTGTAAAATTACAAACTAAAGCTTAATTTGACTGTAACTTGCATATTATTCAATACATTACCAATATAGTATATATCAAATTTGACCAAAATTTGAATTCTACGTAAAAAGCGGTTGTATGGGGATTTGTCAAAATCGCCAAACTTTTGTGTTTGGTCTGTAGCTCGGAAACGAAAGCACATATCGGAGTTCTGTTTGCGGAATTGAAATTCTCTCAAAAAGTTGAGTCATGACTACCAAACCCGTTTAATTCTTTAACTGCCTTAATTACGTTCACCCGGTGCGCTTGACTGGTACATGACTTGATTGTACGCTAAAAAAATATTCATGTCGCATCCAACACTATGGTAGCGCACCAGTTTGGCCCATCCAAGTTTGGCTCAGATTGAAACGCCCATAAACGATAAAAAATCTTCCAATTTTGTGGAATAATAATCCTAATAATAATCCTACATAAACGTACCTCGTCGTACGAAATTAACCATTAACACGATTATTACGAAACACTGATTTAAGAAAACTACTAAAACTGAAAATGAATGCGCTTAACAGTAATAACAAATTAAAAATTTTGTTAAATTTTGTTAAATCAAAATACTTAATGGATATGGGTTATAGCAGAACTTAAACAGCGCTCATCGGTAAACTGCTTTAGTTGTTAACCAACTTAGTAACATTCGGAAGGTAATGTGTTCGATTGCCATCTGTTCTGGTACTTGTTTTATCCAAATAAGCTGCATTTGCTATTTGCGAAAGATGTGGGGCCATTAAGTTAAATGACAGAGCCACGTTTTTTCCTTAAAACCCTCTCTACGTATTTTCTTCTAGTTCATGATTCTGACTGAAGGAACTTGGAAAGCTTTACATGGGTTTTCTCACATAACATAACCAGTTACGACATTCCCTTGCGGGGTATGCAAAACAATCCCTGTCTCTTGCTTATATTGAAATCTTGCTCGATGCTTTCCTATACTTGCATACTTCTCTAGCTTCAGTAAGATTCATACATTGCCTCCGACACGCCTTTCTTTTCTTTTCTTTTATCATACACTCTACTCCATTCAGCCAAGTTCTACGCGGCCTACCAGGTCCGGCCTTATCTCTAACTACACCCACATACATCTGCTTTGTTAACCTTGTGTAGTTTCATTCTTTCGATGTGACCAAACCAAAGTAGTGTATTACTTTTATACCTACCAAGCATCAGTAGATATGCTATACAGACCCTAACGCACTTTTGTCGGTATTGCAAGCAGCAATAAAATCATTTCTGGAACGATCCAAAATCTGAAGTTCACCGATGGATACCTAATACCGTTGTAGTAACAATATGAATAATAATTTAACATTTTAAATTCTAAGCATAGACTTTGACCTTAAAGCGCCGGCCAAATTCTAAGCTTAAACAATGGATCACCTTTGACCTTGAAAATAGAGGTGTGAAATGTCCTACGAGTTTATTTTGACCTGAACTACTTAACTGCACAGAGGTCAATGAACTTTGCTGGGGGAGTGACCTTGAAACCGATGACCTTCAAAAGGTTAATGAACTTTGATCTACTAGCATAGACAACAATCTGTAATACGATACTGCCCGAAACAGATGGCTGGTTCCCTAAACAGGTAGCTGTTTCTCCGAACAGATAGCTGTTTCCCTGAACAGATAGCTGATCTTATCCGACTCTTGCCACCTTGAAGAACATCCTCCTATATACCAATTGTTAACAGCGAACGCCCGTGACCTTGAAGAACATCCAAGAATCCCACGCACCTACAATGAGCTTAAAAAATCTATTTCTTAACCCTGCCCTTGAGAATTGTATTAAATCACTGTGGAGTAGCTTGCCTTTGGCCTACATAAAGCCCAGACACATGAGTCGTGCAATTTAAGGGACCTACTTCAGAGGGCAATGAACTAATTGCGTGATCTTGAGCATTTTCTGCCACATGGCCTTGAAATTTCCCGCCAAATTAACACATGACTTGGTGCCCTTGAAAATTTCCTGTCACACATGACCTTGACTCAGCCAAATTCCAAGATTTGCTTGATGGCCTTGAACATTTCCTGGCGTTGAAGATTTTGATGCAGGGAACGTGACCTTGAAAACCGTTGACTTCGACGTAGGGAATGTGAGTCTGTCAAAAGGTCCTTAATACAGCCATAAGACTCCCAAAAGAAATAATAAAAATAAGGGTAATACGGTCCTCATGTAAGTGAGTAAAAATAATTAGGGTTGAAAACACGGTCTCACACGTGGATGTGCAAAAATAGGGATGAAAATAGATGTCCTATACGTAAGCGAGTAAAAATAATTAGGGTTGAAAACACGGTATCACGCGCGGATGTGTAAAAATAAGGGTGGAAAATCCTGTCTCACTCGTACGCGTATAAAAATAATTAGGGTTGAAAATAGGGTGGAAAAATGCGGTCTCACACGTGAATGTGCAGAAATTAGGGTTGAAAATGCGGTCTCACACGTGGATGTGCAAAAATAGGGGTGAAAAAATTCGTCCTACACGTAAGCGTGTAAAAAATAAGGGTGGAAAATCCGGTCTCACACGTGGATGTGTAAAAATAGGGGTGAAAAAACACGTCCTACACGTAAGCGGGTAAAAATAAGGGTGGAAAAACCGGTCTCACACGTGGATGTGTGAAAATAAGGGTGGAAAAACCGGTCTCCCACGTGGGCGGGCTTGTGACGTCAAAATCCAAGATGGCGGCGACAAGTGTCTCACTTCTACTGCTACTAAAGCAGCTGCTCGTAAAATAACCTTTCTTTGCAGATCTAAGTGGTACTTTACCTTCCGAGAGCTTTTCTGCTATATAAGGGCCAAATTCGACAACATATAGAATATAATTCCCGGCTCTGCTCCGTAATACGGTCTCGATTTCTGGAATGATCTTCTTAATTCCTGTTTTCCCCTGATTCATGATATGAAACAATTTACTTGACTAAACGGATCAAATCCGGTAACCTTGCTGGCCACTCTACAGGGCCAAAAAATATTTCTTATGTCTTTAAGCGGGTACTCCATCTTACTGAAATATGGAAAATCGTCTACGGTTTAAGTCACGTATGAATTCTTACAGACCTTATTTAAAAAATCTAAATTGGTTAAATTAGGTAACCTTACTGACCAATCTACAGGGCCAAGGGTGTCATTCTATTTATCAAAAACAACTCTTCAGAATATTTTACTCATTCATTCAAACCTTCTATATGTGTTTGTGCCGTGAGGTTACTGTCAAATATACGAAAATAATGTTTTTCTTTTATGCAGCACGAAACGTTTCATCCAAATATACTCCGAGCTTGTCTTAGTCTGCTTTGATTAGAGCCAATAATGGTTGCTATACCGGTTAAAAACGCTGTGGTTGCTTATATGAGCGTCATCGGACAAATAATATTATTATAAAACGGATCAGTTTCATTGCAACCGGCAACAAACCACTGCAAAACCTCAAACGCTTTTCTTAGTCACTTCGATGTTAAATTAACTTATCATTTAGACTGCAACCGCGAAACATAAAATTATACTAACTAATATAAATATTTGTATTGGAATTAATTACCTTTCCTGAGTTGATAATTCTAACAAAATTATGAAATTCTCTCACTTTTCTTGCACTTTTCGACCAAATAAACAAATAAGTTGTAACAGACTTCCCACAGCCACCAAATTTTGTAAACTTCCCTACACTTTTTTTTTAATTTGCTGTAGTTATTTTTAAGTACAATCTAAGAAAAAATCCTCCCTAAAAGCAATTAATACCCTTGAAAAACGGTTTGTCAGGTTGCGACTGTTATGGATACCTTCGGAAGCAATAAAAACTTGCAAGTGAGCGGTTTTTATTGCTCTTAATGTATACCTTGAGCATATCATATTTTTTATAATGTTAATAATTATTATCCATTGCAAATTAAACAATTATTCAACATTTCAGGCACACGTACGATTGACAGTTGAAGTAAATAAACAGGTTAACGCATGCTGGGCAAATCCTGTCTGTAAAATTACAAACTAAAGCTTAATTTGACTGTAACTTGCATATTATTCAATACATTACCAATATAGTATATATCAAATTTGACCAAAATTTGAATTCTACGTAAAAAGCGGTTGTATGGGGATTTGTCAAAATCGCCAAACTTTTGTGTTTGGTCTGTAGCTCGGAAACGAAAGCACATATCGGAGTTCTGTTTGCGGAATTGAAATTCTCTCAAAAGTTGAGTCATGACTACCAAACCCGTTTAATTCTTTAACTGCCTTAATTACGTTCACCCGGTGCGCTTGACTGGTACATGACTTGATTGTACGCTAAAAAATATTCATGTCGCATCCAACACTATGGTAGCGCACCAGTTTGGCCCATCAAGTTTGGCTCAGATTGAAACGCCCATAAACGATAAAAATCTTCCAATTTTGTGGAATAATAATCCTAATAATAATCCTACATAAACGTACCTCGTCGTACGAAATTAACCATTAACACGATTATTACGAAACACTGATTTAAGAAAACTACTAAAACTGAAAATGAATGCGCTTAACAGTAATAACAAATTAAAAATTTTGTTAAATTTTGTTAAATCAAAATACTTAATGGATATGGGTTATAGCAGAACTTAAACAGCGCTCATCGGTAAACTGCTTTAGTTGTTAACCAACTTAGTAACATTCGGAAGGTAATGTGTTCGATTGCCATCTGTTCTGGTACTTGTTTTATCCAAATAAGCTGCATTTGCTATTTGCGAAAGATGTGGGGCCATTAAGTTAAATGACAGAGCCACGTTTTTTCCTTAAAACCCTCTCTACGTATTTTCTTCTAGTTCATGATTCTGACTGAAGGAACTTGGAAAGCTTTACATGGGTTTTCTCACATAACATAACCAGTTACGACATTCCCTTGCGGGGTATGCAAAACAATCCCTGTCTCTTGCTTATATTGAAATCTTGCTCGATGCTTTCCTATACTTGCATACTTCTCTAGCTTCAGTAAGATTCATACATTGCCTCCGACACGCCTTTCTTTTCTTTTCTTTTATCATACACTCTACTCCATTCAGCCAAGTTCTACGCGGCCTACCAGGTCCGGCCTTATCTCTAACTACACCCACATACATCTGCTTTGTTAACCTTGTGTAGTTTCATTCTTTCGATGTGACCAAACCAAAGTAGTGTATTACTTTTATACCTACCAAGCATCAGTAGATATGCTATACAGACCCTAACGCACTTTTGTCGGTATTGCAAGCAGCAATAAAATCATTTCTGGAACGATCCAAAATCTGAAGTTCACCGATGGATACCTAATACCGTTGTAGTAACAATATGAATAATAATTTAACATTTTAAATTCTAAGCATAGACTTTGACCTTAAAGCGCCGGCCAAATTCTAAGCTTAAACAATGGATCACCTTTGACCTTGAAAATAGAGGTGTGAAATGTCCTACGAGTTTATTTTGACCTGAACTACTTAACTGCACAGAGGTCAATGAACTTTGCTGGGGGAGTGACCTTGAAACCGATGACCTTCAAAAGGTTAATGAACTTTGATCTACTAGCATAGACAACAATCTGTAATACGATACTGCCGAAACAGATGGCTGGTTCCCTAAACAGGTAGCTGTTTCTCCGAACAGATAGCTGTTTCCCTGAACAGATAGCTGATCTTATCCGACTCTTGCCACCTTGAAGAACATCCTCCTATATACCAATTGTTAACAGCGAACGCCCGTGACCTTGAAGAACATCCAAGAATCCACGCACCTACAATGAGCTTAAAAATCTATTTCTTAACCCTGCCCTTGAGAATTGTATTAAATCACTGTGGAGTAGCTTGCCTTTGGCCTACATAAAGCCCAGACACATGAGTCGTGCAATTTAAGGGACCTACTTCAGAGGGCAATGAACTAATTGCGTGATCTTGAGCATTTTCTGCCACATGGCCTTGAAATTTCCCGCCAAATTAACACATGACTTGGTGCCCTTGAAAATTTCCTGTCACACATGACCTTGACTCAGCCAAATTCCAAGATTTGCTTGATGGCCTTGAACATTTCCTGGCGTTGAAGATTTTGATGCAGGGAACGTGACCTTGAAAACCGTTGACTTCGACGTAGGGAATGTGAGTCTTCATATCTTGAAGAATATACGCAGGCAGCGTGTACAGCGGGTCCTTTGGAAGCTTTGAAATAGGTAATGTGACCGTGTACTTGGACGCAGGTAATGTGATCACCTTGAAACCTTCAATGTGACAATCTGTACGAGAGCTTCAATGACCTTGACCTTGAAAACCAATATAGTAACTTTTCTAGTGACTTTTTCAAATTTAGTTACTTCAATAACCTTGACCTCGAGGAATATACTTCGATGGATGGAACGTGTGACCTTGAAGCGGAGGGCGCGTACGTGCACGGATGACCTTGAAGAATATGCAAGGAGAGACCTTGACCTTCAAAAACCAATCTGGTGAATTTTCTAGTGACTTTTTTCAAATCTAGTTACTTTTCTTGTTAGGATCTGTATAGCATAGCTACTAGCATCATCTTTTCTTCACCACGTTCCTTCATTATACACTCATTCTTCATCTTATCCCTTCTTGTTTTACCGCATGCGCTTCTCAGGAATCTCATGTCCACGGCATTTATTTCGTTTTCGTGCATTTTTTAACATACCTATGCCTCACTGCCATACAGTTCTGATGGGACAAATACGCCATTATGGATTGCTCGTTTCGCAGCTACCCTCATGCTTTCGTTTTTCATTATCGTTCATATACTTCCAGTCACTTTCCTTCCAGAATTGACCCGTCGTCCAATCTCGCCATCCATTTTACCATCTGCAGTGAGAGTTTTACCCAGATATACCGATTCACCCACTTGTTCCACGATTTCATCATGCAGGTTTTGTAGCTCATCCGCATTCTCGATTAAGAAGACTGTGTTATCTGCATACACCAGAACTCGTACATTTACGTCACCAACCATTACACCATCTGTATCGGTACATGCTTACCTAACACATTTATCCATGTATACATTGAACAACCACGGTAACATCACACAGCCTTGTCGCACTCCTTGCTCAATATTAAAGTATTCACTCACACCGCCTCTCACATGCCTGGCTACCGTTGTATACTGCTCTTATTCCGTTTATTAAACCTTTACGCCATAATCATTTAATATTTCCCACAGATTCTCCCTATTCACTCTGTCATATGGCTCCTCCAGTTGTACAAGCGCACAGTACCGCTTTTTTTTACACTTAAACACTATTTAACACACCTGCTGACAACCAACCATCAGGTCAACACACACTCTCCCTGGCATGAAGACACCCTGCACATCCCAAATCTTAGTTTGGCTAGTTTCACGTACCCTATCATTTAGTGCTCTTCCAAATACTTTACCAGGTACACTGATCAAACTTATTCCTCTATAGTTTTTGCAATCACTCTTGTTCCCCTTCCCCTTAGACAGTGTTACAATGATCGCGTCCTTCCAATCACTCGGCACTTTTCCACACTTAACCCTTTTGCTCCTGTTAGACGAATATGTCCCTGGCAAGTTTAAAAAATTCTGTCGGGAAAACTATACGTAATAAATGTATTGGGATGACTTAAATTCGTATTTTGTAGGTTTCTCAATAACCTGCGCATGTCGAAGGTCTCGTACATGCCGTAACCTCTGAAATAGTATGCATGTTATTCCCCCGGCGTGCACTGCTGTAAGCTGTGAATTGTGTTACATTAAAAAAAGCGCGGCAATAGACTGTGATAGTATATGTTTGCTAATATACTTTCTCTAATATAACTTGTTTATAAATATAACCACAAAATAATACGTTGGGACATATAGTCCCAATAGGGTATTCTAGTATTATATTATGGGATTATATATCCCAACAGTGTTGTATCGTAATAATGCTAAAACTAATTTTAGCATGTCTTGGAAAAAAATTAGCTTACGAGGCAAGAATTAGAATATTTGGCAAATTGTGTATTGTGCCTTTGTGATCCGAATGTTTTGCTCCCTATCACACTTAAATATTAACTTTTGTACACACTTGGTTGGATATATTATCCCAATTCTTTATATATTTTTTTTTAGACAAATAAATATAATTTTTTTTTTTTAACATTTTTTGGGAACTATTTTAATTATGTTAAAGAAAGTATATAAAACTTAAAATTTTCAAAAACAATAAATCAGGAGCGAAAGGGTTAAGACATGTGTTAAATAATTCACACAATCTTTTTGTTTCCGATCAATAGAGTTTTAAATTAAATTTAAATTGGTGTACAAATGTATTTTGTACCATAATAAGGACAATGTCACTTATGGTTAATTCCAAAAATTGTATTGCCATTGAGATAATGTAAAACATTCAAATTTACATTTCTTTTTCAAAGCTTCAATATAAAATGATGACTGCAAGTAAATATAATGTCCACTCTTTTAATGTCAAAATGTAATCAAAATTTCTGTAATATTACATATTTTTTTTACTATTTTGGACATTTCAACACTCACAAAGTTAAACAACTTAAATTTGGTTAGTGACGGATTTGCATTCATGTTGTATTTTATTCTTACTGAAAACAAATAGCTCGATATTGTGGAAAGCCCTAGAAAACATTCCTGACTTATTTTCTCTAAACCAACCCTTAGAACTGGTATATGTTTGTAGTGTAACAGGAATGATAAAGTAGTGGTTAAATGGAATTTTGTTTCACCTGATGTGGTAAAATTCAACTTTGATCTATTTTAAAACCAAACTTTTTAAACGTTATATAACATTTAAGCCTTTTAATGTACCTTACATATTACTTTTCTACCTAAACCTTTATTTAAATTTCGGCAAATCGTAGGAGAAAAGAAAGAAACACAAATAACAGTTTCTGTTTTATTACCTGTTATTTGGGTAAATAAAAAAGAAGCTTAAATATAGTACGTGTATGTATTCAATATTCAGCTATAATTACTATATAATTTGAGGCATATATAGATTCATATACCTATACCTATAAGAAATATCGTGCATGAAAAAAACCAGCCTATTTTCGACGTTTAAATATTCATGTGATAATGAAATAGCCAGATTTAAGAATACATGAAAGTCAATTAACTTGTAATTTAAAGAGCCAATTTGTTTTGTAACTGAAAACTAGAATAATTACATTATAGCATACTGCAATCAATTAACTAGATTCTTTTTATGAATATTTTTAAGGCGGTGGTTTTAATATATTTGTGTGGAAATGACATCAACAACGTGCAGTTTAGATGTGCTAAAAATGGAGAGATAATGAAATCTACCCTCATGGGGGAGAGAATGCAACATTCTAAATATATACGACGTAGTAGCTTAGCAAAAGTATGAATATTTTATTCACGTTGCTATTGTCGATTAACTTATTTGCAGTAGAGTTTTTTTTAACAAACAAATTTTAGCTGCCCTAGTTCTTAGTTCTTCCAGGTTAATCCTTATCAATCAGTATTTACTATTTGTAATTCAAAATGTAAACTTGCACTATTACTGCATATAATTAAAATACTTAGCTGTTGTTAATGATGTATCTTTATATTTATATTTTACATAAATCTATACGTTTCGATAACAATTACAGTTATTGTCCCCTGTATGACAATTCTTTAAGAATTGTTGAAGATGTTAGTATAAATTTGTGAAGTACGAAAAATGTGAAAACGCACACATAAACCTGTTATTAATATAACAGTTTGATAAACGTATAAAGCCAACTACGGAATCTATTTTTAGTAAAGAATAACTAGATAAAATTAAATATTATTAAGCTGCCTTGAGGATAACAAATCAGAACACCCTCTAACGGTCGACAGGCTAACAGTGAAAAATATCATATCAAAGAGCATATTTAACAAAACTTAATTAAATCATGATGTAAGTGTAAAGTTGGGAAAAACTAATTTAAAATTCAACTAAAGATTTAGTCAAATCTAACAAAGAAATGGTTTTTTGTTAAAAATTGTAATTGTCATTTTACCTTGAAAACGCAATGCAGTACGTTAATATTTTTTTAAATTATAATTTTAATTTCAACTATACACTGTGTCCAAAATAAGGAGGGCCACTATGGGGATTTCGGAAACGGTAAGATATAGAGTTTCGGTTAAATGGGAGAACAGTTGGGCATTTTGGAGTTTAGTAAAATGACATTTTTAAACTGATGAAATTCCGAACCGTTCCGAAGTTATACGATACAAAATGGATTTTCACGATTTGGTTTTTGTCAAATTGTTACTTTGTGGTTGATGTTAAATAAAAAGTAAGAGAACCCTCTACAGGTACTTTAACACGGCATGCAGTAAATTGGAATCCGACGTTTAGTTTACGAGTAACCATCATCAACCTTGTTTTATTAAATACGCTCCTGATTTTTGTATTTTTGTATTGCGATTGAAAAAAAATCGAAAAAAATAAATTGCATTATTTTGATGTTTTACGACTCCCTGAACTGAACTAAAAAAAAGAGAACATTTTTCAAAATGTGTGTGTGTGTGTGTTGTGCGGGTGTGGGTGTGGGTGTGCGTGTGGATGTGCGTGTGGATGTGCGTGCGCGCGTGCGTGTGTATATGTGTGTAGTCACTTGCCAGCCGAAATCGATGATAATTACTGAGAACTAAATCTAGCGTGTAGGGTGAATGAGGTACTACTTCAAATCTCTATACATGAATTATGTACCCTTTCTAACTCTGCAATAATAAATGGGGTTGGACATTTAAAAAACATGCCGATGACGTCATATATTTTTCTTGACACACCCTGTATATTTCACTTTTACGTAAAAAATTCTAAATTGAAAATAAAAATCGACGGGTCCGAGTATTCCTTCTTAAACTCCCATTCGAATTTTAATTGAATTTGTCCGGTACTTTACGAACGCACTGAATTTTGTTCGGTCTAGGAATGCTAGAAGAGCATTCTCAACTTGTTACAAATTTATAGCCAAATAAAAGCAGATACGAACTTAAGAAATATAAACATTAGTGTTACATTTTCGAAAAATTTTTTATGCCTCTTTTTTCAATCTTTAGAAGGTGGTCGATCACTATAATTACAAGTCATCATTGAACATTTGTTAATTTGGTTAAAGTTGACGGTTATTAAAATTATCACATTACTATTTACAGTTTATAATTATAATTCAGTTTATTTTTTATATACATTTCAAAAGTAATAGCTAATAAAATGGGTGGCACTTTAACCCTGCTATTTTAATTAAAAGAATAAAATCCAATGTGTTATCTTATATTGAATAGCCTGTAATTTTGAAATCAAATGTTTAATGAGTAACCAACAAAGAAATTGGTACAGAATTTGTATTGTTATATCAAACGTTTACGAAATAAACTAAAATATTTGGAGTTTTGTTAGTATAGGAATTGTCGAAGATCAATTGCAAAAAAATTGGTGTATTGGGTCTGTGGGACTAATGTAAGAAACACATTAGTTTTAAACGTATTCTTAATTAAACGACATTTTAACACTCTATGCAATGTGCCAAACTTCGATCAACTGTAATTAAATAGAGCTGCAAATAGCAATGGATACAACTTGAATTTCTTTAAAAATAATGCATTCATTTAATTCTCTTTTACACTAACAATCATTTTAAACCTGTTTTAGAACTATTACTTAATACATAAGAAGGTAATTGTAAAAATATTAAACAATTAAAGTAAAATTAAAATTAATTAATTAATTATAAAACTGCTACTTTAAAAGCAAAATGGTACTAGAAAGTTATTTAAATGGAATGTACCGTATGATTTGTTTGGTCGATTGCTCAGAGCACGCAGCAAAAGTGTCAGAGCGAGAAAGCATAAATAACACGCGTTACTTACACGCATCGTGGTCTGTAACTTCCTCTCGCTGCGTATGTGTTCCTACTGCAACTTCCTGTGCCTTTATTTTATCCCATTCCTCTGCAATTTACTCATTATAATAGCCCTTTTCTACAGTTATTTAGAATGCCTTTTTAAATTTTACTTTTTCAAATAAAGGATGAAAGTTTATTATTTTATTTGTGTTATTTCATTTGTTTGTTATTGTACTGTACGAAAAATTATATATGTTATTTCACTATTGATTTATAAAATAGTTGGGCTCAGTATCTATTTTATGATTATTATTTACTACAAGACATTGCAAATGTTAATAAATACAGACTACGGATTAATTTTTAAAATTCTGCATAGTATTAAATTGATATTGTAATGGAAATGGTGAAAATAAATGAAATATGAATATTTAGTGAATTTTAACAGTCAAAACTGGCTGCGCACGTGAATCATCCAACATTAAATTACCCTATTTAGAATAGTTGTAAAAACCTAACCCAATATAAATGTTTACTACTATAGCGCATTCAAACCTACAAATTCAGTATGGGGCTTAAGGAAAAACAGAGCAGGATTGCCAAACTTATTATGCTAATAGATTACTGCACCTATAATACCGTATTACTATATCTACGGTGCGAGAGACACAATTTCTAACCTCAAAATTAATAAAAATTTTGCAAATTTAGATAAATCCGCAATGTACTTATGAATATACCGAAGAAGACTACGTTTAATCTATACAAATCGAATCTTTGAACTATATTCTTTAGAAAAGCGAACTAGGCGTACGTAATGTAGGGATATATTACATGGGAATATGGTGGGTTAGATTACCCTGTACATGGGATTGTTAATGAAGCTTTATAAGCAACAGCATGGGTAAATGGTAACTTTGTCCTTTGCCTACGAAAGGAGTTTGCAGTATATAAACAAAATAACAATTTTATTAAAGTTTGATTACAGCTACATCATTTATTTCCATTGTAATATAATATAGGAAGTGTGGCTATTACATAACGAGACTGACGCTGTAATAGTATATTATGAAATTAGTTTATAATACAAGGAATTATGGCAGGAGTTTCCATTTAAGCTTGAGCGGAGCGAAAACAATAATGGAAACGAACGCCATAATCCCGCATTATAAACGAATTTCATATGGTATTTTGTCGTTGAACTAGCCACCTTGAGACACAGTTTAACACATACATCACCAATAACGCGTACGGTGCGTCAGAACTATATGTATCCCAGGAGCCGCTGACGCACCGTTTGCGTTTAGCGATAATCAGTTTTCATTTGGCTTGACGAGTTTTTTTTTAATTGCTTGTGAGATGTAAGGCTTTTAAGACACTACCTTGTGGAACTCCTATGGAATTAAGATATAAGCTGTCTTCTCATATTTAAATACGACCTCAATAAGTTGTTTGCTTTACCTCTGATTCGAAAAGAATTTAGTATGTTACGCTGAACACAGTCGAAAGCCTTAGTTAAGTTATACAAAGTCATAACTTTATCATTACTTTCAAGATTTCATAAATATAGTTCAAAATGTTCGATAGCGCTGAAGTAGTTGACTTGTCTTGTCGAAATCCAAATTATTGGTCAATTAAGATGATAAAACACTGAAGGAACGATTTAATTGTTTGCAATTAACTTTTTACAATTTTGAAATTGCAGATAATAGACGTATAGGCCTATAATTATTAAGCATTTTGGGATCGCCCTTCTTGAAATGGGTATCATTTTACCAATCTTTAATATCTCTGGAAACCCTGCATCCGCGAAACATTGGCTTATAATATGACACAAAATGAATACTATCTTGTTAACACTCAGTTTAAATACTTGGTTTAGGTTTTAATAATAATATATATATATATATATATATATATATATATATATATATATATATATATATATATATATATATATATAGTTTAAAACGCGCCACCGATGTTGCTTGTCATGCGCACGTCCAAGTGACGTCCGCAGTTGTCAAAATGGCGACCATGCAACAGAAAGCGTTTTGTGTGTTAGAGTACGCGCGATGTTTACCGATTGTTACATTGCAACGTGCATTCCGGCGGGAATACCAAATTGATCCTCCAGGTCATCAGAGCATTCTACGATGGTATCGACAATTCAAGACCACAGGTGGAGTTTATAAAAGAAAAACCACCGGAACACCACGAGTGCCTAAAGCACCACTGGATGCGGTTAAACAATGTTTCGTGCGTTCGCCACAAAAGTTGGTATTCCGCAGAAAACTGTGTGGAAAATTTTGCGGTAGCAATTGCGATCGTATACAGATGGTACAAAGTTTACGACCAGACGACTTTGTCAAGCGAAGCGAGCTTTGTACTAACATTCAAGAAGAAATGGAGGATAACGAATTTGCCAACAGTCTGGTGTTCAGCGACGAAGCGACATTTAATTTAAGTGGCAAGGTGAACCGTCACAACATACGGATATGATGTACGGAAAACTCTCATGCCATTAATCGAACATGAAAGGGATTCTCAAAAACTGAACTTTTCTGTGCCGTGTACACACAAAGTGTATGTACCGTTTTTCTTTCATGAAAAGCTGTGACCGGTGTATCGTACATCGATATGTTACAATGATGGTTATTTCCGCAACTGACGGGTGATTCCAATAATTTTATATACCAACAAGATGGAGCTCCACCTTACTGGCATAATGAGGTCCCGCGTAACTAAACGAGGAGCTGAATATATTGTCTGGCCTCCCAATTCTCCTGATCTTATACCGTGCGATTTTATTACCACCACTACCTACAAAACTGGGTGAACCCAGAAGACGCATTACTGATGCTGTTAACAGTATCCATCGAGACACATTGCAGCATGTATGGGCTGAACTAGACTATCGAGGAGCCTACATGAACATTATTGTACTATGCTGACTTTAGTATTTTCTCTATCTATAGACATGTCATTCACTATTCTATCTGAAATATAGCTTCGTTAAACCCGATGATTCTTTTGTACTAACTCTGGTATATATATATATATATATATATATATATATATATATATATTATATTATAAAACCTAAGCCATAGTATTTAAACTGAGTGTTAATAAGATAGTATTAAACATTTTGTGTCATATTATAAACCAATGTTTCACGGATGCAGGGTTTCCAGAGATATTAAAGATTGGTAAAATCTATGACTTTTAGGATCCCAAATGCTTAATAATTATAGTGCCTTACGTCTACTATCTGCGTTTCAAATGTAAATAAGTTAATCTTGCAAACAATTAAATCGTTCCTTCAGTGTTTTGTCATCTTAATTGACAACAATTTGAGTTTACAAGACAAGTCAACTAACTTAGGCTTATCGAACAGTAATTAACTATATTTTGAAATCTTAGTAATTTAAATATGACTTGTTAAAGTTTGACGTTTTAACATACTAAATTCAATCAGATAAATACAACTTAATGAGGTCATTAAAGTATAAACAGTCTTAAATCTTACATTCACAGACTTATTAAAATAATTCAAAGTGTCTATCAAATCTATACATTCAAGCATTAAAAATCGTCAAACGTGTTAATCAAAATTATATTTATTACTTTCAGTGCATGAATATTATCAAATGTATTAGTTGACTTTAATAAGATTCTATGTTATATATTATTGTTACTTTAGATCTATACCTCTAAAATTTTTGGATTAATAAATTTTATTTTATTATAATACTTGGCGTCTGTCCAAATATCCAAATTCAGTAGGGCTCTCCCTTTATATCTTTTTTGCACGATTGACCTTTTCGTTTACTTACCATATCTGTTTCCAAGACAGTAGGATATGTTTACTGGTTGCGAGGTCCAACTCGTCGTTAAGTATTTTACTTACCGACGTCTTTTACTTACCAACGTAAAATTATATATACTACCTATAGAAAAGCGAACTAGGCGTACGTAATGTAGGGATATATTACATGGGAATATGGTGGGTTAGATTACCCTGTACATGGATTGTTAATGAAGCTTTATAAGCAACAGCATGGGTAAATGGTAACTTTGTCCTTTGCCTACGAAAGGAGTTTGCAGTATATAAACAAAATAACAATTTTATTAAAGTTTGATTACAGCTACATCATTTATTTCCATTGTAATATAATATAGGAAGTGTGGCTATTACATAACGAGACTGACGCTGTAATAGTATATTATGAAATTAGTTTATAATACAAGGAATTATGGCAGGAGTTTCCATTTAAGCTTGAGCGGAGCGAAAACAATAATGGAAACGAACGCCATAATCCCGCATTATAAACGAATTTCATATGGTATTTTGTCGTTGAACTAGCCACCTTGAGACACAGTTTAACACATACATCACCAATAACGCGTACGGTGCGTCAGAACTATATGTATCCCAGGAGCCGCTGACGCACCGTTTGCGTTTAGCGATAATCAGTTTTCATTTGGCTTGACGAGTTTTTTTTTAATTGCTTGTGAGATGTAAGGCTTTTAAGACACTACCTTGTGGAACTCCTATGGAATTAAGATATAAGCTGTCTTCTCATATTTAAATACGACCTCAATAAGTTGTTTGCTTTACCTCTGATTCGAAAAGAATTTAGTATGTTACGCTGAACACAGTCGAAAGCCTTAGTTAAGTTATACAAAGTCATAACTTTATCATTACTTTCAAGATTTCATAAATATAGTTCAAAATGTTCGATAGCGCTGAAGTAGTTGACTTGTCTTGTCGAAATCCAAATTATTGGTCAATTAAGATGATAAAACACTGAAGGAACGATTTAATTGTTTGCAATTAACTTTTTACAATTTTTGAAATTGCAGATAATAGACGTATAGGCCTATAATTATTAAGCATTTTGGGATCGCCCTTCTTGAAAGTGGGTATCATTTTACCAATCTTTAATATCTCTGGAAACCCTGCATCCGCGATACATTGGCTTAAAATATGACACAAAATGAATACTATCTTGTTAACACTCAGTTTAAATACTTGGTTTAGGTTTTTAATAATAATATATATATATATATATATATATATATATATATATATATATATATATATATATATATATATATATATTAAAACGCGCGCCACCGATGTTGCTTGTCATGCGCACGTCCAAGTGACGTCCGCAGTTGTCAAAATGGCGACTATGCAACAGAAAGCGTTTTGTGTGTTAGAGTACGCGCGATGTTTACCGATTGTTACATTGCAACGTGCATTCCGGCGGGAATACCTAATTGATCCTCCAGGTCATCAGAGCATTCTACGATGGTATCGACAATTCAAGACCACAGGTGGAGTTTATAAAAGTAAAAGCACCGGAAGACCACGAGTGCCTAACGCAACAGTGGATGCGGTTAAACAATGTTTCGTGCGTTCGCCACAAAAGTTGGTATTCCGCAGAAAACTGTGTGGAAAATTTTGCGGTAGCAATTGCGATCGTATACAGATGGTACAAAGTTTACGACCAGACGACTATGTCAAGCGAAGCGAGCTTTGTACTAACATTCAAGAAGAAATGGAGGATAACGAATTTGCCAACAGTCTGGTGTTCAGCGACGAAGCGACATTTAATTTAAGTGGCAAGGTGAACCGTCACAACATACGGATATGATGTACGGAAAACTCTCATGCCATTAATCGAACATGAAAGGGATTCTCAAAAACTGAACTTTTTCTGTGCCGAGTCCAGCACAAAAGTGTATGTACCGTTTTTCTTTCATGAAAAGCTGTGACCGGTGTATCGTACATCGATATGTTACAATGATGGTTATTTCCGCAACTGACGGGTGATTCCAATAATTTTATATACCAACAAGATGGAGCTCCACCTCACTGGCATAATGAGGTCCACGCGTAACTAAACGAGGAGCTGAATATATTGCGTGGCCTCCCAATTCTCCTGATCTTATACCGTGCGATTTTTATTACCACCACTACCTACAAAACTGGGTGAACCCAGAAGACGCATTACTGATGCTGTTATCAGTATCCATCGAGACACATTGCAGCATGTATGGGCTGAACTAGACTATCGAGGAGCCTACAATGAACATTATTGTACTATGCTGACTTTAGTATTTTCTCTATCTATAGACATGTCATTCACTATTCTATCTGAAATATAGCTTAGTTAAACCCGATGATTCTTTTGTACTAACTCGGTATATGTATATATATATATATATATATATATATATATATATATATATAATTAAAAACCTAAGCCAAGTATTTAAACTGAGTGTTAACAAGATAGTATTCATTTTGTGTCATATTATAAACCAATGTTACACGGATGCAGGGTTTCCAGAGATATTAAAGATTGGATAAAGTTATGACTTTGTATAACTTAACTAAGGCTTTCGACTGTGTTCAGCGTAACATACTAAATTCTTTCCGAATCAGAGGTAAAGCAAACAACTTATTGAGGTCGTATTTAAATATGAGAAGACAGTTTAAATCTTAATTCCAAAGGACTTACTCTTAAAATAGGAGTTCTACAAGGTAGTGTCTTAAAAGTCTCTCACAAGCAATTAAAAAAAACTCGTCAAACGTGTTAATCAAAATTAATATCTATTCAATTCAGTGCATGAATATTATAAATGTATTAGTTGACTTTAATAAGATTCTGATGTTATATATTATTGTTACTTTAGACCTATACCTCTAAAAATTTTTGGATTAATAAATTTTTATTTTTATTATAATACTTGGCGTCTGTCCAAATCTCCAAATTCAGTAGGGGCTCTCCCTTTTATTATCCTTTTGGCACGATTGACCTTTTCGTTTACTTACCATATCTGTTTCCAAGACAGTAGGATATGTTTACTGGTTGCGAGGTCCAACTCGTCGGTAAGTATTTTACTTACCGACGTCTTTTACTTACCAACGTAAAATTATATATACTACCTATATTTTACAACAATAAGAACAAAAAATTTGGACATTTCTATTTAAAACGTCACTTTTGACTTTTCGTTTATTTAGTAGAAATTAAATAATTTTAATTGTGGTAAATTAACTACAATCGTGCAAAAAACAGCATGAGCATCAAGAACATTAACGGTTGTACCGGTCTCCGACCAAATTAGCCGTCGACCGGTAAACGTCCCTTACTGTTCTTGATACTCAATATACTAGTCATTTCTAAATAACGGTATCCTTGTTCTTCTTAGCGATGTTGTCAAACGTAAAATGTAATTGAATAACAAACCAATATCAACTCCGTGTACTCTCAAATTTTTTGCTTGCTTCTTCTACGATATTTACCGAATTAAGCTAACTTCATTTATTAAAAATCGTTCTTTTTAGAACGCCTACATCTCATTCACGCGTCTTGTAAGGTAATGATGAATAATTTCTATAAGTGTATGATTGAGGATATTTTGTAGAATTTTGTATCAGATGGAAACTGAATGTGGTCCTGCAAACATAAAACAACAGAGTGGAAAACACTTTAGCCGTACGGAGAAATGCTTCATTATGAATGTACTTGATTATTTCTTGGCCAACAAAGCTTTATGTTGCACAGAGCGTGGTATCTATGTTATCAAAAAGGAAGACCAAAGCGGATGATTCTTTTGTACTAACCCGATATATATATATATATATATATATATATATATATATATATATATAGATCGTGAATTTTTGTGTGTAATCGATGATTGAAAATTTGGCTGTATGAAATGTGTTAAAAGACCTCAATACCAAGGTTTATGTATACAGTTTTCATGATTTTATGTGTTAGTATTTTTGTAATGGCACTTGAAAAATTCGGTCACCATCCAAGTATTGACCGCATAAATTTTCGGTCATCCATCCAAGTACCGACTGCTTAACTGCAGTGATCGGAAAATTATTAATACTTTAATAAAGAATAACTAGATCCTTAATAAATTAAATATTATTAAACTGCCTGGAAGATGACAGATCAAAACACCCTCCAACGGTTGAAGGCTAACAGTGAAAAATGTCATAATTAAATATCAATTTTAACAAAATTTAATCAAATTACGACGTTAGTGTAAAGTTTAAACTTTAAAATTGATAAAAGCATTCACAAATAGGAACTTCACATGTAAATCAAAATCTAGTCAAACCTAACAAAGAAATAGTTTTTTGTTAATAACTACAATTGTTATTTTACACTGAAAGCACAATGTGGTACGTTTAATACAATTTCTAATTTTAATTTCAACAACATATGTTAAATTTGTTATTGTGCTGTGGTAACTTAACATATAATTGGTAAAGCATTTACTTCCAGGTTTAGGAAAAACACAGCAAAAGCTTAGACATACCAAAATTTTCAAATTGTAAATGAACATAATAAGGAGCCTGCCTTGACAATATTTCCATATTATCAAATTGAATGCCATGATTTGAATTATTTAAAGCATGCTCAGCTGCCGCAGATTTCTTGATGGTGTAACAATGGGTAGTACCCCCTTAGTCCTGTTCTAGCTAATTTTTACATGGAAAAATTTGAAGCATTAGAAAATGCACATAAAAAATCTTTAGTTTGGTATAGATATGTAGATGACACATTGGTTATTTGGAGATATGGAGAAGACGCACTACCTGAATTTTTTATTTTTATTAATAGTATTCATTTAAGCATCCAGTTTACTATGGAGAAGGAAATTAATGGAAATTCACCACTTTGTGATATACTAATATTTAAAATTAATAATTTACTATCTTTTAAGGTTTAGGTACCTAAAGCCGACATACACTGATAGATACCTTCATAAATTATCAAACCGCCCTTCACGTCAAAAAATTGGTGTAATTAAATCTTTAGTGGATTGTACAAAACGAATCTGTGATCGTGAATTTTTACAAATTGAATTTAAAACAATGGATATTCACTAAAATATATTATTATACCTGCTAGAAAAACTAATGCTTAACGTTGGTACTGCTTTTCTTCCTTCTATAACAAACGTTACAGATAGAATTGAAAAAATCTACTTAATCATGGCATTAGGACAGTTTTTAAATCTACAAGAAAAATTGAAGAACATTTCAAGTCACACTTCACTATCGTACGAACATTTGAACCACAGAACTAACACTTTTATGAAGTTTTGGTACGTCATCCTCGTCCGGCATTAGATTAACCATCTTAAAGCATATGTGAATTATTACTAAAAAATTGGGTGGCCGAAAATGAAGGAAAGAGATCACGCGTTACGTGTATTTGATCTATATCACAACGGCCATTGAGATCACAACTGCGAACGCAAAATTTTTGATCATTTGTTTGGTGATCATAACGATCTTCTGAGCCACAACGGCCACGCATTATTTCACAACACCAATTTCGATCAAAACGTTAATTATCTTTTAGTGGCAATGCCCACCTTCATAATTCTATAATACAAGGGTCTGGAGTTCTCATATGCATGTACATTTAATCCTTACTCTATCATACCATATCTACACTTGCAGTTTACACATAATTAAGAAGTTAGCGAATTATTACAAACAAGGGAAGAATGGCTACTATTCTTTCCCAAATATAAGTTAACAATAAGAAACTAATTTCTTAATTACTCTAATTACTTTTTCTAGCAGGTACCATGGAAATTTTATATACCATAGTAAAGCAATTACGATAAATAAGCACGCCCATAAGCGACAGGAAGATGTTAGTTATAATTATTAATCGCCAATTTTCACATATCTGATGGAAATCACATTAAAGCCGTTCTTTATTAATCACTATTTCATATGCGTTTGTATCAACGATTGCCTTTTAATTATGTATGCAATGTACAATTCTCAATGCACGTAAAAAGAAGTAAAACATTTAAAGTGTCATCACCTAGGGCTTTTTAGTGGAAGTTTACGATGTCGCACCAAACATGCTTTACCCTATTGTTATCTCTTTTTGGCATTTCTTAATTTAAAACGCCTATAACTTAGTTTAATCAGAAAAACTGAATACACACTTAGCTTCTAACTCAAGTGTCATGTGTTAGAACGACAAATACATCCATTTTTGTAACATATCTATTAGACCGACTATACTATCGTTATGATAAGCTTTTTAAGGTTTATTCATGTATTTTAACTATATTTTCAAACTTTAAACGTTTCAACATAAATAGCAGATGTCTGCTTCCGTAAAAAGAAATGTTAATGCCACAAAACGCCCTGGAACGACCATTTGCGGTTGAGTTAAGCGAGAATAATTTTATAATTTTAGAGTTGAGTAGTGAATGAAAACTTTGCCTAAAAGCAATTGTACACATTAAAAATTATCTAACATCACTATATATACATGAAGTTACAATGATAAAGTTAAAAAGAAGTTTTGGATACTCTAAAAATGCCTGAAAATTACTTACTGACAGATTTATTGTCCAATGTTACCTTTAATTTTACAGAACCCTTTAAAAAACATAGTGCATTCATCTGGCTTCAATCACTTTTTAAACTTTATTCTTGCACTCTCAAGGAATATTTCATTACTTTTTGGCTTCTTAAGATTGTACCAGGCACTTAAAAGGCCTAATAATTTTACATCTCGAACGTTATAAAAATCAATTACCCGAACAATACAAAATAAAATGATGTCGACAATCACAGGGCTGTGATATTTTAATGGTTAATGTAGATTAGTTATAGTTGAAGCAGTACTGTAATACAGTGTACATTCCTACTTTACTCTATTTCTATTGATTTATGCCACAAATACAAAATAAAATTAGAAACAATATAAACCATCCTAAAATACAACCGATTATAGTAATAAAATTCGAGATGGGCCCACAAATTATGCATATTTAGCATCGCGTGCCTCCTATAGAGAATTAAATTAAAGCGTATCTGGAGAGCATCAAAAATAATATATATCTGCGTACATGCGTATATTTTGCATGTCTGCGCCACCCTACGGGCCATGTGTGTCTCCAACAATCGGTTGCCCTCAGAGATATTCTCTTCTTTGCCGATTTAATATTCGGGAAAACTTTATAAGTTAACGATATTAAAGCTTTTCTTCACAAAACTTCATATAAAACTTATTTCACGTTTGTTTAAAATTTAATCATCAAAACTGACAATTTAAACGTTTTCAATCATGTAAGGTTTACCTAAAAAAACTACTATTTTTATAGTATTTAGACGATTTGTGAACGTAATTGCCTAAGAAAACAGATTTAATGGATTTGTGCACCATGAGTATAGGTAACAAAAAATTTAACCTATAGGAAGTACTTTGATAATGGTGAATTTTTTAAATTAGGGTTAGGCAAAGTAGATTTTTATTGTTATTAACGATATTTTGTTTCTCGCAATAGTATGCAGAGTGTACAATACAGTCAGGCTAAACATTGTCTATAAATCAAAAGAGTAGTTGTTCACTACATACTAAAGCCTTCAAAATAAATATATTGTTAATAGTATTTGTCACGGCGTTTGGTACTTTCAACGTAACGATTTATAAATCAAAAATTATTTTTTGAGTTCCTAAACATTAGTCATTATAGCTCAAATGTACACACTTACTTTAAACACCAACGAGACTAAATGGTATTACATACCTATTTCGTACCTTCAAACCTTTAGTTTTAAGTACAATAGTAGAATAGGAGTAGAATAGTCCAACCTCCGGATGGGTTGACAATAGGGACGCAACCTCAGCACATGCACCCGGTGTAGTTTTTAATTCTATCCCCTGGAGGATAGTCAACCGCGGACACGTTTAATGTATCTTAATTGTCGGCTTCTTTTCATGCGCCATTTTCAATACCTTGATGACGTATTTATGATCAGCAACCCGTAATTTTGGCAGTATCAAGAGCTTTTTTGGTAGTCCACCCCTGGAGGACTGTCTGGTTGATCGTGCGAAAAGTTTTTAACTACCATTCAGTTTTAAGGTTTTCCACAATCATTAAGTAAGTCATTATTTTCTGGATTTCCCCAGTTATTTAGCCGCAATAACATCCTTTCACTATTCAACGGCCTCTGACGTGCATGGAAAAATCCCGTAATTAGTTAATTACTTGAAAGGCAAACAGACCTGGGAAACACATAAAAGGAAGACAAGTCGACTTTCATTTGCAATTTTGATAACTGCTTTTGCCAACCTTATTCGATTTAACATAAAAAACAAAAACGAAACAAAAAAGAATGTTGATTTGAAATCAGTTTCTGTCAACCTTATTCGAATTAATACAAACACAATGCGCAAGTCTAAAATGTTGATTTGAAATCAGCTTCTGCCAAACTAATTCGATTTAATACAAAAACAAAATGTTAGTCTAGGATGTTGATTTGAAATCAGCTTCTACCAACCTTATTCGAATTAATACAACCACAAAGCGCAAGTCTATAATGTTAATTTAAAATCAGCTTCTACCAAACATTTAATACAAAAACAATGTGCAAGTTTAGGATGTTGATTTGAAGAGCTTCTGCCAACCTTATTCGATTTAATATAAAAACAAAAACAAGATGCATGTCTAGCATGTTGATTTGGAAATCAGCTTCGTCCAACCTTATTCGAATTAAAACAAAAACAAGATGCAAGTCTAGGATTTTGATTTGAAATCAGCCTCTGCCAACCTTATTGTCGGGTATACTTGAATCTGTCTTTTAATTGTCTATTTGTAACGGTATAAACGGGTGGTAGAACGGGATTACAGATAAATTGGCCTTTTTGCCCCGACTAGCCAGCGTATGGGTGTAGGTCAGATGTTAAAAAAAATTGCACATCCAGAATAGTAAATCTTACGTAAGTCACAATAGGGGATGGAGACAAAATCAATTCGGTTTGGGCGCCAGAATGTTTGGTAGTCAAAATAAGGGTTGTCGTGCCAAAATTACGAGTACATAGCGTGTCTAAACATACAAAAAACATACGCTTACCTATCCGCAATCAATCCCAGGTGTGCTGGACAGCAACTCAGCAAACTACCTGAAATCGGGCTTCAAAAAAACGCTACACGCTTGTCAAATAAAAGCGTGATAAACACTCAATAACGTTACGTTACTACACCTCAGTGTAATAAATTAGGCATTAAATAATAATCAAAACAAAACAACAACAAAAAATAATAAGCTATAGAATGAACTCTAAACTGAATTAATACTCAACTAAAAATCAAATAAAATACTAAATATTAAGAACGCTATTACTCAATAAAGCAAAAAAAAAACTAACCTCGTTACGTTAAAAACTAAAACACCGGTAACTTGCAATTTGCAAAAAAAACTCTTATGTAACACAAAAGGGTTTCCACATAATTAAAACACATTTGTAAAACCTAACAAAACTATAATGAAATAATAATAAAAGGATAAATATAAACATACGATAATCCGTATAAACAAAAGAATAAATGCTTAAAAGGCGACAGGATGTCTGATCAGCATACTGCTTTTACGCCAGTCTAAATCGTTTAACCTATATTTATAATTCGTGGATAATATACCCACACTACAATAGGGTCGATTGCCCTTTAATACCAAAATAAAAAAAAGTGTGAAGGCGGAGCGTCAAAACTATAATTAATTACGCTAAACAATTTCAAACAACAACTTACTTTAACAAAAAAAAAATGACTCCGCTTTCAAACTTTCATAAACACAAAAAAAAATAAATCGAAACACAAAAATCTTCAAAATTTTCAATAAAAAACACAATATTATATTACCTTACGGTCTAGAATTACACCTCTTCTGTGTTACAATATAAGTGGAAGATAACCAGGTGGTCGTTTACGGCTATGACGGAAAGGAAATCTCCCTGGTCTGGCAAAATGATGAATGAAATGTTGACTATTGTTCTATGATACACAAACAATTCTTGGATTGATTCGCGTTAAATTGTTATTGCGTAAATTCAAAACTTCTTTTAAAATAAAAATAATTTGAGCGTTCACAATTACTTGATAACTTTTAGCTTTTAATTGGTTTTATTTCCGCTAATAATCCAAAATGTTAATAACTTGATTTAATTAAATATAATTTTTAATATATTGCGAAAGTTTCTTTATCTTTAAATACGCTTTGTACGGTAAATAAGAGGCACTTGGAAGAACGATGATTTTAAAATCCGCAGAAGCGATATGAACCAAAGAGGTCACTGAAGCACTATACAATACGACGATGTCCTCTAGGTAACTTTACGTAAAACCGAAATCGGCACTAGGTATAATCCTTTGGTGATGAACAATTTTAATAAATCCCTTTCACAGGTAATCTTCAGGAGTAGCTAAACTACCCTTACTACACAAAAAAAGTACGTTCGTTAAACACCACAAGGTCCAAAATTTCAACGTTCTAAACCACCCCTTAAAGCGTAACACTAAACGGCAACGTATACTACTCGAAAGCACGATCAGTTTCAGAATCCCAAAAATTATTCACAAAAATCCATCTTTGAATTTTTAATCCCACTACTCATAAAAAATCTTATCTACTTTAATTCCACCAATTAAAAAAACGGAAGGGGAAAATAAGGTACCCCGATACACAAATTCGTTTCCGTCCGTAAGGACTCGGTAAATTTTCCAAAAACTAAACGTCAGCAAGAGTATCCTGTACAGCCTCTCTATGTTTACCTTAAAGTACGAACAATAAGGCCCACATGTAATCTCTATGACTCAAAACCAGCATATTCACTATTACACTGAACAACTATACTTAAGCGTCTTTATGGCGCTAACATGACATCATACACAGATAAACCTATACTATTTATTTAAATTACTTAATTTTCTAAGGAAATCAAACGAAATACACCTTAATTAAACTTATAGACAACTATTTACAAATAAGCGTTAATCAAACTTCTATAAACGAGGAATAATAAGGAAAAACAACCTAAATTACAAAAAAATAATTCACAAACTAAGAATCTAAAGCTCACCATACACATACCATCCCTAAAGGTCGCTACACACGTTAAAACAAATTTACTATAAAACATAATTTGACAAAAAAAAAAAATGTATATACGGAATCTAACTAAGTGCATAAAACTATAAACAAAATTACCCAATACGTATACAGGGTGTTCAAAATACCCTGACATATTTCAATACCGCATAATACACAGGATGTTTAAAAAACATAAATTTTACAATTAGCCTGAGTTGGCAACACTGCAACGCGATTCAGGCATTCTAATTAACTCCTGTGAAAGTTGGTTTCACAAAACACAAACACAAACACAAACACAAACACAAACACAAACACAAACACAAGCACAAGCACAAACATACAAATACACAGACAGACACAGGCGCAAACACAGAGACAGGTACATGTACAGACACAGCCACAGGTACAGGCGCAAACGCAGACACAAGCGTAACCACAGGCGCAAACACGACAACACGGAAACGCACACACACACACACACACGCGCGCGCGCGCATGTCTTATGAGATAACCACCAGCATTGCTGTCAATATACGAACAATTTTAGGTTAGGTTATGTGGAACATTAGTTTACATTAATACACGCAAAGTTTTAGGTTAGGTCAATACACGTACAATATTAGGTGTGCGTTTATTAATCTGTATTTTGGCAGTAAGTGTGAGAAAAATATTGATGTGTTATATACTCGATTAATAGGAAACTTCACATACTGATTTTTTCGTTCGTTGAACACACTGTTTATGTCTAAAAGTTAAAAACATTTACAATTCTTGATGATTCTAAAGAAAACAATCATGAAAGAGTGGTATGTTTAATTAAATAACTGTTTTTCCGTTTCAGTGGAGAACCGAAAATCTTAGCATTATTTGAATTTCGTAAGATAGGATTAAAAGATTTCAATTTCAGAGATATAAACAATTGGTTGGTGATTCATTGTTTCACACATTTAACAATGACTTTAATTTCCTGTATGTGTGAATCTACAGTATCGTACCTTTGGTTTAACCTTAATCTTAGCGATTTCTGTTATCCTTGAACATAGTACTAATTAAACTCATATGATCTTCTTTCCGAATAATTTCAGAATACAATATTAACAATTTTAGCGTACCTAATAATTTTGTAACATTTTCTTCTCCGTTCATTTTTGGTATAAATAGAAAGCCTCTGTTTTATTCGTTTGTAACACTTACTATTTTCTCTAATGCTAAACTATCTACGTGCCCTATAATTTGTACAATTTTAGAACACAGTTCAACCTACGATAACAAGATGGTCCCTTTTCCATGAATATTTAACTTAGCTTTAGATGTTGAAACAGGTGGCCAGTGGTTCCCATGATTTCTTACTTTTTCAATTATCATTGTGGACCCATTTTTCAGCACCAATAACTATATGGTGCAGAAAACCTTTTGTTTATGTCCGGCAAGCAGCTTTTCACAAATCAACAATCGGTGTTCAACGTTTCTCGGTGTCAATTCATACGAAACCCAGTTTGCTTGTTTTTTATGGCAGGATCGCCATGTATTGTTATTAGATGCTTTAGGGGTTTCTGCATCGGGAAGATAAGGAATTATATTGGCTTAACTTTCTTGTTAAGTTTTATTCATAATTATGGGATAATTTACCAGTAGGATAAAAGGATTAATAAAAGTAAAACATAATCATAATTAATATTTAGTTTAATTAAACTTACATATTAAGTATATCTTGAGCCACACTCACGATTGGCTACATTAAATATTCTATACTTCTATCGACTGTTTAACGTGCATACTACTGAAGAGAGCGCGCGCTTCATTAATTCTACTATATGTACAAGTAAATCCCCCTTTTCTGTATGTCTTCGGCATTTTTTAGTTTACTCTACCTGCAGAAAAAGTTTATATAAGTTCTTACATTATTTATCTACTACGCTCTTAAATGGGATACTGACACAACATAAATAAATACATTTAATTTTTACTTTCTTATGCGCAAAGCAAATAATTATTGTTAGCGTACGGATACGTACGTGTGTGTATGTGTGTATTTTTCTTAGTGAATAAGCCTAAAAGAGGTGCTCAAAATGGGCTTTCAAAGTACTTTTTGCGAATATACGTAAAACTATCAACCTTGGAGAAAATAGTGCAGAAATCTTCTTTAAAGAGAATTAAATTAAAGAAGTCTTCTTGAGTTTTCGTTAGGGTAATACATAAGCTATAAAACGCTATTTTATGATAGTCACAAGTCACTTTTTGTAAATGCCAAGAAAACTATTATTTCTAGGCGAAACAGTATAGACACTTTTAAGGATAATTCAATTTAAGGAAACGTTAAAAATTAATGTACTTAAAAATCGAATGTCTAGCGAATGATTGTACTAACGGACACAAAGCATTACAATTTAATTACCATTAAGTTTTACATGACAAATGAAAAGGAAATTAATAATTGAGACCATCCGACTTAATATAGCTTCATGTAATCCATTATGCAATATAGGTCCAAGCAAAAGGTATAAAACCTTAAACAATGTACCTACGTAGAGCGGCGCGGGTTCAAACCTAGCCGAAGGAGCAAAACCAAACCACTCCTTCTTCAATATGATGTTTGAGACATTAGAGATCGCTTACTGAAGGTGGAATTCCCCTAGTAGGCAAAATTATAGTGACACGTAGTGCTAATAACCATTAGTAGTATAACTATTTGCATTATTTTCATATTAATTAAGCGAATAAAGAAAATAAAATGTACTACTACAAATTTCATCATCGTTTTACTACAACATTGACAAATATTTCTCAACTACTAGCACAATTCATCGACTAAGCATCTAATAACCATCACTATCAGACGATATGAGTTCGATATACTAACTTCTATAAAAAACAATATCTCTGTCGCAAAAAATAATATTTCAGCAGATAAAGCTGATTAAAGGGTTAAACGTGTTAGAATAAGAAATAACAAGTAATTTTATTTAAGAGAAACTTTATTTTCTCAAACTAAAGCTGAACCAAAATGTCGTATGTGGTCAGCATACAACAAAACAATTAAGTTGTAGTTTTATTTGTTCTATAAATTTTATTTAAAACACTTTCTTCAAAAAAGTTTATTAATGCACCTTTTCTTGAAAATTTGTTTGTTAGGAACGCAAAATGCTACTTTTACATCCGAAAGCAAAAACTGCGGGGGGGGGGGGCGAAGCGGCTTGCGGTCGAAGTCGTCAAATACATTTGGCGCTCCTTCACACATCCACATGCACACTCACACACACGTATACGCACTCCTACACAAACACGCGCGCGCGCGCACACCCACACCCATAGTTAGACCAACACACTCATACGCACAGTAACACGGAAACTCACGCGCATACTTCCACGCACAAGCCCTCTTTTACACCCACATACCCACTCACACTCACACACACACGCACACACGTACGCGCACACTCAGACGCATTCTCATAAAAACACACAGGCACACTCACGCGCGCACACACTAACACGCAAATTTCATGCATACTCCCACGTACAACATCCACGCACGCGCCCATTCGCACCTACAAGTCACCATATTCACATAAAAAATTATGTATGTTGGTATTCTTATACCTCTGAAACATACAGCTGTTTCAGAAATATTGCTCCTAATAAACCCCCTCCCCGCCACTGAATTTCTTCCAAAATACTCACACGCATTCACATTCACAGACACACGCACGTATACACCGACACCCATATCTACACAAATACACTTATACGCACACTCACAGGGGTACTCACGCGCACACTCCCACGCACACGTCCTCTCTTACACCCACATACACACTCACTCACACTCATACACGTACAAACGTACGCGCACACTCAGACGCATTCTCCTAAAAACACACAGTCACACTCAATCGTACACTCGCACTCACACTCACACGCAAATTTCAAGCACATTATCACCCATACTCCCACGTACAAGACCCATGCACACGCCCATTCGAACCTACAACTCACCTTATTCAGATAAAAAGTTATGTATGTTGTCGTTATCGTAGGTATTAGCATACACACGCACATCCACACACAAACGCACACACACGTGCACACTCTCACACACGCACACCCACACACAAACGCACACCCACACACAAACGCACACACACGCACAACCACTCACACGCATACATACATACATACGCAGCGCACACACACACACACACACACACACACACACCACTACGCACCACCCACACACACCACGACGCACCCACCCACCACACACACAGTAGCACCCACCCACACACACACGTGCGCACCCACCCATACACACACACACGTACGCACCCACCCACGCACGCACGCACGCACGGCGCACACACACCGTGCGCGCACACACACCCGCGCGCACACACACACACACACCACGCACGCACCGCACCGACCACCACACACACACACACACACACACACACACACACACACACACACACACACGCACACACACACACACACACACCCGCGCGTTAATGAAGAAGAACTCTATACCAACATGAGTATGTGTAGGTTGTATAACTACTTTGTCTGAATTTGTATCTACGAAACCATGACGGCTCTACAATTCCATTTTCTTAACTCAACCACGGAATTAAAATGAGCTCGACTCATGCAGGTGGATCAGTATTTCGTACCAACATGCCAAAAGTTGCTTTTTAATCGAAGTTTAGTATTGTGTGTACAATGAAAAATTGGTCTTGAGCAAAGGTTAGGTACTATAACACTGATAGATGTTCATCTATTTTTTTTAATTTATCACCTAGATTTGGGGTTTCATTATTACACCAAAAGTGTGCTGGTATTAGACGGTTCTCACTAACCTCAAATCTGATTATATCGCTGTATAATAATAGAAGGAGCCAATTGAATTTTGCGTGAAGAAGTAGGGTTCTGCCGTATTATAACTTACCCATACATTTATTCTGGGGTGTCTTTCAATTGAAATAAAAGATTTTCATTAAATTTCACAAAATAATTTGATACAACTAAAAAATCATCATTTTTAATACTTAAAAAAAAACATATATCAATCATGTGAATATAAATTAATCAATGAAATTTGCCAGCCAAAAAACACATTTAACAAAATTTAATCGAGTTATGATGTAAGTGTAAAGTTGTGAAAAACTTCAATTTTAAAATGATAGAAGCATTCACAAATCCAAACATTACATCAAATAAAATAACCCAGTTAAATCTAACAATACAATTAAATTTTGTTAAATGTGTTTTTTGGCTGGCAAATT
Organism: Vesta saturnalis; assembly: GCA_036346205.1. Taxonomy (NCBI): domain Eukaryota; kingdom Metazoa; phylum Arthropoda; class Insecta; order Coleoptera; family Lampyridae; genus Vesta; species Vesta saturnalis. Next base: position 1,473,895 of record JARFJB010000834.1, read on the forward strand.
TCATTGTTAGCTTTCGCCGTAGAGAGTGTTCTGGTTTGTCATCTTTGAGGCAGTTTAATAATATTTAATTTTATGACCTAGTTATTCTTTACTAAAAATTTTATAGTTGGCTTTATGTTTCCCAAACTGTTATACTAATAGCAGGCTTATATTTATGTTTTAATTTTTCAAATTTGACAAAATTGTTTACTACATCTTTAACAATTTTTAATAAACATTACTACTGACGAAGATAACTGTAAGTTTAGATTGTATAATTTAAAGTACACCATTAAAAAATCCCAAAAAAGATAAGTATTTTATTATCAGTGTTAATGGTGAAAGTTTACATTTTCATGTCACTTTTTTTAGTTAATTAGATAGAAATCAGGCTAGAGAAATATTATTGAGGCAAAAATTATAAGCATTTGTTATTCGTGGTTAATATCTTAGTTGTGTTTTGATAGTGCATACCGTGCAATGCGCAGTGTAGATATTATCATTTCTGCCTGTCGTAGTAAATAATAATTAGTATAAATAAATAATTAAAAGAAAAAAATGAGCGTTTTTCAATTTTCGTAAAATTGCATATTAACCAAACTAGAGAAACTCGAGATATGATTTTTAAGTGGTTTTATCAATTTTTGTTACAAAATATGAAAATTTTGTAAGCATGTAATTTAAACATTAAGTAAATGCAATTTCATATTTACATTTTCTTTTGTTATTAAATAATATAAGCATGCCGCAGGGATTATAACAAAGTAATTGTCCCTTTAAGTACATGCAATTAACTTTAGATAAAGATCACCTAAATGTAAACTCTTAATGCAAAATAATCCGATTTCAAATTTAGATGTATAAATAATAACTTGGAATTTCTTTTATGAGTATTACAGGTTATAATCGGCACGTATAAATTGCTTAATTGATTGTGTTCATGACGTTATATTGTCCGGTTTCCTTCAGGGAAGATTTAATATTATCTACCGAACCATGAAACTAAATAAATTATACGATGTGTGCAGATTATGAAGGTGTTTTACAACATGAAGGCAATGGAAATCATCCATGAAGGAATGTATCATAATGTATTACGAAATTCAACCTATATGGGAATTTTATGTTTATACCATGCGTAACGTAAATTCTCAAATTTATTGTTGAATAGCTAAACTGAATGCGAACAGCACATTTATTAGTTTCTATTATTTGAATTAAATTACAGAATTTTTACGTCTGAAGAGCAGAATTAAAGTAAAAGAACTACCGAACTTGCCTAGCATTCTACCAAATTATCTCACCTAAGGACGAATATTTACTATTGTGGGTAAAATTTGTAGGCGAATATATGTAACAATACGTTCCATTGCAACTGAAGATATTCGCAACACTTTTGTACACTTTCTGAATGTATTAATCAGTAGTATACAAAGTGTACGTACCTAACGTCTAAATTAAATCAACATTGTCTACCTCAAACTAAGTAAAATACTCTGAAGTACAAAGTCGTAGCAAAAATTATTAAATTACCTATAGTTTAGAAATTAAACCTAAAACATAAAACCATTGGGTATAATAGTCAATGATAGAACTAATTAATTAAAAGATTTATTTCAAGTTGACCCCAACGGTTTTAAGAAATATGATATAACATATCACGTTATAATATCAGTTGTGACAGACACCTTAAGTTCAAAGGTTCTATTTAGTAATAGCTAATTTATAAGATCAAGTTGTTTATTAAAGGTATCCCATATACACAACCTTTGCTGTGATATTGACCACAAGGAAAATTTAGCCTCCATAAGGAACTATGTGTTTTGTATGATTAATAACTCGAAAACAACGCAAGATAGCAAACAATTTCAAGAATAATTTGTCGTTGAAAACATTTTACATCGAAGTACGTAGATTTGCTTTTCAAAGAATTTTCAGTGTTTTCTATTATTTCCTTATAGGTAATGTTATTTTAACTGCATTTATACAGAAAATATCAATAAAAATATTTTTATCCACGACGATCTTAAAATACACTCATTATATATGTGTTTCTTCAATTATAATGATATACATTTTTCATTACTAGCAGTAATTAATTATTATTCACTACTAACCAGTGATTAATGATTATTCTCTACTTTCACATATAAAATGCAGTACTTTCAATATTGTCAAGTAAGTATGTAGTCGGTAATATGACATTTGACATGTATTAAATTGAAACGTCAATTGGAGATATCAAAATGAAATTTTGGGAATATAGTAAACAACAGGTTTACAACTTTTTTGACGTAGACGTTCACGCCAAATGATGCAATTTTTTTTAATGGCATGGGGGGGGGGTGCAATTAGGCTCATTCGAAAGGTATTTCAATGTGGTATACTCCTCTAGAATATTTTTTAAATTATGCCAATCTACCTAGAGGTTATATTTCAAGTTTTATTTCTTTTACGGGCATATAACTTTTAAAAAGAGGGCTTTATCATAAAGTTTAAAACAAATTTTTGATTGTCAAACTAGAAATTACCATGCAACGGCAAGTATTTTCGATGAGGAAAACCCAGACAATTGTGTTTGCCGAAGATTCATAATTGGCAACAAAGTTTTTGAGAACTGGATGAGTTCAAAATGAACGCCGCTCCGGTAGACTCCCAATTTCTGAGAATAAAAAAATTGACTGAAATTGTTGAAAATCCTAATATGCCAATGCCAATGCGCGTTATAGCCGAAAACCGAGAAGTTTGTAAAAAAATCAGCTAACAAAGTTCTTAAGTAGACTAAGTACCATCCTTACAAATTAAAATTGGTTCATGAATGAATTCGCAGACAGAATTACGAAATTACAATTGTGTGGCTTTTATTCTTGAACTTATTCCGGAGCTTCAGTGATGAAACACCTTTTTATCGAACGAAGAGGTAAAAAAAAAACAAAATTTGCGTTATTGGAGTAATACCAAACCATTATGGATTCGGGAGGCAGCCACGCGGTATCCACAAAAGATAAATATTTGAACTGGCATTTTGGCGACCATATCATTTGTGCATTTTTTATTGAAGAAAATTTGGATGGTCCATCGTATTTACAATTGTTGCAAAATGAAATTATACCCACAGTTCAACAAGTAGTGAGGACAATCCAGGACAGTTCTATAAAGGCATTGCGGAGGTATGGTTCAAACAAGATGGCGCTCCTGCCTACTATGTTGGATCGGTGCCGGATTATTTGTCCGAAGTTTTTCCAAACAGGTGGATAGGTCGCAGAGGCCTAATCGAGTGGCCAGCCCGTTCGCCCGATATGACCCCACCTGATTTTTGTGGGGATATCTGAAATCGAAACTCTTTGCTACCAAGCCTAACGATTTAGAAGAATTAAGGCAAAGAATAATTTTAGAGTGCCAAAATATTCCACTGGAAACATTTAGAAATGTGCGAAACGGAATGATGCGAAGGCTTTATTTACGTCAGAAGGTCTCAGGTAGTCACATTGAGTAATTACTTTGAATGCCAAAAAAGGTATAAATTAAGTTAATAATTAAATTATTGTTAATTAAAACAAGTAGTTTTTAATATTCAAATGGCAATAACTACATTGAAATATCGTTCGAATGAGCCTAATTTCAACCCACACTCCATTTAAAAAGATGGCGTCAATTGGCGTCGCAGCGCCACCTGGAGTATTGACGCACAACAGCTTAAAAAAAGTCGTAAACATATTGTTTCCTATATTCACAAAATTTAATTCTGATATCACCAATGGTTCAAGAAGTAAGGGATGGGGGGGCTTACTTTATAACCTCTCCGTATGGTGCCATTAAAAAGAACATACGTTTATGCCATAACTTAAAAGCCTTGTAATGTATGTTTTTCGCACTACTCCATCGTAATCTACGCCAAAAATTATATACATAATACCTTAACTATTGTTTCTCTATCTAGTCACAGAAGGAATTCTTTCAAATCCGACCTATGACATTGATATCAGATTTTTGTGTATCTCTAGTCCTTCATATACTTTACCTACAATTCGTTTGAAATCAGATTACCCTGTACAGTAAAAATTTTTTTAATAATTAACACTGATATCTTTTTACTTGGAAACAGCACACTTTTTCAAAAAAATAAAACCGACGTTCTATGGATATAAATATTTCTTATATCATGGTTCAAAAAAGGATAACATTCTGTCGAATGGTCATTTGTTCTGGAATGGATATAATCACCCATATGAAATATACAGGGACTAAATGCATAAAAATAGCCTTAAATTAATTCTTTTGAAACACACTGACCCAATTTATTTGTGCAGTTATCAACTTTCTTTTTAGCGCAGGTAACACGCAATGAATAAGTTCTTTTGGTATGGTTTAGGTTAAACGAAATTTTGAATTGAAAACTTGCAAAATTACTACATCATGGAACAAAGAAATCACACAAACTTCAAACTAAGAAAACGTGCATTAATAATGCTTGTTACTGCTAATTAAACACCACAAAATAATTATAAATATGCAATTTACATAATATTTACCTTCCACCCTACACATGCATGTGTATGTATAGAAGGTTATGCTATCGACTTATTACCTCATTTTACAACTTTTGGCCAAATTTCGCCAAGATCGGCCATGATGTCTGGATGTGTGTCTGTGTGGATGTATGTTAGTATCCACGATAACCCCAGAAAGAAAACATCTACGTATTTAAAATTTTTTATTTAAGCTTGTTTATATTTCGCTTAGATTTTGGGAGAAATCCAATGGTGGAGAGGGGGGGTATTAGGGCAGTTTTTAGCTTTTATCAAATATTTCTAAAACAGCTGCATATTTCAAAGATATAAAAATACCTAAATATAAGCCTTAAACATATAGATTAATTATGTTGTATGTAATTTTTTGATACGCCGGGTAATTTAGCGGCAAAAAAATTCCTAAAATAGAATTTAAGTGTTACTTCAAATCTATTCAATACCTGAATAATAATTAATTTTATAAGGAAAAAAAATTAATTTTACATAATTTTTCTTTATAAAGTTTCTTAATATAACGCAAGGTAGGTATAGAAGGCTATGAAACTGACTTTTTTTTACTATCGCTAAATCGACTTTTGAAATGAGCTATCATTTTACAACTTTTGGCCAAGTTTCGCGAAGATCGGTCATAATGTCAGGTTGTGTGGATGTATGATAGTATCCACGGTAACTGCAGAAATAAAACACCTACGTACTTAAAATTTTTGTATTTAAGCTTGCCTTCATTTCGCTTGGAGCTGATTAGATATTGGGAGAAATTCAGCGGCGGAGATAAGGGGTATATTAGGAACAGTTTTAATACCTAGATATATACCTTAAATATATCGATTAATTATGATCTATGCAATATTTTGATAGGACGCGTAATTTAGCGGCAAAAGCGTTCCTAAGGTAGAATTTAAGTGTTATTTCAAATTTGTTCAATATCTGAATAATGATTAATTTTTAAAGAAAAAGTGTCAAAATATTTTTCAAAGAAAATTTAATTTGACATAACTATTCTTTATGAAGTTTCTTAGTATAACGCAAGGTAAGTCTAAAAATTAATTAAATATGAATGAAAACGGTTAAACTGTATTATTGATAACTTACAGAATCGGGCGGTTTAAGATTTTTTTTAAGTTAACATGAATTTAAGTCTATTAATCTCTATCTGGCATGAAGTTTTAAACGTCATTCTAACATAGATTATTGCTTTTATTTCTACAATGTTGCCTGTTTCCGTTATGAACGTATAGAAAGAAGGTTGCATATTTATCCTCAAAATTATAATTAAAACTAGCCGTACCCGTCGCGCGTTGCTGCGATCTCAGAATGGTGGAGAGGGGCGACATTAAAATTTTGTGATACACGTGTCTCATAATTTTAATTGAAGAGTATGTTTACCAATTTTCGAATCAATCGACCCACAGAATAAAGTTTCACAAAAATTTCAACCTCCCATTTCACCCCTTTAGGGGTGGAATTTCGAAAAACTCTTTCTTAATGGATACCTACACTTCACAAGGAATCCCGACCGAGGCAGCTGTTAAAGACATTTGCGGAGCGCGAACTGTTAAGCGCGCGAAGTTTAAATAGTCGTTAAGTTTTTTTAAATTTTCCAATTTTCTATGCAATTTTCTTAATTTTTCTTGCCGTAAGAACCTTCTACAAAGTATTATAAAACTTAAAAAAAATCAATAAAATGTGTAAACTGGTTCTCAAGTTAGGACGTGACCAAGGAAAATAGGCATTTAATTATTTAAGTTAGCATCTATGTAGATGTCTATTAACCTCTGTCTGTCATGACTCATGTGAAGTTTTGAATGTCTGTTTGACATAGATTATTGTTTCAGTTTTTACAATGCGGTCTATTTTCGTAATGAGCGGTTGCATAATTATCCTCAAAAAATTGTTATTAAAATTACTTCATTTCTTTTAATTTCAATTTTGTAGGTTGGAAGGTCGTGTGGTGTTCAACACTATACCAGGACACACAATTAGCCAAACAGAAACTATAGAGAAAAATTTATAATAATGCAATAACTGTAGAAAAAAAAACAATAGGAGTAATAGGGATAAACGAAAAAGTGCAGGATAAGGGCCCTAATATTCATGTGCCTCTCTTTAAAAATTGGTTGTAAAATTGCTAAGGACTAAAAGCCAAAATTAAAGGAATACACGATCAAAAAAAAGTTACAGTGAAACTCTGTATGGAAAATGTCTACATTAAATAAAGAAAAGAATGATATAATTATTGAACGATCGATAATATAATAATTACATTAAACAATTAATTTCTACTAAAATTATTTATAATGCTGTACAGATTAATTTTCAAACCTGTTTTCATGTCATGTGCATTTATGAACTTTTAACATAAAACAGATCTAGTCAATAAAAAGTTACTATTGATGAACTTAAAACTAAAGAAAATAAGGAAGTATCTTTTACCATTAATTTGTGAAATGTTTGATTGTAAACACATTATTGTTTTATAAGAAATCAACCCCTCTATAAATACCTTTTTTTAGACGAAATATCAAGGGAGCAATTTTTTTTACGATATTTCTGGAAGAAGTTGCACGAATTACAGTTACATAAGTATAATAAAACGATTAGTTTTTATAATTACGTATAAAACAAAATTTTAATTACACTTAGTAGTTTCTTTAGAACTTTAACGAGATTGTTTTTTACTTACCAAGAGTTGAATAATACACTAATGTTCATGTACTGTACACACAAATTTTGAAACCAAACTAAAAATCATAATACGTTGTCCGTTAAAATTGTTGAGATTAAATATTTCTTAGAATGTGTAGAGTTGTAAATAATGTTACCTCCCACTGGGTGTGCAAGTAAATGGCACCAGAAAATAATCCTCAAACAAGAACTAAATAGAGAGAAGTGTGTGCAAGACTCACGGTCATATATTTACACAGAGCTTACTTTAAGGGTAACTTTACCTTCCAGTAATAATACACACAACAGGTTATTTTTTCTAGTTTAATTTGCATTTTATTGTATAGAATTTTGGAAAGGACAGTTATATGACACATGGAAAGTTTTAAGATAATATGATTTTTTGAATGTATAACCGAGGCGGCTTGTTTTTGTCATGTGTACAAACATTTAAAAAGAAATATTTCCTTCTTTTGAACTAATATGGCTATGACATTTTTCTAATTTACGAAAAAATTCAAATAATTTAATAAAATACTTATGTTTTGTGCTTTTAATTGTTTATTTTCTATTTAGATTTTATATAAATTTATACGTTTCGATAACAATTACAGTTATCGTCCTTAATAATGGTTGTTACCAATATAAAATACTCGATTTAAAAACCCAAAAGATAAGTATTTTATTATATGTAATAATCATAATTGTAAATTGATTAAATAAATCGCAAAGTATTTTTATGCTCACTTTTGATATTAATAGATATTAATAGATTTGGTCTACCTTACAGATAATTATATTATTTAACTAATAAATTAACGTGTAGTACATACGCAATTGTCAATTGCTTTAAGTGTAAAAGAAGTGTTTTTAATTTAGTTTTTTATTCACTTTAACTGTCAAGCCAGGAGTACATTTTGGACTAAATTAGCTTCAGTGTAAAACACAAATTTAATCCATCATCCAATGGAGAAGACCATCGAAAAATATGTAGCTTTCTCTGTACCAGGTGGCGTATTCAACGACGATCGGTCATCGGTCATTGTCATTTGTTCTCGGTATTACGGGCTCTAGCCCTCTATACCTCCGTCTTATGGGCTTTTCTGATGGTATCTGTAGATTTCCTGTACCTGAAATAAATACATTAAATATACCTATATCTCTGTTGTTGTTTCCTGAGAACTTCCGCTTTTATGCTTCAGGTCACCTCGGTGACGTTGTTCCCTGTCAATGGTTGGGTCGGCCGCTTAAATGGTGCGACGGTTTGTGTCTTCTCATCTGAGAGTTTATCCTTTGATCTGTTTCGTTGCTTTGAGTGCCTTCACAATCTTTATGATGAGCGCGAAGTCTTCGTTTTCTGATTCTTCAGGTGCCTGGTTCTTGTTTCCCGCTGCCATCTGGGCGTAGCTTATCCCTGCTTCGGCCATCCTTGCCGGTTTTCTAACTTTTGTTGTTCTGGGGGCGTTCCCTTTCTTGATGTTTCCGTAATTTGTAGTGTGCAACCCGGTGCAGTTGCAGCACTTTGGCTCTCCCGTCTCTCGGGTCTTCTTGCATTCCCTGGTGTGATGCGTCCCCGCACACTTCACACATCGGGATTGTGCGTGGCATCCGCTGGTAGTATGCCCGTATCGCTGGCAGTTGTAGCTCTAACCTGACCCGTTCTTCTTGTGGGGCGACTCCACTCGCACCCTCAAGTATCCGACTGTCGTGATGCTGAAGATCTCCTTGGCCCTTTCGCTTCATTCGAGGTGGACCAGTGCCATGGCGGTTTAACGGTGTTCGCGTCCGCCGAACATCCGGCTAACTTTCTGGACGTCAAACGCCATGGATTTGAGATCCTTCTTTACGTTTCTAGCATCTCGTCGTCTTGCGGGATGCCCTTGATGACTACCTTTAGCTGTTTTGCTTCTTCTAAAAGGTAGACGTTGAACTGCACTCCGATGGTGTCCAGTGCAGTTGTTGCCGTCCTGTATTCTTCAGGGGTGCTTAGAATTACTCTGATCCCGTTGTTGGATGTTCGAGTAGCCTTTGGAGTAATCCCGACCGAGGCTAGCTTCTTCATAGTCTTGGAGTAATCCTCCTGTCGGTGGAGGATTAGTGGCGGGATCTTTTCTTTTCGGGTGGGCACTTCCTGGTCTTGTGCTTCGGCGTCCACCCGTTGTCGCTTAACACCGCCTTTCTTCGTGACGGTCTTGTATTCTTCCTCTTCGGAGAGGGCGTCTTCATCTTTTTCTTGTTGGGAAGCTGCTGTGCAGACTTCCATCTTCTCGTGGAGTTTTTCGGTTTTTCCTGTCGGTTTTGTTGATGTTTCGGGAGTTCCATCGTTCCCTCCCTTCTTCCCGTTGCGCCTCTTCTTCTTAGGACGCGGGGGCTTTTCGTTGTCGAGTTGGTCTTCTGCGCGAGCTTCGGAAGTCTTGATCGTGGTTTTGTTTGGCGGTTTTGTGGTTGTAATCGCGTCGAGCCTTGCTACGACTTCTTCGTATTGAGCCTTGAGGGTTCTTATGGTTACCTTCAGATCTTCTATTTCTTCCTTTTGTTCAAAGAGAGTCTCTAGGTGACTTTTAATCTTATTGTCTCTTTCTTGGACTTCTTCTCGTGATTTCCTCCATTCTTCTAAGTAGAATAATTCTGCGGGCTTGTCTGGGAACTTAACGCCTTCTTCGTACTCGCTGTTTTCGTCCGACTACATCTTGGCTGGCTCTTCTCCGAGACCGGATCTATGCGGTTTTAACCACAGACTTCCGGTGCGAAGATTGTAGATTACTGAAATAAAAGATTATTACTCGATACTCATACGTCGTACGTTGTTTTTATATGATAACGCCAATAGGCGTATCGAAATGTCTGAGAAAACTCTCTCCCAAAACACGAGTGTTCTGTTCAAGAGCTCAACACAGACTCCTCTCCTCCTCCTCACCGACGATCAAGCGTTACACCCGATATTTAAATTTGCCTGTTTTAATTGGTCAACTTTAAACCGCGCGCGCAATAATCACATTACAAACACTGCACTGAGGCGGTTAGCTGTTCATTATTTGTGATTTGACGAGTTAATGCTACTCTATCTTTTTACAATAAATCCATGTCTAAACCTTTTTCTAAAATGTACAACATATTACATGTAATAACATCATTAAATGAAAAATTTAGTGTGGTGTTAGATAAATCTGAAAGAAACTGTATTATTTTGAGAGCCAATCTTTATTCTGAAGGAAATGCTCAATCGTTCTGGTGAATTAACCAAAACTAATTGGATTGTTCATTACAATGTAGCTTCTCCACAGAGGTAAGATTACTTTTGTGTCTAATTGTGTGTTAAAATTATTACAGAATAATGTTTCACAAAGTTTGGTTATGTCATCATACACGTCGCCCTCATATAGTAGCGCCGGGGAGAGGTGTCAGGTATCTCATGGCAGACTCGAGAATGGGGATATAATTATTACTGTGAAATGCATCTGTTTCCCTTTATCTTAGTGCGAAGTTCCCGCTTAAAGAAAGATGGGTTACATAATATACGTTTGCTATATATTTTAAATGCAGGACTTAAAAACGTATGTCGATTCTAAAGTCAACGCACATGACGCTGTCAGATGTCTTCTTGGTTATTTAACCTCACATTATTCTTCGTATTTCGTTTCGTATAATCGCATCGTGTTTTGACAGAGCGGCTTAAATTTGAAAATAACCTAGAAACATTGACGATGTTTCGTTGGTATTCAAAATTACTAACTATATGAACCAATAACGACATACGTTTTTAAAATCTCGAACCATGCTTTACTAAAAGATCAGTCATAAGACACCTCTCGCCGCCTGTCCGACCATAAATATTTGGCTTTATCACCTACATTATGTGTCATTGTGAGATTGAAAAATGAAAACAATAGTGAATATTATAAATTCACTGGTTACTATACTAGCGACATTTGCATAGTAATGAAAAGTCAGTTACAAGTAAAACTCTATAGAAGCAATACGTTGTTTTGTTCTATCTGCCATTAAGAATTTATGCTTGCAATTCCTACTCACGTAACTACAGGTTATGGGCCCAGTACCAGACAGATAAATTTACGTTGCTTCCTTTTAGAGTGTAGCAGTTCGGGTTTCGTGAAAAACAATAGTTTTGTGTTGTGTTGTGTTACTTCGCAAAAAAGGAAAGATGGCCGTCAATTACTTGACGAGTGTGCCAAAGCTACTAGGCCGCGCAAACTATGACGAGTAGCCGTTTGCAGTCGAGAATGTATTAGTGCTTGAGGGTTTAAGTAAATACATCGACGATAGCGAGCAGGACACCACCTTGATTGCAAAAGCCAAGGCCAAATTAGTTTTAACTATCGACCACTCTTTGTTTCCGCACGTGAAGGATGCGAAAAGACCAAAGAGATATGGCCGACTTTAAAACATTTATATGACGACAGTGGTTTCATGAGAAAAATGGAAATTTACGGACTTTGATATCCGCTAGGTTGGAAAATCATGACTCCATGGAATCTTACATCAATCAGATTGCCGAAACTCTATTGGCGGGACTCCTGGAAAAATATTATAATGGCAGTTGAACACTCCGGAATAAATATTACTACAGGCTCGATTAAAACTAAATTGTTGGACATGCAGACAGGTGGCAGTGACGGCAGCAGTAGTGGTGCTTTTGTAGCGAACAGTAAACCAAGTTGTCGAAAGCCAACGCAAGATGGCGGTAAGGGTACAAGTTCGCGGGTAAAATCATCAGCTGGCGGTCACGGTAGTTCAACTTTTGTAAATAAAAAGAAAGACTTAAGTAATAATGTTTGCTTCAAGTGCAAAAAGAACGGACATTATATGTCGAAATGCCCCAACAACAAATCTGAGGGTATTTTTAGTGCAGTTTTTCCGAGAGGACACAGACTGGTATGTTGATGGTGGTGCAAGCATGCATTTGACCGCTAAGAAAGAATGGCTAAAAAATGCACGTAGTCGTGATATACCTGACATTGTTGTGGCTAACGGATCCAAAATTGATGTAGAGTGTGCTGGAGGTATTGAAATCTAGACTGTGACAGCAGATATAGAGCATCGGATTTTATTAAGAAAGGTACAGTTTGTTCCAGGTTTCACAACAAAGCTATTTTCTGTATGTCAACTTATTAACAATCAATGTACGTTTTGATGAAAAGAGTTTAAGATTTATAAACCTGAAGCTATCTTAGTGGCAACTGTTAGTTTGATGAATAATGTATACAGGCTAGATGTCCCAGATAGTCGTGTAGTTTTTTGGCAAGTGATGAAATATGGCATCGACACCTGCACCATGTAAACAACAACTATATGAATAAAACAAGTGAATTAGTAGAAGTCAGGTTACATAACTAACTGAGAAGTGTTTTGTCAAGGTAAACAAGCCCGCATACCTTTTCCAAACAAAGGTAACCGTGTTGATGGTTTATTGCAGGTATTCCATAACGATATCTGTGGCCCAATGGAGACAGTTTCATTAGGAGGTGCAAGATATTTTTTAATCTTTATTGATGATTACAGTCGCATGTGTTTCATATATTTTCTTAAAACAAAGGATGAAAGAATTTCAGAAATACCTGAAGAATGCCGCCATCATACATCAGAAGACCACCAACCACACATCTCAACAAAATGGTGTGGCTGAGCGCTTTAATCGAACATTGGTTGAAAAGTCTAATGTTTGATGAGAATGTTTGTAAATTATGGGCGGAAGCATGTAATGCTGCTTGTTACATAAAAAACCGTTCCGTTTCTGCAGGGACTTAGAAAATACCGTTTGAGCTGTGGACTGGAAAGAAGCCAAATGTTAGTCATTTACGTGTTTATGGCAGTGTAATCATGGTCCATGTTCCGGAAGTCACTAGGAGTAAATAACACGTGGGAACTGGTTGATCATCCAGAAGCTGGGACAATAGTGGAGTGTAAATGGGTGTTTAAAGTGAAGTGTAATAGTGAAAACAAAACAAGTTATAGAGCTCGATTAGTGGCAAAGGGTTATACTCAGAAGAAGGGTATTGATTATACGGAAACTTTTGCTCCTGCAGTGAGACATTTGACGTTAAGGGTTCTGACAGCATTATCATTGAGTTGGATTAAAAAATTGTACACTTAGATGTAAAAACTGCTTTTTTGAATGACGTATTGAAAGAAAATGTATATAAGAGGCAACCTGAAGGTTTTGTGTTAGAAGTTTCTGAAAATAAGGTTTTTAAGTTATACAGGGCTATGTATGGTTTGAAACAATCCAGTCGAGCTTGGAATGAAATGGTGGATCAAGTCCTCTTAAATATTAAATACAAAAGGTCAGATTATAAACCGTGTTTGTACATTAAAAGAAAGGAAAATGGATTGTTAACTGTAATTGCCTTAAACGTTGATGATTTCTTTATATTTTCAAACGATTTGAAAGAAATCATGTTTCTTGAAAGCCATTTAAGCTCAAATTTTAAAATTAAAAATCTTGGTGAAGCGAAACAGTGTTTATAATAAAGGATCGTTAGAGATTGTAACGAAAATTTTGTAACAATTGATCAGGAGGATTATATCAATGAAATTTTAAAACGTTATGGCATGATACATTGTAAGACTCCTTTAGATAGTTGATCAGTCTAAGTGAGGGCAAGGGCTAAACTTTTGATTTGAATTTACCATATATAAAGAATTAATCGGAAGCCTCGTGTATTTGGCAGTTATGACACATCCTGACATTGCCTATGCTGTAAGTCTGCCTAGTCAGTATAATAATTGTTATAGTAAGGTGCACTGGCAATATGCAAAAAGATCATTGAGATATTTAAAAGGGACTAAGCATTTTTCCTTGAAATTTGCCAAGAATGATTCAAATGTAATCGAGTTTGTCCGTTCTGATTGGGGCCCAGATAACCTGGATCGTAAGTCCTATACTGGTTACGTGTTTAAACTTTCTGGTGGTTGTATTTCATGGAAAAGTTGCAAATAAAAACTGTTGCTTTATTAACAACTGAGGCAGAGTATATGGCCCTTAGTGAGGCAACGAAGGAAGCTGTATACTTGCGAAGAATCCTTTTGTTTGATCTGACTGGCAAATTGGATTGTGCTGCAATGTACAATGATAACCAGAGTGCCCAAAAGCTAGCAAATAATCTAGTTTATCATGATAGATCTAAGCACATAGATATCAGATAACATTTCTTAAGAGATGTTCTCCCAGATAAGAAAATTGACATTAAATGTATGCCAACAAATGAAATGGTAGCGGATATCTTGACTAAATCATTGGGAAATGTTATGAAATGATGCTTATTGTGCTAGACTGTGAATTTCTAATAAGTGGGGGTGTTGTGAATATTATAAATTCACTGGTTACTATACTAGCGACATCTGCACAGTAATGAAAAGTCAGTACAAGTAAAAGTCAATAGAAGCAACACGTTGTTTTGTTCTACCTTTTTCTTTTAGACCGTTTCTGTATTTGAAAATTATTTGAAGAGCAGTGTTTATCACGTGATTATTTCGGCAGGTTTAAAATTGACCAATTAAAACAGGCAAATTTATATATTGGGTCTAACGCTTGATGGTCGGTGAATACGCTACCGGTGATTCATTCCAAATCTCTCATATTCATAATTTTCTTATTTAAACAGATAGAAAAAAAGTAAATGGCAAAGTTTTAGTAAATTTTGCGTACAATTCAGTGGCATAGTTGCTTTAACTAATATACAGGGCGTTTTCACAATATGCGATTAAGCAATATTTTGTTTAATTAATCACCCATTTTTCAATTCTATATTAAATACCTAGTATAAAAAGGTAGTTACAAGTATGTCAAAATTCTTATTAGTGTTCGAGATATTGGCAGTTAAATATCACAATTTGTGCATTTACAATTTATTATTAACTGACCGCATCAAAATGTAGGAGGCATGTTTAAAAAAAAAGATGCGAGTCGTTTGATGCTTTTGTCTCAACTGTCAACAGAAATAATAAAATATAGTTTTTATTTTGAAGTAATAATAATACTTTATATTTAGAAACTTCCAGATATTTTTAGTAAATGTTGCTTATAATGCATTACACTTTGTTAGAAAAACAATTTTTACAACTTTATATAGGGAATAACTCATACTCGACAGAAAGAGAACATAAAACTTTACACCATCTGTTTCATATTTGTCGAAAACGGATTGTAAAAATCTACCAGACATTTTTCACAAACTCAAGTTTGGATCCACATAGTAGGAGAAAATGAAGATCGAAAATTTAATGTTTTGTTAAGTTTTAAGTTGTTTTTGTTCAATAAATACTATACAGTGTCCACATTTCGATGCTCACCATTGCTATCTCGGTTACTAGAAGAGATAGGGCAACGGTTAAACGGGAAATGTTTTGCAGAATTCAGTGCTCACAACAAATATCATTTCAAATCACCCAAACTTTTTTGTATTTTAAGATTCCAATTAAAACATCAAAGGGAGTCCTTCAAATATGGTGCTAGCAAATTAGTACGTATGTTTCCGCAAAAAAATTGGCAAGCAGGAACAATTTCAATACTTTTCGCTCATTTAAGAGAAACCAATGCCTTAATCGAAATGAAACAAGGACTTGGACAAAAAAAAACAGAAGGAAATATTGATATAGTAAGAGGTATTATTGAAAGTCTAGGACCAGGTCAGACAAGTAGTTCAAGAACAGTAAGAAAAGAACGTCAATAAAAAGAATTTTAAAAAAGATTTGGGCTAAAAAACGTTTATACAAAAATTACTGCCAAAAATTAACACCGGATGTTAAACAGAAAAGGCTGGAGCGTTGTCAACAACTGCTTCGGAGATTCAGGACGCGACAGCAAATTGAGAAACTATGGTTCAGCGATGAAAAGGTGTTTTCTCTAAGACACAGAACTACACAGAACAATAGGGTTTACACTACTTCAGAAAAGAAGAGAAATATTCCCTTGGAAAGCCTTTTGATTCCTCGCCAAAATTTCAAGACTTCAATCATTTTTGTGGTTAACCATATAAACTCTGAGGTTTATCAAGGGATATCCTACCGAATATGTAGCCAGCTATTCAGCAAGTCTGTGATTTCTACACCTTCCAGCAGGATGGAGCGCCTACTGATACATCACGGGAAACAGTAAGGTTTCTGCAAGAACAATGTCCCGATTTTATTGAGCCCAACAATTGGTCTTCAAACAGCCCAGATCTCAATCCGGTCGACTATTGTGTATGGGGACTGATGGAAAACATAGTATATTACAACTACACCTTTGAAACAATTCATCAACTAAAAGATCGGATTGAGGAATGTTGGACAGAATTTTCACAAGACGTAATTACAAGTACAATTGGACAATTTCGCCAAAGGCTACAAGCAGTTGTTGACGGACATATTCACAGACAATGTTAGTAGTATTCTGTCTTTCCAATGTTAGTTGTATTAATTATTCCTAGTTGCTTCTAGTTCCTTTCTTTCACTGTGTTTTTTTTAAAATCAAAGTATTTTTAAAAGTTGTTGCACTCGTTTTATTTTCGCTTTAGCATGTGTATTTTCGGAAGTTTAGCTATAGAAAAACGTATCAACTCCAGTTTGAATAAAACAAATTTCTTTTGCAACGACGTTAAACGCAACATTTTAGAAAAAGTCACGTAAGTCCGGTCCTGTCTAAAACTTTTTGATCAAAACTGGATATCCTATGAAGAACATACCAGCCTACCTGCCCTCCAAAAACTAATTAAAAAGGTGCAAAAGGTAAAAGGTTATTAGCGATGAAACAATGTGGAACTTTAATTTGGCCGACAGTGTACATTTCGTCACACGAATGTGAATGAAACGCTTTTGTTTCAAATAATCAAACGTTTATTACATCTTAAACTTTCACTCTTTTTTACTCCAGAAGCAATACGATCGAAATGTTTGAAAACATATATTTGAAACCGAACACTATTTTCGTTTTCATTGGAACTTAAACTTGCATAATCACTAGACCCGGAATGCTATAGTTATACATTTATATAGTTTTTACCTCCTATATAATGACTCTTAGGCATATTATTCAACACCGGTGACATATCTATGATCACCATAGTGCTTAAGAACTAATACGGTAGCAATAAGGACGGTAAAGTCCTGAAAAAGCATTAGCTTATGTATTGCATGAAGCATAATAAAACAAATATAGGTAGTAATTAATTACAAACTTTTCGTAATTTATTGATGATGATAGTTTCAATTCCTTTCGTAACGTATATTGTTTCTAAAACTTATACTAAAATACTCGATGTAAAACCTAAAAAGTTCGGTTAGCGCGGAAAAATCTTTTGGTTGCAAATTTACCATCCAGTGTCTAGTATAAAATGATCTACATTGGGATATTGGACACCGTTGGAATAAAAGTTACGTATTTGTCCACCCAAAAATAATCTAGGTTTATTTTATTTCAAATCGATATCGTTGCGTAGATACAAGGTGAAAAGCAAAGATGTGGATTTTCGACAAACTACAATATTTTCTTTATTATACAAGCCAAGATCATCAAATTTTCAAGATATAGGTAAGATGATACGGTGATTTTAAAAATCGCATCAAAAAAATTCTACGCCTATTATATTGCGAATGACCAAAGTCATCTTCTGTTTTTCTTATGGAGGACATATTGAATTTTTGCATTTTTAAAAATCCCCGTTAGAAATGCTTTTCAACCGTGTATAACATGTGTATGTTCGGTCAATGTAAATAATGAAAAATAACTAAATTAAGATTTCATGGTAGTAGGCTTTGATATTTTTATTCAATTTCACAGTAAATTAGCTAAAACTAATTAAAGGGTTATACAAACCTTGAAACGTTCTTTATTCATACAATGAACATTGAGAATGAAGAAACTACAGCATGTTAGGATTAAAGTAAGTGTTCAAATAAGCCACCGTTTTCTCGCACGCACAACGTATATCGTCTCACCACTGCTTCACAGGATTGTCTTATAGTTTGCGGAGTGAGATCGTTAACCGCTTCTATAACAGCTTGCCATAATTCTTCTGGGGTGTCGTAGAACCTACAGTACACTTGATTTTTGAGGTGACCCCAAACAAAACATTAAGAGGTGTTACATCAGGGGACCTCGTAAGCCATCTTATTGGTCCTAGGTTACTTATCTACTTGGGTAGGAAATTCGTCAGCTCGATGCCTTACTTGACGACCTAGCCGTGGATTTATATCTGACCAATAAACCGTATTCTTACAATTAAATAGTCCACAGTTAGTAAATTGGCTCTCATCAGACCAAAGAAAAAGTTTGGTATCTCGTTATTTTGCGAATAAACTACTGACAAAACGCCATTGTTCTAATCGCATCGCCATTCCGGGGACTCTGGCAGGGCCGTTCACGATAAGCGGGATATTTATGATGATGTAGAATAGCGGATCGAACCATTGGGTCGCAGAAGTTTAAAAATGGGTCGGGACTTGCAACCACGTATGCTGTCTCAAATTCGAGGGCAAGCATGGGGATCTCGCTTATTACAAGAGATAGGATATATGTTTAAATTCGGCACTTTTGCTAAATTCGATGACGAGTAAATAATATGAAAAGATATTTGAGCTAACTCGAATGGATTTGGTTTTATGCTCAAAAAACTAAAAATTTCGATTTTCGTTTTTCGCGTTTGGCCACCTTATTATTAGGAATTTTCAAAATTCGCTTAAACATTATTAAGGCACCTTTTTACGCACAATACTAATACGATATTAAAAATATTATGTGACGTTTCGTTTATTCTGAACCATCATCAGGTTTATTTTTTCTAATGGGGGTTAAGATATATTTTTATGTCGTTGGATGGAGAATGTTATACTGATTTTAGCAATATATAACACTTTATGGTTTGATCGACTGCGAACTAAAATAATGAGAAAAATACGAAGAACAAAATTCCGCCTTTTTGGATCCAGCAAGGAATAATTACAGTAGTTCTACTTATTTAATTTGTTAAACTCGTTAGAACATCCAAAAAATATAAAAACATTTAAACAATTTAAAAAAAAACATTAACAAACAACTCAAACAAGTATGTCTATGTAACACGGTCATAATAGCGAATTTAGCAAAAGTGCCGAATTTAAACCTATATCCTATCTCTTATAATAAGCGAGATCCCTATGCTTGCCTTCGAATTTGGGACAGCCTGTACATAAAAATTATTGCATTTATAACCAATTTTAATAAAATTGGCTGCAGATTATTAAAAACTTTACAGTTAAAATAAATCACTTTAAAACGTAAATGGAAGGGACCTGCGTTGTTTTGCAACGTCATCCAGTGCGACGCTCAGTAACTAGTTGAAAATCGGCAAGATGATCGTGGTTGTTCGTTACTTGCGAACGAATAACTAAGCTGCTGGCCACTCGAACTTACACATAGTGATTTTTAGGCAAAATTTAAAGTTAAATATTTTGAATAGGAATGCAAATTTTTGAACGCGGCTTGCAAATTTTAAGAGCTAGTTTTTTTCGCATCCGAAAAACTAGCTCTTAAAATTTGCAACGCTTCAAATTTGCATTCCATTGAAAATATTTAACTTTAAATTTTGCCTAAAAATGACTATGTGTAAGTGCGAGTGGCCAGCAGTTTTGTATCAGTCAGTATCATTTATTATTTCGTTCATTATCGACGCATTTTCTGCGTTTCAGGAGCTTAGTGTGTTTATTTTGTATTGTTCTATTTACCTAATATTTAGTTCTTCATAATTAGGTTATTAATTTAATACTTTTAATATTCATATGCAATTTTGCTCATTAAAATTATTACTTTTGTTTTTTTTTTAGATTTTACTCGAGGACCCTTAGTTTAAAATGAGTAAACAAAGTACACTACTTAACTTTATTCAGACTAAAAATGCAAGCAGGTTCACAAAGTCCTAATACTTCAACTGAACCATTAAAAAAACGAACAAAAGTGAAAAAATTTGTTTATAAATATCAAGAAAAATATATAAATTATGGTTTTTCGTATACACGAGAAAATAAAACAGATTTGCCAAAATGCGTTATTTGTGGTAATGTACCAAACTAGCAAATGCATCATTAAACACTAATAAACTCATAAGACATTTAGAAATAAGTCATACTGAACATCAAGATAAACCTCTAGAATTTTTCCTAAGAATGCTCAAAGCATTGCTAGATCCAAAGAAGGATATAATATCGGAGAGATATTATTAAAACCATGTTTTAAAGTAGTTTGCAAAGAAATGTTTGGTGAAGGATATGAAATGAAAATTAACAGTATTCCAATATCTGCCGATACAATCAGCGAATCAGACGACGAATACTTACTATTTAAAAAGATTTGGAATTACAATTGATTGAAAAATTACAACATTCCCCTTATTATGCGTTGCGATTAGATGAAACTACAGATGTTGCTAGTAATGCTGTATTAATGGTATATGTGAGATACATAAATTTTAAATTGGAAGAAATGAAAGAAGAATTTTTAGCTACCGGGTGGCCAGATAAGAATGTAAAGTGCTGTTTCTCGGGAACTATTCGTCGTAGAGGGTTGCGGTAAAAACATTTATTACTAAAGTGGCCAAAGAAAGACTGTGGAAAATATTTTCAAATTTGCAAGATGACCGCCAGGGGGCGTAACCGCCATCCTAAACTTTTAAAGTGATTTTTTCTAGTAAATGTACCAAAAAATTATTTGATTTTTAAAGCTCAGCTTTATTCGAGTAATTTTTGTTTGACGTATCAATTAAAATAAAGTGATGTGGGGTGATTCAGTGATATTTTAAATAAACAGCTTTAACTCCTAAACGATTGAACTGATTTTAATAAACTTAGTCTCGTTGAAAAGAGCATTTATTGCTCCTTCAAATCCGTCTTACCTGTAATATGTCTAATTTTTAGTGATGCCGCTAGAGCGCGTTTTTTGATATAATCTCAGAAAATTCCAAATTCTCTAAAAAATTAAATACAACAATATGACTTTTTTTTTACATAAAAATGAGATGAAATCACCCCTAAATAGGTTAGTGAAAACTGCATCTCGATATCTTATTCCTACCCTAAAATATCGAAGAAAGAAAATTTAGTTACTATAAAATTTGAAAAAGTCGATATATTACACCGGTATTTATTCTTAGTTATTGGTCTTTTTTCAAGATTCAATGAAAAATTTCATCATTTTATAATTTTTCAATAGTAAAAGTTTTCATAATTTCAAAAATTAAAAAAAACATGAAGGGGCATAATAATCAATGCATAGAATATGCAAGTGCAGAATAGGCAGAATACTAGGAGTAGCCATTGAGAAAAAACAAATACCTAAAATCACCTTGTAAACAAATATTAAAATTTGACAGACAGTGTAATTTATGTTTGTTGCGGTATATTTTGAATGTCTTCATAATGCGGCATTGGCTAAGAGAGTATACTCAGCTCGATATCCAGATCGGCGTCTACGCGATGCGAGAATTTTTCCGCGTTTAGTGTAAAATTTGCGTAATACTGGAAGCTTTCGACCAAAGTTGCGAAGAGACTCGGCTGGAAGAATGGAAGACAATATTGTTAATGTCTTAGCATACGTTAGTACAAGAGCAATGTCTCTCGCGTTGGATGTCACGAACTACTATTCAAAACATTTTAAAGGATCATAGGTAAGTTCTTATGTCACTGAAAATACTACTTTATATGTTTCACAATGTGTTTGTAATTTCAAATTTATACAATGCACCCGTATCATATCGTTTTAGATCAAGCCTTACACGACGGAGACTTTGGCCGACGGATAGATTATTGTCATTGGATGTTGGGCATGATCAGGGAAAATACATATTTTTTATCCGAAATTCTTTGAACGGATGAGGCCAGTTTTAAAAGTGATGGAAATGTTAATTTACATAATATGCATTATTGGTCTGACACCAATCCTCACTGGTTGCACGAGGTCCAACATCAAGGTCGTTGGAGTGTTAATGTGTGGTGTGTCATCCTAGACGGAACCATTATAGGACCCTATTTCTTTGATGAACCACTAAATGGTGCAGTGTATCTTGATCTTCTGGTAAACCAATTGCCTATATTATTAGAAGATGTGCCCTTGCAATTAAGGCAAAATATGTTTTTACAACTAGATGGTTGCCCAGTACATTTTTCAATAAATGTGCGAGAACACTTAAATTGAATATATCACCAGAGGTGGATTGGCCACCCCGATCTCCAGACTTAACCTGTTTGGACTTTTATGTATTGGGTCGGTTAAAAGATATTGTTTACGAAACTCCACCAACAACGAGAGACGACATGAAAGTACGAATTCGAGAGGCCATTCGTAGCCTGTCAAAAGCAGAAGTTGAAGCTGCTGCAATGTCCACGCATGAGCGGCTCCAACAACGCATCGAGGTCGATGGGAGGCAGTTCGAGCATTTACTTGATGCCTACTTAATGCCTACTTAAGTAGGCATTATTGCACAATAGGTCCTTTTTAGGGCCATAAGTAGAATTAATAAAAAGAATTCCGCGAATAATACCTTTCAAAAATAAATATTGTCGTATTATTACGTTTAATTTGTGAAATTATGAAAAATTTTATTATTTAAAAATTATAAAATGATGAAATTTTTCATTGAATCTTGAAAAAAGACAAATAAATAAGAATAAATACCGCTGTAATATCGACTTTTTCAAATTTTCTTTCTTCGATATTTTAGGGTATGAATAAGATATCGAGGTTTTCACTAACCTATTTAGGGATGATTTCATCTTATTGTTATGAAAAAAAGTCATAATGTTGCATTTATTTTTTTTAGAGAGTTTTGCAATTTCCTGATATATTAAAAAACGCGCTCTAGCGGCATCACTAAAAATGAGACATATTACAGGACTAAGTTTATTAAAATTAGTTCAGTCGTTTAGGAGTTCCAGCTGTTTATTTAAAAAATCACTGAATAACCACTTTATTTTAATAGATACGTCAAACAAAAATTACTCGAATAAAGCTGAGCTTTAAAAAGCATATAATTTTTTGGTACATTTACTAGGTGGATTTCAGTAAAAAATCACTTTAAAGTTTAGGATAGCGGTTACGCCCCCTGGCGGTCATCTTGCAAATTTGAAAATAATTTCCACGGTCTTTTTTGGCCACTTTAGTAATAAAGTTTTTTAGCGCAACTCTCTATGACGAATAGTTTCCGACAAACAGCACATTGCATTCTTATCTGGCTAAGGTAAAAAAATAAGAACGGCCGTCGGCCATATCTTCAGATCGGATTATAGTACAGCTTTGGGAAAAAAAATTTTATAACAAAAGTGGCCTCGAGAAACACCTGGAAACTATTTATAGAATTGTAGGTCCACCTCTAGAGGGCTTAATTGAATACCAAAATTTTAAAAAGTCAAATTTTACAAAATTTACCTAATTAAAGGGCATTATAAATACGATAATCAGGTTCTACGGAAATTTCTGCGTACTTTTTATAAAACAAGTTGTAGTCTATCTTTTCAAATAAGAGGTGAGCAAGAGTGAGGACATAGTTATGAAAAAATGCCTGTAAGTCCGCTTGTGCTTAATCAATCTTCGCAAACTTACTATTGTTGAAAAGCGCCCTTTTCCACCAATGTAAATATTATATACTTAAGCAACTTAATAAGTAACGTGTAGATTAGAGGGCGGTATTTATTTTTTTTTTTTTTAGAAATCTAGTTCTCTTTGGAAAATATTAAATGCAGTTTTAACAATGGATTATGAAAGTAGACCAAATTAGCAACAAAATGGTGAAACCACATGTGGATACCATGTTTCTGTCCCGAGATATCTTAAGAAACGTGTAAACGGTGAACATTTTTTGTCAAACCTCAATTAGGCCGGTTAAATTTCGCTACATAAAAATTGAAGTATCAGTAAAACTTTTATCAAACAATATATATTAGCAAACAAATTTTAAAAATATGATGTGTATCACATATTATGAAAATTGCTCAAGAATAACCACATTAGGTATATATTAACACTCTTACAGTTACACAGTAGTTAACATAGTAAATAGATTACCAGTTGAAATCAAGTAGGGTATGATTAATACGAAAACAAATGCCAAAAATTATTAGCCTTGTTGCAGTTGTTAATTTATTCAGGTAATCATTTTCGATATCATAATTAGAAAAATATGATTATTACAAATGAAGAAGCTTTTGACATGTTGGCTGTTTATTTCGAATGCAACTGTTGCTTCTAGAGTTTATGCGCTGCAGTACTCAAACAGTAGATATCATAGCAACAGAGTATTTCTTCGAATCGCTCAACGTTTGCGTACTACAGGGAGTGTTCATCTTCCCATGTATCGAAGACGTGATAGAGGTTTATTAATATTTTTCGCGTGCGTAATCTTTAAAAGGCAGTCCCTACCTATAATTTCCATATTTTTAATTTTTCAATTTTATCTAAGTAAATATCATTATGTCATAATTAATTTGTGACAAAATGTTTAGTTTATTGAGTGTTTAATGTGGTCTGCCATTTTTTGTCCAGCTATATTAATAAAACAGCAAATAAGTTCAGTTCAGTAATTACTTAAAAAAATAAAATTTACTTGGAAAATCCACTATAACAGTATCATAAATAACTATTATTACCAAAATTGTATTATTGGTATCAAATGATAAAAATATAAAATAATGAGAGACCAGGCGAAAAACTTTCGTAAAAGCACCACACGAGTTAAAACACTTGATGACTTTTTTTTCTTGTTAACAACGAAATATTTAGACGAAGGGTTAAATGCTGGAGATTTCAATAACAGACTGAATTATTGTAACTGGCTAATAAATATGATAGGAGAAAATCCTGAAATACTTTCGCATATTATGTGGTCCGATGAAGCATTTCGGAGTGATGGTAGTCTAAATCGCCATAACATGCACTATCGGTCAGACACAAATCCACACTGGATGCGGGAGGTCCAACATCAGGGTCGTTGGTCCGTAAGTGGGGTGGGGCATTCTAGGTAGACAAATAATTGGACCATATTTCTTAATGAAAGTCTTAATGGGGAAAGATATTTAGATTTTTTAACAAACGAATTTCCACTTCTTTTAGAAGACGTACGATTGGCAATTCGTCGTGATATGTTTTTACAACATGATGGGTGTCCGGTACATTACTCTAGGAATGTTCGGAATTTTTTTAATGAAACATCCTGATAGATGGATAACACGTGGAAGTTTATTTCACTGGCCAGCCAGATCCCCAGATCTGACGTGTTTAGATTTTTGTTTGTGGGGGCAATTAAAAGAACTTGTTTTGGCCAACAGACCCACAATCAGGGGTGACATGATCGCAAGGATACGAAATGCAATACAAATCAGGGGCAGAAATTGAAATTTCCGTCTTATCTACCCGCTAGAGACAGGAATTTTGTATTTAAAATTATGGACGACAGCTTGAACATCTGGGGCGGCACTAATCACATTCTTACAGTTATTTGTTGTAATTTGTTTAAATTGTTCATTGTTAGATTGTTTAAATTGTTTTCAGATTTGTTTGCTAATATTTATTGTTTGATAAAAATGATCGAATAGCGAAATTTACCTTTACCTACCATTTTTTTTTTACTTTTGGTGTGGCGATCAACTGAAAATAATAAGAGACATTTTTCTTTACGTTTACAATAAAATTATTTTTAAGCATTTTTAATTGTAGGTACGCCAAACGAAAAGTTAACAAAGATAGATTTTAGATAACGCCCTCTAGCGGGGACGGTAACATGTTCACTGTTCACACGTTTCTTAAGATATCTCGGGATAAAAAAGGAATCGACATGCGGGTTTCGCCATTTTGTTGCTAATTTGGTCTACTTTCATAATCCATTGTTAAAACTACATGCTTCCATTTAATATTTTCCAAAGAGAACTAGATTTAAAAAAAATAAATAAATAAATACCGCCCCTAATCTGCACGTTACTTATTAAGTTGTGTAGAGTATATAACACTTACATTGGTGGAAAAGAACTCCTTTTAACAAGAGTAAGTTTGCGAAGATCGATTAAGCAGAATCGGACTTACAGGCGTTTTTTTCATAACTAGGTTCCTACTCTCTCCCGCCTCTTATTTGAAAAGATAGACTAACTAAAACTTGTTTAATAAACAGTACGCAGAATTTTCCGTATAACCTGATTATCGTATTTATAATGCCATTTAATTATACAAATTTTGTAAAATTTGGCTTTATAAATTTTGGTATTCAATTACGCCCTCTAGCGGTGGACCTACAATTGTATAAATAATTTCCAGGTATTTCTCGAGATCACTATATGCTATACAATTTTTTTTACCAAAACTGTAGTATAATCAGATCTGAAAATATGGCCGACGGCTCACCCAGTACATTAACATAACCGACTTCCACAGCAAGTAACCAAATTTTTGAAGCATAAATTCTTATTTGGAGTCCAAACATATCCTTTGGAATAAATGCATAGGTATGTACTGACGGTGCAACTGCGATGGTGGGAAAACATAGAGTAGTTGTTCAACAAATAGGACAAGTTTCACATAAAAATATCATTAAAACCCATTGTAATCTTCACCGCGAACAGTTGGTATCCAAAAATATAGATCAACAGTGGTGGACTAATGCGTAAAAATAATTAATCATATTCGCAACAGTACAGTTAAGACTCCAATTTTCGCAATATTGTGTGAAGAGATGGGCTCTAAACACAAAGTTTTGCTACTCCATTCACATATAAGACGGCTTTCGAGAGGAAGAATACTGAAAATATTTTTCGACCTGCGAGTTGAAATAAAAAAAAATTGTTAAATAGGTAATCAAAATTCACCACTAGCAGAATATTTCAAAAGCAATCTATGGCTTGCCAAAGTTGCTTATCTTGCTGACATATTTTCATTAGTAAACGAATTAACATTGTCAAGACAAGGGTCAATGACAAATTTATTCATGTGCTATAGTAAAGTTGAAAGTTTCTTGAAAAAACTCGATATTTGGAAAAAAACGAATGAAAAAAGCACAATTTGACATATTTCGATGTAATCATCAAATTGTTGAATATCAAATGATAAGAGAGGATGAATCAAACCGTTTACTAAAATTAAAAGAAAAATGTCTTCATTACTTTCCTCCATCTGCAGATATCCGTTTGGCCAATATGTGGATACAAAATCCATTTCTCCTTCATGAAAACAATGTTTTAAACCTATCCGACGAAGAAGAATTAGCCAAACTCTCAAGTGACAAACTGCTTCAAGCGCAGTTTGACAGTCAAAAGGAGTTGGTTAAATTTTGGAAGAAATTAGAAAATAAATACCCGAATTTGAGCAAAAACGCAATTCAACTCCTTCTACCATTTTTGAAACAACCTACTTCAATTAAAACTAAATATAGAAATCTACTTCAAAGCATTCACGCAACGTTGAGGATTGGATTAACTAAATCGATTGAAGCAAGAATAGACAATTTGGTGAACGAGAATCAGGAGCAGAAGGGCCATTAATATGTACTAGAATAAAATTATTATGTGTTTATAAAATAAAATTGTTCTGTACTTGCATTATTTTTTTTCAACACACATGGGTCACTTATAATTTTCTCTTTATTTTTGGGTCGATAGACACAAAAGGTTGCTACCCGCGGTTGACTGAGCGACGTCAGTTATTTTTTTAAATCAACGTAAAGACACGATGTGTCTCAACCACGCTTTGCATAACCAAAACCTTTGCAAAACTCCCGTAAACTACAAGATTGTCTTTCAGGCGCCAAAACATGACTCTGCTAGGTTGTCCTATTTATTGTGGTCTACTGTGTCGATTTGAAATAAAATAAACCTAGATTATTTTTGGTCAGACAAATACGCAACTTTTCTTCCATCTAACCGACTTTGTATCTCCAACGATTTCCAACATCCCTATGTACCGGGTGGCCAACTAAGAACGGCCGTCGGCCATATCTCAGGAATGCATTATAGCACAGGTTCGGGAAAAAATTTTTTATAACAAAAGCGGCCTCGAGAAACACCTGGAAATTATTTTCAGAATTGTAGGTCCACCGCTAGAGGGCGTATTTGACAGTTAAAATTTTAGAAAGCAAAATTTTTCAAAATCCACTCAATTGAAATACTTCGTATTGTCTGTCGTATTCTTTCAATCATGTCAGCTCTTGTTGTGGGTCTATCGGCATTAACGAGAACTTTTATTCGCCCCCACAAACAAAAATCTAAACAAGTTATGTCTGGAGACCTTGGTGGCCGAATAAATAAACTTCCACGTCCTATCCATCTTTCAGGGTATTGATCTAAGAAATTCCGAACATCTCTAGAATAATGTGCCGGGCACCCATCATGTTGCAAGAACATGTCACGACGAATGGCTAAGGGTATGTCTTCTAGAATAAGTGGCAATTCGTTGCTTAAAAAATCTAAATATCTTTCTCCATTAACAGTCTCATTAAAAAAAAGGCCCAATTATTTCTCCACCTAGAATCCCGCACCAGACATTTACAGACCAAAGACCCTGATGTTGGACCTCCTGCATCCAGTGGGGATTCGTTTCAGACCAGTAGTGCATATTATGTCGATTTACACTACCATCACTATAAAAAGTAGCCTCACCTGTCCACATAATTCGTAAAAGTATTTCAGGATCGTCGTGTATCATATTTGAGAGCCAGTTGCCAAAATCCAACCTGGTATCGAAATCTTGAGCATTCAAACTATGGTGTAGGACCATGTGATATGGGTGAAATCTAAAATAGTATATATTATAAAGTAATCAGATCAATAAGACACATTGAAGTCTTTCGTTGTTAGTAAACGAAAAAAGACTTTAAATGCATTAACTCTCGTAATGTTATTACGAATTTTTTTCGCCCGGCCTCTCACTATTTTTTATTATTGGTACCTTTTTACTTTACTTTGCCTCAGTTAATTATCATGTTGTTAGTTAAAATCTATTCACATAGCACAAGATAATTTCATTAAATAATTTGGTGTTTTATTGAAACTGGACATAAAATGGCGGAAAATGCATTAGTCATGTTGTCGTAGGTTAACTTTGATGTAATGACATTTTCGGTATGATAAAAATGAGAAACATATAACGATTAAGGAAAAAAATTTAAACATTTTTATCATTATAATACCGAATAAAACATGCATTAATAAATAAGTAGTCACCTGTGTTCTCTTAAAATATTTTGGACGGTGGTTCGACATATACCCAAGTCTCTAGCTATAGCTCTGGTGCTTAAATGAGGGTTAACATTTACATAAGCTAAAACATCAATAACATTTTCCTCTGTTCTACCTCTGCGTTGTCTTCGGTACACAGGAAGATTCACATTTCCAGTAGCACGCACACGGTGTGCGAGTCGGAGAAAAACTCTTCTGCTGTGATGCCGTCTGTTTGGGTACTGCAGTGCATACACTCTAGCAGCAACGGTTGCATTTCTCATACATTCAAAATAAACTGCCAACATATCAAATGCTTCTTCATTTGTAAGAATCATTTTGGTACGAAAAGATAAAGAAAGTCTATTAAATGCAACACGATGAATCATTTTTGACATATGGGTGAAAATCATAGATTGCTTGTTTTCAACAGGGAATTTATTTTATGTCTTCCATTTTTTTTTGTCATCAGTAAATCGTAATTCATATTTTAAACTGTATTTGTTGTTGCTGGGCAAATATCGGTTTTTATTGATATTTTATGCTTTTGATTTGCTAACACATCGCTTGAAAACAAATATAACATTCTTATATAATTAAAAAAATGTTAGATTTATCACATTATTATTTTATAATTTGTTCTCATTGTTAGTAGCGACATCATTACATTTAGGTAATCCAGCGGCAACCATAACATTAGTATATTAAATTACTGCAGACCAATGTAAGATCTTTTCATCCAGGTTAAATTTAATAATATCCGTTAACGCGAACTAGCCTACTAGACGTTGGAAGAACAATTCCCGCCATTTAACTGTTTCTTACGATATCTCAGGATAGGAAAAAGATATCGACTTGCAGTTTTCACTGTTTTATTACTAATTTAGTCTACTTTTTAAAGACCTACTTAAATTTTTATGCTTCCATTTAAAATTGTAAAGAGAAAACACAATATTAAAAAATATTAAACAGCGACCTCTAGCATTTATGTTATTAATCAGATTGCTTCAAATTCACAAATTTTCTATTGTTTAACAAAAGCTCTTTCAAACAACATCAACTTTATTAAAGTCGGTCAAGCAGAACCTGAATTAAAGGCGTTTTTTCGTAACAAGGTTCCCACTCTCCCCCATCCCTTATTTGAAGAGATAGACTAAAACTTGTCAAACAAAAAATATGCAGAATTTGTCGAGGAATCTGATTATAATATTTAATATGCCCCATAATTGAGTAAATTTTGAAAAATTTTGCTTTTTAAAATTGTAACTGTCAAATACGCTCTCTAGCGGTGGACCTACAATTTTGAAAATAATTTCCATGCGTTTCTCGAGGCCACTTTTGTTATTAAATTTTTTTCCCGAACCTGTGCTACAATCCATTCCTGAGATATGGCCGACGGCCGTTCTTAGTTGACAACCCGGTACATCATTTTATACTGGACGCGCTGTATGTAGTCTATTCCTTCCTATTACTACACGATATCCCTTTGTTTACATAAAAACGAAGGTAGTTGATAAGTGTGTCTTAAATGAATCTCTTGCATGTTTTCGCGTTCACTGGGCCAGACGCTCTGCTCTGATCAAAAATGAAACGCGAATTGACGATGATATTATTTAAAATTGTGGATATAACCTGTCTGTAAATTATTTTATTATCATTTTGCAAATTTCTGAATAAAAGATGAAATCCTCACTTGTACTTACTATAAGGGAGCAACGGTCATTTTAATTTTGATATAAATTCGTAGAAAAAAAAACAGATTTTTTGTAAGTGACCAACGTTATTCCTTTATTAATTTTGGCAAGCAGGTATATTATCTGGTAAGTAGACGGAAAAGACTACAGCAGTTTTGGAAAAAGGTAAGGCATAATGATGTAACTACTAATATAGATATGTACTTTGTTTTGCAACATTGAATACTTGAAAATGTCAAGGTAAATGTATTCTTTAACTATAATGGATAAGTGAGCTTCAAATCAAACTTTAAAACCTAAAATCTTTACAGATACATAAAAAATTAAACAAGGAGATTATAAATTTTGAACATCTCTTAATACCTCATTTTTTCTCTATAAATTCCCGAAAGAACCCTAAAGCGGAAAAATTCGCTAACAACACAATTTTTTAACTATTTCAATAAATTATGTACAAATTTACATCCTTTATTTTATCATCGTAAGGTACGAACCTTATTATTTCTTTGTCAGTAGATTTGTACTTTAATTATTTCATTTAAGTTGTTGTTGTTTACTTTATGTTATGTTACAAGTGTTCACATAACTAATTAGTTAATTAGCGGGCTTTACTATCTTCAGAGCTACGTTTCTTAATTTCACCTTTTAAATTAGAACGAAATTTCTTTTTCAGCGTTGTCTGGAAAAGGGTTGCATTTTTCTTTAAAGTAAACACGTCATTAAAGTAATAAATTTGTTGAGTGACAAAATTTATTTTACACGCGCTTTTATATGATCTATACTTGTAGACTCATCTCAAGTTAATTAACAGTACGTTGTAATAAACAGTTCAAAGATTCCTGTGTTCACTTCAAGTTTATTTTTACTAAAAAGAATAAGCGAGAAAGGTACAAGTTGGATAATTTGTTTATGCAAAAGCGATAGGATGAAACATTACCGTGTACAAAGTTGTTTAATGAATTATCATACGTGTAAGAAAATGTATTGTAATTTACGAATATGTAGTTATTTTCCTTGAGGGCGGATGTTATTTAATGCATTTCAAGATTGGAATATTCATGTTTATTAGACATTCATCATCTTTAACTAATTTAAATGAAGCTGGAATGTTATCTTGTTTATTTATGAAGTGGAATTAGTATTAAACTAATTATTACAAAAAGTTCGTTTCTTTTAAAGTATCTATTTAGTTTTTTCAGATTTATTACACATATTATGGAACTCATATTGCTTATCTACATTAAGACATTAAAAGACGATGTTATGACACAGCTAATTAGTTTTTATAAGGAATTTTGTAAAATCCGGCTTTAAAGTCATTGCGTTGTGATACAACAATTATACAAGACGGTAGAGGGCCACTTTGACATTGAGCCAAAGCTGTTAATTATCCAGCGTGTCTCATTGCGTGAGTGCGTATGTACATGTGTGCGTGAGTGTGTCTGTGTGGATGTGTGTTAGTATCCGCGATAACTCCAGAACGATGAAACTTACGTACTTGAAATTTAATATTTTGAGCATAATTTCGTTTCTCCTGTAGCTGATAAGATTCTGAAAGAAATTCAGCCGCGGAGAGGGGGCTTATTAGGGGTTGAGTTTGGTTTTTATCAGCTACATATTTAAAATACATAAAAATACTGACATATAGACCCTAATCATATTGCGGCAAAAATTCCTAAGGTAGAAATTAACTACCTCAGAAGGAAAATGAGCAAGCATTACATTTTTTTTTGTTTCTACTTTTATCAGATTACCGAAATATTTGTGTTTCGAACAATAAACCAAATTATTCAGGTTTCTTCGTATCGAATTACTTACAATTTTATTAATGATTCCTATAAATCGTATGTAGGAACACTTTATACCTAGAATATTTATAGGTTACCATCTACCTCCTCCGAGCCACTTGCGTCGAGAGACAGCGGGTATACTTGAGACATGTTTTCTACCGTGGTGTTGTTTTTTGCCCTTATGTTTTTCCATTTCTATTTTATGGATCGTAATCCATTAAGTACATAACTGGGTGTTTCTCATCAAATTATTTCACAGAGTCTTATATGCGGGATCCCAACAAAAAGTCCTTAAAATAGAAATGGAAAAACATAAGGGCGTAGCATTACATAAACGCTACGCAATTTTTACCAATGTTAAACTTTTTATAACATATTAATTGATCATTTCACTTTGTCGTAACAGACATAGCAACTTATTTTTTAGAAAAATGACCGATATTGGCACTAAAGTGCACCGACACATCGACCACTAAGTGTGGCTAACGCATTTACATGATTATGCCTTTCAGTAGGATTACGTAGTACCTTCACTTTCTTTCGTCAATGTTGCTGATGGTAGGGAATCTCGACCAACCAGTTACCATACGTTTCTCTTTCAATCAGGAGACATTCCACTTAAAACAAAACATTACTGAAACTGCTTTATTTTAAAAACACTATCACAAAAATTAAGTACTTCCATTTACAGTTCGTATAAAATTCCTTGTTAAACAACATACGCCACCTATCTTGAAAAATTGCAAAAGGCAAAGATCAGTATAATTTACGTTATCCAAAACAACCCAGGAGTACGTAAACTCACCTGCATATACCGAAATAGATCAACTAAGCTAAAAACAACAAAGAATCTAAAACATGCATAGTAGTAGCAAACAAGCACAAACAAACAAAGGAAGTAGTATACAAGTAATGACCCAAACACATAAACCTCT
Organism: Vesta saturnalis; assembly: GCA_036346205.1. Classification (NCBI taxonomy): domain Eukaryota; kingdom Metazoa; phylum Arthropoda; class Insecta; order Coleoptera; family Lampyridae; genus Vesta; species Vesta saturnalis. The sequence goes on from JARFJB010000834.1 coordinate 1,507,644, forward strand.
AGATATGCAATTCCAAATCAAAGAATTTTGTAAATAAGTTACTCAACAAATGCATTAGTGTACCTACACTTCCAAACACCCAAACACGCACGCAAAAACATTGAAACAATCCAAATCGCGCAACACCAGTAGCAGACAAGCACGTCCAAACAAAGGAACTAGCAAACACTCAAACATACTCAAACCTACTATCCCAAAACAAAGAATCTAGCACACACTCGTAAATCCTCGTACAAGTAAACAAACAAGCTAGCAATCAAGTAAACGCTAAACACACAAAAACATGTAAACCTGCAAACATACAAACAGTTATGCGCGTGCGTGGGTGAGTGTGTGTGTGTGTGTGTGTGTGTGCGTGTGCGTGTGCGTGTGCGTGTGCTTGTGCGTGTAGGTGTGTGTGTGTGTGGGTGTTTTAAATAGCTGGTTTAGTTACTTTGATTTGCATATTTGCTAGTTTCTTTTGTTTTGAGGGTTGCGTGTTTAGCTATTTGTGTTGTTACCTTTATGGGGTTCACATATTTTTCTGTTTGTCAGTTTATTTGAGTGCTAGGTTGTAGGTTTTGTGTATTTTGCATGTTGGGGGATTTATGCGTCTGTATTTACTTCTATTGCGCATGTGTTTGTTGGCTACCAGTTTTATGCATGTTTTAGTTTCTTTGGCATGTTTTCTTGCTTGTTTGATATGTTTGTTAGCCGGTTTCTTAGTTTTGAGGCTTGTGTCATTGTATGTTTTGTCTTTAGGCGTTTGCTTGATTTTTAGTTTTTTTGGTTGCGTGTGTACATGTTTGGAAGTTTATCTCATTTTTGCATGTTTTTCTGTTTATTTGACGAGTTTGTTGGATAGTTTTGTTTTGAAGGTTGCGTGTTTGTATGTTTATTTTCTTTCTGTCTTTCTATGTCTACAGGGATTACATGTTTTAAGCTTGGATGCTTGCATGATTGCTAGTTTCTGCATTTTCGCTGTTTTCATGTTTGGAGTTTTAAGTGATTGGGTGTTTCGTTATTGTAGTAGCTTCTTTGGTGTTTACTTGTTTGTGCACGTATTCGTTTGCTACTAATTTTTCTACATGATTTAGTTTCTTTGGTGTGTTTTGTTGCTTGTTTTGTGTATATTTGGGTGTTTGAGAGTGTTCGTTGCCAAAATTCTTTCTATTGGTAGTTTGGACGTTGGGTATTTGTTTCTTTATTTGTGTGCTTGTGGGCTTAATGGGTTTGTGTGTGGTTGTTTCCCTTGTGACGTGTTCAAATTCTGAGATCTCAATTGTGGTAGAACACCCGTAGTGCTAGAGTACGTAGAGAGAATGGGTATAATATTTAGTTATTGGGTATCAGTCATAAATAATCAAACCTATTTTAATTTTGTATTCTGCGTGTGTGCGTGTTTACGTGTGCATGTGTGCGCGTGCGTAAGTGCTTGTGTGTGTCTTACCTTAAAAAGGTATACAATAAGACCAATTCAAACAAAGTAAAATTTCGCAAGAAACCAAATTGATGGGAATTTTCTAGTCCTTATATGTATGTATTTCCCTTAAAGTTACTAATTATAATGAGATAACTGTTGTGTCGATGGCTAAAAAGGTAAAGAACGTTTTATAAAAAAAAAAAGCAAGCAGGGCTCACCAGACGTTCTAACTTTAATCTGTCTGAGCGTAAGAAGCAACTAACAATAATTAATTATTCCAGATAATGAGGAATAAATATAAAGCCGACCCTAGTCGATAAATTAGTTACATCCAGAAAATAACTGAGATTCCTCTGGGAATAAAACGTGGACTGGCATTACCAGCCGTAATGCCAGTGGTTCTCAGTCGTCAAAATGCATGTTAAATACGATAATAGTATATTTAAGAAAGCGCTAAATGAGGAACTAATAGAAGCAGCAATAACCAAATGATTTTAACAGTTATCTGCTCAAATAATATAGCAGCAAAAATAATGGATATAATGCCTTGTTTGCTAGTGTATTTGTTTTGGGGGTTACATGTTTATGTAGGGGCTTACGTGTTTGGGTTTTTAGTTGCTTAGGTATGTTTCTTTGTGATTTCGTGCACCTATGACTTATTTTGAAGCTTACAGGTGTTATGTTTTCGGGTTTATCCGTTTGGGTATATACTTGTTTGCCAGTTTCTTTGCGTGTACCTATTTCTTGGAACACGTGTTTGCTCTTTACTAGTTTATTTTCCATATTTTAGTTTCTTTGGTATGTTTTCTTGCTATGCTTGATGCATTTGAGGCTACTTTTGGCTAATTTCATTGTTTGCGTGTTTGTGGGTTTAGGCGTTTACTTGATTGCTGGTTTCTATGTTTGCGTGGTTGGGAGTTTACCTGTCTCTGTGTTTACTTGTTTGCTAGTTTCTATGTATTGGGGTTGCATGTGCTTGGGTATTTGATAGTTTCTTCGTTTGCGCGTACTTGTTTAAGTTAAAACGTTTTTCTACAAATAATTTGCAATGTCCCTCACGATAAAAAAGTGAAAAGCTCAATTAGTACGTAGTGAAGAGTTTAACACTGAAAGGGAACATGCGGAGAATTACGTAATCCAAAAAGTGCGTGTGCTACTATTAATAGCTACAAAAATGCACCACTTTTCTTGCACTAATCGGCTGTGGTGGTCTACCAACAACCTTGCTTTGTTTTATATTAGTTTCGTTTTCTTGTCATATAATGTAGTATTATTAAATTTGTTCAAATCTTCGAAAGATGCATAATAATAAAAACTAATTCAAATAAGTCGGGATTATATCTAAATATCTAATAACATACTAAAAGCTTTATGCAAAAAGATTAAATTGATCAAAATCTGTTAAATAGAAGCAGAATTTTGACTGTTGAATTTCAACCGTTAAATCGATTGAAACACTTCTCTTATTATTATATTTTGTTTGAAATCCTCTTTGTCCAGTTTGGCAATCGTGCTATTCTAGGGGTCGAAATAGAACCTTGATACAAATTTCCTTTGATAAATATTTTTTTCCTGAAGCTTTTCAATTATCGGTTTCTAAGACGTAGCCGCTGACCTCCCTAAGAACACCTAGTATATTATTAAGCACAAAACTGCGCAATTCTTTTCTAATTCAGCCGAGTTTGTGTGTCGTAGTGGTTTTGATATACATTTGACCGAAGCAAACATGATAGCTGAGAGGACGGAGCTAGCGCTGTCGTTTTTCAGAGTACATTCAGGTTAAGTAGTATTTAGGCGGTAAATTTAAATATTTCAAAATTGGTTTTTGAACCGCAATACAAGTTCTTTCTGGTCAACTAAATGTTACTTGTCTAATAACTAGATAGAATTAATAGAGATGTTGTTGATGCTAAAGAGTTATCCATTACAAATAAAACGGTTAAATTTAATAAACGTTGTTACAAAATAAGTATGTACAGGGTGGCCCACTAACAATGCGAGATACTGTATCTGGGAAACTATGCATCGTAGAGGCTTGCGCAAAAAAAAGTTATTACTAAAACGGCCAAGACAAAAACCTGGAAAATATTTTCAAGTTTCTGAAATGGCCGCTAGGGGGCGTAACTGCAATCTTGAATCTAAAAAAGTGATGGAATTGTTTCTATTATGTAAGTTGTGGCCTTAAAAAGGACCGATTTAAAGGAGGAAGGTTTTTAATGCCCCCGTAAATGCTCGAAATGCTGACCATCACGCTCTATGCATTGCTGAAGCCTCTCATGACTAGACAAAACTGCAGCTTCAATTTCGGCTCTCGGTATGTTACGTATTGCGTTACGAATCCGGTTTTTCATATCTTCTCTAGTAGTAGGTTGAGTCCGAAATACGATGTCCTTTAAGCGCCCCCATTAATAAAAATCGAGGGAAGTTAAGCCTGGCGATCGCGGAGGCCATGGAAACAGACCTCTTCCAATCTACCGCTGTTGAAATACTGCATTAATATGCTCTCGCACATTAATAGCAAAATGTGCTGGGCAACCACCCAACTGCAAAAACAATTTTTGCCTTGTTTCCAGAGGCACATTTTCCAACAATAACGGTAATTGATTGGCCAAAAAGTCAAGAAATACATTGCCATTTAGGGGTTGCTCGGCAAAATATGGCCCAATAATTCTGCCTCCCAGTATGTCACACCATACATTTAAACTCCAACGTCCTTGGCGTTGAACTTCACGCAACCAATGGGGATTTTCTGCAGGCTAATAATGCAGTGCAGATTGACTCTCCCGTCACTACTGAAGGTGGCTTCATCGATCCAAAGAATTTGAAACAAAAAATCTCTATTTTCGCGTATCATGCCTAACATCCAATGACAATAGTCTAACCTTCGATCAAAATCTTCCTCTTTCAAGGCCTGATGCAAAACGACATGATATGGGTGCATTCTTAAAATAACTAAAAAACGTTTAAACGAATATCTATATATTTTGATGGCCATTAGAACTTACCTATGGTCCTTCAAAATATTTTGAACTGTTGTCTGTGATATGCACAACTCAGTCGATAATGCTCTTGTGCTAACATGAGGATTTCTTTCAATACAGCCCAGTACACGGTTAATATTTTCTTGTGTTCTTCCAATTCTTTGCCGTTGAAACGTAGGCCGAAAACTATCATTGGCTCGTAAGCTCGCCACTAATCGTGGAAAAACTCTTACATCGCAAGGACGACGATTTAGATATCGAGCCGCGTAAACTCTTTAAGTAACGCGAAAGTATTGACAACTATTGACAATTTGAGGATTATTTATGTTTTGTTTAGATATCTGTTTCCATTGCCTGCTTCTATTAATTGTATTTTTCGTATATATCCATAGTGAATATGCTTTTAAACAAACAAAAAATAGGCCTTTCGTATAACTTTTAGCATTGCTTACTTGCCCGTAGTAATTTCAAAAAGGGTGGTTTTATTCTAGTGTATAAATTTACAAACATTTAAAATCGCAATTTCGGGGTAACCTATTCAGCAGAAATTGAAGCTGCAGTTTTGTCTACCCATAAGAGGCCTCAGCAATGCACAGAGTGATGGTCAGCATTTCGAGCATTTACGGGGGCATTAAAAACCTTCCTTCTTTAAATCGGTTCTTTTTAGGGCTACAACTTACATAATAGAAACAATTCCAGAAAAAAAATTAAAATTTAAGGGATTTTCGTATAAAGTTTTCTTTAGCCGATATTTTGCAGCTACGCCCCCTAGCGGCCATTTCAGAAACTTGAAAATATTTTCCAGGTTTTTGTATTGGCCGTTTCAGTAACAACTTTTTTTTGCGCAAGCCTCTACGATGGATAGTTTCCCAGATACAGCACCTCGCATTCTTAGTTGGCCACGGTGTACATAAAAAAAATGCATAATATGTTATTACAAAATGCAAAGGTTATAAATTTAAAATTTTATTCACTGTCCGAAACTTCTTCGTCGGAGTTTTCGTCATCGTTAGACAGCCCAGTATTAATTGTGATAATTATCATATTTCTAACCTAAAAGGCAATTTATTAAAAATCAGATTTTAGTTAAAATGTTTATACGGCATAACCCCTATTCAGCGGCCCCCTATCCAGCAGCCCCCGTTTTAGTGGTCCCGTTTCAGCGGTTCCCGTTTCGGCGGTGCCCCGTTTCGGCGGTGCCTCGTTTCAGCGGCCACTGTTCCAGCGAACCCCGCTTTTGCAGGAAAATGGACCTAGTTGCGTTAGCATAACGTCGATCAAAAAATTAATTAACTTATCAGGTACTTTGGTTGTTCAGAAAAAAAATATATATGTACAGTTGTCACATTGTTATATTCGATATGAATAAATTAATTTTAATTAATACTTCACATTTTAATATTTTGAAATTGCTAATAATGAATTGATTGAAATCAACTTTTTGATGGGATCAGCCGCGTCCTTAAAAAATCAACAATTCCTAGCACTATGTATCTATTTCACTACCAACTTAAAGTAAATTATGGAAAACGAGAAAAACCAAATAGTGCAAAGGGGCTCCGGAAAAGGTATACCGCCGCAACACGGGCCGCTGAAACAGGTCACTGCTAAAACGGGTCTCTGCTGAAACAGGATCTGCTGAAACGGGACCGCTAAAACGGGGACCGATGAATCGAGAACCGCTGAACCGGGGTGTAACCGTTTATACATATCTATTTTTACAAATACAACTTGAAAAAAACAGATTTTACTAAAGAGTAACACAGAATAAGGGTGAATTTAACAAACAATTACGTTATTCTAATGAATACTGTTGAACAAGGACCTTTAGGCTACTCAGAACTCATTGAACTTTCATAACTTTTACTTTCACTTTCACCAGATAAGCAACGAACCGTTACTCGCTGATGGTATATATGTTAGAAATTTTCTTTACTTCGCCTTAATCGACTTCTGATGATGATAGCATAGCTATCGAAACGCGTTCGGTGTTTTTTAATTTTGTATGGTACGTGAGTGTATTTTGTTTGTTAAACAACTACAAACAATGTTGTCAAGTATAAATTTGATTTGTGAATGTACTCAAATAAATATTTTTGTGTGATTGACTAAAACTCTTGCCGGTTCAAATATTTCAAATAAAATTCTTTTAGTTCACATCATCTTGTCTGCTTCGGTGAGCTGTATATTTGAACATCCTCTATATGTCCCTTGTAGACCACACAAAACAAAAAAAATGAATTTCCGTTTAATAAACCCAATTTGTAGGCCGTTCGAAGTTGGTTATGAAAGTTTTATGGCATTGTCAACTCGTAAGTTTGCTAGTGACTTGTCAATCATGCAAGTATAATTATTTGATGACCAGATGTACAGTTTTTTTAATTGAAATCTTTGTAATCCAGATATTTACGCACAGACAGACTTAATTAGACAAACTGTATAAATTCCAGATAAATGTATAATAGTGGAATGATTAGAAGGAAAATATCTGGTATTGTCTGTTATGATGCAAGAAAAAGATAACTGTGTTGTTTTCTAAAACTGTGTTTAAATTCAAAATAAGTAAACTGCGTATGACTTTATTCATACACATTTTGTGTACATTATTTTTTTATTATTTATCTACTGTATACCTTCCAGTGAGTTTTAATGATAAATAAATTAGACGTTTTATTATAGGTATATAAATGATACAGTCAGATTTGAATTCAATTAGAAATAGTTACTTACATTATTCGATTTTGGCTTCATCCTTTACTGCATTGAAATAGATGTTATTATCATCTGTAAAGATAACATAAGTTCTAACTTAGAATACATTATCCCAAAAATGCGTTGAAAACAAAAATGTGCGTGAAAACGTTTCGTAGTTTTAGAAACGAATTACAAGTATTTTTTACTATGAATTCCAAATAGAGATTAACACACGCAAATGTCAAAAATATGAATTTTAATATTCATATTTTCCACACACAGTAATAACGTTTCGTTTACACGCCTATAAATTACAATATTAAACGTTTACAAAAAATATAATGTATAGAATTAATTATGTCAATGGTGCCGGTAAATTTTAATTACTTGATAGTACTATTTGTGTTGTTTTACACTGCAGGATTTTGGCAACGGTAATGGTAGTTTAACTAAGTTGCTCTAGAGCGCTTCAATTAACTACTAAAGGTCTTACTAGAACGTTGTACAAAGTACCTAACCATTTAACAAATTTTATAGAGGTGTATGTACATTACATTATCTCCTTGTAACATTAATGTACGTCTGTTCTTTTTTTTAACCGTCCACATTAAAAAAAAATGTGTTATTTCTCATATTCACATTTCTGCACAGAAAATAACAAGCCTCCGAAACAAATTATTCCGCACGGATAAATGTTTGCTTGTCAATCTATTAAATATAGAAACCTATTTACAGGGCAAAATAAAATACTTATCTTTTTTGGGATTTTTTAATGGTGTACTTTAAATTATACAATCTAAACGTTTCGATAACACTTACAGTTATCTTCGTCAGTAGTAATGTTTGTTAAAAATTGTTAAAGATGTAGTAAACAATTTTGTCAAATTTGAAAATTTTTTACAGGGCGTATGTGAAATGTGGAGTATAACGTTATATGTAGTTTAAGTATAATTACTAAAATTTGTAGTGAAGAACTTTGTAGAAACTTTAAATTTTAAATTTATCGATAAGATAGAGGTCCCGTTTCTTGATACTCTGGTAACAATAAATGGTAGTAAACGAGATATCTATCATAAGAAAAACTAACACTAAAAGATTCATAACCAATGACTTCAATCACTGTAAGCTCGCGGCTTTTAATTGTTTAGTCCATAGTGGAAAATTATAATACAGAGTTGCGCACGATTGAAGAAATTACTGTATACAATGAGTTTTCACATGAAGTGGTTATGAAACAAACATAGGATAAGGGTTAAGAATATAACTACATTAGGTAACGATAGAGAACAAATAGAAATAAAGTATGTAAAGTTACCAAACTATCCTTCTTATACAACATGTCCATCTAAAAATGTTTCCAGAATTAATTTGAAAACAACCCACACTTCAGATAATAGTTTGCAAATTCTTTTAGGCAATCCAAAAGATCAAGTGGATAAGCATGATGGGTCGGGAATTTATAAAATTAATTGTAAAAATTGTCAACAAGTCATGTAGGGCAAACTAAATGATCTACCAAAATTCGTTTTAAAGAACATTTAGCCCATATCAAATACAAACGTTGGGGCAAGCATGCCGTAGGCCCATATGTGTTTGATAAAAATGTTAGTACAAACTTGATTGCTATATCGTCATTAATCTAATGGATAATGACGATCAAGGACCTTTAGGCTACTCAGCACTCATTATGCTTTCATAACTTTTACTTTCACCAGTTACAGTTCTTGCTATAGTTCCAGTGTTCCAAAATTTTCAAGAAAATTACCTGTTATAAATAATAATAAAAAAAATTGTGGTGTTCAATAGAGAAGGTGAGAAGGAGGAAAATGCAATTGTGAACAAATTGATGAGTTGGTATATCTGGGTAGAATGTTCACTGCAGATGGTACAATAGATGGAGGATTAGACTGAGGGCTAATGCAGGAACGAAAGTGATCCGAAGTATGTGGACGATTACGAGGAAAGAAAGGAAGTGAAATGGAAGTGAGACATGGATATGTCAAAAAAGCATGAAAGAAAAATAAATGCCGTGTGTATGAGATTCCCGAAAAACGCATGTGGTAGAACGAGAAGAGATAAGATAAGGAATGAGTGTACAATGAAGAAGTGTGGCGAGGAAAATACGATGATGGATAGGTATAAAAGTAGTACACTGCGTTGGTTTGGTCACATTGATAGAATGTACAACGCAAGATTAACGAAGCAAATATATGTGCTTGAACTTACCGCCCTGAGAGAAAAGCTTGTAAATGAAAGAAAACGAACGATCGTGCAAAAATATAGTTACCGATACAGATTAATTAGAACAAGATTGCATTTTAAAAAAAAAGGACGTTTATGTAATTATCACACCAAAACTTACCACATTCGATATTCTTCATATTCATACTAGAAAACGTTGGGAAAATATTTCAAAATAACAAAATTAAGTAATACTGCTGATTACAGTAATTTCATTTCATTCATCATTAAATATACATTATTTATGTGTTTAAGTGTGTACACAATTTAATCTGCCTTACCTTGACAATTAATAACATATCAACTAAATAGTAATTAAAATTTACACTTTATTGTGTTAACAACACTAGTACTAACAGTATTCTTAACTTTATTAGAATCATTCATATAATTGTCTAGGTATTATTAAAATTTGTCTAGTAATTTGTATGAGTTTAATCGTATTGTATTGTTATTTATTGACAAGAAAACCTAACAGCTTAATTTGAATTAAGGCCGATTTATTTTTTCTAGTGTTACTACAAACTACATGATATAATTTACGAGTAGTTCGCTTCAGTTTACGGTTTTGTGCAAGAACTGTTTCAGTAGTGATTTACAATCACAGACTAATTTTTAATCCATGTTCAGAAGGACCTTCCTAAATAATTCAAAAAGATGTTTGTATACCAAATTTTGATAAACTTATTCACAATTAGAATTTGAAAGTTTGGCGAAAGATCAGACAACAAAGTCCATATACAGGGTGTATTTTAAAATCACCGACAAACGAAAACTGGAGATTCTATGATTCAAAATAAGACAAAAATGATCATAAACGCTTTTCCGAAAATGCTTCCTAACCGAGATACAGGTTGATTAAAAAATACTTTTTTTAAGGTTTTTTTAAGATTTCTCAAAAACTACAAAAGATATTACACTGAGATTTGGGACACCTCAATGTCTAATTAAATACAATTAATCAGGTGTGTTTGAGTTAACTGACTCCATCCATTGGCGTAGAATATTTCAAGTTCATCAGTTTAAGTAAAAAAAAACCACGCCCCTGGTTTTTTTGAAGAAATATTTTTTGATAGATTCAACATTTAATTCTGCAAATAAAATCATACTTAGAATTTTTTCGATTCGGCACCCCGTTTTTGAAATATTTTGCATTAACATAAACGACCACATTATTCAATAAAAATCAAAATTTGTTTTATTTTAACTATTAGGTACATTATTAAAGAGATATTGAATGAATAAAAACAAAATAATAATTATTTTTATACATATTGTTTAAAATGTCCACCTTCCTTTTGAATGCAAGCTTGTATCCTTCTTAGAAAATGAAACCTAACACGCTGAAAAATTTGTGGCATAGCCCTAATCTCATCGCATACCATCTGTATGCGATTCCAAAGTTGCTCTCGATTATCAATTTGGACAGAATAGACACGAGTTTTCAGATACCCTTACACAAAGCAATCCAATGGATTTAAATCTTGCGATCGTGCCGGCCACGGTATTTCACTTCCTCGTCCAATCCAGCGTCCAGGGAACCATGCGTTTAAAAATTCTCTGATGTTTCGTGTAGAATGTGGTGGTGCACCATCATGCATGAAATACATGTTCATTCTAACATCTAAGGGTATGTCGTCAAACAATTCTGCCAAATCTTCTCTCAAAAAATTTAAATAGAATTCGCCAGTAAGTCTTTGAGGAACACGGATAGGTCCGATTAGGTGATCGTCTAGTATACCTATCCAAATATTTTCGCTAAATCTATGTCGGTGAGCTGTAACTACAGTTGGATGCTGATTTTCATCTAACCATTTGTGGGAATTATGCAAGTTTATTATTCCATTTCGGGAAAAAATACGCTCATCAGTGGTCAATAAGTTTCTAACAAATTGTACATCTTCAGAATTTTATTTAAAAACCATTCGCAAAAATTCATTCGACGAGGATGGTCAGCAGGCAATAATGCATGCACTTTTTGTAGGCGAAAGGGATGTAAATTTTGTTCTCGTAAAACTTTCCAAGACTTGCTATGCGACACACCAAATTCTAAACCTAACTCACACGTACTTATTGATGAATTTTCATAAACTCTATCTAAAATTTGTTCCTCAATTTCAACTGGTACACGAGCATTTTGTCCGGAATTTTTCTGTCCTTTTAGACTTCCATACGATGAACGGTTCTAAACGTAGTATGATGTGGATGTCTTCTATTTGGAAATCTTTGTTCATAAAGTCGAGCAGCTGCACGAGCATTACAATTAGTATTACAATAACATAAATGCATACCGACCAGCTCTCGTTTGGAATAATTAATTTTTTTCACAGTAATTAGACACAAACAATGAATTACAAAATACGCGTAAATGCAACTATTTTAGCAAACATAAGATACGTAACTGTCAAATGCAAAGCAATCTCTGATTTATTTAATTTGGTTATTACTGAATAATGTAGTCGTTTATGTTAATGCAAAATATTTCAAAAACGGGTGCCGAATCGAAAAAATACTAAGTATGATTTTATTTGCAGAATTAAATGTTGAATTTAACAAAAAAATATTTTTTCAAAAAAAGCAGGGACGTGCGTTTTTTTTACATAAAGTGATTAACTTAACATATTCTACGCCGCCGGATGGAGCCAGTTGATTCAAACTCACCTGATTAATTGTACTTAATTAGACATTTAGGTGTACCAAATCTCAGTGTAATATCTTTTGTAGTTTTTGAGGAATCTTAAAAAAATCTTAAAAAAATTATTTTTTAATCAACCTGTATCTCGGTTAGGAAGCATTTTCGGAAAAGCGTTTATGATAATTTTTGTCTTATTTTGAATCACAGAATCTCCAGTTTTCGTTTGTCGGTGATTTTAAAATACACCCTGTATATAATTGTGCAATATTAGAACAATTGTAGTTCTTGTTATACGGTACAAATACAACTTATAATAGTTATTTGTTTTACTAGGCAGCAAACTAGTAGATTGACTGGCGCGGCTGATAGTTCATAGCCGAGCGTAGCGAGGCTAGGAATTCAGCTAAGGCTACAAGGCAAAGAAGTCCCGAGTTTTCAAAAAACAAGGCATTACAAACTTTATACTGGATGCTCCAGATGATGAATATTTATTACCAAAAGTAAGTTTTAAATAAGATATTTATACGATAAAGTGAAAATACTTATAATCCATTCCATTAGGTTGTATTGATTTTTGGAATTGCGGGTGCATGTCGCTGCGACGAACTATTGAATTTAAAGTTTGAAAATATTGAAGATATGAACAATAAACTATTGGTATCCCTATTAAACACGAAGACGAAGAATTCGAGGTTTTTCGTAATAATGGAATATTTAGATGTTGTTAGAAAATATATCGCTCTTTGGCCTGCTGAATTAAAAGACACTACATTTTTTTTTAAATGCGTAAAAGGTAAATACGTAAAGCAATTTGTTGGTATCCATAAATTTGGCAAAATACCTCAAGAAATAGCTGTCTATTTAAAGTTGCCGAATGCTAAAGAATATACGGGACACTGCCTCCGCAGAAGTTCTGCCACTTTACTTGTAAATTCAGGAGGTGCCATAACAATGTTGAAAAGACATGGTGGGTGGAAATCCTCAACTATAGCAGAAGGGTACATTGAGGATTCAATGGCAAGTAAAACCAGTATTTGTGAAAAAGTTTTGACTAATGTAGGAACTACTTATGAAGCGAATCAAACTGGTAATATAGTGAATGTAAAGAGAACGATATCTGAGGAAAAAAAAGGTGGCCTATTTATTCAATATTGTAGTGATTTTACTATTAATGTTAATAACTAAAAATATGTTTTTTGAATTCTTGTTAAAAGTATTATGTAATAATTGCTAATAAATGTTTTTGTCAAAAAATGTTAAATGTTTTATTCCCATTGAGAACAATCATTTTGCTGCCTAGGCAGGAAAGTCCTTACTTTGCTGCCTAGGCAGGAAAAGTAACACTTTTCTGTGTCTGCAAAATTAACATTTGCTGTCAATCGGAGAAAAATAAAATTTCCAAACTCCAAAATTATACGCAAATTACATCAATATAATATAGCAATAGGACTAGCAGTTTCTTATATGGATTTCTCTATTCATATTTTAGCCATAGACCGTTCAAACTTCCAAATGCAGCATACGGTTTAAGAGATCACATTACATGTTATAATGTCATAATACCGTAAGTTTAAAGTGATTATTTATGTAAAAAGGAAATACGGGACGTGTACGTATCACCAGAAGAGTTTGGGAGGTTCCAAACATTCCTCAGTACGATGAAGGAGAGTAAGAAATTTCCTTTAAATTGGATACAACATTGCTCTAGTTTAAGTGGTTATTTATGATAAGTTTTTAGGCGCCCAACGTCATAATGCAATAGTGTGAAAAAAAATCTATTTAATTCTGTATTTCACTTCGGTTTTTAAAGGTACATAGTTAATAAAATGGTGAGCGAAACATTACTCATTTGTATAATTTTTCCAGTGAATGCACCATACGTAAAATATCTGGGTGATCTTGGAGATACTTAAAAAGTTCAAAGTAATCCATTTCCAAATTATGTTTTCTCATTAAAAGTCATTAAGTTCTTACAGTGAGGCTAGTTTCTTCTCTGGTCCAAATTTTATTCATATCAGAAAAAATAATTTGTGTCACGGCGTTGGATCCTGGTAAACATATGCACATTTTAACAATTTTTAATGTGTTGTTGTGTGGTATATCTTCACTCTTGAAGAGGTTAAAACGCTCAACCCATTACAGAAATTTCTTTTCACTGTTTTTTATATTTTTTAATGCACACAATTTCATCAAAAATATCCGAATAATCTACGGGGAATTTTTCTTAAATGTATACATATGGGCTATGTATATTTAAAAAAAAATGTGTCAATGCATTGGGAATGCAGATGCTATAGGCAACCAACATTACACATGACGTATTTTTATAACTCCTCTCTTCAAGCTTATTCCTTTTCTTACAGTTAAAAGCAAATAAGATTCACGATTAAAGCTTGAGAGTATTCTTGGTTCAACATTATCCTAAACACTTAATTTTGTTCATAAGAGAACTATTAAGTATTAATTATAATGAATGACAAAACTGTGTGTAATAATAAAGACAATTGAGAAGATATACACAGAGTTCTAGATCAAGTTATTAAAAGATAGACGAGAATGGCTATCAGGCTATGGTTTTCAAGATACAATGAATTTTCAATATTTGTGAACATTCCTTAAAACGTAGTAAATGTGTAAGGATTAAACATGTACAAATCATTCATTTAATTATACTACTTTTTAGTTTGGTTAAAATACACTATTAACTTCGAGACAAACTTCTATTTGCTTGCAGAATCACACCATTTGTTAGAAATCTATTAGACAGAAGTTAGGTTCTGTTTAAAGTTTGGGTTCACTAGTTTAAAGACTTGGAATGTGGAAGTATAATTAAATGAATGATTTGAACATTTTTAATCCTTACACATTTACTACGTTTTAAGGAATGTTCACAAATATTGAAAATTCTTAACATCACTGTATCTTGAAAATGATAGACATTTTCTGCAACTATTTGTATATCTTGACAATTTTCTTTATTATTGGACACAGTTTTGTCATTCATCATAATTAATACTTAATAGTTCCTTTATGAACAAAATTAAGTGTTTAGGATAATGTTGAAACAAGTATTAATACTCTCAAGTTTTAATCGTACATCCTATTTGCTTTTAACTGTAAGAAAATACGTCATGTGTAACGTTGGTTGTCTATAGCATCTACATTCCCCAATGCATTGGCACGTTTTTTTAAGTATACATAGCCCATATGTATACATTTAGGAAAAATTCCCTGTATATGAATATCAAGGTATTGTTTCTGAAAAAGAGTTAAAAACGTTCAAAGACCTGACCATCCGAGCAATACACAACGTAACGCTTGCGAAATTTTAAAGTGTTACGTCCATTTATCCAAAGAGGCTACACAAGTAGTGTAAAATATAGTCACTGAGGTTTTAAATTGAGTTATGGTTAGGTCTTCTCCTTCATTTACCAAAGCCAAAGATAGTGTTAACTTGATTTGGCAAAAAGACTTCATTTTTCCGTTCTATTAATTGTTGCTTTAAATTTGATAGAATCATGTATACCTCTACCATAGAAAAAGACGTTATTTTGGCCACGTCTTGCTGCTCCCTCAAAATTGAAATGTTTGTTGTCAGCGCACGTTGTCATTTGTCGTGAATACGTATTTGTCAACCGTTTTAATAATATATTCTGATATAATATCTGAAGTTTCACCTGGAAGATCTTACACTTCCAAAAGTTTATTTGAATGCCCTTGTCTTTCATAAAATATCTCAGGAGTATAGAACAAATTTTTATGCTCCCGTGATTTGAAGAATCGGTATAGATTGTTATCAAATTGACTGTATAGAGCTTAATGAATGTTTTTGTAAAATGTTACACACAATACTTTCAGATCTAGTTCAATCACATGTAAATTATAGATGGTAGCAAGTGTTTATTAGCACACATCGAAGGAAAGGACTGATAGTGGATCACCCTGTGGTATGACCAAGTACATTCAATCGCAGCTAGCTTTTGTTCTTCATTTCCAAATGTGTCCCTATGAAAAAAAACGACACATTGATACTACTAGAAGCAGCAATATCTGCCTGTCGATATGTGTTGAACAAACTCCGCCTTTCCACCATGTGAAAGTGAAAACTGTGCACAACATTTTAAGCACTTTACATCACCATCCGAGGTTGTCTTTTTAATAAATGGATACTCACTTTCCAAATTTGTATTAAATGTAGGTATACTTCCTTTTTTGGAATTATCTGATTCTCTACCGTCCTAGATACACACTACACTATAACGATTATTTATTTACTAACACTTAACCTTAACTAACGAACTATTTATGCTATATTTATTTACACGCACCGGTATATTTATTTTCCACACGCCACACGTACAAGACACCGTCGTAATACCTTGATGTGCCAAAGAAAACCCTATAAATAACATCAAGACACAATAGGCTTATGTGGAAATTGTAACGTTATGCTTTTCCTACAGGAAAGAAAACGAACTTGTGTATAAACAAAATAACAAAATTGTAAAAATTTTATTATAGATTAATCATTTATTTTCATCACAATATAATATTTCTCGCACAAATGATGTGTTCCAGTCAATTTCTTTTTTGTACTAGTTATCATTTTGTATCTCAGGTGCAAATTTGGCCATATCTCAATAGACTGTACGAGGCAGTGGCAGTGTTTGGAAATAAAACCCAACCTGCATTTTAATGATACATCTAAAATAGCTAATAAAACAAACCCTAACTAATCTTATAAAATACAACCAGTCTTGGAAACGCTCAATAATTCTTATGCAAAATGTGGTGTGTTTTCAAAATAATTGAGCATTGATGAACAAATGGTTAGTTTTTATAGTAACCATTACTTGAAACAATTTATCATGGGAAATCCGAATAGATTTGGCTTCACAGTGAGCTCCATGAAAGCAAAAATAAAGATCCGCCTACAAGTGATGAAGCCTCCTTTTTGGGTTCGGGAAGATATGATAGTCATTTCCACAAAGAAACAAAACTTTTTGCTGTAATTTGGAAGGATAACAACTATTTGTAATTGTGTCTT
This sequence comes from Vesta saturnalis, assembly GCA_036346205.1. Taxonomy (NCBI): domain Eukaryota; kingdom Metazoa; phylum Arthropoda; class Insecta; order Coleoptera; family Lampyridae; genus Vesta; species Vesta saturnalis. The sequence goes on from JARFJB010000834.1 coordinate 1,524,644, forward strand.
TGAATATTCTAAAGAATCGTAAATTACGACATTCCAATATTGTGGATGTCAGCTTATTTTATTTTCCTAAGTATTTCTTTACATTTATTATCACATAGTACCAGTTTGTCGACTAATTACCTTGAGTTGTAAAACGGGTTGTTGACCTGGTAGACGAAGATACGCGTAGTTAGTTATAAACAGCACACGCGTGGGTTAATATTTTTTTACACATAACATGGTCCTTCGAGCAGGATTCGGTAAACATTTTCTTTATTTTTAATTAAAACTTGCATTCATTCGATTTTCTACGCCAGTATAACGTTGTTTAGTAAACATCTTTATTTTGTTCAATACAAAAAGAGCAACATACACAAATCCATTTTCGCAATCACGACGTTTCATTCTAATCAGCAATTCAAGTTACTATAAAATTATACGCCAACCAACCGTTGCGTTCAAGGGATGTCTATTTACTTCCTATTTCATGCATCATGCATCTGCGCAAAAGATTAAAAGTATAAAAATTTCTCAGGAAAACTACGGAATTGCCTAGGACATATTAACTAGAAAATATGAGAAGAAAAACTCGCTGTCAATAACCATCTTAAGTAATTATGTAATTTATAACCAATCAGATGCAATAGTTACGCTCTATTACAAAACTTTTTAGATGAAATGTTAAAAATAATGCATAATTTAAGGCACTATTAGCAACCGACAAATGGTACCTTGTTATTTCATATAATTAGCGGTACCTTAAGCCAAACAACCCGGCACAAATGGGAATCACATGTTAAAACAGATCACGTTCCTACCATTGAAGAATTCATCGAATTTACTGATAAACGCTGTCATTTTTTAGGCTCCATTGAATCAAATAGTAACAAGTATAATGAGAGTTTATCAAATTAGTCACAACAAAGCAAGTACTACTAGGGTTTTCATTGGAACAGTTAAGTTTTGTGTCTTAAACGCACCCTAAAAATCAAACGTTTACGTCTTTGCCTTAATTGCTTTAAACGTTTCTGTAGAAAATGCAATGGGTAACATAATACCCTGCCTCATTACGATACTCAAGAAAGTGTAAGCATCTAAGCCGAACATCATAGTATAGCAAATCTAGCATCGAATGCTATGTTACATCATGCATCCATTCCCCCTAACCACGAAACATCCTTTATAACAAATTCCAATCCTCATCACACTACAAATTTGTCGCAAATCTTATTATCTACAACATGTATCGATATAATAGACAAGCATGATAACATTCGCGTTGGTCGCGGATTATTAGATCTACGATCCCATATAAACTTCATAACAAGTGACTTTTGCAATGAATTCGGACTTACTAAATTTTGGGAGTTCGCCTTAAAACACAACTATTGTTTAAATCACGAGTAAATGATTATAACGCCAAAATTTCTTGTTTATTACTTGATCAAATAACGGGCCATATAACGACAAAATCTTTTGGCTTGCAGACATTAAACATACCACTGCATATTAAATTAGCTGATTCTAAACCTCTTATAACAAAAAAAAATTAAATTTCTTTGAGTGCGGATATCTTTTGGGACCTTTTGTGAATATACCAGTATATGCTAGGGTCGAACATGCACACTTTACAGAAACCTAAATTAGGTTGGGTAATCGGTGGATCGATAGAAATGGAATCCAATGTTACCTTATCACCTGCATGTGTTGAAAACTCTAATAACAACCACATATAATGTTAAAAAAATTGTATGAGCTTGAGGAGTGCCATCATAATTATAGTCAGCTCTCTCCACAAGAAAGGCATTGTGGGGATCATTTGAATAAAACAGACCGTCGCCATGATACAGGTCGCCTCATTGCGATTTAAAGATAACGTTTACGATCTTGGTGATTCTAGTTTGTCTGTTTTAAAACGTTTTTACTTGTTACAGAGAAAGTTACTTGTTAATAAATCGTTGAGAGAATGTGTACATTTTCCAGTCTCGTATCATGGAAGTCCCAAACTCATTGGAGTTTACTATAACCTTCATCTGTCTTCAACATAAAAATAGACGAACGGTAGCATATGGTAACATTAGGTAATTGGCACAAAATGTTCCACCTACAATAATGAAAAGAAGAAAGAAATTTACCAAAATCAAAGCTTTTTCTTAACATAAGCGGTTTCCTTATTCCTACTTTTGTTCCTACATTTGTTCCCTATTAAATATACATAATATATAGAAAATGTAATTAGACGCCGTTACATACCTTATAAAAGGGAGTAAAACACAACAAAAAGATAAGGTACTGAACGATAAGAAACACATTACGGAAATGCGTAAGCGTGTTCAATTCAAGTTGCGCATAGAACAAAAATTGATGTCTAAAATATACACAGGACGTTCATAATTATGTAGACTAGAGAGAAAATATCGAGATATAAAAAATTTAATTATTGAACGAAAAAAGAAATGCTTAAAGATACTAATGTAATGTAAATATATTTAGCAATAATAATGCATATTTGGAACTGAAATTATGGTAGCGATAGACAAGAATTGGCACGTTACAAGAGCACTACAACCAAAACTCGAGTAGTTTTTGATGGCTGTGCTAAAACACTTGTGATCCTTCTTTAAACAACGTACGATACAGTGGGTCTGTAATTCAACGTGATTTGTTTTCCATTCGTACGTTGCTGCAGCTGACATTGAGAAGAAGTTAAATAAAGAAGTCTACAGCTAATTATTTGGCAAGAAAACCCATGTGATGAATATTGTGTTTTCTGCATCATTTCTTTCTATTAGGTGTTTCAAGGAATAGACAATGACAGCAAATATCCCATTTCGACGGAAGTGATAGAAAACTACTTTCATGTAGACGACCATCTAACACGGAATCCGATACCCGTGAAAATTTGATAAAATTGCAAAATGAATTTTTAAAGTATCATTATAAGTTTTATTACATCGATTAGGGTTTGTATCTCGACAGCTCAGTTGGTTAGAGCGGTACGCTAGCCAAGTAAATGTCGTAGGTTCAAATCCTACTCGCGGTAAACTTTTTATTTATGTATTTAATAAACTTACAATAAATAAAACGGTAAACGCTCTACTTTGAAAGTAGAGCTTCACGGATTTTTATGCCTGCAAGCAGCACATAGAGATTGTATATATGTAAAATCTATAGATCACTTCCCCGTCTAGAATTATGCAGTACGCAATTGTTAACCCGTCTCATGAAAAGCGCCTAATCAGCTCGGGACATTAAAATTTTTTATTGCGTTTACTGCGTGATTTCACAATCACATTATGTTGGAAAGCGGCGACGCTAAACCGTTGGAAAACATTTGTTGCCGATCCAGTGACCAAAATTCATAATTTAACTGAAGTTCATAAATGGAAGTACGTTCGAACCAATGACAATCCCGCAAATCTGTTATCGCGTAGGGTGACTCCGGTAGACATTATAAATTCGACTTTATGGTGGCACCATAAACCAGAATGGTTAAAAAAGGATCATTCTTATTGGTCAAGTTAGCCTGAAATTATTGAAAACAAACTAGAACATCGCACGCTGACCCATATTTTAATAGAACCATTTTCGAAATTCTCTTCATTACGTAAACTGCAGAGCGTTACAGTTTACTGTTACCGATTTTTACATAACTCTAGGAATCTTCCTGCGAATAGAGACTATGGGATCCTAATTTATCAAGAAGCAGAAAACGCAATGCTTAATTTATTAAAAACAGGCCAGCATGAAACATTCCCCAATGGAATGAGTAACTTACGTCTAAACAAACCGCTCAGTACTAAAAGTGCATTGTTGACAGTAAATCCGTTCTTAGACAAGGGCATGTTAAGTGTTGGTGGACGCATACGCCTATTGAACTGTGATTAGAGCAAAAAACATCCGCTCATTATTTCTTCACCACATTGGTTAACTAAATTAATAAGTAAAGCAGAGAATATCAGGTTGCTGCATTGCCGAGTTCATCAGCTGCTATCATCTTTGCGTAAAGTTGTACATCAATCCATTTTATCACTGTAGCATAGACTATGCAAGCCTGATAATGACAGAAAACAAAAAAGGTCATGTAATCTTATTAAGTGCTATATTTGTCCCTTTATTGCTCTACAAAGGCAATTGACCTTAAGCTAGTAACAGATCTTACTACCGAAGCTTATGTAGCAGTCCTTAAAAGATTTATAGCGCGAAGAGGTCAGCCTCTAAATATTTACTTTGACAAGGGAGGTAACTTTATAGGGACAAGTTCGGAATTAAAACAATTATATACGTTCGTTTCAAAGAAAGCTGATCAAGATAAATTAATAATAGAGTACAACCTTTTTAGCACTACATGGTATTTTACACCTCCTCGATTGCCGCATTATGATGGTTACTGGGAAACGGGTGTAAAATCCATTAAATTTCATTTAAGACGAGTTACCGCAAGTACATCGTTAACCTTTGAGGAGTTTTATACATTATTAACTAAAATCAAGGCAATACTAAATTGCCATCCTTTGAACCCATTATCATCTGACCCTAATCACCTCGAACCTTTAACTCCCGCACACTTTCTAACTTACAGAAAACTCTAATGACTACCGGAACCAAACTTAATAGGAGCGCTAACAACAGACTAGCAAATACCAGCACATCATCAAAATCAAGCAACATTTTTTGCGACCATGGGGCAAAGAATACATTAATAAACATCAAGTGTGTTTAAAGTGAAAAGTGAACCATAAAAGTGTATTAAAACCAGGTGCAATAGTGCTAATTCGTGATGATAACTTACCTCCACTTAAATGGTGATTGAATCGCGTTTTAGAGTTACATCCCGCGGCGTGACAATAAAAAATGTAAATGGTAGTATTTTTAAAGGGGCAGTATGCAGAATTGCTGCATTTCCTACAAACGAAAATGAAAATAGTTTAGCACAAATGTAACTATGAAACGTATATGTAATTAGTAATGTTTTTATGTGTTATTGCTTAATAGATTAGTTGTAGTCTAGTTTGTAAAATGATAGATCATATTATATTTCATTAATTGACACTGATTGAAATAAATCTTTCAATGGAAGGCATGGTATTTGTAATTGCATCTTAAGTATTCTAAAGCATCGTAAATTACGGCATTACAATATTGCGGATGTCAGCTTATTTTATTTGTCTAAGTATTTCTTTACACTTAGTATTAGTTTGCCGACTAATTACCTTGAATTATAAAACCTGTTGTTCGCCAGGTAAACGATGCGTACGCGTAGTTTTTGTTTTTGTTATAAACGAACATTAACAATACTGCATTTCAATGTATTTGTAACTTTAAGATTATAAACATAAGGTGTAACAGCACACACGTGTGTTAATATTTTTTTTATAGTTTGTCTCCATTTTGATACTCTAATAGACATATAAAGAAACATGACGTCATCTCCGATGTCATTATAGCCATTAATTCACAGAACATTTTACGAACATTTTTAGGTTGGCAAACCTTGATCTGGAATTATGTCGTTTGTCATAAATTGTGTCAAAAACACTATGCGTCTGGAAAACTAGATGTGGCCGTATTTTTGGTAATTTCACATATCTGATATCTCAAGGATTTTGTGACAGAATTTGAATAAAACAAAAAGCGACTAGATCAAATTTTCACTTTTAAAATTAAGACATTACCAACCAGCACAAAATCCCTAAATCAACTAAAGTAAAAAAGTTTGTTTAAAAACCGCGTAAAAAGGGCAAATTACAAAAAATAGCATAACAAACGTGTTTTATAAGCCCTTGAAGCACTCATTCTTTAAAAAAACTCGTGGCTACGCCTCTCGTTTCTTTATGCTTGAATTCGTGCTTCAACACTGGTCTTATGGAATTTGTTTTTTTTAACGCTTTTATTAATACATTATTCTCACACATAATAACAACAATAATAGTAAAGTGTTTTCCAACCATGAGGAACTGGAACCTAAACAATCAGTCGGTCGTTGGTCGAACATGAGAAAAGGGAAGATCAATGTTGTTAGCCACAATGCATCTCCAAAACATGCTTACCTAAACCATCTAAAATCACGTCCTAGAATCTGTTTCAACCAACTTTCATACATGAAATTATTTTTTCGATTCCGGGACAACCTGTAGATTAACGTATATAAACTAACTAAAGTTTGATTCAAATAAGTTGGGAATGACTGATGTCAAACTCAAAACATGTAAAACTCAAGAATAAAATTACATATTTTTATCTCTCTCAACTACATGTATTAGAGGATAGCCATAAATCTGCTGTACACTAAAACGTGTGTCGTGATTAAGAAGCAGCACCTGTCACTTCTGTCATTTTTTGAAATTATTGTTTATGCGTTTTTGATTTACTTTTTATAAAAAAAAAACAGGTTTTTTTAAAACTATCTACAACTTGTAATATTTTTTCATAACTTATGTAAAATTTACAAAATTTTAGAGATACTACGTAATAAGCACCTTAAATCTCATGCGCAGCTCGTAGTTATGAACGTGCTTAATTATTTTAAACGGGAACGTGACAATCAAGGGGCACTCGTTTTCATTTGAATCTGTTATGCAGGTATGTAATACATTATTGTCTAAACTTTAATACTTGGAAGGACTACTTTTAGCGCACATCTGAAGCATGTGGGGTTAGTGTAATACAGTTAGTGCAATAAAAAAAGTGTTAAAGAAGGACAAAACGTAAATTAAACCTCCACAGTCACCAGCTAAGCGGAGAAAACGTACGAAATCTAAGTCCACCCAAGTTGATGACTATGTGAAGGATGCTGTGAAGAGAAAAATTAATCAAACGCATTCAAAATGTAAATACAAACATGCAAGATATTTCTAGTACTATACCTGTTTTTGTAGGTATACATGTTACGCTGGCATCATTACAAAAAGAATTAAGCAGTAGTCAAGTTTTCGATTTCAAACATTCCATTGGCTTTTCATCTAAAGTAGATGATGGTAGGAGAGGTTTACTGTAACTGTCACATATTGCTGCCAATCAGGTACGATTTTTAAAAGAATACTACAAAAACAAAGAAGAAAAGTTATACAATCCTGTGTTCTTAGATGAAACTTGGGATTTTCAGCCGAGGATCGCACAAAAGAAGCTGGCATGATAAATCTAAGGAAAGCGTGAAGAAGCTGGCATGATAAATCTAAGGAAAGCGTGAAGGAAAAAGGTTTGTTGTAATTTAGTTATTACATTATAATTCCTGATAAAACAACTGTATTTTTAGATTCATGCATGTAATGAAGATGGATTTATTTCCGATGCATCACTTTTGTTTTCTACAAAGCCACAAAGTGGAGACTATCATGGAGATATGTGTGGAGAGTTATTTACAAAATGGTTTGAAAATAATTTAATTGCAAACTTAAAAGAACCATCTTTAATTGTAATGGACAATGCTAGTTATCATTCCAAACTTCTAGAAAGAATTCCAAATAATTCATCTAAGAAGGAAGAAATATGTAATTTTCTATTAAAGCATAACAAAGCTTATGAACCTAGCATGTTTAAAAAAGAATTACTGCAATTAGTTACAGATAATGCGATACCAAAGGTGTACGAAATAGATGAAAAAGCACACAAGTGTGGACACAGATTATTACGGTTATCACCACATCACTGTGAGTTGAATCAATTGAACTAGTGTGAGCAAACTGCAAAGAACACTACAACAAAAATATAGGAAGACATAATTCCAAAATTAACGATGACCATGTAAAAGAAATATGGATGGAATCCTTGCAACGAATTGATGGGACATATTGGCAGAAATACGTTAAATATGCTGAAGTGTTTATGTTAGAGTGGTGAGAAATTGAAAACCATTTTGAGGTAGTGCAACCATTAACGATTCCACTTCTGAGAGTGACAATGATAGTGAATAATTTTTTTTGATTTAAACGTTTTAATTCCAATGTAATATAAATATTCTAATTTTTACATACCATATTGTACTGGTTTATATAAATTGATTTTCATTTAACTTGTGGCAATTTGAAATTTATTTAAACTATGTGCTATACTAAAATAATAAATATCTATAATTTCGTTGAACTTCGAACTACATTACAGTATTCTATAAGAATGAAATAATCACAAACGTATCGATATTTATGTTATCGTAAAGTATCTACAAGAATTATGTCGATTACAAAGCAATAATTATGCTTCTAGAAGGGTTGTTATAAATCTTGAGAATAAGAAACTAATTTCAACTTTTATCAATTTTTCCATTTGAAATTTTGTAATTTATAATAAACAAAAAAGTATTTGTTTAATTACACATATATAGGTTATGTATTATGATGGTATGTAATTATAATCAAACCATGTCCTAAATTATAACGATTCACTATTGCAGCAAAATATCTTTGCTTCTATCAATAAAATAAGTGAATATAATGGATAATTTTTCTAAATTAAAATATAAAAAACATTCAATAATTTTCAACTTTCTTTGACATTTTATGGAAATTTATGTGGAGACATCTGCCGATAAAAATATTAACTAAAAGATACTTTGTTGATTTAATGAAGACTTACGTCGCCTAATTCTTAGTTCGTGTAATCTTAATAATGAGTCATACCCAACTTTATTTGAATCAAACTATATAATTTTATTACTAAATAAGGTTAACTATATAACATGAAATTTCCAGCAGAGGGATAATAGTTTGAATCCAAAAATTATTGGTAGTTTGTTTATATATCTAATTATATAACAGAATACAAACTAAAAAAACGATCCAATGTTTGCTTTGAAAGTTTACAAACTTTTCATATTTTGATAATTGCAACTTCAACGATTTTCAATTGTTTTTTTCTTTTATTAGTATTTTGTAATTTAAACATAAATTTTGTTTAAATCTTATCAAAGATCTTCAAAATAAATATCTTATACGTAGGTTTAATCTTGATTCAAATATTTCAAGTACAAGAATATTTTAGACAATAAAATTAATGATTAAATAATTTGTTATTGCCAGTTAGAATTAATAGCGATGAAAACGAGGACACATCTTTTGTTTCATAAACAATTACAACTAGAAGTTGTAGTTTATTTCGTAAAAACAAATTATCTTTAAGTTTTCCCACACATATGTGAGCGTGTGAGTTGATGAGATGCAATAGAGATTGGGCTTCTCAAAACAATAGAAGTTGGTCCTCTATTAACTTAATGATAGACTAACGCTTGCCTTGTTTTGCCACTTCAGGTGCGTGCATCAACTATTTAGAAAATTACTAATTGCCACCGTCCTCTCCCATGAGCTACTTAAAACATATTTTTTTTCTTTAAATAAATAGTTTAAACGTTTTGTGTATAGCTTACAAACATTAATGGCTTTTTTTAACGGTACTATGTTCTAATACCAAAACTAGGTACATTTCTCTGCTTAAATGCGGTTACTAATTTTATTATTATGATAATGTATTCTTGTGTCACTTATAGGAGATTCGTAACTATCATAATTTAAAAGCTCACTTACAGAGTTAATTAAAATAACTCTAAGTTTACAGTATATTTTTAATAAGCGTGGTATATATCAGTTACACTGGACAGTCAATCACCAGTGGAGTGTTGTTATTCAAACAGTTACTCAGACCAAAACAATAGGTAGGTATGCGCATATAGTCTTTACTAAACAAAGCTCTTTTCGACACTTATGTGCAAAGAAATAAAACATACACTTCACAATCAACTTCAGCACAGTTAAACGCAGCTTATGGTGTGGTAAACAGAAAACGATAAAATCTTGATTTATATCTGTTGAAATCAGTCGCTTTTTTTACGATAGATGGAGGTCATATAACATCTCCAACAAATAGCAAAGATAAACGAACGCCCTACACAATATTCATCGTACATTCAAGTTAATATTAGCAATGATATTTACATTACTATCAGCTATTCAGAGGAACTTTATCTTCAAGAAGGACCCGACAGTAAGAGAAACCTTTACACACGACCCACGTAGAAAAGTACCTACGCACCATGCGTGTGTCTGTATGTATGTACGTCTGTTTGCGTGCGCGTGCGTGCGTGCGTGTGTGTGCAGGCGTGCATGCAGGCATGCCGTGAATGCGTGCGTGCGCGTGTGTGTGGGTGCGTGTGTGGGTATGTGGGTGCATGCATGGGTGTTTGTGCATGTGGGTGTGCGTGCGTGTTTGGATGTGTATGTGTATGTGTGTGTGTGCATGTACGTTGGTATCCACGATAACTCCAGTACGACAACATGTACATACTGTACATGTTTAATTTCTCCTGGAACCGATTAGATTTTTGAAGAAATTTAGCTATGGGGAGAAGGGTTTTTTAGGAGCAGCTTTGGTATTTATATTTCTGAATTAGCTGTATATTTCAAAGGTATAAAGGTACTAACGTATAAACCTTGAACATATCGATTAATTATGTTTTATACAAGTTTTGATAAGATGCATAATTTAGCGGCAAGAAAGACCTTATGTAGAATTGTGCTAGTTCAAATTTCGATATCTGAATAACGATTAATTTATAAGAAAGAAATAATACATTTTTTTAAAATAATTTTGTAATACGTTTATAATGAAAGTATGCAATGTTATAAAAGCAACAATAACTCTTTATGTTAGATAGACGTTTCAATATTCATGTCAGATAGAGGTTAAAACACTAAATAACTTGAAAAAAAATTCCAAAGCCGGCCGAAAAATAAAGTTTAAGCATTTTAACTGTTATTTAATTTTAGAAGATTATTTGGTTTCGTTTCAAGAAACTTAGGAATGAAAGGTTATGTAAAATTGAACGACCTCTAAAAAATGTGTCAACACATTCTTCTGAAAGTTCATCCTTATCCTGATATCAAAAAAAAAAATGAACGTACACTAAAATTACATCTTAGAAATGTTATGGCGCAAAATTATGCACAGTTAATTTATAATTTTTCAAACTATATGTTGTTAGTTTTATTCCTTTGAGGTATAAAGCTATTTCAGAAATATTTGAAACAAACAAAACTGCGACTAACAAACCCTCCTCTCCGCCGCTAGGTTTCTCCCAAAATCTAGTTCCAGAAGGACTGAAATGGAATTACGAAATTTCTAGTAAGTAAGTCTTACCGTTCTGGAGTTATTGTGAATACTCGCTTACATGCACACACATGCACGCACATGCCCAAGCCCACGCACGCGCAAACACCCCTTGTAATCCCGCGCACCCCAATGCAGCATCGTGCGCCCACGCGCAGCCACACACATCCACGCGCTCACACACACACACACACACACACACACATGCACACGCACACGCACACACACACACACACACACACATACATGCACGCGCACACACACATAGACGTTTCAGTACTTTTTTTAAAAACCACCTTTTTTCCCCTTTAGCAGGGAATGTTAAAAATGAATTTTGTAAACGTAATGTTAATACATAACTATTTTTAAAATGTTAAAACTTTTAAAATTTGTGTTTATCATTTGCCTTTGTGATTTAGTATTTAGGCATCTTTTTGCCGTCGCCAAAAGTATATTACCACAACATTTGAAAATTTCGAGAAAAATCGCAAAAATAGTATTTATTAAGAAGCCCCTCTAATGGTTATAAGGAAAACGAAAAATAGTTTATATTGCAATTAATGGAACAGAGAAGGTACCTTGTAACGAAATTAATTTTTTTTAGTTTTGGTTAAAGCAAAATGAAGTTGATTAATTTTTTTTCAAGGAGTATGCTCTACTTCAACTAATGAGTTTTTGACAAAGGATGTTTAATAAATTTTCTGTTGAAAATCTTAATTGTCTAATTCAGTGTAGAGATCGTTTCAAAACTAAAGAATGATTCCGCAAAATCCAATTTTGTTCCGAACGTCAACACATTATCCAATTGAAAAACGTTTGCCACTTTTATGCAGCATTTGATAGAGCTTTTTATAGAAGCATTTATACTCTTAAACTGTATTAGTCATGATCTTTGGAATGTAACTATACAGGGTGTTTAAAAAAAAGTGGTCCTGCTGCTAGGATAGGTAGAATATTTAAAAATAAGTGGGGTTTGCTTATTAAAAAAATTTCGAAACGGCATCCGTATTCAAGATACAAGGTTTAAAAAAAAATTGTTCATACCCATTTTTACGATTATGTCGAAATTACTGGCAACATTGTAATGAAACTTGGTATGAATATGTTTTGGAAGCTGACACATCCCATGAATTTGTTTTTACGTCTGGATCTCATAGAGGGCGCTAGTTACACGGTTCGTAAAGAGTAGTATTAAACATAACTTTTTCAGGTTAGATTTTCTAGTCCAAATTTTAAGTGACATCATTGAATTTTAAACCAAAACGGAATATTTTGATTTGAAAATGATGAAGTAAGAACTGCAGCTGGTATAAATTAAGTATTCTTATTAAAAACTAAAAACAATAACATTATTGTAAGACTAAAGTTATTAATTACACAAAGAAACACAGTAAGAAAATTAAAATAAATTTGACTAAAACATGAAATATTCAATCAGTTAGAATAAGTGTTCAAAAATGTCATCAGTTAATCATGGAAAACTGACATTTATTGATAGTTAAGACGGTAATGTCACAAACATTTAGTATTGTTGACAAATACGTTAATTAATAATCAAAATGTATTCAGATGTTAAATACACCGACATATTAACCTTAGGCGAGTATTTAGGAAACACTAGTGCAGCGGTTACGCGTTATGCAGAAAAGTTTCCCAGAAGAAACCTACCAAATAAAAAAAAACGTTTAGAGCGCTGGAACGACGTTGTCTAGAAACTAGGAATGTGAGACCAAAAAAAAAAAATTCTGATAGGCCCAGAACAACAAGAACCATTCAGAAGGAGAATATCATTTTAGATTACGCAAACCCCACTTATTTTTAAGTGTTCTACCTATCCTAGCAACAAGACCACCTTTTTTTTTAAACACCCTGTATAATGTTGCAAATTTGTACGAGCACCTAAAATGAAACTTAAAAGTGCAGAAAGATTGTAATATTTCTAGGTGAGAATACATTTGAAACAATTCTAGAAAGTTCACTACCTACAGAAAGTAGAAAATAAAAATTTATTCATAAAGTAATAATGATAAAAGAAACTAATAATTACACAATATGAAGATAACTTTACAATTTATTAGCAAAAGGTAACCATTCAGTATTCGCATTGCAGTATGCAATAATCAATCTGGTTGTTGTGCAATTAAAATGTAATAAAGTTGAAGACTTTTTACATACACATATATGAAAAGGTGAATATAATTGCAATTTCTAGCTATTTAATTTATACAATAATGTGAACGTAATTTACCGTATTATAAAGGAAATGACTCAAACTATTGTAACTTGCAGTAATTTGTAATGTTACATTAATTACAGTAATAATTATAAATGATGAGTACCTTTCATATTATTTCAGAAGAAAAAAATCAAACAAATATTAACTGTGATTAAAAATGAGAGAGATACCAAAGTAGGACGCCACTTCATTTTAAAACCGTTCACGAATTCATTACAAATTAAAACTAATTTGCATAATCAAGTACATGGAGCAATAGAAATTTTCATCCATGTACAGGGTATCCCATTTTCGGCACTTTTGCGGGCTAAAGATAGAGAGGGTTGAGGTTTTCGCGACAGCGTGCAACTTTTGTGTGAAATTAAAGATGGCGCCACACAATATGTAATATGAACAAAAAGAACTCCTAAGATACTTATCCTAATCATACGCTCAAAATACGTTACCTTTGTAAATATAATTCTTGGGGATTTTCATTAGATTTTATAAAACAAACCAACATATACTTTTCATTATTTTCGTAAACCTCCATTACTGTAAAACAATAAATTAAATATAGAATATAGTAAAATAGAAACGTCAAATCAAAAACTGACAAAATCGCAAAGTTCCAAATAGATTAGTCTACTAATTTGACACCAAAGAAAGCTTTAAAAAATATTAAATTCTTTTTGGAAAGCCCACATTATCTCTAATAAATATAAGAAATAATATACAGGGTGTTCCATCTAAAAAAAAACATGTTTCCTTCATAACTAAAAAACGGAAGGTGTTAGAAAAAAAACTGACTACACCAATGGATTCTACGGAAAAATTTTTTAACTTCTTCTATAAGTTTAAAGATAACTTGAGATACGAGGGGTGCCACAAAAGTGATACTTTTCAATTCCACCCCTATACCTCAGAAACCAAAAGGGCTATGAAGATTCTAGTATTTGCTATACTCTACTTACAGCTGTTTTGAAAGTAATGCTGTTTACTATTTTATTCTCTGTACGCTAAACATCACAACCATATCAAACAAATAAATGTCATTGTTTTTTAAGAAACTGGTGAACACGTTTCAAGACAAAATAAAACAAGTACAAAACCGACCAAATCTTCCTCCTTGTTGATAGTTGTGGTTTTCATTGACACAAGCTCCTGAGGCGACATACACCTTAGCTAAACTTTTATTCACTACAAATCCTGACAAAGACTACGCACTTAATTTATCTCTTAGTCATCTAAGTAACCCATTTTACCGCAATCCCAACGTAACTATTTTGCATGAAAGGCAATCTGCTTTGCCGGTTCCACAACAAAAATGTTGTATGAACATTGATTTTAGGCAATATATTGGTAGTCGCCACTCAATACTATCGAAACGTCCTTCAAACACTAAACTAAAAAGGTAATTAGCCATGTTAGTGTTGTGATTCTGGTCTCGACAATTATCACAAAATAAACAAAGTTTTCGGACAGACGGTTTTACGTGTTCTTTTACATATCTGTCCAAGCAAGAAAGTACTTCATTTACACCACGCTTTCCTTCATTTTCTGGCCACAAAGTTGATGGATTTTTTTCAAAAGAAGCTAGCATTAACGCGGGAGTACCACAGGGATCCGTTATAGCGCCTACACTTTTTCTGCTGTACATAAATGACCTTATTTCTTCAACAACTAACCCCATCCATTGCTTTGCTGACGATAGCACTCTTCACTGTAGTTCATCTCAGTTTACTCATAGTGATAATCCACCTTCTGTGTCAAATCAAGAAATTAAAGCTGAAATAGCAAATTCAATCAACAAAGATATTCAACGTATTTTCGAATGGGGAAGCAATAATCTAGTTAAATGTAATGCTAACAAAACTCAGTATTGCCTTGTGTCCGCCAAAAAAGATCGATCATTTCCTGTTGTAAGTATGAATGGCTCAGTTTTCAGACTCTATTACTCTGTTGGGTATTACTCTGTTTGTTAATGCTAACAAAACTCAGTGTTGCCTTGTGTCCGCCAAAAAAGATCGATCATTTCCTGTTGTAACTATGAATGGCTCAGTTTTCAGACTCTATTACTCTGTTGGGTATGACTGTATTTTCAAATCTCTCATGGGTTGACCATCTTCTGTCATCTACCAAAACAGCTGCTCGTAAAATAGGCTTTTTGTACAAATCTAAGCAGTACTTTACCTCTCGACAACTCCTTCTGCTGTATAAGGCCCAAATTCACCCTCGTCTGGAATATAATTCTCACCTCTGGGTTAGTGCTCCTCAATACGCTCTCGATATCGTTGATCGTAATTAAAAGAGAGCGATTAGGCTTATAAATGACCCGTCCTTAACTTCTCACATACAGTCCCTTGAGCATAGAAGGATGGTTTCAGTTCTTTCTCTGTATTATTATTACAACGGCTATTGTGCTGATGAATTATATTCATTGATACAATCTCGGGCTATCTTTGCGAGAAACACTAGGTTCGCTCATTCACATCATCAGTATGCAGTACAAATCTTCACTTGTCGTACCAAACGGGCGCAATCCACATTTTTCTACACGGCTTCTAAACTCTGGGATTATCTCCCTAGTTCCTGTTTTCCTCACACTTATGATATGAGAAAATTTAAGGTAGCTGTTCATAGGCATCTACTGGGAATTCGTTATCCCTCTATCCATCCTCTTAAGTGTTCCTGAGTGCTTTAGTACGATAGGCCAAAAATTACCTGTTCAGGTCCACAATCATAAAAAAAAACATAACTCCTTTATTATGTTTGTAACTATAAATGGAGAAGTTATACAACCATAGCTGACGAAGGTAGAACACGTCATAAACTACTAAATGCGGATAAGATACGTTTTGTTTATAATCCCAACCCAAAATCTCACTATCCTCTGATTTTGCTTTCTCACCAAATTCCTTGAGTTTCTTGTAGAAGATCTTAGCTTTTAATTTATGCAAGCTATATTCAGTTTGGAAACGTTGTCTGACAATAGCATTCTTCTCAGAAGTGATTTATACCTCTAATTCCTCACATTTTCCACAAGTATCAGTTCTGGGTCGACCAAAGCCATAGTTAAACATAAACACCGCCTACTACCCTACTCCAAATGAAACGGGTCCAAGTCCTAGACTTGGGTCTGTCTCACATTATAATAGTTTTATCGAGTTTAGTATGCGTAGCTTACACAGCGGACTTGGTTTTTTTTATTGTATACAATATATGAAGAAACGTATTGGCTTTGATTCTGTGCAATAACCTAATTTTTCAAACATTTGGACTTGGGTCCCTTTCATTCTCACATATTCTTTTGTTTTTCCGACGTGCTCTCACCAAGCTAAAAACTTACGAAAAAATTTAGGTAATAGGTCTATTAAAGAATTTAGATAAATGATATCAGAAAAAAAACATGCTCACGTAAAACTTAAAAATACTGGTTCATTAGAGGAATCTACTCAATTCGGACTTATTTACTTAAGAAGTACAATTTGATGCCTTTGATGTCCTGTTAATAGAAACTGTACCATATTGGTACAAATTATTTATTACCCATATTTAATTTTTATTTAATCAAGTCTTATTTTGATTAATAATAATTTGCTAACATAAAACACAATCCTAAAGGTTATTAGTAAAGTTGCAAATTTTAAGGCTTAAAAATACTATCACGGGGAAACTGACGGAATTAATCGTAGTGGTAGATATACAACGTGCCTAAGATAAGAAAGAACAGCATGGGTTTCCTGAAAAACGGTAAGAGATACGAAGGCGGTTAAATTAGAGAAAAGTTGTATAATTTAGGGCATGTTTTTCATGTAGTTTGCAAAAGTTTATTATTGTTTATTGTTTCCGAGATTTAAAACAAAATACGATTTTTGGGTTTTCGTAATTCCTTCATTTATTTTTAAAAACCAAAGGTACTTCTTCATTGTCACTTTTTTGAATTCTATTAGATGGCGTTTTCAAATTTTTTATTCGACGTTTCGTCTCCGAGAAACCATCATCAACTTTATTTTTTTTATATCGCCGCAATCAACGAAACACCCTGTATTTGATAGTATTTTTTATTACATGTATCATACATTATGGTTTTGAAGCTAATTTTTAAGAAAATTCGGGTTAATATTAGTATTTGATAGTATTTTTTATGTACAAATTTAACAACCCCAATCTTTTAAACCTACTTAATTAAAGTTAAATAATTACAATAACTGTTCAAATAGGTTACAGTTATTTTCTAGACACAGGTAAGTTCTCATTACTGAAGAATTTAAAACACGGTCTAGCATTTCTAGCGAAATTGTATTAACTGCTGCCATAACCGATACTAACAACTGCTCGTCATTTGCAAAACTCCCATAACACACTTGGTGTTTCAAGTAACCCCACAGAAAAAATCCAACGCACTCAAATCGGGTGATCGAGTTGGCCAAGCTACTGCACTGTAAGTTGCAATCCATTTTCCTGTAAACCACAATGACAGATAGTTCTGTACATTTCTTAAGTTATGTGCTCGAGCACCATCTTATTGAAACCAACCGTTGTTAACAAGTGCTAGAGGTAATTCATCCAAGGCATTTTTCATAAATAAAAAATTTAAAACGCCATATAATAGAATTCAAAAAGTGACAATGAAGAAGTACCTTTGGTTTTTAAAAATCTTTTAAAATAAACGAAGGAATATCGAAAAAAGAAAACCCAAAAATCGCAGTTTGTTTTAAATCTCGGAAACGAGAAACAATAATGAATTTTTGCAAACTACATGTGAACATGCCCTAAATTATACAATTTTTCTCTAATTTAACCGCCTCTGTCTCTCTTACCGTTTTCAAGATCCCCATGCTGTTCATTCTTATCTTGGGCACGTTGTATATTAGGAACGTAACGAATTAAATCACTTTCTTCGTACGCACATTGAGTATTTATTTCTAGATTCCACAACGAACTATCAGAGACATAACCACAAAACTTGAAAATGTGCAGTGAGCATATTAAGGCAAACGCGGAAAAGTTTTGGGGTCTTACCTTTTAGAAGATCAACAACGACTAATGTGGTAATTCAATTTGATAAATTAGTACTTTACTTTGGACAAATTGTATAACAGTGTGAAAGAAAATTTTGACTATTTTTAGGGGGATAGAACATTGCATAAAATTTTGAAATAAATGGGTTGCAGACACAAAAGAGGCAATAGGTCCAAATGAAACAAGTTATGGAAAAAATTAAGTTTTTGAGAACATTTTTACAGTTGCAAATTTCAGGTCAAGATGTGAGATTTGTGTATCTAGACGGAAATTGAATTTATTCAAATGGTTCTAGTATCCGACGTTGAGTGTACGGTTCTGATCTTAAAAGTAGCCTATCCACAACTAAAAGTGGAGGTTGCGACTGTTTGCTAGAAGTAGGGATTACCATAAAACCACGAATGATGAGCGGTATTAAAATGGATGATTAAACAGGTGAATCTTGCGTTGACCAAATTGCCCGGAAAATATGTGGTGGTTATGGATAACGCACTGTATCAGTCGGTACACTTAGATAAGCCACCATTATTTTCTAGTAAGCAAGATCAACTTCAGTAGTGGTTGGATTAACCAAAGGGCCAAAATTCAACCTTTCAGGTCAAGAAAATGCGCCTTGCATTTTCATGAATGAAACCAATTTCAATTTATACATTTCGCGTTTACACAGAAGATCCAAGAAAGGAACTCGATGCAGGCATATCGCTGCAGGTACCAAATGTGCCAATATTCATTTTATTAGATGTATAGGAAACTTGGATCTTACCCACCATGATATTAGAAAAGGTGCATTCAAGATACAAATGAATTCGTTCGGCATTGCTTGCGGAATGCATTTTAACCTTATCAGACATCTGTGATGCTAATTATTGATAATGCACCCTGTCGTTCTTCGGTAGGAGAAGTATTTCAAGAAGATGAATTTGGCCGTCACGATCCTTCACGACTTAGTCCATATAGTCCTATGTTCAACGCAATTGAACTTGCGTGGCCTTCATTAAAAGTTAAGCGCGATTTGGAGAATCAACTACCAAAGATCCTTACAGATGGAAATTGCTCAAAGGGAGTGTGGGCTACAGCAACTTGAAAACAATTCGGGCAAAAATTCGGATTATGAATGAAGGCAGCTCTGTTAGGTATGTTGCTCACATCCAAAGGTTCATACCTGATGCACTGGACTTGGTAGATATGAAGTTTTAATGTTTGTAGTTAATGCGTTAGTTACAAGTTTTGCGTTGTATAATGTTTATTTTGAAATAAATTTATTTCTTATGAAAATTGCCAATTGTGAGACCTTTGTGTTAGTTTGATATTGTTTAATGTCAATTTGAAATTGTTTACTGCCAATTTTTTATATGTTATTTTACATGGTATAAATAAACAGCTTGGAATTATTTTGCTGACTTAGCTACATATCTACATTGTCTACGAACAACAATTGAGTTCCCATGGCATTACAAGACAGGGGACCACAAACTTCGTCCGAAACGTTGGAGATATATTTCATCCCTTAAAAGATTGTAAACGTTTATTACAAGACAACAAATTGTATTTTATATTTTATTACATTGTTGTTTTTGGGAACGTTTTGCAATTTGGTTACTGGGGAAACAGTAACACAAAAATAATTTACTGCGATCCAGATTAAATTACAAGAAGATCAACAAAGAAGAGTAAAGTGAGTAAACTATACTTCGTCTACGTGTGCAATTTGTTGCCTGTTAATTAGATAGAAATAGCAGAAACCAGATAGAACAAGGATAAAATGAATGTTACACAAAAATATTAAGCTAAGCCTGAAGAAACATTTTTTCCAGAAGTGGAAATCTTTTCTCTAGTATATCTAAAAATATAGAAATCCGGAATATGGCTTTATCTCCGGGTATTAAGGAAAACAACCATGTAACAAATAGACTTTATTATTCCTCGATTAAAGAAATGGTGCCACCTTCCAGTATTACTTTATTGTGTTCAAATAGGAGGAAATTGGAAATGTACGGAATTGACTTAAATAGACGAAATATGGAATATATGGAAAAAATGTCTCTCTATTAAACAATACTATAAAGATTTACTGAACAAACAAGAGATGGTTACCGCTACATTTTATACAATATCCATGGAAGTATCTGCCCTCAACGGTCTGGGAACATTCACTGATTACAATTCACCGACCCTAATGCACCGATCGTTATTTTCACCGATATGGAATTCACCGATTGTAAGTTCTTTTCATAAAAAGGTTTTTGAATGGTTTGATTATATAATCCGTTACAAAATAAAAACATATATAAATGTTTACGTAGTGTAAGAACACGTATAAGACATAAAGCACTACTTAATACAATAAATTATGACCTATACTTCTAATATAATCAAGCATATTGTACTGGATTAAAATGTTTTTGATTCCTTGAGCACAGTCCCCATACTTTTTCTTTATTGGTTGAGGTTCAAATCCGTTGATGTCAGGTTGCGTCGCTTCTCCTTGTTCTGCAAACCATCGATGTCACCCGTTGACGGAATTGTTGTCCTCGGAAAATCATTTAGGGTTCTTTGGTAGACACTCCACACCATATAACGATATTATGTGGAACCACGTTGTCTTCTATTTGGATGACACCTACCTATCTCCGAAATAGTCCCGGGGTTCATCTGGAAAAAGCTCGCTATCACACAGGGTCTTGGTTTACAGTATCTAGTGGAACAAATGCGAGAGCTGGCAACATTTTCAAACTTAAAGCATAATCCGCATTCGCTTCATACTGTGCGAAATATACATTGAGTAAAATGAAAAAAGCCGCCATACTGTTCTTTCCTTTACTCTGAAAGCATTTATCGTCCAAATCTGTTGGGACTAGCCTCAGCTCAATGTTCTTCAGTTCTCGTAAGAAACGCTGATAGGTCGTCCCTGTTTTATTAGGCAACGATACATAGAGCAGAGACAGGGACACATTTTCTTTCAAACCGATTATGATACACAATTGATGAAATAGCACCGGTCCAGTTTTAAAAGTTCCGGCAGGGTACCAATGATCACTTTGGTCTAGAAGTTGCAAATTGCGACGAGTACCAAAAACAACTATACTATTTTCTTTTGGGCTTGAATCAAACAACAGAAAATCTTCTCCGTTAGAAATATGTGTGTATTCTTCTGGAAATTGAATATGTTGGCGATGATTAGGCCAAGCTGTGCAAGCTTCTTGCTGTTGGTGTATGTTACGGATGGTTCTTTTCATGGTGTCGACCTTTGGTAGCCTTTGGAGCTGCAGCTTGACTGCGTTGATTGACGGAATGTGCAATAATAACTTGTGGTGCATCATTTGAGGTTTTTGTGTGTCTTCGAATATCTTCATGTATTTTGGCCGCTCCTATTGCAGCCGCATGACCAGTATGGTTATGGTTATTGCCAAATTTGTCCACGTTATCGTTTAGTGTTGTCACTCGCACTTTACATTTGGTTTACTGATCATTTTCACATTTCCATCAGATTTTACGTTACTTTTCTTTTTTTTTAAAGACGTGACCATCAATAAGCAACTTTTGACGACGTTTTCCGATAATAAAAATTCAATAGGCACTGCAGTGAAGCAACTAAGTAAGAGGAAATCTTAATCAGCATATTGGTTGGAACTTGATTGGAAAATGATGCAGTAATATTAAAATTTAATTATCTTGTTACGCTAACTACGATTTCACATATCTTCCTATGTGCAAATTTATTTAGAGATCATGTTTTTGGAAAGTTTGAGATTTTAATATCATCAAATGCGTACATATTAACTAAATTAATCATTAACTTAAACGTTTTTGGAGTAAGAATTGAAAATAACATTTGTACCCACTAATTATTTCAAATATTTCATATTTTTATATCGTTGAATTGTAATGTCGGTGAAGTGCCAACCGGTAAAATGGCATATCGCTAAACTGAAGTCGGTAACATTCGATCGGTGAATTGTGGTCAGTGAATGTTCCGGTTACCGCCCTCGACTGCATTATACATACAGTTAACAACAAAGGAAATTACCATATGTTGGTGTATTGGTATAGAAAAATGGCACAGGCTATCTCAACTTAACAATCTGGTTAGGTTGTAAGTGCTTGCAATGGATGGAATAAGTGTTTTTGCAGAATCTAAACCAACGGGTTTATTACCTTTAACCCTAGGATGCTTAACCAATAAAATATCGGGATTTACATAATCCGGGATTCTGAGACCCGTCATACAGGGTGTCTGTGGGGCAACTATTCGTATACGTATTCTTTGAACAATTTGAAGCAAAAATGATTATGTGCAATTTTTCCCAATTCCTAACCCCTAGGGAGATATTAGGGTGTTGAAGAAAAATGTAGAAGTAAGTAAGGAGAACACTCTTAACAGCTGCTTAAGTCTTAAAACTATCATAGAACAAAACTTTTAATAACAATTCTCATTAACAAATTAACAAGAACACAACGTAGCACAAAATTGCACATAAAATAACGAAGTGACATACAAAAATGGTTACAGTTGTTCAAAATGAAATCCACACTGTAAAAGTCGTAAGAGCGATTTTGGTTGCTTAGCGAGTATTACCAGAATAAACTGAGAAAATGTGTCTTATTTGACGTTTCATGTCATTTGTATCAAACATTATTTGAATGTAAATACAAGTTATCATCTGCTTTGTAACAATTAGAATTAATCATGCCTTATCAAATTTCCAATGAGGAATGCAGTGATATGGTATTCCTGCATGGCTTGCTTAACGGTAATTGTTATGCAGCAGCAGTACAGTACAAAAATTGTTTTCCAAATCGTCGTGCTCCAACTGACAAAACGATAGCTTCGACTTTTCACTGCCTTCGAGAAACAGGAAGTTTTCTTACACTTCAAAGTGATCGAGAATCTCCACGACATGCGTTTGCAGAAGAGGCGCTGAGAGAAGTTGAAGTCGACACCAAAACGAGCATTAGACGAATAAACGCAACCACTGGTAGAAGCAGGACCACGATTTCGAAAATTCTTCGCGCAAATGGAATGCATCCGTATCACCTTCAACCCGTTCAGCACCTTCTTTCCGGCAATTTGGCTCCAAGAGTTCGGTTTTGTGAATGGATGATCACACATGATGCTGACATTCCTATTACACTCTTTTGTGATGAGGCAACTTTTTCTCTGGATGGAGTGAACAATAGTCACAAAGAGCACGTTTGGTCAGATGAAAATTCTCATGAAATTATTATTATCGGATTTCGACATCGCTTCACGGTAGGTGTTTGGGTCGGGATTATCGCAGACAGTCTCCTTGGACCCCACATTTTTAGTGGGCACTCAAACTCCGAAATGTACAAGCAATTCTTGGAAGTTTTACCAGCATTGCTTGAAGATGTTCCTTTAATTGTACGTCAAAACATGTGGTATTTTCACGATAGGTCTCCTGCACACTACAGGCGTGTTGTAATGGAGTTTTTGCACAGAAAATTTCCCAACCAATGGATTCGTAGAAACGGACCTATACACTGGCCGCCCAGATCACCAGATCTCACACCTTTAAGCTTTTATCTGTGGGGCCACGTTAAGTCGTTAGTGTACGGGCGGAGTAAACTATCTTCAAGAGAAGAATTGATTGAACGAATTTTGTGATGCATTTACCAACATTTGTGACAATTTCGCAAACATTGAATGGAAAATAGAGTTGCGAAGGCGTGTGACATTACGTGTGGAGGTTGGTGGATCTCATTTTGAACAACTGTAACCATTTTTATTTGTCACCTCGTTATTTTATGTGCATTTTTGTGCTTTGTTGTGTACTTGTTAATTTGTTAATGAAAATTGTTATTAAAAGTTTTGTTTCATGATAATTTTAAGACAAGCAGTTGTTAAGAGTATAATTTTGCTTACTTATACATTTTTCTTCAACCGCTCATATCTCTTTATGGATTAGGAATTGGGAAAAATTGCACACAATCATTTTTGCTTAAAATTGTTCAAAGAATACGTATACGAATTCTTTGTAGTTCCCCGGACACCCCGTATAAAATCACGTATAGTCAGAATAGCAGCAAGGTTATTGGAGTAAAACATTATTTATTTATACATATTACACATTACAAACGTGAGATTAAATATTAAAGTGAACATTATTGTTTAAAATTTTTTTAGGGATTAGAGAATAATTTAGTACACATTCTATTGCTATGCTCATTACAGATATTATTTTTACAATTAATACCATTGTGCTTTGACGATCAATATTTGCGGGCACACTGAGCATCTTTTTCTCTTAATTGTTGCACTAGTTTGAGCGGCTGGCGGACGTGAGATACCAATAAGTCTGCTTAGACACTCCCGGACACTACGCCATATGTTACGGTTAGTAGATCTTCTCGGCATATGTGGTATCACTAGTTCCTTCGATAAATTTTTCAAAATCAATCTGCGTTTGTGAGTCACTACTATGTTGTAGTTTGGAAGTTCCTTCGTAAAGACTATATATGCGTTGAGTACTGCAACAGCGATGATGTTGAAGAAACATGTCATGGGCCATCGTTTACTTTGCCCCTTGCATGTGTATTTAGACACCATTTCATCCATGACGTCAACACCGCCCTTTTTTTTATTATAATGAGTGATGATTGCAGGCTTCCTCTTAGCGTCATCATTGATAGATGCGTCGCGGTGCATGGAGCTTAGTAAAATTAAGAATTTGCTCTTTTTACGTGCGTAACTTACCATGAATACGTTATTTCGAAGACAAAACAATAAAGAGCAGACTACACGAACTTTTGAGGCTTTCACTTCTTTCGGAATGTCACGTAGTGTATCCACAACAGTAATATTTTTATCCAACAGATAAATTGCTAGCGGAACACTAGCGAAGAAGTTGTCTATCGTGATATTGAGACCAGAATTATGAATTCCACGCACCAGAATTTGTACTACTTCAAGCCCCAGGATTTTATGTGGAGGTTCTCCGGGCTGGGTAAATCATCCAGAGCATAACCAGACTTAGATTCACACATCCAAAATATTTTAAGACCATATTTTGACGATTTACTTGGCAGATATTGAACGAATCTGTATCTACCCGTAATCCCAACGAGTTGTTCATCAATAGTTACATTAGTATCCGGTATGGCGCAGGTTTTGTATTGCTGAATAGATAAATCCCAAACGTAGGACATCAAAACTGACGAATCTTCTATTTCTTCAAAGCCAAATATGGACATTTGGGCTCGGTATATAGGATTGGAAAATTCACTACAAAACAGTTCTCACACAGGAACATCCCAGCTTTTATCAACCCCCGCATGAATAAGTAAACCACAGAATGCAAGAAATTCATCAACAGCTACATCTTTCCGCGGTTTTCCTTTTGCTCCGTAAACACGTATCCCTCTAAATTAGTACAGTTCACAATTTCTTGTACAATACCTGGAGTTACAAATAACTGAAACGCTTCGTTTGGTGTTGCAGCCATATGTTTTCTTGTTAGTCCTGGCGCACGCCGAATAATGTTGTGTGGTTGAATTTTGTTTTTTGTTGGAGGTCCCAAACTCCAATCCAGATCACTTGTTGAAGAATTACCAATATCGTCAACATCATCCTCTGAAGTATCGTCAATATCAGCAAAACTGGATTCAGAATATTCGTCAGAAACCAATTCGAAATTTGTGTCTTGTGTGTCATCATTTTCTGGTTCTGACACATCACTTTCCTCAGCAGGCAGATCATCCTTTCAGTTGTCTACTGCGACACTGTTTCTTCATAGACGCGGTCACCAAATCTCACGCTTTTCACATTCTTTTTTGACGCCATTATCATCTGTATTTCACAACTTCACTCAAACCAACTTTTATTACAATTGAATGAAAATTAGCTGCGCCTAGTTTTAAACCAGCAGTAACACAGGTTTCAACTTGCACAGACACGTACAGTTCGTAAATCATAATAACTTTTTATTATTATATTAACCTTGAAACTTGTTTTATAGGAACTAGTTGTACACGTGCTTCGGAGGACCCGGTATATGTAAAATGTAACTACGGGGTACTAATTGAAAAGATTTGTTTTTCGATTTCTAGATGCACTTGAATGTGTTTTGAATCAAGACGTGTTCAGAGCATATTTGAATGCTCAAGCCGAGTGAAATTATTTTAAGTAAACTATGAGTAACTAAAATCTTTCAGGGCCTGAGAGATCCGGTTTATTTATTTGTTTACAACTATAGAAAATCTTAAAGTTTACATGATACTCAGAACGATTGTACTAGAAGATTTGGAGGAGGGAATGAAGCCATAAAACATGTTGTGACAGATTGTATATGTCAAATTACAGAAAATCTGTTAATGTCTAGTTAAATCACAAAATTTAATGAAGCTACAAATTTTATGAACTCCTCCATACAAGGATAAAGAAAATAATAAATGCCCCATACACTTATTTAATATTAATACTGCAAAAAAATGAGGTAAGTGTGGAGCTTCTGATTTGGATAAACCATAGCGCGTAGATCAAAATAGGTAGTTGAGAGTATAATACCCCTTTCTTACTTACATGAAAGTTAAGAAACTAGATGGAACTGTACTGAGTTTGCACTTAACCTTTAAAGATACCTCTGTAATTTGTTTAACATTATACCATAAGATGGCGTTGAAAACTGTATACTAACCTAAAATATATCGCTACATTTACCTCTAACATAAAAAAAAGAGATAGCGAGAGAGATCAGAGACCTTAGTTAGATAGTGAAAGCGGTTTGAGATTGAAATAGGATTCAAGATACTAGATCAAGATTTTGAATTCAGGTGGAGGAAACAAGCTGGTAGAAATCGTGGAAATAAGATGGAGGCAACAAGATGACGGATGCAAGAACGCAACAAACAAGATGGTGGAAGCTGTACCCCTTTGAGATAGGCAATCCGCAAAAGGGAATAAAAATCTGAGTATAAAGAAGATGATAAAAGTAGGAGTTAATAACTCGCCCAAATAGGAGATGACAGGGGACAAGTGTCCCCCTACTACTCAAACGGAAAAACTAAAATGTGAAAATATAAAGCAAAGGTGGAGAAAAGATAGGTTACGGTATAAAATTATTCCATAATATTCATGATAATCATATAATAGTATATTATATATAGAGGGACCAAAGTGCAGCATTTAATCCCGCGAGTGGGGTTTGTTGCCTCGAGGGATTTAAACACTTTGGTCCCGAAGTATATACGCTATTTTTTGCACTTCCAAAGTATCTATTTTTTATGTACAATAATTCCAAATTTGTTCGT
Source organism: Vesta saturnalis (assembly GCA_036346205.1). Lineage (NCBI taxonomy): Eukaryota > Metazoa > Arthropoda > Insecta > Coleoptera > Lampyridae > Vesta > Vesta saturnalis. The sequence continues at coordinate 1,552,224 of JARFJB010000834.1, forward strand.
GTCAATGTGACAAATTTGTATAAAATTATCTAGAAATCTTGCTATTTGAAAAAAAAAACAGTCGGTTAGCATAGCAATTAGTAAACAGAGGTGGCCATATTTGAAAAAAATTTTACAAAAGGGTAATAAATATGTACGACGAATTTGATCTAGAAAAAGCCGCTGAAGAGGCTTTAAAGCGGTGCTGTGAAAAGAAAATTACAAATTTTAACGAAGATGCTTTGCTGGTATTTTTTAATGAAAAGGTAAACAAATTTGCTGCTTCTACATTGTGGGCCCAGTATTCAATGTTAAAAACTATGTTTAACGTTAAACATAATGTTGATATAGTAATTTCCACAAATTGACGACGCTTCGGAAAAGGAAAAATTTTGGTTACAAAGCGAAGAAGTCAAAGGTACTAACTGTAGAACAGATTGATACGTTTCTAAAGGAAGCTTCAGATGACACATTTTTAATGACAAAAGTGAGTATGTCCAAAAATCATTGTACCTACTTTTAAAAATGATTTTTTCGTAGGTAGCACTCATATTTGGTGTGGCAGGGGCTTGTAGAAGACTTGAATTAGTCGAATTGTCAATTAATGAAGTGACTGATTTGGGCAACAGACTTCTTGTTAACATTAGAGCTACCAAAAATGGAACAGATAGAAACTTCGTTGTAAAAGATTCAGATAAAGCTATCATTAGTTATATAAAAATCTGCAAGAAATATATGTCATTGAGAAAAGCCGAAACTCCCCATTCAAGATTTGTTGTTCGTTACGTTAACAAACAGTGTACAGTGCAACCTGTAGGAAAGAATATATTTGGAAAATTGCCCCAGAAAGTTGCAACATTCTTAAACTTACCAGACGCGTTGTCATATACAGGACATTGTTGGCGGCGAACCTCTGCATCTCTACTAGCTGATTCAGGTGCGACTGTTTACGTTCTAAGAAGACATGGGGGATGGAAGTCTGCAACTGTTGCAGAAGGGTATGTGGAAAACTTCCTGAATAATAAGAACCTTATCGCCGAAAAATTTTTTGGAGGTGTAGGTGATAAAAAAACACCAGCTACCTCACTCCCAGGACCCTCGTGCCAATCTGAACGGCCCACAGGCACTGATCCATTTGGAAATGCGTTCAACCTTACATCCAGCAGTATAGTTTCGGAAATCGATCGTCCGATATTTATTAATTGTAATAATATTAATGTTAATGTTTCGTAAAAAAATTAATAAAAAATATTTGAAGTTTGACATCTGTCAATGAACTCTCTAGGGGGTTCAGTCCATATTTAATCCCTAGGGAATAAATGACCCACTTCAGTCCCTGTAGACAGAGACTAAAGTATCTATTTTAGTCTCGGAAGTGCTAAAAAACAAATAAAAGTATGAATAATTGTGTAGTTTAATATTAATTTCCTTGATTAGAAAGTAAAATAATTTACCCCTTTTCAATTTCGGATGCACCTATTACAATAGTATTCATAATTTGTTATTAACTATAACGTAATACTCCAATAAATTAGAATAAAAACTATTCTAGTTTATATTTTTCACGAGTGTTGTTAAACTTAGAGGTTTAATACTTGTTGAAAATTCTCACGATACGCCAAAATTTCTATAGAAGTTAGGCATTGAGATTGAGATTGATAAGACGGAAATAAATAATAACTTACATATTCAAGTATATATGAATGTATTGTTGCTGTAACATTTAAATGACAGGGTATGAGAAACGAAAAACGAAATACAATGATGTAATTTATGATTACAATTTCAAATTTAGAGTACTAAACATAGATACTACAGATTTAGCTGATATGAGATAATGTCCTTAACGATTACCTAATTTTATCTACTCAAAATTCAAAACTGTTCCTACCTTAATATAAAAAAAATTTGTAATTAAGCAAAAAAATACACTTACAGTTATCTTCGTCAGTAGTAATATTTGTTAAAAATTGTTAAAGATGTTGTAAACAATTTTGTCAAAGTTGAAAAATTAAAACATAAGCATCAGCCTGCTATCAACATAACAGTTTGAGAAACGTATAAAACCAACCATAAAATTAAATTTTAGTAAAGAATAACTAGGTCATTAAAAATTAAATATTGTTAAACTGCCTTAAAGATGACAAATCAGAACACTCTCTACGGCGAAAGCTAACAATGAAATTTGTCAGCCAAAAAACACATTTAACAAAATTTAATCGAGTTATGATGTAAGTGTAAAGTTGTAAAAAACTTCAATTTGAAAATGATAGAAGCATTCACAAATCCAAACATCACATCAAGTAAAATAACCCAGTTAAAACTAACAAAGAGATATCCTTATCAATAAGTGGAAGTGTTATTAACAATGAAAAGCATAATGCAGAACGTTTTTTTGTAATTTTTAATTTTAATTTAATTTCAACTACTTATGTTAAATTATAGTGTTGTGGTAATTTAACATATAATTGGTAAAGCATTTGCTTCAAGGTCTAGCAAAAACAGCAAAAAACCTAGACATACCAAACGTTAAAATTAAAACCAAAATTAAGACGTATCATTATGCTTTTTTTTAATTATAAGATGCCAAAACCTATTTAAACGGAGATTTTCTTCTTGTGTATAAAAATTATTAGGGTGTTTATATATTTCAACAGCTTCACGTTGTAAACGAACATAATAATGAGCTTGTCTTGACAATATTTCCATATTGTAAAATTGAATGTCATGATTTAGATTATTCAGGGCATGGTCAGCCACAGCAGACCTCTCTGGTTGACCCAATCTACAAAATGTCATATGTTCTTTGCGTCTTGCATCAAAGCTACGTTTTGTGGTTCCGATGTATACTTTTCCACATGAACAAGATAACTTATACACTCCGGAAGATGATAAAGGGTTTGACACATCTTTAGGTGATCTTAAATGTTCTTTAATTCTTCTTGTAGGTTTAAAAATAGTCCTAATGCCACATTTAATTAGGATTTTTTCAATTCTATTTGTAACATTAGCTATAAAAGGAAGAAAAGCAGTACCAACATTAAGAACTGGTTTTTCTTTAAGGTTACGCCTAGAAGGTGTAATAACATTCTTAATATCTGTAAGTGAATATCCATTATCTTGTAAGGATTTTCTTAAATATTTATATTCATCCTTCAAAAATTCAGGGTCACAAATTCGTTTTGCTCGATCTACTAAAGATTTAATTACACCAATTTTTTGACGTGGATGGTGGTTGGATAATTTATGAAGGTATCTATCTGTGTGTATCGGCTTTCTGTAAACCTTAAAAGATAGTGAATTATTATTTTTAGATATTAATATGTCAAGAAATGGTAAACTTCCATTAGTTTCTTTTTCCATGGTAAACTGAATACTAGGATGTATACCATTTATAAAAACCAAAAACTCATGCAGTGCTTTTTCTCCATGTTTCCAAATAACAAATGTGTCATCTACATATCTATACCAAACTGAAGGCTTTTTAGGTGTATTTTGTAACGGTAATGTTTCATATTTTTCCATATAAAAATTATCTATAACAGGACTAAGGGGACTACCCATTGCTACATCATCAATCTGTTCATAAAATTTACTATTCCACTGAAAATAAGTTGTAGTAAGACAGTGCTAAAAAAGAATGGTTATGTCCTTTTTGGAAAATATGATCAATGTATTCAATAGTTTCTTTTAGAGGCACTTTTGTAAAAAGTGAAACAAAATCCAAACTAACCGTTATATCACCCTCTTCAATTTTGAAACTATGCATTTTTTCAACAAAGTCGGCAGAAAAAAAAGCATAATTATACGTCTTAATTTAGATTTTAATTTTAACTTTTGGTATGTCTAGATTTTTTGCTGTGTTTTTTCTAGACCTTCAAGCAAATGCTTTACCAATTGTATGTTAAATTACCACAGCACTATAATTTAACATAAGTAGTTGAAATTAAATTAAAATTAAAAATTACAAAAAACGTTCTGCATTATGCTTTTCATTGTTAATAACACTTTCACTTATTGCTAAAGATATCTCTTTGTTAGATTTAACTAGGTTATTTTATTTGATGTGATATTTGGATTTGTGAATGCTTCTATCATTTTCAAATTGAAGTTTTACACAACTTTACACTTACATCATAACTCGATTAAATTTTGTTAAATGTGTTTTTTGGCTGACAAGTTTCATTGTTAGCTTTCGCCGTAGAGAGTGTTCTGATTCATCTTTAAGGCAGTTTAACAATATTTAATTTTTAATGACCTAGTTATTCTTTACTAAAATTTAGTTTTATGGTTGGGTTTATATGTTACTCAAACTGTTATATTAATAGCAGGCTGATGTTTATGTTTTAATTTTTCAACTTTGTCAAAATTGTTTACAACATCGTTAACAATTTTTAACAAATATTACTACTGACGAAGATAACTGTAAGTGTTATCGAAACGTTTAGATTGTATAACTTAAAATACACCATTAAGAAACCCCAAAAAAGATAAGTATTTTATTATGAGTGATATTGGTGAAATTGTACATTTTCATATTGTTACTAATTGGTCGTGGGTAGAAGTCAATAGATATTTGCAATCTACATGAAAATATCCTTTCAAATATGGGCCATACTGCCATGGGGTGTACTTTGAGAATTGTTTGACCCTCACCTTTAATCTTGTGAGTCATCCGATCAAAGATAAAACAGGAGGTACACCATTATATGTCACGATTGGTGAAATCGGATTCTGATATAGATTTTGGATAGCACTGTTCTCAAAAGATGAACAACATGATAAAACCACAAAATCCAGTTCGTACCCATCAAGGCAAAGCATTTGAAATTTTTCACAAAAACCTAGAGTGTAAAATTTTGAATATCATTGATCCAAAATTATGACCAGCGATAAAACTTATATGGTTTTCCCAAAGAAATAGGACCATAAATAAAAATGTTGGACATATCTGATTCAAAATAACCGACAATATTGAAAAACCAACAGATTTAGTTTGTGAATATCGAACTTCGCCTAGCTAGATAATTGATGTGTAAATAAAAATTTTGCATATCACAGATCCGAAACGTTGACCTACACTGTGAAACTATAAAATTTTGATTTTGACCATCGAGCAAATGGAATTGGTCTTTTTCCCAATAAAATTGGTGTAGGAACAAATATTTTGCACATTACATGTCCAAAAGATGTGCACCAACGTGAAACTATAAAATTGTGTCCTTACTCATTAAGCAAATAGTTTTGACCATTTGTCGCATGTGCTTTGTGTATAAATAATTTGGTTATTCGCGGTTCTAAAAGATGACCAACATGGTAAAACTATATTTTAGTTTGGTTTTGGCCGTATTTCCAATGAAATCGGTGATAACTAAAGATGTTGTGCATTACTGGTTCTAAAAGATTACCAACTTGGTAAATGCATAAAGAAATTTTCTTGCTCATTTATCAAATAGTTTTGAGCGTTGTTCGAATAAAATTAATCTTTTACACTACAGATACACTGTGAAACTATAAAATTCGGTTAAGCTTCACGGAGCAAATAATCATTTTGTACATTACAGCCCTCAGTTTCACTGTGAAACTATAAGATTTCGTTCTTGTCCACCAAGCAAATAGCTTCATACGCTCAGGACCGTCCACATAACACACGAAATTGAGAAGGCGCATGACATAATTCTTTCTTTAATTTGGAAGAATTCTGATTAATAGAGTACGAGAAACTACACAAACTAAGGTTTGGGATGTGCAGCGTGGCTTCATGCCAGAGAAAGTATGTGCTGATCAGATCGTTGCTCTCCAGCAGGTGTTCGAAAACTGTTTAAGGGTAAAAAGGAAGCTGTACTGTACGTCTGTAGATCTGGAGAAAGCATACTACAGAGTGAATAGGGAGAAGCTGTGAGAAATATTAAATGAATATGGCGTAAGTAAAGGTCTAATGAATGGAATAAGGGCAGTATACAATGGCAATCGGACATGTGTTAGGATGAGAGGAGGTGTGAGTGAATACTTTAATATTGAGCAAGGTGTGCGACAAGGCTGTGTGATGTCACCGTGGTTGTTCAATGTATACATGGACAAATGTGTTAGGCAGGCATGTACCAATACAAATGGTGTATGCAGATGACACAGTCTTATTAAGTGACAGTGCGGATGAAACCGCTCTGAGGAAATTTGATAGTCTGTGAGAGCATGGAGGTACAGGTGAACGTGAAAAAAACTACGATTGTGGTGTTCAATAGGGAAGGTGGAAAGGAGAGTAGAGTATTTACCCTGCAAGATGAAATTGTGGAGCAATTGGACGAGCTGGTATATCTGGGTAGAATGTTTACTGTAGATGGTACAATGGACGGCGAGATTAAACGAATACTGAAAGGAAAGTGATTGGAAGTATGTGGACGATAATGAGAGACGAAAGCATGAGCCTAGCTGCGAAACGAGCAATCTATAATGGCGTGTTTATCCCATCAGTACTGTATGGAAGTGAGGCATGGGTATGCCAAAAAAATCACGAAAGAAAAATAAATTCCGTGGGTATGAGATTCCTGAGAAGCGCATGTGGTAAAACGAGACAAAGACAAGACAAGATAAAGAATGAATGCATAATAGCGGAGTGTGGCGAGGAAAAGACGATGATGGATAGCTATAAAAGTACACATTGCGTTGGTTTGGTCACATTGAGAGAATAAACAACGCAAGATATGTGGGTGAGGTTAGAGGAAAGGCCGAGTCTGGTAGGCCGCGTAAAACTTGGCTGAATGTAGTAGAATGTACGATAAAGGAAAGAAAGATAAAAATAAAAGGGCATATCAGAGACAAGATTGTGAATGAAAAATAAATAAGAGGCAGGGATTGTTTTGTATACCTAGCATGGGAATGGCGTGAAGGTTAAGTTAAGTTGTCTATTTCGTTGACTTCTATTCATGAGCAATTCGTCGAAAGTAACAGATGTCAAGCTCGGCATCTAGCAAACAATATGACGTTTTCGCGTAACCTATTTTAGCGTTAAGAGGATTTCTTAATAATTTAGACATAATTAAAAAATAGAAAATATATAAATACATAGACATTAGTGGAGTTGATCGGCCTATTTCCACAGTTTTTACTTTTGTAGCGCGACGTTTCGGAAGCGGACTCTGCTTTCGTCATTAGGCTTAGTCCTGAGAAGGACTGTTTTCGCACTTGAGTCGAATTCATATGTCATATATAATTTTTTCCCAAGCACTTGACTACTCTCAGATTCGAACTTGGCACCTTTCACTTACTAGTCTGACACCTTTACCGCTGAGCTACTGAGTAATCCAATATATATTTTTTATAACTTATATATGTATTAAACTTTTTCGTGGTTGCGCAGAAGTTTATTGCGCAGAAGTTTATTGCGCATGCTGCGCCGTAACTTCTTGCGTAGGTGATTGCGCTTAAGCTCTTCGCGCATTATTGAAATTCATATGGGTTTCAGTTCTACACTAGCTTGGCTTATTGGATATTCTGCTAGTGTGATGTATGTGGCTTCTTTGAGTTTTGGACGAGTTGTGTTCTCTTCTTTTGCCACTATCTGTATGTTATCCCATTGGAGCGGTGGTCCTCGTTCCAGACATGTTCAGCGATTCTTGATCTTTCTGTTTCGCCCTTGCGGACGTTTTTCTTATGTTCCTGCGTTCTCACTTTGAGTGGTCTACTGCTCTCTCCTATGTATGCTCTGCCGCATTCGCTTGGTAGGTTGTATACACAATTCTTGGAATTCTGATCTTCATTGTAGGGTTTGGTTTTGGTGAGTATTTCCCTGAGCGTTCTGGTCGATTGGAAGGTAGTGCGTATCTTGTATTTGCTGCCTATCCTTCGTATTTCGTCTGAGGTACCTTGTATATATGGTATTATCCTTATATATATATGTATATATACCTTGCATATATGGTATTATCGCTGTATACTTAGGTTCTTCTTTTTCGTTTACCCTTTCCCTGTTTAGGTTAGGTGTTAGATCGGGGCAGCCATTTTCTTTGAGTCTTCTAGCGATATTTCCTTTTCCTTTGTTCAGGTCCTCTTGTTTTGAGCATATTGTTTTTGCTCTATCGTACAAGCATTTTGCCACGCCTAACTTTACGTTTTTGTAGTGATTGGAGTTGTAGTGTAGGTTCCTCCCCGTGTGGGTAGGTTTCCTGTATATACCTGTCGTGAAAGTGTACAAGTACATCCAGGAATGGCTGTTTTTGTTCCGACTCCAATTCCATTGTGAATTTAATGGAGGATACGAGGCTATTTAGATGATCTAGGAATTCATCTAGCTTATGCTTGCCGTGTTGTCAAACTACGAAAGTATCGTCCACGTATCTAAGCCACATCTTTGGTTTCTCTGTGGAAACGTCGCGCTACAAAAGCAAAAACTGTTACAAAACACTTATAATACAGGAATACATAGATAGTTTGTTGTTTTGAGCACAATGTTATCATAAAGTAAATTGTTATTAGTGCATCTATAATTTGCACAATAAATGTTAGTGGGTTCTGAGACATTTAAGTTTCGAACATACCGTTGATATTTCTGAGTTTCCTGAAATGTTCTTTCCAGCTTTATTTCAGTGAAACACATGGTTATGCCTGGCGTTTGAACGTGAAACGTTGAAATTCAGTTATGATAGTAAAAAAGGAGAGCCAATTTCATAATGTATCAGTTTGTATAAAAAATTTGTACCACATACCATTCTTCTGGTGTCAAGATAAACCATTCTAGCGACAGGTAACAAGTAATTTTGATCTTCATCCCTATGGGATAATTTAGAGCAGAAGAATTTAAGAAGGTGCCTTTGTCCATTCTGGATTCTTTTTGTAAATTATTGATGGTTAGTGTTCCACACTATTGACGCATATTCTAATTTTGCTCAAATTATCCTATTTAAAGTAAATTGTTGGGACGTTGACATTAACGTATAAGACCCAGTAGTTTTATGTCAGATGAACTCTGTCAAAGGTAATCCATAAGTATATTTTTCACAGTTAGATTCCATTTGTCCTCAGACTTCCAAAAATATATAACACTCTACAGTTCTTTTCAACACTACGCTAAAGAATCAGAAGTAAGAAAATAATTGGGCCGTCAAATTTCAAAAGTTTGTTAGCTTATGTCCATTATTCTGATTACTTGATTTGATTTGTCTAATATTCTTAACTTAATTGTTGTAAATTCATTCCTTGTTAATTATGGCAGTTAATATAACATTTGGTAACAGAAAAAAATACGATAGGCGTGTTTGTTACACACATTCTTACGAAAATGCAGAAAAACCATTACAAATGTATTTTCACTATCTATCTATCTTGTTACTTTGATTGACAATTTACAAAAAAATGTACCTCATAGATATCCAGAGAGGCGACAGTCAGAAAAAAGAATATTTTCAAGAATAAAATCTCTTTTTAAACCTCGTTCAAAAGTCTACAAACAGAAAATCGCGAAATTAACTAAATAAATGTATTATCGTCAACTGCAACAAACCCAAACACCTCTTTCAGATCGATAGCCTGCAGTATTGGAGTGCCTAAAACAAGGTTAAAAAAATTCTCAGAAAACAAACCAATATAACTTTCATATGATCCAAAACTTACATCCGGGCGATGCCGAACGTCGATATTTACAAATTGTGGAACCTAGTGTACCCGAAATATGTGACATGCCATTAGCACATTTAAATCAATTATATTTACAACACGACGGTGCTCCTGCCCACAACGCTCAAATTGTTAGAAACTATCTAAATAAAAACTTTCCAGACCGCTAGATAGGACCAATGGACCTGTAAGATGGCCACCTAGTCCTAGATCTCTTTCTGATAAAATTTATAGAACCCCATATGGAACTTTGGCGCATCTACGCAACGCCGTTGATATGGTTTTTATGGAACTACAGTTGAGGCCTGTTATTATTTGAAATACAACAAGGCGGTTCAGAACAATGTGCGAAACTTGTTCAAGCCAAAATGGCGATCAACTTGAACATTTTTTATAAGCTAGTTTTGTAATGTTTTAAGGTTTTATTGCTGTTATCCTATAAAACTCTGAAAAAATGATTTTTTATTATTTTCGACTCGACCAACCACTAAAAAATTTTAATTTGTAATAACGTAAATTTTGAGATTAATGTTAAAAAGAACTATAGAGTTTTATACGTTTTTGGAAAGCTGAGGACGAATGGAATCAGATTGTCAAAAAAACATACAGGCTGTCCGATTAAAAAAAAGGTAAGTTTTGGATGTTGGCCATAATTGTAGAAAGCGATTTGATTCTAGCAGTATCAGTTCTCACTTTATGTCTATGCTATTTGCTAACATAGATTTCAAAATCACACTGTATATCCGAAACGAAGTATGCCATGGAATTTGTTTAGTCCATCGTTCGTTTCATAAAAATGTAGCACAGGAACGCGAAAACCGCAACGTCCTATCGTTCTTGAGATACCCCGCAATAGCATCGAAATCGGGACACACGGTACATAAAACTGTCAAATATCGAAAGCCCGAAGTCGATAGTTAATCCAGAGGGTGAGTTTATAGCGTACAAGGACAGACAAGACAGACAGAAAATTGAGGACATAAGCGCTTCCCATATTTTTTGTGGGTCGCGCTATAAACTTTACAAAGAAGGCTGTTGAACAGAAATAGAGTTGAGCACAGCACGGAGGATACATAGGAAAAAGAAAGCTTTATACGAGGGTTGCCAAATATATAATGCCCCATATTTTTGTTCTCTAAAAGTATTAATTTAACAAAATTGAAATTTACATATATGAAAGAATAACGTTTTATCTGGTGACTCTATGTTTCTACATAATCGCTCTCAAGTTCCACGGCCTTTCTCCAGCGAAACACGAGGGCATGTATTCCCTGTTGGTAAAATTTTTTACTCTGGCTACAGAGCCAGGTTTTCACCTCTTCGTCGTCTTCGAAATGTCTTCCAGGAATGGCATTCTTCAGTGGACCAAACAAGTGGAAACTTGAGGGATTCAAATTAACACTGTCTAATCCCGTTTGGTGGTGTGGGCAGACGTCCTCAAACTTGTGTGGGGACGAGCGTTATCGTGCTGAATGAAAACCTCTCCAGGGTGGAAATGGCGCTGCAGTCGCCGGAAACGCTGCTTAAGTTTTTCTAATGTTTTGACGTAACTTTCTGAATTAACGGTACCGCCTTTTGGCATCACATCAACGAGAATTACGCCCTCACAATCCCAAAACACTGTGATCATGACTTTTTAGGCTTGAGGAACTGTTTTGAATTTTTTCTTCTGTGGAGAGTGAACATGACGCTATTCCATGGATTGTCTTTTGGTTTCGGGCTCAAAATGATGCACCCACGTTTCATCACCTGTCACAATCTGGGACAAGAAGACCTCCCTATCAGCTTCAAAGCGTTGCAACAAATCGGAAGCAATCTCTTTTCTTTGGGATTTGTGATCGACAGCAAGACATCGAGGAACCCATCTTGCACACACCGAGCTAATTGATAATCGCATTCATACTTCTTTTGCTTACCGACAGCTTCAGAGGTAATTGCGGAGTCGTAATGCGTCGATCCTCTCGAATGACACTAGCCGTGGGAGGCATTCCCGCCCGAAGCTCTGCAGCACCGTTCTCTGATGCTTTCACCCTCTGTGCCCAGCGACCAACTGTACTCCTGTCGACTGCAGATGGTCCGAGACTTTGCACAAACTTTTATGAATATTCCCCACGGTTTCGTTCTCTGCCACGAGAAATTCAATCACAGCACGTTGTTTATGACGGATGCCACTTCCTACACATTCCTACACTTATGCTATCTGCCGGAGAAAATGAAACTTTGTATACACACGCGGCAAAATTCAAGTAAGTCGCACCTAAATTTGTACATTTCTCAGAAATGTGTTTCACTGCAAAATAACTTGTGGGGAATTATTTCTTGGGCAACCCTCGTATATAAAATTGATGAAGTAATTCGAAAATCTGAAATACGCAAATGGTTTTCATTTGAACCGCTGCATCTCAGCAAAAAAGAACCGTTATTTTCTATATGGAATGAAGGTTAATCAGAGCAATGCACAACACCTACGTAGGGAACTCAGTTTCGTAATAGTTAAGTAATTGCAACTTAGGTATACACACCCACTGATTACTGCCTTAAACAAACTGTTTCAGATCAAAACCATTTGTAGGACTTTCCATTTTTCAAGAAAACTAACAAAACAAACAAGGAATTAACATAACACGGGTTTCATAATTTTGTGATTTAAAAGAACAGGCAGTAATATTTTGCGAGAGAGCATAAATGAAAAAACTTATTTGTGTTTCATCGATAAACTTATGTTTATCATAAGTTTTGTTTTTAACAAAATTAATAATAACTTTTAAACTTATGTTTCATTGTCGTAAACATTCGCTTATAAATAGTTATTCGTGTTGTTAGTATAATACAGAGTATCAATATCCTATCTTATTTGAACGTTAATAACTATTCATTATGCAATAAGAAAAGTATCGACGGGCAAGTTTAATTTAACTTAATAGAAAAGAAAACAGTAATTGACTTAACTTTTGTAGATACGTTTAAAATGTTAATTCTATTTGAAGACTTTATATGGACGAATGCTAACCGCGCTCCTCCTACTATTGTGTAAAATGTCATTAAAAATTTCACATCGCACTTGCTCTTTGTTAGATTATGGCATTTAAAGTAGGGGATCTCCCACTTGGGAGTTGAACCTCTGTCCACGACGATGTACGACACAAGTGAGCTTCTTTAATTCTAAATTCACATTAGGATGTTTTATGTTGTAGGGGAATGTTTGGTTGCTTGATAAGTTATTTAGAAATGGGGAAGAGTAAATTTGTCTTTATAAATTTAGTTACTTTGGGAATTCAGTTGAATTTCTATTCTTACGTTTTATTTTATATCTTTTTGAAATATTTTCGTTAGTACTTTAAAGATAATTTATTATCTTGTGTATACATATATTTCTCGAAGTGTTAAGTGGACTTTTATAGCATATCTTTATTTATACGAGGGATATCCGTGGAAAATATGTATACAACTAGATTTTAAAATATTTACCAATCAATTTATACTAGTAAAAATTGTTTACAGCATGATGTAGGCATAAATTGTGTATTAGATAAATTTCAATCAAAATTTAAGTTTGTGTTGCAAAAAAAGCTTTCAATTGTTATAATTTTAACTACACTAAATACAGGTTATTATTATTTCTGTAGCATTTGAGAAACATCAAAACGTGAAAATCAGTGTTTCAGGAAATAATAGATCTAATCATTTTAACACAAAATTTTCATATAAACTAAGTCCAACAGTGCTTCGTCTTCGAGATACAGGGTGTCAAAGTTAATAACCTGCCTAAGTAGTTGGTAATAAATACCTAAAAATGAAAATATCTTGGAAAGTGTTACAGTTGACGATTTAGACAAAGTATACCTTTTTTATGTAAAAAACATCAAGGTTTCGTATTTTAATAAAAGAAACTAGTTGACTCCAATGGCGTAGAAATTAGGAATTAAAAGGTTGCACTAAGGTACTGTACATAATAAAAACGTATTAATAAGCTAAAACCAATGTACTTTATATCAATATTTATTACCTAGAATGAGAAAAATACCTTTTTTCGTTTTTTTATAACTTTTACACCCTGTATCTCGAAAACGAAGCACTATTTGACTTATGTTTATATAAAAGTTTTGTGTTAAAATGATTAGATCTATAATTTCCTGAAGTTACGTGTATTCTTCCCGAAACACCCTGTACATGTGTATACAGGGTGAGTTTTAACGACGCGGTGGTCCATACCTTTATATTATATATATATATATATATATATATATATATATATATATATATATATATATATATATATATATATATATATATATATATATATATATATATATATACCGTGTCCAAGATAAGGATGCCCACTATGGGGATCTCAGAAACAGTAAGAGATGGAAGGTCGGTTAAATGGAACAAAAGTTACGCATTTGAGAGGATGTATTTATGGTCTTTGTAGAACTAGAATATCTCTTTTGGTTTTTGACATATTTGAAAAAAATTGAATTTTCTCTACTTAATGGTGTTATTTAATTTTTGATACAACGTTTCGTTTGTTAGCAACCACCATCAACTTTATTTTTTTAAATACACGAAAAAATTATTTTTGCCATATTTAAATTCTCTCCTTGATTCTGAATTCAACGATATATCACACTGTATATTTTTGATACGTTTTTGATACGAGAAAATTCATATTCAATGTAAAACATCGAAAACGTACAGTTAAAACTGATACTAGAAACATTAGAAAACCGAAAAATTATCAAATAATGTTTTGTAATTTTATATGATAGTCAAATGAAACACAAATTTATTTTGAAGGTTAATAAACTCACAAAAGATTCCCGTTATTCTCTAAACATAAATAGCATCTTCTAACTGTAGCATCTAAAACATTCTTCTGTATTTGAGGAGTAATACTAGCAAATGCTTCGAGAACTAATCTTTGTAAAATTTCTTCGTTTTCAATATCGTTTCCATAAATGTAATTTTTAATGTATCCCCAAAGAAAAAAATCCAAAAGTGTTATATCTGGAGAACGGGCTGGCCATAGTACATTTGCATGAGTGCCAATACATCTTTCTGGAAATCTAACTCACAGGTATTTTCTGACAACTCTGGAATTATGTGCTGGTGCATCGTCCTGCATAAACCAACAACCTTCAACTTCTTGGAAAGGCAAATCATTCAAAGCTATCTCTAATTCATTTTGGAGTAAAATTTGGTAACGTTCAGAATTTAAGGAATAGTGGTAAATGAAAGGACCTACAATTCTAGTACCGAATATAGTAGCCCACATATTAAACCGAAACGGTGTTGGTGTTTGGCCGTTTTGTACAGACGAGGATTTTCTCTTGCCCAATAATGAGCATTTCTACGATTAAAAATTCCATTATTATTAACCACACTTTCATCGGACCATATTATTTTATTCGGAAAATATTCATTGTCTTGAGATTGACGTGTATACCATTCGCAAAATATTCTACGTCTTTCTGGGTCACCTGGTCGAAGTCCTTCTCAAATTCTAAATTTATATGGATGTACTTTCTCCTTTTTTAGGACATAATGAGCTGCGGAATGGGCTATACCAGTTGCTTGTCCAATTTTCCTAGTAGAAACCCTGGATTTTCCGTTACAGCTAATAAAACAGTATTGGCTTTTTCTTCATTGCAAGGTTTTTTTGCGAGATTTTACAGGTTTTTTGAACGCACCATATTCTTTTAGATTAATTGCTAATGTGCGACAAGTTCTTTTGTGAGGTTGACGCCTTTCTCGATATTTGTTTAAATACATTATTTCGGCTTCAGAACAATTACGTTGACACAAAATGTAACACGTCAGTATATCGAATTTTTCATTATTTGAAAAATGTACTCCTACCATATTGTTTTTAGGTAAACACAAAATGTAATTACTCAAAGACCACCAAACAAACGTAATACGGACAACAATCAATTATGACAGGTAGGTAAACAAAATGAAAAACCAACTTAATTTTATCAAATGCATCAGTACGACGCAAGTTGTATTTTAACTGTTTAAATAATAGTAATTTCACTAAATACATACTTGTGAATTATTTTATTCGCAACAGGCATTAGAAAATGAGAAAACATTATTTTATAATAATTTACAGTTTTCTAATGTTTCTAGTATTAGTTTTAACTGTACGTTTTCGATGTTTTAAATTGAATATGAACTTTCTCATCCGAAACGTATCAAAAATATAAAGTGTGATATATCGTTGAATTCAGAATCAAGGAGAGAATTTAAATATGGCAAAAATAATATTTTCGTGTATTTAAAAAAATAAAGTTGATGATGGTTGCTAACAAACGAAACGTTGTATCAAAAATTGAATAACAGCATTAAGTAGAGCTAGAAAAGTGGCAATGAAAATATGCTCTTCTTTTCTTGATAGCTCTTCAAATAAGGCCAGGAAGAAATAAAATGGAAAATCAGAAAATTCAATTTTTTTCAAGTATCTCAAAAACTAAACGAGATATTCGAGTTCTACAAAGACCATAAATACATCCTCTCAAATGCGTAACTTTTGTTCCATTTAACCGAGCTTCCATCTCTTACCGTTTCCGAGATCCCCATAGTGGGTATCTTTATCTTGGACACGGTGTATAATTGATTTTTAGCGTCCCAAAAAGGTAAAATGGTCCATCCAATATTTTTTATGTAAATGAACTGTGACAAATACATTGTGGAATTTCAATAGATTATTATAATCATTGCTTTCTCATACACGTACGTATAAAGAGAAAGTTATGTAATCGGTTTTAATTTTCAAACACGTGTTTTTTTTACATATCTAGACGTTTTGTGGACTAAACAATACAAAAAACACATTTATAGAAAAAAAATTTTGTGTTTAATTGTGTGAGTGTGCGCGATACCTTTTGAACCATTAAAGTTATAGAAATATTTTTTTCTATAAATGTGTTTTTTTGTATTGGTTTGGCCACAAAACGTAGAGAAATGCAAAAAAAGTGTTTGAAAATTTAAACCGATTACAAAGTTTTCTCTTTATACGTACGTATATGAGAAAGCAATATTAATATATTATTTAACGTAAATCAACTTCTAAAGTCAATTATTGTTGCAATTTCCTGAGTCCGTTCCTATCCAGACGTCCAACTAAAAAAAATGTTAGCCTTCGCGCATTTTATTATAACCAATATATTACTTACATCTTCTCTTACATATAATCTAAGGTTTATTAAACTAAAGAAAAGAATTTATGAACTAAAAACTTAAAACAAATTTTAAACTATGTATTACTATTTACACAACTATCAATTAAGACGAATTTTCAACTATTAAAACTATTTGCCCATCACCATTCACAATAAATGTTCAAATTGACGACCTTGGTTTTGAAACATAGCAAGCACCTTTTCTTTCACGTAACCCCAAAACTAAAAATCTAGTCAAGTTAGATTCGAAGACAGCCGGCCAAAATATAGGTCCATTTGTTCCTATCCATCTCTCGGGAAATTTTCGATTTTAATAATTTTGAACTATTGCGGCATTGTGCGCCGGGGCCCCATACTTATGAAAATAAATTGAATTAAGTTGATTTAGTGGAATATCATCGAGAAAATTTTCCAACTCGTTTTGTAAAAAGTACAAACATCTTTCGGAATTTAAATGACCTTCATATATGACAAGTCTTATTATCCTACTATTGAATATTCCGCGACAAATATTCAAACTAAACGGAACTTGTGGTCTCACCTCCAAAAATCGTCTTTGATTTTCTGTTGATCAATATCGATGATTAAAAATACCTTTATTTGCGAAATTCGATTCGTTACTCCATAATATTTGTTTTAAAATCGTAGGATTATTTTCATATTCGTGGATAAGCCATTGACTAAATTCCATTCTTCTTTCAGCGTCTCTATTTTACAAAGACTTGAAAGAGATAGGTTTGTCTTTTCTCCTATTTCTCTTGTCGATAACGATTGATTCTCTTCAATAGCATTAATAACTTCTTGACGACGATGATGAGGACGTACATTTTTAATTTTTGAAAATGACCCGTAAATTCTCAAATTAATTTCCAAGCGCCTAAACATCATAAAAGATGGTTGGCTTCTTTCAGGATATCTTTCCGAATATAAATCTCTTTCTCTATTGCACTTAAAATATACTTCTATCATATCAACTATCGTTATTATTAAAACGATCTGCTATTTTATTTTCGCTCAAATGAACGAGAAGAAAACAAAATTTTCACCCGAATGACTATTATGCAGTGGTGAGGCAATTTTCACTTGTTTTACACGGCTAACTCCATATGTCAACGCATTATTCTTAATAATAACAAAATTTTTTTTTCAAGTTATTTATAAAATTTTAATTACACATGCACCCATTTCTGAATACAAAATTGTTGTGTAAATAGTAATGGATAGTTGAAAATTTGTAGTAGTTTTTAAATCTAAATTCATTTCATAAATTCTTAGTTTAAACTAATAACGTTATAAATGGGCTAAATTTAAATTCAATCTTTAGAATTTAAATCAAATAGAACTTTTGATTTTAATCTTAATTTTCAATTATAATTTAACTTGCTTTTTCTGAATTTGTGTTGCTACTGTAACATACCTCCAGCATACCGACTTTATCGTAAATATTAATTGTAAATGCGATGTTCTTTTGTTTTACACGGTTAACTCGATATGTCAACGCATTATTCTTAATAATAATTAAAATATTTATTTTTGAAGTTATTTATAAATTTTTAATTACACATGCATAAATTTTTTAAAATATTTGTAGCTCTTTACAATGGTGTAAAAATATAAAATAGTTCCCATAAGAAACATAAAAGTTAGTGTAGATAACAAGCAAACTAATGTAATTTTTTTTATAAAACTCACCTAAAAGTACTCAAAAAGTTGCTATTAATGTATTTTCAGAATTTTAAATATTTTGTAGTTAACGCTTCTAGAGCCAAAAATTAAAATCGGCCATTTTGCCATTTTGCCCCGTATTTCAATAACTGCAAAGTAAATGTAAATTTTGATTTGTGATTTTAATTATGATTAAATCTAAGATCATTTTTGTCCTTTTAACCGAATCTCTATCTCTGCTAGATTAAAATGGGTTGTTGCATAACTTTCCACTCAGGGAGATAATTGTACGTCAAATATAGGGTTAATTACTTGGGAAAAATTTCAATGTCGGTCAGTTCTATAAGGTAAGAACTTATGGTCTCAATTTCTCTAAAAAATTAAAGTACGTTTACTGTGGAGAATGTCATAAATGAATTTCTTGGTAACTTATGCCTACTACTAGTTAACTAAATTTCTTTGCTAATAATAGAGATTATTCAACAAAGATTAAAATTGGTCTACTGTTGTAGTACGTATAATTAACGCTTAAAATTCTTGTGAAGGCTAAAATTTCAAGTACAAAACAATAATTTATGATGAGATAACTATTCATTCATATATGAACAAGAACAGCAGGTGGTCGTCGGAAGTATACCATTAACTACCAGTCATTAACACTTAACCTGCTAATAAAAAAAGAATAACTGTCTTTTAACAGTTTAAAATACTTGTAATGTTTACTGGACAAAGCGTAATGAGTAAAAAATTAATTTGTGATGATTTTTCTATTGTTAAATTTAATTAAGCTTCTTACTTATGTTTTCAATTATGCACCTTACATACAGGTACATTCTTTGAAATATTCTTTAAGCAATAATTTTCTAAAGAGGATTGAAACATGTCATTAATTTTTTGCCAAATAAGATGCCATCATTTTCATTACATACATAACGATTGCAAAAAATGTGCACAGAACACAAGTAAAAATATTATACGGTAGTTAAATTTTTGCAATTATAATACAAAAGAAAAAATCTTGATGAACAAACATTTATATTAACAGCGATTTACAATACTTATTTAAATAATATGGTCATACTAAACTGCTAATGAATAAAGTAACGTTGTTCCGAAGAACTTAGTAGGTTTTATATTTTTGTACCCTATAAAATGAAATTTACGTAATTACAATACGTTTCGATCGCAATTACAGTTATCGTACTCAATAGTGGTAATGTCTTTAAAAATTGTTTAAAATGTTAGAATAAATTTATGAAATATAATGATTTTTTTTATTCTAACATCTTGTTTTGTTTTTTCTTTGTAAAGCTATTACCACTGCTGAGGACGATAACTGTAATTGCCATCGAAACGTATAGATTTATGTAAAATATATACACTATTAGAAAAACCCAAAAAAGCTAAGTACTTTATTTATGTGTAATAACGGGGAAAGTTTACATTTTGAGTTTACTAATTCTATAATATTTTAATATTCAGGCCAAGAAAGATTTGCCGAAAAACACCGAACGCGTTTCAATAGCTAAGCTAACCTCATCAGTGGTCGACGAGTCTGTCGTAGCCCTACATATGTTTGATCAAAATCATGTAGTAGATAAGGTATCTTTAATCAAACATGTTAGTAATAAGTACGAACTTGATTGCTATGGAAATTTAGAGATCTTCAAAAACAAACCAATTCTAATGAACAAAGACGATCAAGGATCTTTAGGCTACTCAGAACTCATTAAACCTTCATAACTTTGACTTTCACTCAAAAAGCTGCTGATGATATACATGGTATCCCGTAAATATTGCAACAAACGTCGGGAGGTGAAAGTATACCTCTAAATATGAAAAAACTTCCCATAAACGTACGCGTGAAGATGCGTCGTTTATTAGATACAGGTCGTTAAAATATTTTTTTTTCGTTTTTTGCCCGTAACTCCTAAAATATCAAAGGTTCATAAATGAGATTCGGTTGACATAAGGAATGACCTGAGGTAATTTTGAAATATATCGGAGGCGTAGATATAGGAGTCATTTGAAGTATTTAACCCTGTAACCTCTACGTCACTGGTATACAATGAATTTCAGTAGAGGTTTTTGAATATCTAAAGTCTTTTACACGAAAAATGTTTACCTTGTGTAAGTAGTTTTCCACAAAATTGGAATATTATAAGAAGATACATATCATGTTCCCAGCAAATTAACAATCTAGTAGGCAAGTAGAATTCACAACATTTTAGAAGGGTGTCTCAGCGAGACCGTTCATTAGAAGTTTATGGGGTTGTGGCCAAAACAAATACTTTAAAAGTTAGAACCAAGTATAATTCATCACTTTATCTTCAACTAAAGTATTTTCAGACTTCTAGCGTTTCCGGTTATACCGGAAGTCGCCATCTATTTTGTTATTTTCAATGGAATACCTATACATTTTTGCATTTTTGGACGAGAACCATAATTTTGAATCTTTTTTATTGAAACTATACCATGCCCATCTATTATCGTTTTTGAGATAAAAATTATTTTTTGGAATATTGACAGCTGGTTGACGTTTACAAAATAGACTATAACTCCTATTTGGATAGGGATAAAAAGTTAAAATCCAATTAAGTTTGTAGCTTAAAGATGCCTTTATCGTATGCATTTTTTAAAATAAAAACCTTTGCCTGAGAATAATGCCTAAATTTATACTTTTCAGCCAGAGTTAAAAATGGAAATAAATCAATTTTGTTTAATCGGAATACCCTATTTTTTGTTACATAATAGAATTGGCGCTAAGATTTGCTAAAATAGTGTTTATACAAATGAAGAGAGTCTTAATTTATTTTTTATACACGGAAAATGCTACAAGGTTGTTAGTAGAACTTGCACAATATTTAATATTTAACGATAGGTGGTGATCCAACTCTCCTTCTTTATTACAAGTTTTCCTTACGAATAAATTTATGAAAATGATGTTTACTGTGCATTTTTAATTTCGCTACAAAATCATCATTATGTCAAAATTTTCAATGAAATTGGTACAGGCCTATTTTAAAGGATGGTGAATTCTGTGGAGTACATAGATTTCTTCCATAAAAATAGCTAATAGATGTTACTAAAAACTTTCTGACAAAAACTGATGTAGTATGCCTTGCGTTTTGAAGGAACGTGGCACATTTTTCTCCAAAAAAGGAATTCACCAACCTCTACAATTAAAAAAAATTCGGACAAAATAGCACAAGAAATGAATGTTTTACAGAGTGGTACGAAAAAAGGAGGGCCACTATGTGTATTTCGGAAACGGTAAGATATAGAGTTTAGGTTAAGCAGGAGAAAAGTTGCGCATTTCGGAGTTTAGTAAAACGTGTACACCATCAGGGAATATTACTGAAGATGGCAAATGGGATCTTGCCTAAACATCGAGCTAACGGTATTGTTGAGACTACAAAATTATCGACACCAACGCGGACAATAGAATAGGAGCACTTGTCGCCGCCATTTTGTTGTTTGTGACGTCATAGGTCACGCCCAGTTTCAACAGGTGACTCCGCCCATTTCTCGCCCCTTTTTTTCTTTTCGGGGGTCATTTTCAACCCCTTGATGAAATTTTCACCTGCTTGATGCCGTTTTTGCCCCTAATTAGGTCTGTTTTGGCTGTATTAAGAGCCTTTTTGGCAGTTATGGAGAGTAGGCAAATTCGTGTGCAGGGGATCGGGTGGGAGTAGTAACGTGACCAGGTCGAGCGTTCTGATTGGAGGACCTAATGGCGGACCACGCCCCGTTGGTTTCTGACCCAACGCGCTATGTTCTGATTGGAGGTTAGGTTGCGCTCCCCTTTTAGCTGATTGGTAGTGCGCGTACTTTCGTTATGGCAGGAAATTTAAAAATAAGGGGCCCTAAAGGTAGATAGAGAATTACAATAAGTATAATAGAGGTAATTACTTAATGACGGGGAAACCAATAACCAGTTTTATATCAACTATTCATAAGTAAAAACACAAAGCGGGTTTAGTGAGCTCTATAAAGTATTTCAGTATTAAGTTCTCCAACACATTTATTATTAGAACAGATGAAAGAAAGACACATCAGAAGGAACGTGTATTATTTTTAATATATATCTTGCTTGAGAGAGAAGAGAGAGAGAGAGAGAGAGAGAGAGAGAGAGAGAGATCACGATCAACCTCTATTACAGAAAATATTCATTAGTCCATACACAACTAGATGGCGACACAAACTCAAATTTCGCAACAAGGGGGCCACGACAGGAGGGCGCAGCCCTTAACACTAGTCCCTATACTTATCTTACTTAAGTTAGCATTAGGGCCCCTTATTAAAATACTATTTATTGTTCAGAGAGCCACGGCAAAGGGGCGCAGACTTTAACACAAGCTCCTATACCTGTCTTACATGTTAGCATTAGGGTCCCCTTATTTTCAAATTTCCCGCCATAACGAATGCGGGCCCACTACCAATCAGCTAAAAGGGAGAGCGCAACCTAACCTCCAATCAGAACACAGCGCCTTAGGCCTCCAATCAGAACACAGCACAGCCTGGACGGAGTCTAAGATCCAATCAGAAACCCGCGGGGCGTGGTCTGTTATTAGGTCCTCCAATCATAACGCTCGGACTGGGCACGTGACTACCCTCACCCGACCCCCTTCGCATGCATTTTCCTACCCTCCAAGGGCTGCTAAGAAGGCTCTTAATACAGCCAAAAGAGACCTAATTAGGGATAAAAATGCCGTCAATGAGGTGAAAATTTCATCAAGTGGTTGAAATGACCCCGAAAAGAAGTCGTCTAAAAGGGATGGGAAATGGGCGGAGTCACTTGGTGAAAGTGGGCGTGGCCTAAGACGGCACAAAAACAAAATGGCGGCGACAAGTGCCCCTATTCTACTGTGGACCAGTACCCGGAACATCGATTTAATATATATATATATATATATATATATATATATATATATATATATAGGGTTTTCAAAGTTAAGTCTGCACTATTGCTAACTTTCTTGTTAATAGAGCTACGAAGTCGGTTAAATTAGCAAAGTAGTGTGTTTTTTTACGCTGATTACGATGGTGGAAAAAGAAAAACAATTGAAAGTCGCATTCTCGAAAAATCGACGAAAACATACTTTTTTTCTAACGGAATACCGTGTATACAATATTCCCAGTCGATAGAGAATTAAATTCTGAGCAAAAGTGGTCGTATGGATTTCTATCTTACAGTAAAAAATAAGGGAGATTTCGACGATTTTTTAATTTCATCATGTAGGTTATGATTCGAAAGTAATCCTTTATTTTATGAATTTGAACACGCTCTAAATAATAAATAATTAACAGGTCTTAAATTAAATGCTGGAAAAGGTCTCCTTTTTGTTCCATACATTTTTCTACGTGCTTATAAACACGTCTTGTGGCCTTCAAAATAGTTCTAGCATCAATACTGTTAATAATATGAATAATCGTTAGTTGGATTTCGATATTTGTATAACGTCTTTTATACAATTCATTTTTTTAAATATCCCTACAAGTAAAAGCCCAAAGGGGTAATGTACGGATAACGAGGAGGCCAGCGAACAAGACCATTCGTAGCTAAGCATCTATTTCTGAATTTCTGAATGAAAAATTAACAATCACTTTTGAATCAAGCGTATTTGATGAAATTCAAAAATCGGCAAAATCAGAATTGAATCCTCTATCGACTGAGAATATTGTATACAGGGTGTTCCAGTAGAAAAAAGTATGTTTTAGTGGATTTTTCGAGAATGCGATTTTCAATTGTTTTTCTTTTTCCACCATCGTAATCAGCGTAAAAATACACACTACTTTGCTAGTTTAACCGACTTTATAGCTCCATTAATAAGAAAGTTAGCAATAGTGCAGACTTAACTTTGAAAACCCTGTATATATATATATATATATATATATATATATATATATATAATACATAAATGTACGAAATCGTATAAAAGTAAATTTAATTTGGACAATATTTTTAGAAAATTGTTTATACGTCAAGAATGATCCAAAATAGGGGACCGCAATTTGTCGTTTTCAGTCAGGTTTGGTATGTTGACATTTTGACACTTACAGTTGAGACCAGTTCAATATAGCCAAAAAATGGTGTACGCGATTTTATTGACGGCCACTGCATATAATACTTATATTTTTATTTGCAATATAAATTATTTGACTGATACATCTTAAACGACATTTCATGTAAAAATAAATAGTAATTACTGACGTCTTATGGATAATGTTAGTGCAACTTTTTCTAGACGGTTATAAGGTACTTGTCGATCTCAATTTCACATTTCCTTGATGTGTTTCAAATTGCAAATTCAGACGTCCGTTTACCATCTTTGATGTTTTCGATAGATAAGCAACTAATTCATTTTCTGTTAAATTGTTTGCCTTTTTACACTTTTTCCAGTTAGTAGGCAATTCATAGTACTTGTATCGTAGTCTAGACCTTGAAGATAACCAGTTCAGAGGTTCGCAAGTTAGGTCCAGTATTCATAAATTTTTTGTCGGTGTTTCGGCAAGACTCCACTTTCCATCTTCAGGGAATATTACTGAAGATGCCAAGTGGGCTCTTGCCGAAACGTCGAGCTAACAGTCTTGTTCAGACTACTACAAAATTATCAACACCAACGCGGACCAGTACCCTGAACATCCATCGATTATATATATATATATATATATATATATATATATATATATATATATATATATATATATATATATTAATTATATTAATTAATTTAAGCAACTAAAAATAATGTTCTAATGCCGAGATAACTCGTACACTCCTGTTACTCAGGGGGTTTTGGTGTCTCTGAATGCGAAGCTGGGGTCAGATTTGAAAAATCCAAAAATTCAATATGAAGGACGATTTTAATTAATTAATTCAAAATAGTGGAAATAATACATTATTAAAATTCTGTCAACATTTTTTTATAGGAAATTTAGAATTACATAACAAAAAAAATGTGAAACCTACCAGAAGCTACAGTTAATATTAATTTAAAACCCCTTAATAAAGGATTACGCTCAAAGGTGTGGTTGCGTTTGAGTATCGCAATACAGTTAAAGTTTTTTTGGGAACAACTATGAAACCGTGTCTGTTTTGGATACCCTGAACCGCAGGAGCATTAGAAAATCTTTTGGCAAGGTGTCTTTGAACTTTCTTATGCTTCACCGCGTTATAATAAACAAATTTTATTCCTTCGAACTTTGCTTTGGCCCATGTTAAAAAAGCTTTAGGTGTTAAGATTACTTCCGTTGGTTTAGCCTACAAACTTGCGCGTGTAGCTTTTATTTTAACGATTGTTCCTAACCCATCGCAAGCTCCCTTACCATGAACTGTTGCATGCGTGTGCTATTCAGCATTGATTTGGAAATCTGTTTCATGATGTACGATATTCCACATCAGAAATTTGTTTTTGTAATGCTGCTTGGCACAGTCTGCGACAGAAATAACCTTTTTCACATGTGTAACTATTTTCTTAATTCCTGGAATTAAAAATTCTTGTAGTATATAAACAGAGGCAGTGTCATAAGTTGTGCTTTCAGACAAAGCAATCAAACTGCAATGTTTATCTCAGTTCCACTCTTATAACAAAACATTGCTGGGTGTACCGTGTCATTGACTATTATTATAGTGGAAAGCCTGTGCAGCATCCTGAGCAACATACGCATAATTTTCGGAAAAGTCCATTTGAACCAAAACTTCATCCTCTGTCAACCCATTGAGTTTAATACTCTGATTTTTCGACATAAAATGATGTGGTATTAATTGTTTCAAACGATTACACAATTCGATCACAAAATCTTCAACAACAAGACTCTCTTTCATTAAAGTGCAGCGGTACGTGCTTTGCCACGTGCTATACATGATCTCCTCAATACCTTTTTGCTCAAAAATCTCAGTAACATAAGTCGCGAATCGATCAAAATTAGGACAAGACGAACACTCATTTAAATATCATGCAGGTTGCTGACTTTCACACATTACAAATTTGAAGCAATCTTTATAACCTCGAATAGGATTTTTCAAGTCTTCTGTAAGTCTTGGAAGATTTGATGCATCCATTATAGCTTCAAAATTTTCATGAATAGTGCAAACGTACACAGTATGTGTGCATTTTGCCCCTGCGAGTACGAACCACTTTGGCCTCTATTCTGCAAATTTACTGAAACTGATAGGATACTCGGGATTAAGTTTTATAAATACTCCGTGCAAATTGCTGACATCACTCAGCAATAGACGTTTCTGCACTCTTTGCTTTTCTCCATTTATTTTAACCGTAACCATAACTCTGCTATTGACATCACTTTCGTACCGTTCAATGACTTTATCAACCATAGTGTTAGGTATCTTGTTTCCTGCTTTCAGAGTTGGCATTTCTAAAACACCTTCCGTTTTTTTTAAATCTCTTGCCTTTTTAGCCATGCTAAAGGATGTTTTGGATTCTTCTGTTACTTTACGTAGAGACCAGCATTCTGGAGTAAGTAAGAAAGCTTATGCGATGCGGATCATTGATTGGTAAGCGTGTGAATATTTCTTTTAATCCATTCAACAACTCCTCTAATTCCTGCTCTCTAGAGAGTTGAATTTTTTTCGATGGAGGTGTATCTGTTTCACCATCTGATGAGACATTAGCCTTTTCAAGAATGACTGCATCTGCAGTGTTTGAGCTCGTAGTAGGAGCTAACTTATTATTTTCATAACATTAGTTCTGGCACTGCTTGCAAAATTTTTAATTAACATATACATTTCCAAATTGTTCAATCACTACTTTAGGCATATTCCGTAACTCCAATTCAACAGCAATTCCCAAAGGATTTGCACATCTATCTGTGCAAAAGGTAGGTCTTTTAGAGGCTGGTTTTGTCGATGGCAAATTTGTTATTATGTAAGAAGTAGTGTCTACTCAATTCAAAACAAATTAACGAAATAATTACGAAAAAACTATACAAACACATAAAATTTATGTTAACGGTAATCAAATATTTATTTACAAAACGAACGACACAAAAATCCGTTTAAATATCTATCTATTTACCAGATTTAATCGAACCAATATTTAACTCCCAACAAGAAATAAGAACAGGATGGAACTTAGCAATTTGACTGCTAAACTCGATTTTGTTCTATTTTCAATGAAAAAAGATAAACTACCAGGAAGAAAGAATCAATGAAAGTAATAACTTTATCAACGATGTAAGACTAATTTGAGAAAATAAAGTAAGTACGAAATTAAAAACTTTTGAGAACTTTTGCGGTAAGTAATACGATTTACACTCATATACATTTGAAGTGCTTGATCATGGAAATATAATTTTGACAGAAACAACTTGAAAAAAACACTATCGGAAATAACAAACAGTGCTTTGTTTTTTCATTCAAAGAAGTAATTATTTGCGATAGAGTTTACTGAACAGCTTTTGTCGAAAGTATATTTTCAGGATAAAAATTTTCAGACAGTTGAATAAATGAGTAAAAAATACTGTTTGCTCCAAATTTATACAAAATTTTCTTTACTATAATTTTCTAAACTTAATCTTACATTGTTGACAAATTTATTAGTTTCAATGCTTTTTTTTTCAGTTGATCGACTTTAATTGAAAATAGAAAAAATTCTATTCTAGGATTCAGTTTGCTTTTCAGTTACATCACATTTCTATTATTATAAGTTAATTATTGTTAGTTTAAATCTAATAAACAAACAGGTGTTTAATCTGATTTTTGTTACCCGTTTATCAATGGTCAATATGAGTTAAGACTTCTTTGCTTAGAAACATGTACAATATAATATCGACGAATCCAAACGCCACAAAACTTAAACCTATCACTGATAGATGTACAATTTTTTAGAATATGATATATATATATATATATATATATATATATATATATATATATATATATATATATATACAGGGTGAATCTTATCTAATCAGCCAAAATTAAAGAAGTACTAGAACTCATCATTCTAAGCAAAAGTTCATTGTATTAATGTTCGTTTCAGATACAAAAAGTTGAAAAGAAATGCGTTTTTTCAATATCTTTCGGCTGTTCGAAATTTCATGAAATTATTTCGAAAACAGTCGAAGATACTGAAAAACCGCGATTTCTTTCAACTTTGATATAAGTATCTCGGAAACGAAATTCGACCCATGCATATTTTATATATATATATATATATATATATATATATATATATATATATATATATATATATATTGACCATTGATAAACGGGTAACAAAAATCAGATTAAACACCTGTTTTTTATTAGATTTAAACTAACAATAATTAACTTATAATATAGAAATGTGATGTAACTGAAAAGCAAACTGAATCCTAGAATAGAATTTTTTTTTCAATTAAAGTCGATCAACTGAAAGCATTGAAACTAATAAATTTGTCAACAATGTAAGATTAAGTTTAGAAAATTATAGTAAAGAAAATTTTGTATAAATTTGGAGCAAACAGTATTTTTACTCATTTATTCAACTGTGAAAATTTTTATCCTGAAAATATACTTTCGACAAAATGTTCAGTAAACTCTATCGCAAATAATTACTTTTTGAATGAAAAACAAAGCACTGTTTGTTATTTCCGATAGTGTTTTTTCAAGTTGTTTCTTCAAAATTATATTTCCATGATCAAGCACTTCAAATGTATATGAGTGTAAATCGTATTACTTACCGCAAAAGTTCTCAAAAGTTTTTAATTTCGTACTTACTTTATTTTCTCAAATTAGTCTTACATCGTTGATAAAGTTATTACTTTCATTGATTCTTTCTTCCTGGTAGTTTATCTTTTTTCATTGAAAATAGAACAAAATCGAGTTTAGCAGTCAAATTGCTAAGTTCCATCCTGTTCTTATTTCTTGTTGGGAGTTAAATATTGGTTCGATTAAATCTGGTAAATAGATAGATATTTAAACGGATTTTTGTGTCGTTCGTTTTGTAAATAAATATTTGATTACCGTTAACATAAATTTTATGTGTTTGTATAGTTTTTTCGTAATTATTTCGTTAATTTATTTTGAATTGAGTAGACACTCTTACATAATAACAAATTTGCCATCGACAAAACCAGCCTCTAAAAGACCTACCTTTTCAGATAGATGCAAACTTTAATTGCTGTTGAATTGGAGTTACGGAATATGCTAAAGTAGTGATTGAACAATTTGGAAATGTTATGTTAATTAAAAATTTTGCAAGCAAGTCCAGAACTAATGTTATGAAATAATAAGTTAGCTCCTACGAGCTCAAACACTGCTAGATGCAGTATTCTTGAAAAGGCTAATGTCTCATCAGATGGTGAAACAGATACACCTCCATCGAAAAATTCAACTCTGAGAGCAGGAATTAGAGGAGTTGTTGAATGGATTAAAAGAAATATTCACCGCTTACCAATCAATGATCCGCATCGCATAATTTACTTACTCCAGAATGCTGGTCTACGTAAAGTAACAGAAGAATCCAAAACATCCTTTGCATGGCTAAAAGGCAAGAGATTTAAAAAACGGAAGGTGTTTTAAAATGCCAACTCTGAAAGCAGGAAACAAGATACCTAACACTATGGTTGATAAAGTCATTGAACGGTACGAAAGTGATGTCAATAGCAGAGTTATGGTTACGGTTAAAATAAATGGAGAAAAGCAAAGAGTGCAGAAACGTCTATTGCTGAGTGATGTCAGCAATTTCGGAGTATTTATAAAACTAATCCAGTATCCTATCAGTTTCAGTAAATTTGCAGAATAGAGGCCAAAGTGGTTCGTACTCGCAGGGGCCAAATGCACACATACTGTGTACGTTTGCACTATTCATGAAAATTTTGAAGCTATAATGGATGCATCAAATCTTCCAAGACTTACAGAAGACTTGAAAAATCCTATTCGAGGTTATAAAGATTGCTTCAAATTTGTAATGTGTGAAAGTCAGCAACCTGCATGATATTTAAATGAGTGTTCGTCTTGTCCTAATTTTGATCGATTCGCGACTTATGTTACTGAGATTTTTGAGCAAAAAGGTATTGAGGAGATCATGTATAGCACGTGGCAAAGCACGTACCGCTGCACTTTAATGAAAGAGAGTCTTGTTGTTGAAGATTTTGTGATCGAATTGTGTAATCGTTTGAAACAATTAATACCACATCATTTTATGTCGAAAAATCAGAGTATTAAACTCAATGGGTTGACAGAGGATGAAGTTTTGGTTCAAATGGACTTTTCCGAAAATTATGCGTATGTTGCTCAGGATGCTGCACAGGCTTTCCACTATAATAATAGTCAATGACACGGTACACCCAGCAATGTTTTGTTATAAGAGTGGAACTGAGATAAACATTGCAGTTTGATTGCTTTGTCTGAAAGCACAACTTATGACACTGCCTCTGTTTATATACTACAAGAATTTTTAATTCCAGGAATTAAGAAAATAGTTACACATGTGAAAAAGGTTATTTCTGTCGCAGACTGTGCCAAGCAGCATTACAAAAACAAATTTCTGATGTGGAATATCGTACATCATGAAACAGATTTCCAAATCAATGCTGAATAGCACACGCATGCAACAGTTCATGGTAAGGGAGCTTGCGATGGGTTAGGAACAATCGTTAAAATAAAAGCTACACTATAAGTTAATTATTGTTAGTTTAAATCTAATAAACAAACAGGTGTTTAATCTGATTTTTGTTACCCGTTTATCAATGGTCAATATGAGTTAAGACTTCTTTGCTTAGAAACATGTACAATATAATATCGACGAATCCAAACGCCACAAAACTTAAACCTATCACTGATAGATGTACAATTCTTTAGAATATATATATATATATATATATATATATATATATATATATATATATATATATATATATATATATATATATATACAGGTGAATCTTATCTAATCAGCCAAAATTAAAGAAGTACTAGAACTCATCATTCTAAAAAGTTCATATCGAATGTTTCGAGATACAATGTCAAAGTTGAAAAAAGAATGTTTTTCAATATCTTTCGGCTGTTTCGAAATTTCATGAAATTATTTCGAAACAGTCGAAAGATACTGAAGAAACCGCGATTTCTTTTCAACTTTGATAAAGTATCTCGAAACGAAGCATTTACCATGCAATTTATATATATATATATATATATATATATATATATATATATATATATATATATATATATATGTTTCTATTTAGATTTCCACAAGTATTCATGTTTAAATAAGACAATTTTTCTTTAAAACTTGTGTAAATAAACGTAAAAATTAATTCAACGTTTCGGGAACGTCCTTTGTTCCCTTTGTCAAGGATTTATTTGACAATTACAGAAATTGAAATAAGGTAACTATTTTTAACAAGTACAAAATATGAAACAAGGTAACTAATTTAAATGTAATCTGGACGAGTGTGTTTGACTTCGGGTAGTTGGTCTAGTATGTGATGTAGAAGGTGCAGAAGTGGGGACGCCAGGAATAGTTGCAGCATAAGTGTTTGAAATTTCTGGAAGATTTGGAGTTGGTTGAAATGTAGAATCAACTTGTTTAGTGATATTCTTCCAAATTTGTGGCATTCTAGAAGTGTCATCTCGTTTATTGAGGGCGTTTGGTC
Source organism: Vesta saturnalis (assembly GCA_036346205.1). Taxonomy (NCBI): domain Eukaryota; kingdom Metazoa; phylum Arthropoda; class Insecta; order Coleoptera; family Lampyridae; genus Vesta; species Vesta saturnalis. The sequence continues at coordinate 1,584,266 of JARFJB010000834.1, forward strand.
TTTTTTCAATTTCAACTGCTTCTCTAATAATTCTTGCTTGTAAGGTATATAGAGGTGCAATTAAACGGATATTGTTGGTATTAATTTGGTGTCCTGACGAAATTAGACTCAACGTAGCACACATTCTTCAGAACTGCAAACTTCCCAAACAAAATATCACCAAACAAGACCTCCAAATGTTAAACCAAATGAAAAATGACGACCAAATATTAATACTACCTGCTGACAAAGGAAACGCTACTGTCATTGTCAACTCTCAAGACTATCACCATAAGATGTCTGAACTGCTAACTTCTTCAGAATATAAGAAAAATCAGTGCAATCCTACCACTTACATAGAAAAAACAACAAAATCTATCATTAATTCTACAAAATTAGACAAAGAAACAAAACAGAAACTAATTCCAAGAGAGAAGAGTTCAAGAATCCCCAAAATATACGGACTCCCAAAAATACATAAGGAAAACTGGCCATTACGCCCTATCGTCAATGCATTCAATTCTCCGACTCATGACCTTGCTCGTTATCTAGCCAAAGTTATTCAACCGATTTGTGAAAATGCTGTATCCTACATCAAAAACTCTTATGATTTTCTACACAAACTCAAAATTGTACCCTTGGCTCCAAATGACATTTTAGTTAGCTTCGACATAACGTCACTTTTCACCAAAATACCTATTGAAGACACGATGAAAATTCTAGAAGAAAACACTCAATAAACCAAGACATACTCAAATTGATAAACCACTGCATGCACTCAACCTATTTTACATACAAAGGACAATTCTACAAGCAAATTCAAGGAACACCTATGGGCTCGCCACTCTCTCCAGCTTTTGCGAATGTATATATGGAACATTTTGAAACCATTGCTTTAAATTCTGCAGATTTAAAACCTAAATGTTGGTTTCGTTATGTTGACGACACATTTGTAGTTTGGCCCCATGGAAAAGGAAACGAACCATTTTCTAGGACATATTAACAACATTCACGACAACATTAAATTTACTATGGAAGTTGAAGAAAATAATTCACTCCCTTTTTTGGACACCCTAATAACAAGACTTCCTAATGGTACATTTACACACAAAGTTTATCGAAAACCAACACATACGAATAGATACTTGAACTCTCTCTCGCATCACCATCCTGGTCAATTACGTAGCGTTATGAAATCCTTGATATACCGCTCTTACCACTTATCTGATCAAAATTCTAGAACGGAAGAGATGAAGACTATTAATAAAATACTAGTTCAAAATGGATACAAAGATCAAGAAATATTGAAAATTACCAACGAAATAAGAAGACCAAGAAATAATAGCTTGTCAAACACTGAACAAAAGATTCCTGTTATTCTACCTTATATAAAGGGAATTACAGACAGAATAGCAAAGAAATTTCCCAAAAACGACTTCAGACCGGTATTCAAACCACATTCAACTTTGTCCCAACTTTTAAGAAACCCCAAAGACAAAATTCCTAATGAAAGCCAAGGAGTGTATGAGATACCGTGCAACAACTGTCGAAGAACTTATATAGGACAAACTAACAGAATATTATATGCGAGAGCCGATGAACACCAACTAGCAATTAAACAGCACAATCCTTCATCGTCTTTAGCTACACATCATTTAGATACAGGACACCAAATTAATACCAACAATATCCGTTTAATTGCACCTCTATATACCTTACAAGCAAGAATTATTAGAGAAGCAGTTGAAATTGAAAGAAGACCAAACGCCCTCAATAAACGAGATGACACTTCTAGAATGCCACAAATTTGGAAGAATATCATTAAACAAGTTGATTCTACATTTCAACCAACTCCAAATCTTCCAGCAATTTCAAACACTTATGCTGCAACTATTCCAGGCGTCCCCACTTCTGCACCTTCTACATCACATACTAGACCAACTACCCGAAGTCAAACACACTCGTCCAGATTAAAATTAAATTAGTTACCTTGTTTCATATTTTGTACTTGTTAAAAATAGTTACCTTATTTCAATTTCTGTAATTGTCAAATAAATTCTTGACAAAGGGAACAAAGGACGTTCCCGAAACGTTGAATTAATTTTTAGTTTATTTACACAAGTTTTAAAGAAAAATTGTCTTATTTAATATATATATATATATATATATATATATATATATATATATATAAATATATATATATACATATATATTTTGGGAGCTGATCCATAAGTATCTGCTAAACCAAACTTACCATAATTTTGAAAATTTGGTGACCGGGTAATGATGTTAGGGCTAACTCATCTAAAATATTTTCACGTTCGTACCACTTCCGGTTATACAGGAAGTCGGTACTTAGTCGCTTATTTTAAATGGAACACCCCGTATATTAATACATTTTGGTCCAATTTTAAGGTAAGTTAGTTAAATAAACTAGAAACGAAATTTCAGTCGTTTTAAAAAAATATATATAAAATATATAATATAATTTTTTGCAGTAACTTATTCAAATATTTTTCTTTATTTCAATTCTCAATTATTTGGTTTCCATGGTGACCACGAACAAGGAATACTAGATTTAAGTATGTAGCTCCTTTTTATCACAAATTTTAAAATTAGGACTTTTTTGATAATAAGTATGAAACTGTTACGTTTAGGCAAATAAAGTTTTAAACAAACTTACCTTAATTTTTGACGTTAAATCGATCTGAGTAATAAAAAATAGGGGTTTCCATTGGATTTTTTTGAGTAACTTGCATTTTTTGATAATCAAGTTTAGACATTCATAATTTTATTTTTATGAAAAACACAAATGTCATTTTTTGCAAACTGTTGCAATAAACTTTTGGCTACAACACCTCAAAGTTTTATTCAAATTGTTTGACAGGAACAGAACAATTAACGAGTTATTACTAAGACCGCATCTGTCAATTTTTTTAGAAAAATGTTTTTTTTTGACGACTGAAATTTCGTTTCTAGTTTATTTAACAAACTTACCTTAAAATTCGACATAGAATGAAAAAATGTATTAATATACGGGGTGTTCCATTTAAAATAAGCGACTAAGTACCGACTTTCGGTATAACCGGAAGTGGTACGAACGTAAAGATATTTTAGATGAGTTAGCCCTAACATCATTACCCTGTCACCAAATTTTCAAAATTATAGTAAGTTTGGTTTAGCAGATACTCAGGATCAGCTCCCAAAGGCGGACCCTATATATATAGTATAAAGACAAAGCAAGGGAGTTGCGAAATATTTTTAAAAGTTATTTTCCAATTCAAAAATTTGTAAATAATACAGGATTTTATTTTATAAAAATACTAATTTAGCTTCTATTATCAGAATCAGATGGTTAAAAAGATTTCTATACTTACAGTGGAAAAAGAATTCAAAAAATCTATCAAAATAACAAAAAAGGCAAGAGATTCTGAATATCCAAAATTTGAGTACACATTCATTTTAAGCGACTCAGAAAACCCCTGAATAATAACTTATGAGCAAATGCAATGGATTTCTAATAATCTCGTCGGCCATATTGGATTTGCCATTTTGAATTTCTTAAATTCAGCTACAAATTCGCATTCATCGACCTCGAAAACCCCTGGTAGACAAGTTTTGAGTGAATTTGACGAATATTTAAAAAATCGTCCTCCATATTGGATACGCCATTTTGAATTTTTAAAATCTAAGGTTAGATTCTTAATCAGAAACCCCCATAATAAAACATATCAGTTGATGTGATTTATTAGATTTTGAAAGTTTTATTAATGATATTGTTACCCAGTTTCTGACTTTCAAGAGTATCACTTCTATAGTCGACACCATGTTGAATTTTCAAAATCGCCCATCTGCTTTTAAAAGCACAGGAGTGTACGAATTATCTTGGCCTTAGAACACTATTTTTTATTTGCACAAATTTTGGCTATAGCAGTGTTTTAGTTGACATGGAACGTCCCATATATACAGCCTGTTTCAGAAAAAGCGCCTTATTTTTTTCAGCCACACTATGGGTACTACTTTCAAAATATTTGGCAGTAATATGTTTCAGGACATTCTCTACACGATGGTGATATCAGATTTTCAATTGGACGAATTATTTCAAAACAGCGACTTTCAATTTTTTTTTTAATGTAGTGCAATAATTTTTTTTTATTATTGAGATCCTAAAAACTTTCTTTTTACAATAGTATTTCGTTTAAAAATGCATTTATTTCCCTATCAAAAAGCAAACTAACATTTTAACCTAGTAGCGCATGAATGTTTTACAGTCGACATTATTTTTGTCCAAATATCAAGTAGCGGTAGGCACAAAAGAAACAATTAAATTTTAATCTAGTAGTTAACCGTCAATCAATGCAATTTACTTGTCAGTGCTTGTTAGCAACAATTGTATTATTGAAGATTACAATTGTTAATTTAAAATTAATTGATACGTTTTTAAAATGCCGTAAGTTATACGAGACACGAGTTAATTGATATCCTCCTAATATTTGGAACAGCAGATGAAGATCCTTGTGAAGCAGCCAGATTGTACAGAAATAAATATCCAAACAGAAGGCACCCTGAACATCGCACATTTACTAAATTATTGGAGAGAACGCGTGAAACAGGAACTGTGGATTATAAGAAACTGGTACATGAAAACCCACCTGCTTGCAATAACGACAACGAAAACCAGGTAATGCTATACACTATTCAGAATCGCCATGTCAGTACTAGGGAAATTGCAAATTTGGTTGGAATATCGCATAGTTCGGTCTGGAGGATAACAAAAAATAAATTTCACCCATTGAAAATGATTCTTCACCAAGAATTAACCGAAAATGAATTTCTTTTAAGAATTAATTTTGAACAATGGGGTTTGCAACAGAAATGACAAAATAGAAACTTTTTTAACAACGTTTTATTTTCGGACGAAGCAAGTTTTCGAAATGATGCTGTTGTTGTAAGACATAACATGCATTATTACGATAATGTAAATCTATACTGGATCTGTGAGCGACGTTGAAAACATCGATGGAGTTTAAACGTGTGGTGTGGAATTATAGGACATCACATTGTTGGGCCAATATTTATTAATAGACTAATTGGACAGAATTACCTCAATTTATTAGAAAATTAAATTCAAAATCATCTAAATGAACTCCCACAAATATCAGAAATAATTTGTGGTGGAAACAAGATGGCGCTCCAACACATTATGCCCTTCCAGTTAGGGAGTTTTTAAATAATCGATACGAAAACCGTTGGATTGGTCGTGGAGGACCAGTTAGCTGGCCTCCTAGGTCACCTGATACGTCACCACTGGAATTTTTTCTCTTGGGGTATGCAAAATCCCAGGTGTTCATCGTTGAATCAACAACTATTGAAAATATGCAAGAAAGAGTTCGTACTTGCATAAACGAAATTTCTCCGGAAATTATCCTTCGATCTATTGGCTCCATTGGACGACGTTTCAATTTATATATTGAAAAGAAGGAAAACATTTCGAGCTATTTTTGTAATTTTTATTTGATGTAAATTTTTAATTTTGAGTTTCACAAAGTAGATGTTTATTACAAAATAAAGTTTAATTGTTTCTTTGGTATCTACCTCTACTTGACATTTGGACAAAAATAACATCGACTGCAAAACATTCATGCGCTACTAGATTAAAATGTTAGTTTGCTTTTTGATAGGGAAAGAAATTAATTTTTAAGAGAAACGAAATACTATCGTAAAAAGAATGTTTTTAGGATCTCAATAATAAAAAAAATTATTGCATTCCATTTAAAAAACAGAAGTTGAAAGTCGCTACTTTGAAATAATTCGCCCAATTGAAAATCTGATATCACCATCGTGTAGAGAATGTCCTGAAACATATTACTGCCAAATACTTTTGAAAGTAGTTATCTCCACCATGTGTTTTAACATATCAAATTTTATCTTGAGGACAACCGCTTTAAGTCCCTAGTTGCTTGATTTCGATGATAGATGGGGGTATACAGTGTTAAGTCCAGTAAGCGAATCGTGGTAAACAAGGTTAAGCGCTTTTGACGTTTCTTGTGTTGCAGTTTAGACGGAGGTAAACAGCGTTAAGTGTATTTTCAACAATTTGCTTAAGTTAAACGATAATTAAAGGTATGTTTCTGGGTAAACTAATGTGTGAACTTGTGTTTATAAACAATAAAAACGCAGAAAATGGTGATTTGCAACCAGAAAATGGTAATAGTACCAACATAACCAACAATCCCAAACTCAGTAAAAGGTAAATTCAATTTTTGATTTGATTCGTAAACAGTGAACAAACTAGTTTTTTCATGGTTTGTAAGCATGTACTTCAAAAAATATAATATTTTCGTGCAAATAGACTTGTTAAGAAATGATTACAAAATCATTTTGAGACAACACTGTTTACCCCGGTACACTCTAAAATTTTTGTGCACTTAACTCAAACATTTTTGTCTGACAAGTTCGTTCAACCAGAATGTTGGAAATAATCCTGACTTAGGAATAGGTATATTTACCAACATTTTTGTAAACTTTTTTTCAAAAGACGATTGTTTGTTTCATAGATTCTCTTGCAACACAATTAGTCTCAAGAACTGAACAAGACATTTCTCACAGTTCAGAAAATAATATAGGAAATAGATCTAATAGTCCTGTAGGTGATTCCGACGTAGATTCTCACTACGTTCCGTCTCATTCTGCTGATGAAATGGCTGATAATGACATAGATAACGAAAATGCAGAAATAGATGAAAGCCCTAACAATAAAGTTGAAGTAGTTAAAGGCCGTAAGCGCAAAAGAAATCAAAATAAATGGAAATCTAATATTGGGAAACAAAAACGAGCGGATGGTCAAGCATATGTGTCAAAAAATAAAAAAGAAGTTAAAGAAAGAAGACTTAAAACGAAATGGAAAGAAAATTGTAAATTAAAGTGTTCACTTAATTTTACAGACGAAATTCGGAATGATATTTTTAAGCACTTTTGGTCAGCATCAATGGATAATAACAAAAAACGCTAATTTGTGGCATTGTGCGTCACAAAGGACGAAGTACAGAGAAGACGTGAGAGAACAGGACAGAAACGGAGAAACTCTACCTTACATTATAACTTTTTCAAGGATCATAAATGTGTTAGGGTGTGTAAAACGTATTTTCTAAATACACTGAGTATTTCTCAGACCTTTGTTGAAACGAGTCTTTTAAAGATACTGTCCAAATAACAGTGGAACAATTCTTAAGGATTTAAGAGGAAAAAATACACCAGGTACTAAAATAGGCGAACATATTCAGAACAACATTCGGGAGCAAATTTTAAAATTCCCAGTTCAAGAATCGCACTACAGAAGGAAAAAATCAGCTAAGAAATATCTGGACAGCAACTTAAGTATTAAAAAAAAATGTATGAGGAAATAGCCAAGTCATGGCTGTGTGCCGACATATTTAATTCGGAATTTAATTATTCCTTCAGAAATCCTGTTAATGACACATCCGATTCATGTGATCATTTTCAAGTAAAACTTCGTGATATGTTGTCTGATGAGGAAAAGCATCAGATCCGAGATCAGTATGAAATACATTTGGAAGAGGCTTCCACAAGATACAAGCTAAAGAAAGCTGATAAGGAGCAGTCTTTCCAGGACCCAAGTATGAAAGTTGTTATGGTGGACCTTGAGAAATGTCTACCAACACCTGTTTCAACAAATTCCCGGAGTTTTTACTCGCTGAAACTTTGGTGTTTCAATTATACTATCCACGACGATACAGATAAAGAGACCTACTGTTGTATGTGGGACGAGCCCATTGCAGGAAGAGGCGTGAACGAAATGGTTTCTTGCCTCATACGATAGATGGAGTCATTAAGTATTTCTCCAAATTTAAAGAAACTTATAATATGGTGTGATAATTTCCCATTCCAAAATAGAAACGGTGGGATGATTATGTACTTTTTTCATATCCTCCATAAATTTCCACCAATTGACGTTATTGAACACAAATTTTCATCAAGGGAGCATACACATTGAAGCTCATTCATTCTTTAGTAGAAAGATACTGGAAGAAAGAGAGTCAGCTTAAGATCGTGATACCTTGGGATTGGCATCAGCTAGTTCGTGTCTGCAATAATAAGAAGCCTTTCACAGTATTAAGTATGGAACCGGAACATTTTAAAAGTGTTAAAAGCTTGTATGATGGGGCCAATGCACCATATTTGCTTAGACAGAAATCAGTTGACGGTAGCCCTTTTTTAATATCTAATGTCGTCTGTATTCAAGTCCGATCAAACAGCCCCGGAATCCTTTATTATAATACAGATTTCAATGAAGAATTTCGTGAGGTGGACTTAAACAGAAATCGCCGTAACATTATTATGCCTACAGTGCAGCCACCTTTGCGACAAATAGTCGCGAAGTTAATTGCTACATAAAAATACAATTACATCCAAACCTTTTTACAATGGGTACCCAAAGTTCACCATCCTTTTTACAAAAATCTCCCTCATTCAGATTCTGCCGCAGAAAAAGCGATTGATGGTTAAAGTATTTTCTCTTCAGACGTCAATAAAAGATGACATTTTAAACTTCACCTGACAACGTTAATGTTTGACATTTTCACCGGCGGCTGCAAAAGCCTTTTGCATCCCCTCGCAACGGATGCAAAAGTAATGTGAGTTAATAACTCAAACACCCAATTTGGAAAACAACGAAAACAAATTTATTGTTTAGAGTTATAAAGATTAAAAGTACAATGATTAAAACTAACATTTTCTACAAAATAAAATCCACCAGAGGTAACAGTGGTCTCACTGCGTTCTAAGGAAATGGTATTTAATTATTCCTCTTCTACATGAACTTCTGTACTCGTAGCGCTTGCGGTAGGTGCAAAAGTTTTCAAGCTGCCTCTTTTTTTTGTTGCTATCGAGTCTTCAATATAACGCTCAGCTACAGTGCAGGATTTCCAGCCACCATGGCGCTTCAAGCACATTAAATCTGCGCCGCCGTCCACCAACAGTGTAGCCGAGGTTCTTCTTAGACAATGCCCTGTGCATTCTGTATAGTTCGCTAATTTTAAGAAAAAAGCTACTTCCCTAGTAACATAACTTATTTTATGGATTCCCATCACCGCTCTTGAGCATTTTCCATTTCCATATTTCAAAAAAAATCGGCTATCATTCATATCTCGTGGGCGCAAAGCAACATATTTGTTATATAAATTTAGGAAAGATTCCCCTACAACTGTAAATGATTTAATTTTTTTTGTTTTGCTATCTGGAATTTTAATATGTAGCAGAGTTTTCAGGTTCTCAATGTCGTCTACCTTCATCTTCACCAATTCATCGCAACGACATGCCCCTGAGATACCAATAATCAAAACTACCTAAAAAAAATACAAAATATAAAGACTTGTTTTCATTCTATTTGTAAAACTTACCCTCATTGCCAAGTATTTTTCGTCCGACGCTTCCGATAAAAATTTGTTAAATTGGTCTTTTGTAAATACTTTGGCCTGCTTTGGGGTGTATCCTTCATTCTGCTTCTTTAGATATGCACGAAGTTTCAAGTATTTGCTTATATCTACGCCAAGTCGAATGCTCAATAATGATTTTATCATCGAATATTGGGACCACATTGTCGTGCTTTTCATTTTCATGTTTGTTGCTAATTCGGTAAAATAACATTACGGTTTCAGAGTAGCTTTTAATATTTTTTCATCGCACCATTTTATAAATTGCTGAAAAGAGCGTTCATAGATTTTTGTTCGATATTGTAGGTAATAGATTGCTGTATTAGCCGTTTCAGTAATTTCTGACAGAGTGTATTTCTCCAAATCCATCATACTCCTAACAATGTAATATTTTAATTTACACAAATAGGAACAAAAAGTTTAATAAAATACTTACAATAACACGGAGAATCTTCACAATTTTCAACTTGTTTAATGCATTGTTTTCAACGTCCACTGCTGCTTGCCAGAACACGCTAAGTAAATCTAACTATTCCTCATTTTCACAACCTAATTATTTTTCCTTATTTCACATTTAAGTGTAAAAAACGTCTGAATGTGGAGCAAAGTGACTTTTTGTGGCTCATCTGTATTTGCCGGACTCATAACGTACGTCCGTCAAACCTACAGATTCGCCACAAACAGTGTCACTTTAGCTCCTTATAAAATAATACATATTTAAGTTATTTAATTACGGTCCATTGTAGAATTTAATATTGTATACTTTTTTAGCATTTAAGTAATATTTTTGAAAATAAATTATTGTTTCCAGTACTATTATCTTGTTTAAATAGTATGAAGACCTTAGACGTACGCAATGTTAAGTCACAAATTGAAGTTTGAATTTTATGGGAAACAATGTTAAGTCACCTCAAAGTCTAAAATTTTTTACAAGTGTAAAATATCGTACGACAATATTAAAATAAATAACTCAAATAAATGAATTTACGAAACACTCAGTTACTTTACGCATTTACTATTTCAGTGTATTTGTTTAAACATTAAGTCAACTTTCAAATCTCTCTCCTCAACAATTTCGAGTTTGTGACTTAAGATAGCTTACCTCAGAGGTGCTACTGCGTGGACGGAGGATTGTTCCTTAACTATTAGAGATATCAAAACCAATTTTGGTGTGGTAATACAAGATTATTGGACCTACATTCTGAAAATATTTAGGTATATATAGGGTGATTGACAAAAATATGCCAACCCAAACCTGTATTTTTTTAAATTGAACACCTTGTATTTTTTTGCATTTTTGGATTCACTGTTACATTTAGAACAAAATTATAGAAATTTGTATCTGTATCACTAACCGTTCTGCAGATGTCGTCACTTTAGTACCAAAACAGAGTTAACTTTGGAACCACGACGCGAGCGTTTTAACCTCGATTTTGAAAATCTGTTTATACCACCGACTATTAATAATAGTCTACTATCAAACAAGCTGGGAAATTTTTCGAAAACATGTAAAACTATACAAAATGATTAACTTACGCGAAATGTAATTTTTCTCAATTTTTTCAAATGCAACACCCTGTATATTTTTTCACATTTCGATCCCCCGTGAAAAGTAGAAGATACTAATTGATAATAGGTTTCATAGCCATAAGACGGACCCTTCTTGAGATATTGATGCTTTTACGTAAAAATATTCTAAAATACAAATTTACTGTGACAATTCAACAAAACAAATCAGGTAGGCTAGCCGCTCGTAATAAAGACGAACAATTGCATCTATTGTTTTGACGTTTGTATAATCATTAAAAATATTTTTTCCATTAGTTTGTGTGTTTTTGGAATGTCGTTTTGTCAATTTTTGTATAAAATGAATTTTTCCAAAGAAGAAATGGTCGATATGATCTTTATTTACGGCGAAGCTCAAACAAATGCTTTGCTGGCTACCCGTTTGTACTGTGAACGATACACAGACAGAAGATAGCCGCGGAAAGAATCGTTTATGAATGGAGCTGAGAGATTTCTAAATTCTGGAAGTGTGTGTTATCCCAAGCGCGCAAAAACAAGCCCAAATGAAAAAACTGAGTTTCAAGTTGTGGAATCTCTTACAGAAAATCCGCAAATTAGTACCAGAGAGCTAAGTACACACCTAGACCTAAATAGAAATACAGTGCGCAGCTTTATTTAAAAAAAAAACAAATTGCATCCTTATCATATCGAGCAACACCAAGCTTTAAGTGAAATAGATTTTCAAGATCGTGAATCTTTTTGCCAATGGGTAACTACTAAAGTAAATGAAGAACCCAATTTTGTTAATAACATTTTAGTTATGGATGAGGCACTTCTCACAATAATGGCAATATTAATACGCATAACTATCACCACTATTCAGATACTAATCCACACATATTAAGAGTTGTTGATCACCAGCATCGATGGTCAGTTAATGTGTGGGGTGGTATAATCAATTTTAATGTGGTTGGTCCTTTTTTCTTTGATGAGAGTCTTACTGGAGAAATATATTTACAGTTTTTGGAAAATGATTTATCCGAGCTTTTGGAAAATATCGAGGAAGATAATATTCGTACGATCTGATTTCAACTGGATGGCACCCCTCCACATTATACAATCAACGTTAGGCAATATCTTGATAGAAATTATACGATGGGATGGATAGGACGGGGTGGTGTGAAAAACTGGCCAGCCAAATCACCGGATCTAACGCCTCTTGATTTCTTCCTTTGGGACTACGTTAAAGAAAAAGTTTACCAACATCCTGCCACCACAAGCGAAGATATTATACCGAGAGAAATTGCAAAGTGTTTAGCTAGGCGTGGTCAGCACTTTGAACATTTAATTTGAATTTATGGTTTTATTCGTTTATGTTTATTTGTTCAACTTATTTTTAGGTGTAGAGAATTACTTTATTGTTTAGATATTAATTTAGTTTTCCTATCAGTTAAAGAATTTATTTGCCATTCGTATTTTCTTATATGCTCTGGATTTTGTCTTATTTGTTCTTCTGTATGTCAATATTTTCAAATAAAGCGCCAATATATCAAGAAGGGTCCGTTTTATGGCTATGAAACCTATTGCCAATTAGTATCTACTTTTCACGGGGAATCGAAGTGTGAAAAATGTACAGGGTTAATGCATTTGAAAAAATTGACAAAAATTACATTTCGCGTAAGTTAATCATTCTGTATAGTTTTACATGTTTTCGAAAAATTTCCCAGTTTGTTTGATAGTCGACTATTATTAATAGTCGGTGGTTCTACATAGTTTTACATATTTTCGAAAAATTTATCAGTTTGTTTGTTAGTAGACTATTATTAATAGTCGGTGGTATAAACAGATTTACAAAATCGTGGTAACAACCCTCGCATGGTGGTTCCAAAGTTAACTCTATTTTGGTACTAAAGTGACGATATCTGCAGAACGGTTAGTAATACAGGTATAAATTTCTACACTTTTATTCTAAATGTACAGTGAATCTAAAAATGCAAAAAATATCCATTAAAAAACACAGGTTTGGGTTGGCATATTTTTGATAATCACCCTGTATATACCTTAATATTTTTAGAATGTCCAATGATCGTGTATTACCACACCAAAATTGGTTTTGATATCTCTAATAGTAAAGGAGAAATCCTCCGTCCACGCAGTAAACACCCTATATATATATATATATACAGGGTGGCCACCACCAACGCGTGTCTCTAGCACCCAAACGACTGAATTTTTTCAAAATCTGTTTGGGCGAGAATATGTAAGCCTTCTAGGACTACAATCTAAAATTAGTTTGATTTATACAGGGTGATCTACAAACTTGTTACTTATCAAAGTTATATTATTTTAAATGGAATACCCTCCTTTTAATTTTTTTTGAAATAAGGTGTAAAAATAAGGTAGACTTTCATTAGAGTTCCTATACCTAAACCTTACAGTTTCCGAAATATTTAACATTTTTGAAAATGTTGGGTTGTCAAAAATTCAAGTATTTTTCGATTCAGAAAAGATGAGACAATCTAATCTAGGTCATCGTAATAAGGATATTTGGAATACGTATTCTGTTGTTTATTGTTTCAAATCATAATTTATAAAATACAAAGAATAACGCGTAAAGTTAACAAACTTCAAAGTTAAATATCTTTGTTATTTTAAATACAACGCCCAAGAAATTTTTATCGGAATGGAATAGTCTTTTGACAATAGTTTGAACTGTATTAGGGTTCCTATACCTTACTTCAATACTTTTCGAGAAATTAGTGTATTTGTTACATTTTTAGAAATTACGCCATTAACTCATGTCGATCAGTTAGAATTCTTTGATTTATAAACATTTCTGTCATATTGACGTATTTCAAAACACGACAGTGTTTATAACTATTGATGATTTTTTCATTACAATGAAATATTCAGTGCAAGAAAGAGTGGATATGGTGTTGACCATAGGAGAATGCCATGAAAATTGTCTTTTGGCTTCCAAAAATACCCTGATCGCAACCATCCTGATACGAGAGCTTTTGAAAGGCTTTTACAAAAATTTCGAGCCACAGGTAACACTGCCTATCCAAAACCTAATAAAAGTAAACCGGTAACTGGCAATGAAGATAGTGAGTTTTTAGTATTAGGATCTATCGCTGAGAATTCCCACACTAGTACTAGAGTAATTGCTAGACAAACAGATTTAAGTAGAGGAAGTGTGAGAAGAGTTCTCAAAAAACACAAATTTCATGCTTATCACATAGAAATTCATCAAAATTTGTATGGCAATGACTTTCAACAACGAATAAATTTCTGTTTGTAAGCAATTGAAAAAATAGGGGATCAACAAAATTTTTTTAATTTCGTTTTGTTTACTGATGAATCAACATTTCACAACAACGGTTTGGTAAATAGACATAATTTACACTATTATACCGAGAATAGGCATGCTTTTAATACTGTTGACCGCCAAAATCGTTGGAGCATAAACGTATGGACAGGAATTATTGGAGATGAGGTAATTGGACCATACTTTTTCAATGGTCATTTAAATGGTAGAAAATTTTTGAGATTTTTAAAGCGAGACTTTTGGACACTTCTCGAAAACGTTCCGTTGAACATTAGAGGGAATATGTGGCTACAATTAGATGGTGCACTGGCACACTTTGATCGTAGAGTTAGAAATTATTTAACTAGGAAATTTGTTAATAAATGGATTGGAAGGAATGGACCATGTCATTGGTCACCAAGATCGCCTTGTCTTACTTCAATGGATTACTTTTTATGGGGCTATATTAAAAATATTGTTTACAATATTCCTGCTACTACTGCAGACAATATGAAAGAGAGAATTAGAAATGCGGTGGACACAATTAGTCCAGATATGTTAAGAAAAGTCAGACAAAATTTGGAAGAAAGAATTAGACTATGCATTCAAGAAGACGGTCATCAGTTTGAACATTTACTGTAGTGACAAATCCAGCAGTAGGCTCTCGGTGCATAATGTAAAATGGTCTTTTTCAAGACCAGCAACCGTATAACCTTGATAACCTTAATAAACCAAAACCGTTTAACACATTTGTAACCTTTGTAAATCACAGAATTCTAACTGATCGACATGAGTTAATGGCGTAATTTCTAAAAATGTAACAAATACACTAATTTCTCGAAAAGTATTGAAGTTAGGTATAGGGAACCCTAATACAGTTCGAACTATTGTCAAAAGACTATTCCATTCCGATAAAAATTTCTTGGGCGTTGTATTTAAAATAACAAAGATATTTAACTTTGAAGTTTGTTAACTTTACGCGTTATTCTTTGTATTTTATAAATTATGATTTGAAACAATAAACAACAGAATACGTACTTCCAAATATCCTTATTACGATGACCTAGATTAGATTGTCTCATCTTTTCTGAATCGAAAAATACTTGAATTTTTGACAACCCTCATTTTCAAAAATGTTAATATTTCAGAAACTGTAAGGTTTAGGTACTCTAATGAAAGTCTACCTTATTTTTCACCTTATTTCAAAAAAAAAATTAAAAAGGAGGGTATTCCATTTAAAATAATATAACTTTGATAAGTAACAGGTTTGTAGATCACCCTGTATAAATCAAACTAATTTTAGATTGTAGTCCTAGAAGGCTTACATATTCTCGCCAAAACAGATTTTGAAACAATTCAGTCGTTTGGGTGCTAGAGACCGACGCGTTGGTGGTGGCCCACCCTGCATATATATAGGGTGGGTGTTTACTGTGTGTTTACAGTTCAACTTAATAAAACAAAAGAATTGAACAAGAAAATTGAGTTACTTAATTGATGAAAATCACAATAACTGCTCAAATTGTTGTCCATTCACTTCTTGACAATATCTAAGTCTATCAACAAAACCGCCCAATGCATTCTGCAGATATGCCGGAGGAATTTTTGTGATCGCAATTGTAATTCGAGCTTCTAATTTATCTAATGTTATTGGCCTATTAAATAAATAAATAAATAAATAAACACACTTATTTCCACAGAAACCAAATTGTATTTTACATGCGACTCTACATGAGAAAAACAAGCTTATGAAATATCGTATTGTAGTATTTACTATCAGTTCGAATTAGAAAACCGATAATGATTATTAAAAATTGCTAAAATTGATAACAATCAGTAGAGAACACCGAAATGCTACATTTGAAGTAAATTTTTGTATAAGTTGTATTTATTGACAGCCCCTTGTCCAGAAAATGTTCCCTCTACAAAGTTAGTTTGGCTTTTTAATTTTCTTCGTTATTTTAGAATAAATAAGCTTATGATATACCATAGTATGTTTCTAAATCAATTACCTGTCAAATGACACCAAACTCAACCTAGGTTGCAATTTAAAACAAAATTCAAGATGGCTGCCTTTCTAAAACGAAACATATCTTGTATTACACCAATGTATATATATATATATATATATATATATATATATATATATATATATATATATATATATATATATATATATACACAGGTTAGGAAAAAGTACCGGAACGATTAGATATCTACAAAATCGCTAAAGTTACGATTACAAAATTCAGAGTATGGGGGTTTCGGGGCGTGCAGGATTGGAAAATGTTTTCAGATTTCCTAATTTTGCGCTACACGTAGTCATTTTGTTTTCTTAAATATAATGCCCTATTTATTTTTATTGCAATGAATTGGGCGTCTCAAACTTATTAAGATCTCAAATTTTCAAAACTTTATCGCTACTAGTTGCCGAGATAAGACAACACCGCGTTTTCAGTAACAAGTACCGAAACGATAAATATCTGCAAAACCGCTAAAGCTATGATTACAAAATTCGGCATTTGGGGGTTCCTAGGCATGCGGAATTGGAAAATGATATCGGCACTGTTGCCAGATTTCCTAATTTTGCGCTACACATAGTATTTTTGTTATCTTAAATGGAATGTCCCATTTATTTTTATTGAAATAAATGACTTAAGTTATGAAGGTTATTTTTTTATTTGTGATTGGTCACTTTCCCTTGCACTTTAATTAATAACAATAATGCTAAGGTAAGAAGGAGATTAAAAGTCAATGGGCTAAAACAACAATAACTTAATTAATTAATTAACAATAGAATTAATAATTAACGACACCAAATTTTAATTAAATGCTCAAAGTGGGCTCCATTATTTGCCAGACAGTACTCAAGTCGATCATAAAATTATCGCAATGTGTTGCTCAACATATCTGGTGTTATAAGTACAATTTCGATGCGGAATCTTTCGCAGAGTTCGTTCAAATTTTCTGGACGATTTCTGTAGACACGGTTCTTCAAATAAAACCACAAGAAGAAGTCCAGTGGAGTCATATCAGGGGATCGAGGTGGCCATTCTAATGCTCCACGTCTTCCAATCAGCCTACCTGGGAATTGGTTGTTTAGAAATTGCATGGCTTCTCTTGAATAATGGGGCGGAGCACCATCATGTTGGTACCAGATTTCACCTATATTTTTATTTTGTTGAATGGCAGGAACTATACTTTCTCTAAGGAGTTCCAAATACTTTCGCCCTGTTAATGTACCTTCTATGAAAAAAGGTCCGATAATATTGTTTCCCAATATTCCCGCCCAGACGTTAACTTTCTCAGGATATTGGGTATGAAGTTCTTCCATCCAATAGGGGTTATCTCTAGACCAAATTCGGCAATTGTGCCTATTAACTTGGCCGTTCAAGCAAAAAGTAGCTTCGTCACTGAATACAATTTCGTGCGCAAAATAAGGATCTTGGTTGATATTTTCCATCATGATTTCGGCGAATTCATTGCGGCAGTAAGGATCATCCTCTAAAAGCTCTTGAGTGTAATGGATCTTGTACGGCTTTAATATATTTTCCTTCAAAATAGGCCTCACAGATTTTTGACAGGTTTCGGTATTTATAACTAACTGGTTGGTGCTTACTTTTGGATTTTCCTCTATTTGTAATAAAACGTTTAATTTATTTTCATCACTTGTAGCAGTTCTTGGGCGTTCGGTTTTGGGTAAACATTTTAAGGACCCTGTTTCCTCGTAACGTCGATAAGTTCTGTGTACGGTAGACTTTTTAATGGTTTATTAGGATAACGATCATTAAATAAGTTGCAGACTTCTTGATATGTCCTTGTTTTATTTCCATATCCACGAAAAATCAAAATATCAATACGTTGGGTTTCTGATAGAACAAATTTGCCAAAATAAGGATCATGATATTTTCCATCATGATTTCGTGAATTCGATTGCAGATCATTCAAAAGCGGCTTGATGATAATGGATCTTGTGTTTAATTTATCATTGTCCTGTCAAAATGGCCTAATTGACAGTGTTCGGTATTTATAACAACTTGAAGTGCTTACTTTGATTTCCTTAGGTGTAAACGTTTAATTTATTTTCATCACTTGTAGCAGTTCTTGGGCGTTCGGTTTTAGGTAAACATTTAATGGACCCTGCTCATTCGTAAAATCGAAAGTAACTGTCCCATAGATTTAATGGTTCTCATTAGGATAACGATCTAATAGTTAAACAGAATTTTGATTGTCCTTTGGGATCTTCCATATCCACGAATAAATCAAAATACTCAAGTAGTTGAGATTTCTAGTAAGTTTGAGACAAGCCAATTGATTGCAAATTATAAATTTTGTAATCGATGCAATTCTATTCAGGACTTAACTGATAACGACTGTACTTGTATCGTGTACACATAATAGATGTTGAAAACAATTGATCTATTGACGTTACTCATCCATTATGTCATATTTTCGCATATCGATACAAGTTAGACATGCTCAAATTCTTAACAACTAAGTAATATCCCATAAGTATTTCTATAGTATCTAATAGTAAACTTGAATTTTGAGAATTTGGGATCTTCCATTAATGCTAATTAAATTTACATATTGAGATGTTAATAATGATTTGAGACGTTCAATTGATTGCAATTAAATAAATAGGTGCATTGTATTCAAGATGACAAAGACGACTACTGTATTACAATATAATAAATTGTATCTATGTGTAGGTTTTACATATTATGTAAGCATAAACAAGTAGACCACCAAATTCTTAACAACTAAGCAAAAAAGTATGTAAGTTCTAAATAAACTTGGTTTTTTTAATTGCTCGTTAATGCTAATTAAATTTACATTTCTATGTAATAATGATTTATGTTCTGTTAATTTATGTGTTGTTTCGTGACAAGAATTGTATTATAATAAGGTTTTGTGTAGGTTTTACAGATTGGTAAATCAAAAGTATTACTTAGTTTAAGTACTTAATTTGAATAATAAAATCGAATTTACATAATTTAAAATTACAATGTCAGAGGAATATTTAAGCTTCAAATTAGCCGTGATCAATCAATTTAACTTCGTTTAGGTAATTATAGGTAGTCTTAAACAATGTTTAATAATTAATAATAGAAATAGTGTTACATAATTATGAAATACAAGAATTATTAAGTTGTACGATAATCAATCAATACATCCAGTCGTTTAGAATTGTTGATGGTAAGTTTAACATATGATATAATTTTTGGAGAGAAAGTACTAGAGATGTATAAGTGTACGATATCAAATGCATAATTTGATTGTTGAACTAATTAACTTCCATGATATATTTTTGGAGAGAAAGTACTAGAGATGTATAAAGTTAATAGATAATTGAGTTTGACCGATGACAATAGCCGATGCTTGTTATTGATAAATAAAGAAATGAGTCAAAAAAAACGCTATCGAGTTCTTCAGCATTTTCTTGTTAACCAATTAAAACACAAATTTAAGTATTTATCATTCCCTTCCTAGTTGGCGTATACGTTCCTGAAAGTGAATTAGTATATGAAATTAGCATCCAATAAGCACAATGATAATGGTTTGGTATCGGTCGATGTACGTATGTATATTCATTTCATTTATCAATAAAAAATTTGTTAGATAAATACAAAACCTGTACATGCAAATCACACCCACGATTACGTAAAATATCGATACGTGGCTATTATGCTTTTATCATATATATTATTATTGGTAAAGTACATATGTTACAGGTACCACTCCCTGATTTTCCTATACTATTTCTACCCACAACTTTACCGATATCTATTGTTTATACTTATTGATTATAATAATAGGTTCTTTAATATTGACTTCGGATATACTGCACATGAATTGTCTGATCCAAAAGCCATATCGAATTAGGCCATTTATAAGTGTTGCATGCAATTCTACTTCCGTGGTTTTTCCAATGTTGAAGTGTAATAAATACTACAAACAATCGTATATGTATCTCCAAAAGTGATGTAATACATGTGGGGTTTAACACAAATAATTAGAGTCCAAATTTGTATTGGTGGTAAGATTTAGAGGTAGATTTCATATTTTTATAATCATGAATCAAAGAACGATAGACATTAGTAAAAAACTGCATTTTATGTTATATTTTAAGTATGGGAGTTTGATTGTCACTCAACTATTCCTAAATTATTTCTGACGTAACACACCGATTAGGGCAGTAAAAACACTTTTACAGTGTTCTTTTTATTACTTACATTAGGTATTAATGTAACGTAGACGAATATACGTAAATGGCGTAGATTGAAACTAACCCGCGAGCGAGGTTTGCTGTTAAAATTTCAGGAAATGGCAAAGTTTGAAATTTGTGCTGTCAAAAAAAAGTGACAAAGTAAGAGTGGGAAAGTATTAAGCGGTTCAAGTCGTGAGCATTTTTCGGCAATTGTTTAGTTTCCCTTTCGATTAAAAAAAAAGTACATCGATAATTTAACAACTATGTATAGAGATGAGGCCCCATTA
The DNA here is from genome assembly GCA_036346205.1 of Vesta saturnalis. Taxonomy (NCBI): domain Eukaryota; kingdom Metazoa; phylum Arthropoda; class Insecta; order Coleoptera; family Lampyridae; genus Vesta; species Vesta saturnalis. The sequence continues at coordinate 1,605,005 of JARFJB010000834.1, forward strand.
ACGTCCTATCATTCTACATCAAGGCAATGCAAGATCCCATACAGCAAACAAGCAGACTTCTTTACTTTTACCAAAACCATTTTATGGCAGAATGATACACAAGATTTTTTGCACCGATGTCAGCAATTCTTATTAAAATCAATGGACAAAATTGTTGTACTTTTTTAAATTTGATACCTGTTGAAATTAAGTTGGCAATTATGACAACTGAAGGTAGCGAATATAAAATACCAAAACAAAAAATAAAATTGCGAAATTATTGATTACCCGAATTTTGTAGGTATTTTACCAATTTGTTGATTTTATAATAATTTATAGATGGAATTAGTAGTTTATAAGGAACTAATACGGACATAATAACGGATGCGTACACATACAGGATAACGCGATTAGATTAAATTGTTTTAAAGTATTCGTATTCAGTTTTGTAATTATTGCGTTTTCTTTTTTAAAAAGATTTGAAGTTTTAAAGCGTGGATATGTCGCATATTATAGGTATAGTTGTTTACGTTTAATCCTTGTACGAGAAATAAGTAAAAAAGGTGGACTTTATTATGGTAAATATTGACTTTTAGGTAATTGTTAATTTATAGTTTTGAGTGGAGATTACGAATGGGAAAGTATTTTAATTAAGATCACTGCAGGAAATCGTCGAGTCAGGATGCTGTAACGATGCGATACTTAGAACTTAGAATAGATAAAGGATTAAAAGTAGACGACTGTGGTTTGTATAGCATGTTAAGTTAGGGTTGATTTCCAAAGTATAGAGACAACGAAAATAGGTCCGTTTATAACTTTTTGCATGATAACCTAATCTTGCAAGTTGGTGCCGTTGACGTATTTTTTAGATCGGATACACGAAAATTGTTTCGGTTTTACCGCGCGTACAGTTTGAAGAAACCTTTGTGATTGGTTATGTTTCGTGAAGTTTAAAATGGCGAAGTCTGTAATAATTACGAGAGAAGGAGGATCATTGGCCGAGTGGCGAGCGATGAGTTAAGTGGTGGTGGAGCGGTGGCGTTAAATTAAACCTCCCTTATGTACTTGTGTATCTCAAGTTATGTATGCGTATGTGAAGGTTAGAGGGGTTGTTATATTTGTTTTGCGAAGCGTATTTTTCAGAACATAACCTAATTTTAGTAATTTCCCGGTGCACTAGTACCACCCAGAGGAAAGTAATTGGTTTTGTTAAAGACTTTAGTAATTAAGAGGGTTGGTTTAACGAACGTGAGGGTTGAGGAATATCAGCTGAGTACACGTCTTGGTTGTTATTATTGGATGTAACTTTAATGCTCTAAGAAATTACGTAGAACTTTGCTGACGGCAAGTTATTGGAATAAGATAAAACTATTCAAGTGCTTATTTTTTTGGGTTATAAATATAAACGTGTTGGTTTAAAAGAAGATTATTGACTGTTATTTACATGTTATGAAATAGGCACCATCAGTTTTATAGTATTTACGAATGTACATGTTATATATTTACGAAATTATCTAGTCATTGATTCACGCATATCTTGTGTTATTAAATTTTATTTTGTTTAACGTTGGATGCTGGTGACATCGTGTTCATTAATTTGTGATGATTTCCTTATAATCACACATAATTAGATAAATATTTAAATTTAAATCAAATGGACATGTGCCGCTAATATTGAGCTCACAAACGCGATTTTGTGGTAGGAAAAGAAAGGAATATTAATTTTGTAAAATTTTAAGGTCTTAAGGGGTGATTTACTTTCAAAGTAACATAATATGTTTGGGTATACAGTTATTTGTATCGCGGTTGATAAAGAAAGGTTCAGTCGTGTTTAAGTATTTCTACATTTTTTTAAGTTTACCAGTTCATTTACGTATTGAGTTGTTTGATGGAACATATATAAAATTTATTTGAATAACAGGGTCTCTAATTGAAAAACAGGATGTATGTGCGTGACTCATTTCTAGGTGTGAAAACTGTTTCTTTTATGGGAATTGTCTAGTATGCAATTTAGGCATGGAAAATTGTTATGTGACGATTAATAAGAATGACGTGATCTTGTGAGGTAAAGGGGAGTTTTGTTTTTCGTTAGTCAGTTGGAGTTGAGGTTTCAATCTTGAAATTTGTAGTAAAAAACAAAGTAGGATGTAGTGCAAATTATTGTGATTGTGGGCCATCAGCGTCCCCGTCGTGTCGTTATGGTTACGTGAAAGCATGCTTCGTACCGGACGGACTGTACCGTGTGTCTCGATTTCGTTGTTTTAGTTTCTTTAAAATATTTTTGTTATTATGAAAGATAGAAATCTGCAGTTTTTACATACGCGTACTATTTTGTTGACCTAGATTTCATGGCAAAATCTTATATCTAATATCTTCTTTTGTTGACTTATAGCCAAACACCGATTTTTCTAGACTTTTTCAAGGTCTTATACCTCTCTTAATATTATTATACTGATATACTTCGTCAACGGTACTTATAAATTGCGAAGTGCTTAATTTAGTGGCGTGCTTAGCATTAGTGTTGCAAGTTGTAAGCACAGATTTTCGAAGCTTAAATTAATTATGTACCATCCAAGGTCTACGAAGAGCAATTGGCAGTTTTGTCAAATGAGCAGACCCTGACTAACCAAATTGATTTTAATGACTTCATAACTGACTCTGCTTCACAGAAAGCACTTATAATTGGAGAGTTGAACTTTGAAGGTTTAAAATATATTGTATCTTTACTGCTGTTTTCCAGGTTTTATTTTCACTTTTCACCCCCTCTTGAGGGCGGAAAATCATGATCGCGCCCCGGGCGCCAGCGACTCACACTACGCCACTGCAAATGAAACCAACAAAATTCGTTGTTAGGCATTAGAAATTGTAACTTTGTTAAGTAGTATTTAAATCATACAGTGTGCAACAAAACAATTATTCAACATGTCTTTTAATTTAAGCCGTATTTACTTAAGTTTAAATTTGTAGCAAACCGGTGCAATTAGCTAGCCTAATCAATTTAAATTCGTTTTATACATGGAATACTACAAATGACTTAGTTAAACATACAGAATTCATATATACACTTATTATGTTATTTGTTGGGTTTTGTTTCAAGTTTAGTTAGTTTACAAAATTCCGCGTTATAAGGCAATTAGTTTATAATTACAAACTAATGTACTCACCGTTAGTTGTACTGAACTCAGTTTGATTTGAGCTAATGTTAAGGTATGCATTATAGTATTATGAAAATTGTGATAGTGATTTTGCGTACATCGATATTTGTTGCTGTGAATAAACAATTTATACAAATGTTTAATTCCTGTAATTTTCTCAATCAATGTGATAAGAAGTGGTCTGCAGTGCACCTACATATGCATATGTAGGTATAAGAAGGTTATTCAATCGACTTCTTTTTTACTAACGGTAAATCTACTTATTAGCACATTTTGCAACATTAGCAAAGTTTCATCAAGATGCATGATTCATGTGTGGTGTGTGTATGTACGAGTGCGCGGTGTGAGTGTGTGTGTGTGTGTGTGTGTGTGTGTGGGTGCGTGCGTGCGTGCGTGCGTGGTGGGTGCGTGCGTGCGTGCGCGCGCGAGCTTTAGCGCGGCGGTGCGTGTGTGTGTATGTGCGTGCATGTTTGCGAGCGCGTGTGTGCAGTGTGCGTGTGTATGTGCGTTCGTACGTGCGCGTGTTCCAGTGAATGCGCGACTTCTTTTTTACTAGTGGTAAATCTACTTATTAGTACATTTTACAACGTTTGAAAAAGTTTCGTTAAGATGCATGATGCACGTGTGGTATGTGTATGTATGTGTGCGTGTGTTTGTATGTGTGTGTATGTGTGTGTGTGTGTGTGTGTGTGTGTGTGTGTGTGTGTATGCGTGCGTGCGCGTATGTCCGTGAATGCGTGTGTGTGTGTGTGTGTTTTCGCGCATGTGGGTGCGTGTGTGTGTGTGTGCACGTGAATGCGTGTGTATGTGTGCGCGTTCGTGCGTGTGTGAGTGCGTGCGTACGTGCATTTGTGCGTGTGTATTTGGATGTCTGCTAATATCCACGATAACTCCAGAACGACAACCGGTACGCACTTCAAATTTCGTATTTAAGCTTGTTTTAATTCGTCCTGGAACTGATAAGATTTTGGGAGAAATTCAGGGAAGAGGGAGGATTATTAGGGGCAGGTTTTGGTTTTACCAAATATTTCTGAAACAACTGTATATTTCAAAGATATAAAATTCTATATCAATTAATTAAGTTCTATGGAATTTTTGATACGACTAATTCAGCGAAAAAAAATTCCTAAAGTAGAATTTAAGTGTTACTTCAAACTTTTTAATATCTGAATAAAGATTAATTTTATAAAAAATGTAGACATATGTTTTAAAGAAAATTTAACTTCTCATAACTTTTATTTATAGTATTTCTTAATAATAAAGCGTAATAAGTGTAAAAATCACATAGATATGATTGAAAATGTTTAAACTGTATTATCGACATTTTTATAGAAGCGGGCGGAATTTTTAAGTTGGCATCTAAATGTCTATTAATGTCTATACGACGTTAAATTTTACGTCCGCCTGACATAGATTATTGTTTTTCTTTTTACAATGGTGCCTATTTTCGTTATGAACGTATTAAAAAGAGGTTGCATAATTATACTAAAAATAATTTTTTTTGTATTTGTCGGCCGAGATCTAGACAAAAACGGAAATGTGTACTAATGGTTTATAGCACTGCCCATCACTAGAATTTTGCCCTACTATCGGAATTCCACCTTTCGTAAGGGATCTTTAACCAGTCAAACATGGTATTACCACGGGACCTACAGTTTTACTTCCTATCCTAGAAGGAGTGCTTTGGTTTCCTCCGTTAAAAAAAATGGTTACCTCGGTCAGGTTTGAACCCACGCCGCTCGAGTGAAAGGCAAACATCTAACCACTCGACCACCGAGGCAGCTAAAATATTATTAAAATTATTTAATTGCTTTTAAATTCCATTTTGAAGATTGGAAGTTCGTGTGTTGTTCCACACTAGATATTTTAATTTTGTTGATTATTGAATAAGGCCAAATGATTTGAATTATTTTGCAAGGTTTGTGTTTTTAAATAAATTTTGTAGGAGATAGGGTAGAGGGCCACGTATTTCATTCCCTCCCCAAGGGGAGGGCTTTGAGCTTTCGAGCCCCTTCAGCCACAATCATGGATTCCCAGCATACATACATACATTACGTATATATATATATATATATATATATATATATATATATATATATACTGCCGTACTAAGCGAGAAGGTCGTATCTGCAATTTTACTAGTTTTGAGAAAATTAACTTTTTGTTTTTTGTTTTATGCTGCTCTCATTTTATATCAGAATTTTGTGGTTTTTTAAATACGGCTTATTTGTCTTTACGAAAATATGTGTAAATAACAATTTCAACATTTTTTTCTAGTTTTTTAAAAATAAAGTACATACGACATTTTACTTTAGGTAAAATCAAAAACTTAATATACAAAAAGTCGTATGTGTACAAAAGCATATGTATTACTATTATTTTTTATTTTTACAAATCTCCAGTAGAACAATAAAAAAAATCAATAGAAAATTTAATTTATGAGGAATCGTCTATCTCGTTCTCTTCATCAGTTGCACTTGCCACAGGAAAATCTGCCCAAAATGCTTTTCTATTTGGCGGTAATATTCCTTTCAATTTTTCTAAAAGATGTTGCTTTCTTGATTTGCTAATTCCTCGTAAAACCTTTTTGTTACCTGGGCAACTAATAGTTCTTTTCATTACTTTTGCCTTCAAGAAATTAAGCTCCAGAAACTCTTGGTTGAATGATGTTTTATATTTAATAGTCTTAAGGCCCCTTGTCATTTGTAACTGAACAATTTCGCTCAAATAAGGGCGAGGACTTTGTTTATTTACTTTTGCCATTGAAGTATGGTCTTCCCACTCATAAAATCTATTAAGTCCCATATCTATTACTTTTACACGAGAACTTGCACTTCTGATACAGTCTTTAAAATCTTGAAAATCATAAACTTTACCTTTTTTCTTTAATTGTAGCTCAACGCGGTGATGAAAAGAATCTGCGGACATGAATGTATGTCCTGGTTCAAAATATTTAACATCCAAGCTTTTTAATTGTACTAAATGACTGTTTATTATATAAACAAAAAAACTTAAGAGGCACCAGTTTTTATTCTGCGCGGAGCAATTATCAAGCCATAACGTTAAAGTTTCTGAGTCACGCATTTCTAAGAAAAAAGCGTAGAAAGTTGAAATTATACTTTCTTTTTTTCGGCCAGTAACCCCCTCATGCCAAACACATGCCACTGAAGTTGAATTTTTTCCTTTACCAACTGGTACAAATGATTCATGAAACGCAATTATACGTGGAACAAAGATTACTTCTTTAAACATATCACACCGTGGCAACATTATCACCTAAAACAATAATAGTAGTTTATAAAACATGTTTTAGAACACAAGCGTAGTGAGGAGTTTTTTAAAGAACGAGTGTTCAAAAGTTTTATAAAACAGAATATTTTTTCTACTTTGCGTCGTTTCATGCTTTAATTTGAAAAAATATGCAATGAGTTTGCAAATATGCCATATTAACTATCACATAATTATCATATCATATCATTTCGACGTCACAATACTGACAGTTTTTTATAACACAACAAAGACGTTTTTTGAGTTGCAAAAAATATTATGAAACTCAAATCAAACAAAGTAGAAAAAACATTTTTTTAACTTACTTGCTTATAAGAATAAAGTAAAGCTAAATCCTTACCTTTTGCAGATCTGCAGAAAACATTTATCATTTTGTGAACTAGCATCAGATAAGTATTTAGTTCTTGCATCATTATACTTGCTTTTGTGGATTGCATATTTCTTACATTCACTACATTCTTCAGTGGAAGTATGAGAAAATTTTTTTTTATGTAGAAAATAAGTTTCACAACAATAACATTCTTCATGGCCAAGCTTTACAAACGATATGTTCTTTTAGCCACTTCTCGCCTGTACAGATCATATGAAATTTTATTTTCAGGATAATCAAGATAATATTTTTGATACATCGACTCTATTGTAAGATCACTTGGTAAATATAGTCGTTTAGTGCATGTTCGCGGCGATAATGTGCGACTGAAGGATTAAATGAATCATATGTTTATTACAGGAGTTAGATCTCGTTTATTATGAGGAGTTCTTCTTCCACGTTGATCGGGTTTCGGTGTTATTTTCCCCATATTTTGGAACTTAAAACGTTTCTTACAATTCTATCATTTTTAATTCATATCCTAATGTGACAAGAAAGAACTTTTTGCAGACAGACACTCTCTTACCGTCTGTAGCTTCAATGAAATAATAAACAGAGGTGTTTTTGCGATATTGATCTTGTTCACATGTCCTTCGTTTAACTTTTCTCCACTTATATTGTGCAGAATAAAAGCTTTTCTTTCTTGGTCTGTCCCCATATCCCAGTACTGCTTGTTTATGGCAAGTTGCCTTTCTTTATTAATATTTTGTGCGCATTTCTTCTTACATTTTTCACCGCAGCTGTCTTTAACATTATGACGCCTAATTTTTTTATCAATTTTTCCTTTTTTTCTTTCAGCTACACTTACAGTAAAACGTTTCCTTTTTCTTTCTTGTTCTTTCTTGGTGTATAAAACTTGATCCAGGGCGTTATTAAAAACTTCATTTACAATATCCTTAACAAAATCATTTACTTCCGTTTGTTTTATCATTCCACTGAGGGGTAAACAGTCATCGCTGTCAAAAGTATTGGAATCAGATGATAAATCCTTGTATTCGGTAATAGGAATATAATCTTTGTCTGTAACTGTATCATCAGAATCATAGTCCATAGGCAAATTATCATCACTATAATATTTAACCGCCCGTAGTTCAGTGTATGAACGATGGTTATCTAAGCCAATTTCACTTGCATCCGTTAAATTATTTACTGCTACTAGAACTGAACTGCTTTCGTGACTTAACACATTTTCACCCGAATTTGCAAAATTTGTTACATTCACATCATTTTCGATATTAAATTGCTTTTGCCCAAGTTGAACCATCAATGCACTGCGTTGGTTAAACATATTTCTGTAAAATATGATGCCTAACCTAAAAATCAATATAAATATCAATATATCGACAAATATCGATTTATTGCTAGTTGTCAGTGTGGTTGTATTCATTAAAAGCTAAAATATCTTACCTGCTTCTCGATTATTTTGAACGTGAATAAATTGTATTGATGATATTAAACGATTAATAGATGTTTGAGAACTATATTTCATTACACACACACAGCCGACGGTGGTGTGGGTAGTAAAAACGACGATCGTAAAAACGAAACAGTTTCTCGCGTAACTCATTTTACTAAGCCAAAAAGTCGTATCTACTATTTATATTGCAGATTCGACAATTTTGCTTAGTATTGCTAGATACGACTTCTTTGCTTAGTAATATTATAGGTAACTGCACATACGACAAATTTTAAACGAATATTAAACCATTTAAATATGTAGTTACGACTTTAAAAATTTTTGAGTACATGCAGGATTTTATATAAAACGTGGCTATGTAAAAATCTCATTTTGTGAAAAAATGTCAGATACGACTTTTTCGCTTAGTACGGCAGTATATATATATATATATATATATATATATATATATATATATATATATATATATATATATATATATATATATATGCATTATGCATGGTGGAATTAAGGATGGTGTGGTCAGGATAGGATCGGAAGGAACGGAGTTAGGGTTCTGAGGAGAAAATACTACCCCAGTATTCGCCTAAGTAGCCGCACATGGTGTGCTTATACGCAGTGACCATGCCGCTACATGTGTATGAGGAAAACCCCATACGAGGTAAACGGTAACGGGAATCGAACCTATTACCTCCCGAATGGGAAGCAGGTCGTGTCACCACTACGCTACCAGCTCGGTATAAATTTTGTACTTTGAGCTATTGTAGCGAAAGTTAGAAACACGTATCTACTGTTATAATCTTTTACCTACGTGATACAACAATATCAAACTGTTTATATATTATTTTAAAGTATGTAAATCTATTTGTCTATTTACATTTATAAATATTAACAGGAAATTCTCGTTGATGTACATAAAAATGATGAATTAGCAATAGATCTATTAAAATACCTTGTGAAACTCAGTTAATAGTCTTCAAGCTATCGATTGCACGAAGAAGATGTAGTTGATAAAAATTATTAGTACCCCAACAAGACTGGAAGATGCATCTCTCCTATTTTGATATCTGTATTTGATTACTGATACCTTCTTGAAACACTTTTGAGAATATAGGTCTACAATGATTTGGATCAGTTTACCTTTTTTTAGAAATTGGAAGCTGTTTTCTAGCAATTCTGGAATATAATACAGTTTTCTTTATTAGGGTAATCGGCTTTAGAAAAAGGCCAAAATCGTTTTGATTAATATTATGGTTGTGTTGCTTCAATTTTATGACATTGCATTTAAAAAGAATTTTCTATGCGGTAAAGCTAAACTCCAAAATGTGTATTATCACGTATAATGATAGACTACTTACGCACGTAGACACAGCGGACCCTTGCTTGGTCGAGAGTAGATTTAGAAAGAGGTAGTGTGGAAACATTTTCCACCAGCTGAAAATAATTGGTGAATATGTTTGAAATATTTTATTTTTTTGCAACAGCACACGACTTCTTTAAACCTGCATTTAGTGCCTTAACAACAAACTGCTTTTGTAATTAGCAATAATTAGTAGTTTCTCTACTAATGGCAAATTGAATTGTGTACGCGTAAAATACAACCCCAGTCCTCAGTTTTGAACGACCCAGTTATGGTTCTGTCCTTATCAACATGATTTTTGACGTCTCAAATCATTGTAAGGTCTATTCAAAGGTAAAAATGATGTCGACGATAGGGTCCTAGAAATAGTTAATATTAACAATGTATACGATATAAGCCGATTATGAGTGGGGATTATGTGGACGTTTTCAACAGAATTTGCGTTGTGCACATGGCCAATGCCCAGAGGACGTTTTGATGAGATATCCATATTTCAAAGTGAAAGTTTGCGATAAACAGATATGACGAGTGGAATTTCACTTTCATACTTTTCTTTATTCCTTTGTTGCCCAATTGGGAAATTTTTCTCAATTATTTTTGGTATTACACTTAAAATTTTCTCGCGCGTCACTAGTCTTCTACTCAGATGCTTCTTTCCTTATTGTACAGTATTAGATCAATTTTTAATAAAAAATGAATCTTATGGTATGGAAAAATGGTAGATAAATATCTAGGTATCTGTTTTATACAAAATTCAGTATTATGTTGGATAAAGTTTAAATCAACGCCATATTTCACCGATGTTAGGATATTCAGACTAAACGCCCTCATCGCCTTCTTGTCAATTTGCATTTTTTCCTGAAGATCAAGTTGTGCAATCTTGCTGTATATTGTAATACATTTCCTATTAACTAATGCCATTGATCAAAATATTTTTTAATCGTTGCTAATACGATAAACATGAGATTGATTCGTGGCGTTTTAGCTGCGTTACTGCAACATTTGAGTTGATTAACATCAACTATCAGAAGAGTTCAACATTTTGGAGTTGGTCCACCAGCGAGTTGAAGTTTCCAGAAAAGTAAACGCTGTACTCGTTGTGACAATAAAAAGCAAAGTGGCTGTTGTACTAGAGATGGCCGCCGTGATGATAAGAGGACGTACTCGTAAGAACTCGAAAAAGCGAGATGCGACTATGATTAAGTTAGTTGTGACGGTCTTATGGAATGTAGGATTCATCGATCATTGTTTCCATTACGGTGGCTCTTATAATAGAGAAGCCAGTTGGCTACTGTGATCGTAGTAACTGTGGTGAATAGACATCTTCTTTCGCAGTTATGGTCACGGTAAGAATAACAGATTTTTTCTATTATTCAAATTTACTCAAAAAATAATCACATCAAATAATAAATAATAAATAAAATAATCAGAATTGCGTATTAACTTTACACATTACTGTTGCCTACTATGTTATTTTTGCAAGAATGTGTTCAATGGAGACTACTTTTTACCACGGAGTCAATAAAATTTGGTGCAAAATCAATTACAAATTGATGGTGTAATCGATTTTGATCAGGTAAAAAACCTAGTGCATTCTATATTAGGATATCTAAATCTTATAAAAATTTCTAAATGAGGAATTCACGGTAATCCTAACTAATTATTCCGAAATTCATGTTTTACGCATAAAATAAAACCATAAGCATATAAAAATGACCAAGACCATCTAGAAAGTTAATATTTGAATTGTCATTGGTGACTCGAGATATTACTACACCCGTAAGGGTGAGATATATAACAAAAATTGGGGGTAAGAAGCAGATACTTCGTTTAACATTGACGCGAGGTTGCAAATCCGATCGCCTGCTATTGAAATTATGAAAAATTTCAAATTCAAATTTTTTTTGTGTAACAATTAATATAAATAACACTATTTAAATCTATTAGTGACCATATATAAAATTTAAAAGGGCCTAAGGGTCATATAAAGATATCTGATCAAAATGTTAAAAATAAAGTGACATATTCATTTTAAAGATGTCAATATTTGTGTGCTAAACTTAACCGCATGCTGAAAGGAAAATAAAATCTTGTATTGTGGACCAGTAGGAAACTTATGTAAGTTTTAATATTGAGACCTATAATATTAAATAAGTAACAGTTACTTGTGCGTAACCTACACTGAAATAAACACAAGTGTGAACAATTTTATTAACAGTGCCGTCGACCATAGTTTATTAACACAAGTGATCCGCTGTTAAAGAAAGCACTCCAAAGACAAGCGATATTGGACTATCAGTATACCTGCTGTTTGGTTTTCGAAATAGTCAGTGTACAATTAATAGTCAGAGGGATTACATCACTTGGACATAGATACTGTAAGTGTAATTATTCAACAATTGAATAAATAACAAATGGTTGAGCCCTAATATAAAATTCAGTATTACGGTATACACAGAAAATTGTGTATCTATTGTCATAATTATGTTGTTTATATTGCAACTTAACTATTCCACTTTTTTCTTTTTGTGATGAAATACTTTTTGATACATTACCAATAAACTTAAGATAGATAGCTACAGGGGCGCAGGTAGTTTTAGTTCTGGATTGTATTTCGAAAGTTTATAACTAAATGTGACATTTACATTACATTTACATTAACTTGATGATAAGATTTTATTTATTAATTTGTGATTTAATTGGTGGTTCAGTAATTTGGATTCTTTGTAGTAAGTACACAAACATTTTTATCGACTGAAATAAAGTTGTTTTCTAAAAAAAATTTAGATCAAATGGTAATAATTAGAAAGTTACAACGGTTTGATTAAATTGTTTTAAGAAAACAATTTTAGTTTGATCCTTCTACTTGCCCTTTCAGTTTCCTCCATATGTTACAAATCACCCTATATACATTATTGGTCAGAAAGTTGATTAAATAAGATAATGAAGTGGAATTTAACATAAATTTATTTGGAATAATTAGGTTTGAGTAACCGTATAATTCCTTTATATTGGACCTTTTTGGAAACGAATTATAAATTAATTTAACTTACAGTTGGCATATTGTCGAGATGCACTGAATCTTCAGTAACAATATTAAATAGCAAAGATCTTTAGTGGATTTATATTAGAATTAGCATATAACAGTATCAATACTTAGTATTTGAAATAGGTTTTGAACTTACTGAATATAAAATTCACAATTACCAAATTATTGTTATTTGTCGAAATTCAACAATTTATGTTGAATGTAAATTATAATTAGACGAAGTTGATATATTAAAGAGCTAGCCTGGGTAAATAATAAATAATAATTATTCTATTTTATCTTATTCAATCATTACAACAATACAATTTCATACAAAATGCCAAACGATTTATTACAAATTCACACTGAATGTGAGGCTTGAGACGCTTTAGCTTTATCGTGCATTGTTAAATTACACAGAACAAACATTGAATTGATCTAGTTTAAAATATTTATTACTTAATTCCTATAAAGATCGATGTGATCACAAAACTTAGAAGGCCATGACTCTGTTACCAGACATGAAATAACTAGCATAGACCGAATGGTCAACTCCGAAATCTTCTTGAGTTTAGAGAAATTACTTCGTCAATTTAGAAAATTTCAATCAATGGTAACTTGATTATTCCAAATAGATCGGCCATTTTTTCATTATAAATTTGTCGGTATCTTATGTTCGGTAGATTTCGTTTAATTTCACAATTTCTAATTAATTTGCTGTATTTTTCAATTTTCAGCTTCTATGAGTAACTAGCAGGCTATGAAAGATAAACCAATTCTGTCACTTTAACCTTACTTTGACGTTAGTTATTTATTATCGTTGAGTAAAGACTCGCTGTTATTTCTGATTGTCATTTTTGTTTAGTAATTGACATTTAATTGAATAATTGAGTGCAATGAGTAATTTTTCTAAAAATGAAATGGTTGATATGGTTTTATTCTTGTAGATTGCTCTAAAAATTCGTTGCTTGCGAGTTGTATAGCAAGATATCCTGACTGGGATCGTCATTCAAGGGAAGAATCTTTTAAAAATATTTTGGAAAGATTTATTGAAACAGTTTGTTATCTGCAGAAGCAGGTAAGACTGAAAACTGTGTTGAACGAAGAAAATGAATTCAATATTTTAACTAGTAATAGTAAATCCGCTTGTAAGTACACGACAACTCGAAAAAGATTTCGAAATAAGTAGACCATATATTAGAAGAATAATTAGAAATAACAACTTTCATCCTTATCACATTCAACAACACCAAGAGCTCCAAGAACAAGACTTCTAAAATAGAATTAGTTTTTGCAATTGGATAGGTCGAAATCTGAATGAAAATGGAGATTTTTGGATAGTATCATGTTTACGGACGAGTGTACATTTCACCGCAATAGATTTTTTAACCGGCACAACTTTCATTACTACTCATCATTTCAGAGTTCATAGTTAACATAAATGGTATCTTAATGTTTGGGCACGTATATTGGGACGTCTGTCGTTGCTTGAATATGCCCACTTGTTCAAATTAGGAATATATTTTTTCACCATGCCTGTGTTGTGAGTGACTGGCTTAATAATACATACGACGAAAAGTAGATAGGAAGGGACGGACCAACGCGTTGGCCAACGAGGTCTCCAGACATAACCCCAATTGATTTCTTTTTATGGAGGTATGTAAAGGAAAAAGTATACACCGAACAACGAACGACAGTGGATGATATGAAAATTAGAATTAGAAACGTTTTTGAAAATATTTCCCCAGAAATGTTAAATGGGGTTAAGCATTCATTTCTTCAAGGGATTCAATTGTACATAGAACAAGGCGGTCGCCATTTTGAACATTTACTATAACTTTATCATTATAATGTCGTTTTCTTTGTCTCCTAATTTGTACATTTTTGGTAAAAGTAAATCACTCCATAATAAATGTTTTTAATTTGGATTGTTTATTTTCCAATACCTCATAGCCACTCTTCCACGTTATTCAGAAAATGTGAAATTAAGAGAAAACTACCACTACTACAAATAACAAAATACTGACAACCTTAAAGTACCAGAGAAAATATTGAGAAAGCTAATCAAATTTCGTATTTGATGGCATAAAGAAAAGTAGTTTGTTCCATTTGAAAACATCAAGTTACCTTTTCCTAAGTTGACACAGCTATTTCTATATTGGTACATTTCATGGTTAGCAATACCACAAAGTCACAACCCTCTAAGTTTTATGGTCACTTCGATATTCAACTTGAACTTTTTCAAAAAATTACGATTTGCGGTTAAACGGTTCGTTCTAGAAATCACGTGTGATAGATAAAGTCACACTCAATCTGACCGAAGAATCCAAATCTGTAATAACATACAGGGGGTTGTATTTAAAAAAATCAAGTTGTCTTTGATTGCTTTTTCCGATTTCTCCAAACACAAAAAATATTCCAAGTTACACGTCCTGCCTACATTTGTACATTTCATGGTTAGTAATAGCACAAAGTTTTATAGCCACTTCAATATTAAATTTTTTTCAGACATCAACTTATTCAAAAAAATAAGATTTGCGCCTAAACGGTTCGTTTGAGATATCATGTGATACATAAAGTCACCAAGTCGAAGAATCCAAATATGCAATAATAGATAGGTATTTCCATTTAAAAAAACGCAACTCTAGTATAAGCAGTGCGAATGAAGTGAAGATATTTTGAGTTTGTAGCCTTGAGGGCTACTTACCATACCCCAGCGCTAAACTTCAAAGATACGCGTTAATAAGCCCACCATATTCCGTCCACGCACTATTGGCCCATCCTGTATATTATTATATTTGACAATCATTTTGTTTAACTGTTACCCTTAATGTTAAATGAGATTATTTTTAACACACCACCTATAAGCACGAATTTTTAAAACTTAAATTACATAAAAATTTCACTCTTAACATTGTACCTATAATAATTTAAAATAGATCGTACCTGTATTGCATGGAATTTGACTAATTTCATCCTGGTATGGTTTTTCTGAAATGAAAGAAACCGAAAATGATCAAGAATTTTATTCATGTAAGTAGTTAAATTAGTTTAATGTAATAACTTCTATTTGTTATGCCTGCTCTAAATATAACAAGCTACAGAAATCTATTCCATAATCATACCTTAAGGACATGATTCAAGATAAATTTGCTAAGTTGGGACAGGCACTTGGATACAAAGCCTGGGCGCAGTGCTACAGGTTTAATGGCAAAAAAGTTGTCTATTTAGTGAGTTGGATCAAGAATTAGTTAGTTATATGTGGACAATTTTTTTACAATTGCACAGCTTAGTAGTAGGCAGTAAGTTATATGAAAGCTTATACGGGTTGATAGCTTTCAAGGGTTGCTATTTCGTTTGCATAAATCAGGATTCTTTTGGAGTTTAACAATCTAAAATTACAAAAGCGCTAAGAAATTCAAATAAACTTCATTTTGCTAGTTTCAGCTGTATATATTTAGACATCAGAAAATACATCACAGATAAATTTACTACAGGAAACACTAGCATGTTACAAACTGGCAGTTCTCGGCGTATCAACAAATGTTGATAATCTCTTACTTTATTTTGTTTGTTCAATTATTATTCTGTAGATTTTCAATGAAGTTGTTGACCGAGACTTCATATCTGTAAATCTATTGCACAGCAATGAAAAAAGAAGTAAGAGCAAAAGAGTAAAAGCGGCGTTCTTCTCGTTCCGGATACAATAAAAACCAAATTAGAAGTTAATAAAGTTGCGGATGTCGCTATAAAGTACAAAATTTCAACTCGTAAAGTTGAAAAGCGTCTATAACAATGTAAAGATGAAAATAATTGTATATATTTACATTAAAGGTAAATATTATTATCACTACTAATCCGAAAATGTTAGCAAGTTTATAAACGTATTCGATCAAGTATAAACATCTCTATCTCGATGCTGTAGTTAGTAAATGAACTTTTTCACTGCTGTTTGCGAAAGGATAACAAAGATCAGTTTGTTATCCGTGCTGTTCTGATCACCTACGAATTAATCAAAACTCAGCAAATTAAAACGACTTAATTCTCTAATTGGACCACATGTCAGTACCATTGTGTGCGAAGATTGGAAAAGGAAGTTGGATTAGCTAATAGATATTTACTTTTGCGAGGGGAAACACACACAGATATATATATATATATATATATATATATATATATATATATATATATATATATATATATATATATATATATATATATATATATATATATATATATATATATATATATATATATATATATATATATATATATATATATATATATATATGTATTAATTTATTGCAATTAGTTCAGTTGATGTATCATACATTTCTTTTAGTTGAATAAGAAAATAAGTTACAAAACGGTTCATATTATCTGCTAAATTATTGTTAAACACATGAAAAATATTTCGTAAAACACCTTCATTACGATTTAATTATGTGACTAACAAATGCAGTCCTACACTAGATCTTCAATAATGTACGAGACAGACAGTTAATGTTATATGTATTCTACAATTACAATACAGTTGATTGTTATGATCTATAACAAATATTTACAAACTGTAGTATGAACCTCTTACAGTTTTCTAATATACTTTTTTTTCTATTTTGCGTTCGTAAGTCCATTATGAAACCCAAACGAGTTTTATTTTCACTTTATAAAGTTAACATTTTTTGATGTTGGTAGCGCACGCTCATATTTGTTATGATCGATAAAATACTTACTTGTACTAGTACTGGGTGGACCAATAAGCCGATCTCGGTATATCTCAGGAACTGTTAAGCTTGGAAAATTCCTTAGTAAAAACAGCCAAGGGAAATCGCTGGAAATAACTTTCAACATATTCTATAAAAAATTGTTATTAAAATTTTCTATAAAGATTATGCCCTCTAGGGGTAAAGCTACAAACTTGAAAGTTATTTCCAGCGATTTCCCTTGGCCGTTTTTACCAAGGAATTTTTTTTTCCCAAAGCTGTACGATGAACAGTTCCTGAGATATAGCCGGAGGATCGGCTTATTGGTCAACCCGGTACAATAGCAATGTTGTCAACATGAGAACCACCCAAACAAACATTTTCTAAATTTTATTACAAATTCAATCGTAACTGTTTTCTATATTTTGAATCGAAATATGTTAAAAACCAAATATGTTATTAAAAACTCGTTTTACATGACCGTTATCCCACTCGTCCTTTAAAAAGCCTACCGCTACGCGTTTCGTTTTGTTAATCTCCAATTGATTGATGTCCTTATTTGTCAAAATGGTGATATTTAAACAAATAAATAAAAACTGGTAACCCTCTGCACACATTTGTATACTACAAGGTATTAGACAGCTACATGTTTCGAAAATAAATTCATCGTCAGACAGTAAAATCTGAAATTAAGCCAACATAAGTGTGTGCTAGAATAAAATTAATAACAAAATATATTGGTGTGAAACAACTCGCGACCTTTCAACCTACAAAGTGGAAATCAAAAGAAATGAAATGATTTTAATATTTTTTCAGTATAATTATGCAACTTCTTTTTTAATACGCCCATAACGAAAATAGGCAACTTTGTAAAAACAGTAATATATGCCAGATGGATGTTTAAAACTTCATGTCTGTTAGACCTTAGTAGACATGTAGATGCGTTCATAAATATCGATATCAATATCAGTTCAAGCATTTTCAATCGCATTTAACTAATTTTAAGATTTATTTTAATGTGTTTTAAGAAAAGTTATGTAAAACTAAATTATCTTTAAAAAATATTCGGTGAATTTTTTTGTTATCAAAAATTGGGCATTTATTATCAAAGAACGGAAACTACTATTTTATTCGAAGTATTGTTCATCGCGTAACACTCGTTTTTTCACCTTTCTGGCAGTATGCGGATACCGTGTCGAAAGAATGCTTCATCTTTTAAGGTTATCCACGAATTAACCCAATTTTTGGTATCTTTATATGATGTGATGTGTTGGTCAGACAGGCCATGTGCTAACGATCTAAGCAAGTGAAAATCAGACTACAAGCAATGTCTGGTGAATACCGGGGGTGTGGTAAAGCTTCTCAATTGAGTGTTTCCAAATAGCTGGCGTCACAACCCGTGGACGAGCATTATCATGCAGGAGTATAATTTTGTCGTGCCTGAAGTAGTATTTGGCGCGCTTTTCCTTGAGTATTCGACTCATCAATTATGTTCGCAAGACAGCCCCAGTAATGATTTCGTTTGGTTTCATAATACGCGACACTAAGCTGTTCCTATCAAATACACAACAAGAGTATATAGAATTACCGAGTTAGTGAATAATGGTGATTCTGATAGCTCCAACCGTGAATTCGTCAAAATAGCAACTGGGAAAATTTCTTCAGTAGCGACTGATAAAATAAAAATTCACCGACTTGACCGTACACCTACGTCTTCTGGTGGACCTCGCCCTATCAAAGTTGTGTTGAACAGTAGAGATCTCTTATGAAAATTAAATATAATTAAAAGAATCTCAAATCATATCATCTGTGAAACTCCGATGCGATGATTACAAACGTTCTTTGCGCAATTGCTTCACAAGAATGAATAATGGTGAGTCAACTATCAAATATATTGAGCTTATTCTTACGAAAATTCAAAATCTAAATTTCAATAAGTCAAAGTAAATAAACTGATTGAAAGCTTTTTCTCATGTATGTTCCGAAACTGCACTGTCCAATTATCAAATTCAGAATTTTTCCTAAATTACGTGTTGCGTAATTTCGCTTTAACTGAAACTTAACTTGGGGAGTGAACAATGATTGATTAAAAATAATTTTGTATTTCGTTTGTAGTTTCAATTATTCAAGTAATATTCAAGTTTGTCTACGATGTTGAACTTATATTGTCGGTGTAAATAATATATATATATACTATATATATTATATATATATATGAACTATAGTATATATATATAAATAATATATATTTCTAAAAGGATAATGCTGTGATTTGTTCATAGCTCAGTTAAATGTAGTCAAAAGTGCATATTTATATATTTATATATTTCGGTTAAAATTTTAACCTTCATCAGAAAAACGTCTAACGTAGAATTAACATATTTGTTAACAATTATAAAACTATGTGAAACTTAAATTAAATGGAATTACTGGAACAAATATGATTGACTAGTTAATTTAATGGATATAAGGTATCTATTAAAATTATTCTTAACATATCGATTTCAAGTAAAACCATAGTATAAATGTAAATATAAACTCTAATAACATGATATACAAGTTTGTAAACATATAAATTATATAATACTAAACATAATTGGTGACCTACAAAATGTGATTATAATTTTTTATACATTGGAATATTGAAATAAAAATATATATTAGATTCAAAACGACTAATTTATAAGAAATTGAATAAAAGATTATTAGTTATTACATATTTACTTTTTCTTTCTTTTGGTGAAAGGCTGTTTTAACAAATATGTAAATAGAACTTAGTCCATTAGTATCAGCCTTTCACCAAAAGAAAGAAAAGTAAATATGTAATAACTAATAATCTTTTATTCAATTTCTTATAAATTAGTCGTTTTGAAGCTCTAATATATATATTTTATTTTTATATTTTTATTTCAATATTCAATGTATAAAATTGAAACACATTTTGTAGGTCACCAACTTTGTTTAGTAGTTAGTTAATTTTATGTTTACCTTGTTATCATGTTATTAGAGATCTTTATATTGTACACTTTATACTATGGTTTTCTTGAATGTATATGGTTAAGAATAATTTTAATAGATCACCTTATCATCCCATTCACAATTATGTCACTCACGTCAATCAATTAATTTGTTCACCAGTAATTTTCCATTTAATTGTAAGTTCACATATGTTTTATAATTAGTTACACAAATATGTTTTAATTCCTATTGTAGACGTTTTTCTGATGAAGGTTAAAATTTTTAACCGAAATATATAAAAATAGTAATAAATATTATCACATTTTGGCTTTTTACCTGTATGCCTACTGAACTAGGAAATCCCAGCATTATCCTTTTAAAAATATAACTATACCTAGTTATTAAGAATTCATTATATATATATATATATATATATATATATATATATATATATATATATACCGCCAAACATCACATCGTGCGACTTTGAGACGTTGTTTGAGTTATTATCTCAACAAGAAATATTTTTACATAGGTGATTTTATATATCCCCAATTTTAATAATATGTTACAAATGATTTGAAAATAAGTACGTTGCATGATTTTGTTAATATGTTTAATTTAATATTTTGAATATTAAAGGCAGAGGGTATTGGATTTAATATTAACTAACTTAGACTGTAGGGTGTATCATGATAAACTACCCATTGATACAGAAGATAATTATCATCCGTCATTGGGAGTAGAACTTACTTGTAAGTTCAATAAAATAATACGATATGTTACTGACGTCATTGTCGTAAGGTTGGATCCGTTAACATAACCATAAAGTTAGTTATTTTTTACAGTATAACCTATACTTTATGTGTGCACAATATGCGAGTTTTGATCCGAATAAATCATTTGTGGAATTTTGATTTACTTGTTCATCAATTGAAGAAATTGAGTGACTATCGGTCTTGTAGAAGCTTGAGCTGCCTAATGAGAATCAGTTGATCATGGTGGTATAAAATTTAACAATGGTAAATTTGAATGTAGGCGTCATATAGGTATACTGTAGCGGACAGCCTGATAGTTATCAATAATGCGATATTGGACATTATTTGATAAATTCGTGCCAAATACAAGAAGAGTCTTGCACTACCTTGAGGTGACTTATAAGCGTTATTACATCGGTTAGAAATTCATTGGTACATATTTAAAACAGGAAATTGGTGATCTATATAACTGACGCCACAGAAATCTTGAATGTCGATTATTGACAATGTGAATATATATAAATATATAGTTGATATTATATGATTATATAAGTTATATATTATAATATATTTGCAAATATCTACATCGTGCGACTTTGAGACATTGATTTAATTATTATCTCAACAAGAATTATTTTTGACATGAATGTTATCGTTATAGTGATTTTAATATGCCCAATTTATAATGTGTTATAAATGATTTAATAATAACGTCACGTTGGATGATTATTGTTAATATGTTTAATTTCAATATTTGAAATTAATAGACGTATATGTATTTAATGATTAACTAACTTAACTGTAAGGTTATCATGATAAACTACCCATTATACAGTTAAGATAATTATCATCCGTCATTGGGATGTATAACTTATATTGTAAGTTCAATAAAATAATACATCTGTAACTGAACTTAACTGAAAATTTAATGTTATTAAACATTGCTATTAATGTATGGATAAATAATTTGTTAATTTAAAATAATATGTTTATATAGAATTTAATTTGTTATATTACATTATTTACTTACCAAGATAGACTAGGTAAAATACTATACTATGAATTGCATATAACTAAGATAAAATATTAAAATTAATAAAATATGTTTACCTGTAGTCTAAAATCTTGGTTAAGTAATGAAGTTTAACTGTAACTTTAAAATATAGAATAACAATGTATGATTGTAGATAATGTTACATTACTAAATGTTAAATATTTAATCTGTAATTATTGCATGAAGATGGTTTAACTTTAAGATAAATTATTATATCTCAGCTTGAAACGTAATCTATTAATTTTATTAATTAAATCAAGATTAATTCAATAAACCATATTTTTATTACCAATGTTTGATCATTGCATGGTCTCCATTGTTTATAAGTCAATATAAGAAGAACCATCATCTGAAACAAAACTTCAATACATATAAAGAATTTTAACGGTTCGTAATCCACAACCAAATATAAAAGCAAATTATATTAATTTGTATTTATCCATGTCTAATACTGACTGGTGATTTTTAAAAAGCTTCAGTGATGTGAATCAGACTTGTGATCAGTTTTACGTCATCTACTTATTGTTTAAGCAATATGTTCCGTTATATTCTGGTAAATCAAAAAGTACCCAAAATGGTTCACTGGTGAAATTATTCGAAACATTAAATTAAAAATTCCGACTTTAAAAAAACTATAACAAGCATAGGAATCCCTCTCACGTGAATGAGTTTAAACGTATTAGAAGGCTAATTAAATCCCAAATCAGTTATGACTATCGAAACTATCTCTCACAGGTTGAAAATTCAATCTCTTCTGATTCTGATTCTTTCTGGAACTTCATAAATGCTATACGAGGCTATTCTCGTATTCCAAACAGAGTACAGTATGCTAGTATCACCTTTGACAATCTCTCCAAAGTTGTAGATGCATTTAGACAATATTTTAGCAGCGTATACTCCCCGTCTACTGTCAGAAATCTATCGCATCTTTATAGGACAATAAACTCAGCCAGCATCTCTATTTCGGAAATCTAAATTGACGAAGGTATAGCGGCTATACGCAAATTTAAAATTAAAAATAGCGTTGGTCCTGATCAAACACCTATTTTCCTAATTAAGGATTGCGTTTATTTTCTTGCTGCTCCCCTCTGTTCCATCTTTAATTTGTCGCGATCAAGCAGTATTTTTCCTAATGTTTGGAAACTGGGTTACATTTGCCCCATTCTTAAAAGGGGGGATCCCAGTGATGTAACCAATTATCGGCCTATTAGTCTCTTAAATAATTTTGCTAAAGTCTTCGAAACAATATTATATCGTCGTATTTCTCTTGAGGTTAAGGGTTTTATATCTCCGTATCAACACGATTTCATGGAACATCGATCAACAGTTACCAATTTAATGTGTGTTAGTCAATGTATAGCATCTAAACTTGCTCGTCGTGGCCAAGTGGACGTTTGTATACACCGATTTTGTTAAAGCCTGCTGTCACGATATCATTATTCTTAAATAAAGTAATTTTAGATTCTCTGAAGCACTGATATCTTTTCTTAAATCTTGTTTAGAAGAACGTGCCCAGTTTGTTACTTATAATAATTTCATTTCTAAACCAATATCAGTTACATCAGGTGTCCCTCAAGGATCTACATTGGGTCCGCTCCTATCCTTACTTTTTATCAATGATCTCTTATACGTTATAACATGTGTGTCTCTTTACCTAATTGGTGTACCAGCAATTGTCTTGCACTTAATATACTCAAATGAAAAATTGTACAAGAAGAACATTGTCAGTATGCTATGGCTATTTTATCAACTCGCTCATCATTGCAATATCTAGTGTTATTAAAGACCTGGGTGTTTACTTCGGTAACAAATTTACTTTTTCTGAACATCTAGATTTCATACGCCGTTCTTCTATGAAGTTATTCGGTTTCATAATTCGCAACTGCAAATCATTCAATAATATAGCTCCACTAAAATCTTTATTTTTTGTTTAATCAGAAGCAAAATAGAATATGGCTCGTTAATTTGGTTTCCGATCTAATTATCAGATTTATATTCTAGAAAACATCCAAAGAAAATTTTTAAAACTTTTAGGTTTTCAATTTGGTAAAGTATATGCACCCAGAGGGCTCAATCATGACTGTTTACTAAAACGATTTTGTTTCCGTTCTTTAGAATATCGTCGATCTGAGATTGCGATTATCTTTTTATTTAACTTACTCCATAACAAAATTGATTGTCCGCAACCTCTGAAACTAGTTAATTTCTTAGTACCGAGTTTTTTTATGATTGTGGACCTGAATAGGCTAATTAGGTCTATCGTGCTAAAGCACTCAGGAACACTGAGGAGGATGGATAGAGGGATAATGAATTGCCAATAGATGCCTATGAACAGCTACCATAAATTTTCTCATATCATAAGTGAGAGGAAAACAGGAACTAGGAGATCATTCCAGAGTTTAGAAGCCGTGTAGAAAAATGTGGATTGCGCCCGTTGGGTACGACAAGTGGAGATTTGTACTGCATACTGATGATGTGAATGAGCGAACCGAGTGTTTCTCGCAAAGATAGCCTGAGATGGTATCAAAGAATATAATTCAGCAGCACAATTACCGTTGTAATAACGATAATACAAAGAAAGAACTGAAACCATTCTTCTATGTGAGAAGTTAAGGACGGGTCATTTATAAGCCTAATCGCTCTCTTTTATTACATGTCTCAAAACAATCTGACGTTTACATATCCGATACCTCGCACAAACATATTACATAGATCTTCGTATTTCATATTCAACAAATATATAACGTTCTACCAAATACTTTTGATATCAATCATTGTTCTGTAACTGAATTATTAAGCACTCTTTGTAACAGTAGCAATTAATTTCCTTTTGCACATTATATATGATATTGCTAAGTTTGTACACTGCATTTATTTATGTTGTCCTGTAATTTGATCTATTGTATCTCTTGGCAATACATCTATTATTATTATTATAAGCGTAGTTGAAACATGGCCAGGTGGTCCCCATTATTTTTTCATCATAGTAGATCCATTTTCATCACTACACGGTGCAGAAAACTTTTCGTTTAAGCCTGACAGCCGCATTTAACGTGCCAATAATCGGTACTCAATATTTCTTGGCGTCGGTTGATATAGATCCCAATTTCCTTGAACCATTACCAATGATTTCAACCGATGTAAAACTACTTATTAAGTCACCTCTAACGTATGTGCAAGCTCTTCTTGCATTTGGCACGAATCTTGATCAAATAATGCTTTCAATTCCGCATTTTTGTAAACTTCAGGCTGTCCGCTACGTTACCCTAAGGTGCCTACGATGTCAAATTGACCATTCTTAAACTTTTGATACCACTCATGACAACTGCTCTCACTTAAGGCAGCCTCACCATATGCTTCTACAAGCAACCGATGCGCCTCAGCTGCTGATTTTTTCAATTGATGAACAAGTAAATCAAAAGTTTCCACAACTGACGCTTATTCGGATCAAAACTCGATATTGACGCACACAAAAGTATAGATTATACTGATAAAAAAATCACTAACGGATGTTCAACCTTACGACAATGACGTTTTACATCTGCAAATTTTAGGCATAACCTACTGGTGGAGCCAACTTATGTCAAACACCGAGTTATTTATTTATTTTTTTAATGATTGTGGACTTGAACAGGCTAAATTAGGCCTATCGTGCTAAAACACTCAGGAACACCAAGGAGGATGGATAGAGGGATAATGAATTGCCAATAATAGATGCCTATGAACAGCTACATTTGTACGGATGTGTATATGTAAACATTTTCGTAAGTTAATCGTTATTCAGATATTAAACAAATTTGAACCAACACTTAAATTCTACCTTCGACATTTTTTGCCGCTAAATTACGTGTCGTAATAAAAAATTATATAGAACATAATTAATCGATATATGTTGGTATTTTTATGTAGCTTTGAAATATACAGCTGTTTCAGAAATATTCGGTAAAAACCAAAAACTGCTCCTAATAAACTCCCCCCTGCCTCTCCACCGCTGGATTTTCCCAAAAATTTTATCAAGCACGTACGTTTTATCGTTCAAGAGTTATTGTGAATACTAGCATACATCCACCCACATCCACACACACCCACACCTACCCCCACACCATTACAGAAAACATTAAAATTATGAGGTCAACCTAAAACCTCCGTTCTTTCCCCTCTAGGTCTATCTAACCATTGTCTAATAGAAATAACTTCTACTGCCCCTAATTCCTCTGCTGTTCGCAACACTGATAGAACCCTGTGGTGTTTTAAGTCAGCCAGATGGAATGATTTACGAGACTTCTTTGCAACCTTTCCATGGACCTGAATATTGTTTTAAGTCATTCTCGACCTTGGACTTTGTTCTTTCGGTATCTGAAGTCATCCTCATGGGCATGGAGTTATACATTCGCAAAAATCAGAATCGTACAGGTCATTCACGTTCCTAACCTTAGTTCAATAAGGCTAGTGTTGATGCAATATTTTTGAAAAATAAATCTCATATTAAATGGAAATCTAATAAAACAGTCGAGAGTTATGCAGAATATGTTGATGCTAGAAATGTCTGCAAAAGTATCATCACTAGAGCTAAAAAGTTGTTTGAACAACGAAAATGCAATTGACTAGCTACATCTCCTTTGTGCAGTCGTACATGTTGGTCTTTAGTTAAAGCCATTAGTAAATACTTTGGTACCTTTTCATTTCCCCCCCTGACATCTTTTAACAGATCTGTAGTTGCTGATTCTGTAGACAAAGTCAATGCTTTTGTGGATTTATTTGCATCAAACTCGTGTCTCAGTGATTCTGGAAAAGATGTGCCCTGGTAAACTCTTCTTTATACCCTATGAAACCAATTCATTTTCGGTAGAAGCTGCTATAATCGATTATCAGTAGGCTTCATCTCAATAGGGCGACTGGCTCAGATGGTATCCCAGCTATTGTCTTAAAGAGATGTTGCGCAGAACTAGTACCAGTCCAATCTAATATTCCATCTCTATGTCTAGAGAATTTCCTTCATCATGGAATTTAAATTATAAAATAACGTAATTATGAACAAAGACGGTCGTTGACCGATTAGTTGTTTGTTTTTGCATACGACAGTTTTGCGAATAGTCGCAATTTTTTTATAGGAATCAACTTACCGACACCGTGCCTGAATTTGCCAAAAGGTGAGCAGTTTGTTATTTATTTGGGTACGAGCTGCGTTTATTAAATTTTAGGACTATAAATTTTCGATCGCGTTTGGTTTTTGGGGACACGTTTTGGTTTAAATTGGATAATTAATTAGCGTATTGATGAGTTATTTTGGATATTTGAGTCGATCATTTAGATTAGTTTATTGAAATATTTAAAGAGTTTTAGTTTTGCAATTTTGCGGCTTTTATATAAAGCTTAAGATTTTGTTGAGATTTAGGTCAACTCTGCGTAAATATTTTTGGAGTAGAATTTTAGTAGAGATGGGGGTTTTATTTTTGAGTGAACAATATAGTTTGCTGTTAGACCATTATTAAGATCAAGGTTATGACGTTTTCCCGCTATAAACGTGTCTAATAGGTGGCGCCTTTTTGGCATTTTTTCCCGAATTTGACGTTTTTGGAGTTGTAACGAGTGCCCTTTTGCAGCTTTAAGTAAGATCCCCATTCACACCACTGAGTTATGCCATGCGAGCAATTACCTTTACGGGCTTGATGCTCTAATGAGTATTTGGAATGTAACAATAATAAGAGCAGATAAATATAGGCCAGATGAAACCCTCTAATTTTAGACACTAACACAAATGTATCACCTGAAAAAATAAGTCTCGGGAATGTCAAAATCTATTATGTACTGTCGTATAATAATTTCCAAAATACTGGTCCTGAACAAGATCCTTGCGGACAGCCAGGATCTACCTTAAGTGTTACAGTGCAATCTTGGACTACATCCTGTGCTGTTCAATAGAACAGCACTATTTTAATAATAATAATAATAAAATAGTCATTCACCACACTAACCAATTTTTGGAAAATCCCGATCGTCGGCCACCAAGCATTATCAAATTCTCCCTTTATGTCTAGTGACACTAGAACAGAATAACCACCTCGGACTTTAGCTGCCCTAATTTTATGAATAACAGCTTTAAAGCATCCAAAGTTGATTTTCTGTGTTCAAATCCGAACTGGATAGGGTTAAATCCTTCAGACAAACTAATACAATACTCAATTGGTGTCGAATGTTCTTAGGATAAGGTTTGCACTTCCAGAATGTTGGAAATTTTCCACGATGCAGCCGTAAGTTAAAAAGGAATACAAAAATATCAGGTGCAGCTTCAACAGCACGTAATGCTGCATCAGATGTTATTCCGTAGTGACCTTAAGGTTCATTCTACGCAAACGCCCTATCTATGTCTTGTTCAGATATCTCCATATCATTTTCACCTTCGTTAACGGCATCCTATGATCTTCTAATTTCATCTTATATTTTACCGTCATCAGTTTCATAGTCATCTGGAAAAAAAGTTCCACTGCGTTTTCACAGCTGCTGGGTGTAAAGGGTCTTTCTTGTTTTCTAAAACATGAAGGAGCATCTGATATTTTATTTTTTGATTTAATTACCGTATATGCGGTTCCTTATGGATCTTTCCCACTGGTTTCAGAACAAAACTCTTGCCATTTCTTTGTACGTGTATATTTAATTGCATCTTTGTACATCGCATTTGTTACTCTGTATTCCTGATATAACTTTCCACGTTGTTTCTACGTAGCTCTTTGATAGAGCCACGTTAATAATATCTACGTCAGTGCTAACACATTTTGCAAGATATTGGAATAAATTTTGGATATTCTTCGTCAAAAATATGCAGTCTGTCTTATTATTTCAGAAACATCGATCCTAAGACAGATTTTTATCTGCAGTATTTTTTTTGCACAATAATTGATCCTTCTATAAGTGCATGATAGATGGAGTTTCATCAGGTGATATTCCAGCCCGTAATTTTTCTATACATTAAATAATTAACAGCAATCAGATCACAATAACTGTTTCCTTTTCAATCCTTGAATGTGGGACCACTATCTTAATTTATAACAGTATATCCATTGTTATTTAAATTAACCAATTAATACATCCCTTTGATGAGCCCCAAATTGAATGTTTAGCATTAAAATCACCTTCTATTAAAATAGCATTGTTTCGCGGAATATTTTCAAGGCTTCGCGTAAATTTCGTTATTAATTCATTTTCGAAATTTTCCTCCTTTTGGTGGTAGATAAACAGGTGTAACATAAAATGATCCTGACTCAGAAGATATGCCAGGCACAGTGATTCGCTCACAAGATAAATTTACAATTAACACAGGCTGTGTGCATGTGTTCATTGGTACCGAGACACGCAGACGCGCAAAGACACAGACACTTACATATACGCACACATGCCATCGTACACTTGCACATGCGCACAGACACACAGGTACACAACCCCACGCACACGCGCACATGAGTACACACGCACACGCTCTGACAGGCCCACACATGCACACTAGCTTATGCACACGGACACACGCACTCACGCACACTCGCACACATGGACACACGCATACACGCACACGCACACACGCACACACGCACACACGCACACACGCACACACGCACACACGCACACACGCAGACTCTGGGACACGCAAACCTGCAGGCTCAGGCGCAGACCGGCAGACACGCAAACACACAGATAGACTAAAACAGAATCATACAGGCACACAAACACCATGACGAACACAAACACCAATACTAACAAACACGAACGCGAACACGAACACAACAGCAACCGTGATTTAGAACTCAAATACCAACACAATTACCAACACAAATTCAATTGCAAACCCAAACACAAAGGCGTCCGAAAATACACGATCACCTACACGAACACAATTACCAACACCAACACCTACACAAACGCCAATGAAAACCACAACGTAAACGCAAGCACAAACAGAAGCAGAAACCATGCATAAAGTGGGCGATCTGAAATTTTTCGGAGGCTCCTAACGCTGAGTGACGCCCCTGAATTGAATAAGCTGAGTGTAAAGTGCTGGTAGAGCGGTACGGTAAATATGTTCTGCTGGATGATTTTCTTTAGGAACGTAGGACCATAGACCATAGTATAACCTATTGTTACAATTTTCTTAGGCAAGTTGAAGCTACACCGCAGCAGTCACCCAAAATTGGTAATATGCACTGGACAGTTGAAGAACTTCTACCTTGCAGCTTCACAACGATCGAGTAACAGTTCGTGTACAGTTAGTTGAAACTCGCCCCAAACGCTTTTTACAATCCTGGTAGTAAAAAAAACCGAAGTGTACAGATAAGATGGGAGATTATTAGAAAAAGAAGAAAATTATGAAATATATCTATTTTAGAAACAAAAATAGAACTACTAATAATCTGCGGAGTGGAAAAAGCAAGTCGAACAACGGGCCCGTAAAGATGACATACTTAAAATAAATGCAATAAGCTACGGATACATGATAAGTAGCAGACTACACTATATTCACATTTGCGATTCTTGCCTCAATAAATGAGTCATTTATTACTGTGAAGCATTACGAAGAAAGAAGAGTCGGTTCACCAACGCTTAATATGTGACTATTTAGATAAATACAAGGGTAGTATTCTTCATTCCGCACCCCATCCTTGAATTATGAACCAATTGTATTTTTGCATGCTGTGAATATACAAATGTGAATGCGACTAGCAAATCAGCCCGTTTCACCCTCGTGGGAAGGTCGTGAAACAGGATATGTTCTTTCTACAAATATGGTATGGAATCAACCATTAAAATCTGCTAAAATTTATTGATATTTGTTGCTGAAACAATTTTGAATTCAGGAAATACTCTCCTACCCTTTTAAGGTAAAAGTTAACCGTAAGGGTAAAGGTAGAAGTGGAGGTAGAGATAAACCTACAGGTAAAGGTAGAGGTAAAAGTAAAGATAAGGGTAAAAGTGAAGGTAAAGGTAAAGGTACAGGTAAAGGTAAAGGTAAGGGTAAGGGTAAGGGTAAGGGTAAGGGTAAGGGTAAAGGTAAAGGTAAAGGTAAAGGTAAAGGTAAAGGTAAAGGTAAAGGTAAAGGTAAAGGTAAAGGTAAAGGTAAAGGTAAAGGTAAAGGTAAAGGTAAAGGTAAAGGTAAAGGTAAAGGTAAAGGTAAAGGTAAAGGTAAAGGTAAAGGTAAAGGTAAAGGTAAAGGTAAAGGTAAAGGTAAAGGTAAAGGTAAAGGTAAAAGTAAAGGTAAAGGTAAAGGTAAAGGTAAAGGTAAAGGTAAAGGTAAAGGTAAAGTAAAGGTAAAGGTAAAGGTAAAGTAAAGGTAAAGGTAAAGGTAAAGGTAAAGGTAAAGGTAAAGGTAAAGGTAAGGTAGGGTCAAAGGTAAAGGTATAAGGTTAAGGTAAAGATAAACGTAAACGATTAAAAGTCCAGAAGGTAAAGGTAAAGATAAACGTAAGGTAAAGGTTAAAGTTAAAGTACTAAATGTAAATTATGGTAAATCAGTTGGAAGTTTTAAGAATTTAGTTAGGATCGATAGAAACTGATCAAAGCTGAATAATAATCATAGTAGGCCTGGGTTAGCTTAGAAATTTGTTCACAAAAGTATACACAAGCGATGTGGAGAGCATTCAGGAGTCTCCAGAGGGTGAAAGCAAAATAGTGGTCGACAGGGTTAAGGTTCAGGCATTATCTGGATAAAGCATTATCGTGTATGCGTATTCTTGATTTTTGAATCCGAATTTTTGGCTAATTGCGATCGGCAGGAAACTAAAACTAAAATTAAAAGTGTGCCTGGGAAAAATTATGGCTAGAAATTGAAAGTTCATTAAAAATATTAAAGCGGACGTACTAAAAGCCACAACAGAAAGTACTCCTTTAGCTAAAGAAATTATTGTCATGAATGAATGAAAAATCGCTGAGATCATCAAAAATAAGACACAGCTAATATAAAAAAATTAATTCAACTTAATAATTAATACTGAACATATTGCAGACTTATGAGCAACACCAGGTAGTAAGCAGCAGCGATAAAGGTTTCAGGTTTGCAAAACGCCCCTGGTAAACAAAGGTAATGTTTGATACAAACGAGAATCCTCATTCTAATGGTAACTTTTCTATGTTGAATGAGTGTTATGCCATCAGAATTTTGATTTCACTAAAAAATTTAGATTTAGCAACGAATACTTACGTATCAATGGCAATAGTTTGGCAATAGAACTTACTATTTCCTTACGATTAGTGCCCAATATTGGCGATTCCTCAATAAGTGCACATGTGCACGTGAACTCCCAAATTTAATGTCTCTTCGTAAAAAAACATATTTAAATTTTATCGACGAATTTCTTGTCTGGTGGCAATGCTTAAACCTATTAATTACTAATAAACAAAACTTATCGCTAGACGCTGATGTCAGCTAATAATGTTCAAGCGCGTCTGCTCATCGAATCCATCGCATCGCGTGTTTGCTTCGTTCACTGCTGATGTACATCTTAAATTTAATTCGTGGAAGCTTTGCCCCCAGATAAATACAAGACAGTCCAGAAATGTTCACGAATTATGGCGGGATCTCGAACTCTGATAGCATTAGCGTGCAATATTTAAAGACAATTAAATTTTCTTCGCTATCTTTAGAAGAAAAGAGAAAAATCAAATGTGCCGGTCGTCCAAAACGAAATTTATTAATTGCGAATGTAACTAAATGCAAAAGTCGTGATTATAAACCAACTTTTAAAATAGAAACTTATGAAAAAACTGACTGGTTGTGTGGGTGTGGTGTTAGTAAACTCTACTGTTTTCCGTGTTTATTATTTGGAAGTGATGAAGCATCAGAATGGAAAATGATTTAGTATATTTATCCGAAAAAAAATAAAAAGCATCAACATGCAAGGTCACATCGATCTGCTAAATTAGGATTTAATTTATTAGGTAAATTGGATATTCGGCAACAATTAAATAGTGCATACCGATTAACCATAGAAAAACATAATGAGTAAGTAAAGAGTCATAGGTATGCTTATCTAAAATTATAAACTGTATTACATTTTGTGGTGCTTTTGAACTCTCCGTGGACACGATGAACGAAAAGATTCATTAAACCCTGGTATATTTAGAGGCCTCATACATTTTTCTGGCGAATTGGACGCAGCACTTGTTAAGCCTTTTAAAATCGGTGTACGAATACTAAAGTTCTATAAGTATACTTCTTAGGTTCTATAAGTACTTCTACGCCCAAAGCTACAAATTTTAGCTACTTAACAGTTTGGGTAATAAATAGAAGATTTGGTGCCCTTTGCTCAATCGTAGATTAAAGTGGGTCAGGTTTATTAAATTATCGATTTGCCTTATTAACCAAAAAATATTTACATGTACCTAGATATGCTCTCTTTAAAATTAGGGTTGCTTCTTCCTGAAACTAATAGTTAAATACTCGGACGCCAACTTGTTTTTAAATATGGAATAAACAAGTAAACCGTTATACAATAAACTTAAAGGAAAATTTCTACACTAACAAATTTTATTAACACAAGCTATATTTAATTATAAACAGAAATACTTAATGCTGATGTTAGTAACGTTAAAAACTAATGAATAATTATTAATGTTGTGAGTAATTAATGCAGTCAGAATACCTTAGTCTGGGTCACACTGTAGATAACGAAATTGATGCATGCTGTGTCAGCGTTTTTGGAAAATGTTGCGTAATATTACTTCAGGTTGAAATAAATCTGGATTTGTATGCTTAATAATTCCCAAATTAATAAATTTGCAGGATTAAGGGGTTTTAAAATCTCACTTCCCATTAATGTAAGGGTTTGCCTCACTCTTGATTAATCGTACAAATACCGTAACTTGGATTAACAGTAAAATAGTTAATTGCGTGGATGTATATAACGCGTGAAAAGTATCAGTAAAGGTGAAATTAAGTAAAAATTAAAAAAATAAAAAGTGCCTGAAATGCAAACGTCTCAAACTTTAATATAATAGTTTTTTTTGCAATTTACCATACAAATCGTACAGCACTTTAAAAAAAAATAACAAGCAATAATGGATGCTACATCCACTTTCTTAACTCAACCAAAAGGACGCTAAGGTGGTCTATTGCGCATAAACATGTCTAAATTGAATGTTTTTATGCAACTAAATATGCAACACACGCTGCACGAAATGCACGTTAACTGCCTACAAAGAGGTGAATTATTAACAACACGTTCGAAGTTTGTTACCCCCCCCCCCCTTAAAAGTTGGAATCGGAGATTTCAAACGCCAATATAATAAAGGTATTTTATCAAAATCTGATCAAGTACATAAAAATTTTAAGCTAATTAATATTCAAGCAAAAATGTAAATGGTAATACCTAAATGCTAAATAAATGCCCAAATAGAACAAAATCTTGCTCTAAATGTACGAAGAAGTCCGGAAAATGCAGTGATGTTATCAGGAAAGACCCCTCGCAACACCATCAATAGCTAATGATGCGCTGCCGCCCGCGCATGCCACTAGTTGAAACTATAGGGTCCACAACCTAAAATAAAGCTATGCAAACTTAAAGCTGGTGAAGCAAACCTCCGCCAGAGGAGCAAAACGGAAAACGAGTAACAAAAATTGGAGCTAACGTAAAGAGATAACAGAAACCAACCATGACCTGAAGGGTCAGAGGGCGGGGAACCCGAGAACAGTTTTCCTGTGCTACCATAAAAAGCACGGCAAAATGCCACTCCACGCAAGAGTCAAACTTCCTCAAACACAAACCATAAGAATCGCGAAAATCGAGGCCGAGAGAGAGAGAGTGGTTCCGATACATTCTTAAAAATCGGTGAAAGTTCATTTAAATCTTGAACCAACTGTTCACGATTGTTAATTGATAAATCATCCTCTTTAAAATCTTTTCATCGACTACAAAAATCTCCAGTAATCGGAACAGTTCGAATAAACGCCAAAATGGAAGGTGAAAATTGAGTAGATTCATGAACAGCGTTACGAATAGCATGGGCAATTTTATGAATTTCAGCATCCCATTCTTTATGATTATCTTTAATGTAAGATGTTATTGCAGTACCTACTACTTTATTAACTCTTTCAACAAAATTCACTTGGGGATGATAACTCGCATTAAACTAAATGGATGGAACTTTGTAAGACTAATAGGTTTTTAAACAATGTACTCTTAAGTTGAGGGCCGTTGTAAGCCATACAAATTTGTGGTACACCGAAAACTAGAAACACAATTTTCAATATATTGGCAAATGCCTTTAGCATGTGCAGTGCACATTGGATGAATCAGAGTAAATTTGGTAAACCAATCGCAAACAACCAGCAAAACAGTATTACCATTTTTCGATCTGTAAAAAGAACCCACTGAATCGATTGAAATGCATTGAAAAGGAAAAGAAACCTTTTTACCCATAAAACCATAATGATTAAATTGTGAAGAATTACTTTGATTACAAATACTACAATTTCGAATGTATTTGGAAATGTCTGATTTCATTTTTGGTCAATAACAAAATTCTTTAATTTTCGAAAAAGTTTTAAAATCACCAAAATGTGCTGATTTAGAAACAACGAATTTCCATTCCACTAAATTGGATACAATATTTAAATCTTTTGAAATAAATTTGTAAAGTTCATCGTTTTCAATTCTCTAATCGGGAAATAATTCAGAATTTTTTGAAACGTTAATCAACATTTTCTTATACCAATCGTCTAAATCTACAGCTGAAAATTCTAAAGAGTTAACTTCTAATGGCGCCCTTGAACGTGGGTCAGGAACAACATTTAATTTACCTTTCCTATGAATGACTTCAAAGTCAAATTGCTGAAGTTTAACACTCCATCAGGCTAATCGACCTGAAGGATCTTTTAAACTATTGAGCCAAATCAGTGAATGATGATCCGTAATTACTTTAAAATGTGTGCGTTCAATATAAGGTCTAAACTTTTGAATTCCAAAAATAACAGCTAGTAATACCCGTTCAGTAATAGAATAATTTTGCTCGGCTTTATATAATGCGTACGAGTTCTAATTAAAAATAATTAAATGCATGTTTTTATGCAACTAGATATGCAACACACGCTTCACGAAATGTATGTTAATTGCCTACAAAGAGGTGAATTATTAACAACACGTTCGAAGTTTATTAGACACTGAGGGACCATTTGCAGCAAGCGACTGTGTTTAAAGGCACGTCAAAAGACATTCAAAATGATTTATTAGAATATATGCTTTCCGTGTGTCAGGCACATATCAACATAGAAATTACCGCTTCAATTTTGTCCTTTATGAGTGACGAAACAAGTGTTATTTCAAATATTTTCCAAATGGTTATAGTTTACTGTTATACTTTAGCAAAGGGCACCCCCGCTGAACAATTTTGGGCTTTTATAAAACCAAATGAACACGATGCTGTTTCCTTAGCTTTAAATTATGTTTTAAAAAATTCTGATCAGTTAATTTCCCAAAGTTGTGACGGAGCAAGTGCCATGAGTCGCGCACATGGTGGTGTACAGGTTTGTTCCATTTTCGTATGTTTTACGGGGTATCTCGCTTATTGTTTAGGTTAGATTTCGCGACACCGTGCTATTTTTTAATGAAACCAAAAATGCACTAATCAAATTTGCCATAGCCATCTTAATTTGTGTGCTACAGGGTGATTTATGAAAAATTGTATTTGCAGTCATCCCCTGTAACTCTGTTATTGTCAGACATATTAAAAAAGTAAAAACTGATATTTGTAGATTTTTTTACGTAGAATCCAGTGGCGTACTCAGATTTTCTTTAGAGGTCACAGTTTTTGAGATATGGACATAACATACTTTTTTTTATGGGACACCCTATATATTTTTTTAAAATCTTTTTCCCCTTGCCCAAGAGCTTTTCAAAAATATAGCATAGTCTATATTTATTTTTATAAATAACGTGACAAAATGATTTTTTTCTATAATTTACATTGATAATAGTGGATAGCCGTGGGTAACCATGGTAATGCAAAAAACAAAATAATTAACGTTCTGCCATTACTTAGGTATTAGATTTTTGAAGTTTCTGCTTCTGTTAAATTATTCCTGGTTACATTTTCCCAAATTTAGTGCTGATATTTATTGTTGTTCGTTGTTTTTGTTTATTGTTATCGTTCTTGTCCTTGTTGTTGTTGTTGTTGTTTAATTATTTTTTAATATGGCTCGATACCAAAAATTTGAAAACTTTGAGAAATACGATATGAATACCTGCTTCATATTATCTAATAAAAACGCAGACCAGGCCTTAGAACTCTAGCTGAACAGGCCAGTTAGTCTTTACCTTAGAATTTGTATTTATTTTATATACCTATTTTGTCATATAGATATCCCGAAAGAAGACAACCCGACACAAGAATATTTCAAAAATTAAAATTTATTCTTTGCCAACACGGATGTTTTGACAAACCTCGACCCCGAGTTTACAGCAAAGAGAACGAGGAATCATAGATCAACGTTTTAGCAGTTGTTCAAGCCACTCCTGAAACCTCGTGCAGGAAAATAGATGAAGAGACTTGTGTTTACAAGATTTATGAAGAAAACCTAAACTCTAATGGCTACTTACAAATTCTACAAATTCTAAAAGGAAAAACATTTTAGAAGATATTCCACTGGCTCAACTGAAAGCTATATTCTTCCAGCAGGATAGGGTTCCAGCCCACAATGCTAGAATAATACAAAACTGGTTAAATGAACGTTTTCCCAGGAGATGGATTGGAACAAATGGACCTGTTCGATGGCCACCACGATCATCGGACCTCTCGGTTTTGGATTTTTTTTTGTGGGGGTATTTAAAGAATAAAATTTATTCAAGGCAATATGCCAAACATGCAACAATTAAAAATTTCAACGGAAAATGCTTTTGTAGAATTACGAAGACAATCATTTATTTTGGAAAATGCTATTAAAAGAATTTATAAACTTTGTGAAACTTGTAGGAGACATAATGGTCTGCAATTTGAACAATATTTGTGATTAATTAATTATTTTGTTTTTCATTAATGTAAATTATAGAAAAAAATCATTTTTTCACGTTATTTATATTAATAAATAAGACTATGCTATATTTTTGAAAAGCTCTTGGCAAGGGGAAAAAGATTTAAAAAAAATATATAGGGTGTCCCATAAAAAAAGTAGGTTATGTCAATACCTCAAAAACTGTGACCTCTAAAGAAAATCTGAGTACGCCACTGGATTCTACGTAAAAAAATCTACAAATATCAATTTTTACTTTTTTAATATATCTGACAATAACAGAGTTACAGCGGATGACTGAAAATGCAATTTTTCCAAAATCACCCTGTAGCACACAAACTAAGATGGCTATGGCAAATTTGATTAGTGCATCTTTGGTTTCATTAAAAAATAGCACGGTGTCGCGAAAACCGCAAGGTTCTAACCTAAAAAATAAGCGAGATACCCCGTAAAACATACGAAAATGGGACAACCTGTACAAAAATAAATTTAAATATGTCCATTATATTCATTGTTATGCCCATCAATTGAATTTAATAACGTCTCAGGCAACAAGCATAAATACAAATGTTCATATATTTTTTTCCGATTTGAGTGATATTTCCAATTTTTTTTCAAATTTTCCACAAAGAGTTGCCGTATTAGATTGCAAATAGGATTCCTAGAGCATCCGCTACAAGATGGAGCTTTAAAATTAGAACTGTTAACACTTATAGAGAAGCACTTATAAAGTGTATGAAAAAATACAATCCACGTCCAGACAATCTGATACCATCAGAAAGGCAGGTGCACTTTTAAGGTTATTGAATGACCTTAAATTTGTTTTTTTGGTTGACAGTGTTTCATCGTGTAATGCCTCACCTTGATATTTTATATTCCCAGATTCCGTTACCATAAAACGATGCATTACTGAGTTTGAAAAAAATATTCAAAAAGAAAGAGATAACATACTATTAGAGAAAGCGAGTTAGCATATATTGATGAAAGGCAAAGCTAGTAAAAGAAGGAAGACAGATGAGACAGTTTCTTACGTTCCCACAACTGTGTAAGGTAAGGAAGTATTGTGACACCATAATTGCAGAAATAAAAAGAAGGTTTTCGTTCACAGGCCATTTGGAAAGGGCACACTTATTTTTGGTGCAAAATTTTGAAACATATTCATTAAATTTTTCTATGCTACATTTAAATTCAGCAGTTTGAAACTTTCCATTTTTAGATAAAAACAAATTAAAGACAGAATTGGAAATAATATACAGAACGGATTTTAGAGAAGTTTCCGGAGCAGTCCACTTACTTAAATTTTTAATTGAAAATAATTTGCAAGCAGATTTCTTAGAAATATTTTCAGTGCTACAAGCAATAGTTACGATGCCCATGACAATCGCAGAAGTGGAACGTTATTTCTCCACATTAAAAGGAATAAAAACTTTCCTTAGAAGTACAACGGGCCAGGATAGACTAACTGCCCTCGAAATGTTATCTATTGAGAAACAAATGATTCAAGAAATTCCAAATTTTAATGAATTGGCCTTTGAAGAATTTATCTCAAAAAAGAACAGACTTCATTTTCAATACAAAACGTGTTCGTGAAATATAAAAACTACGATACATTTACCTATAATAGTAGATTATATTACAAGTGAGTGAAATAAGCCATTATAAGTGAGATTATTGACGCACGAGTGCTTGCGCGAGTGCGACAAATTCACACGTGCTTATAATGGCATTTCACTCACGTATGATATACGACGTTTTGTCCAACAGTTGCATTTTTTTTTAACGAAAAGCTTGAAGAGATTATTTAAATAAAAAAGAGTCAAGCAGCCAGGTCTTGGTTGTTATGGTCGGTCGACCAGTTGTCATGAATACGTTGTTGATATAAAATTTAGTCACTAGTGAATAAAACGTTATTTTAGTCACTGTAAACTAACGTATAAAACACGTGAAAAACTGCAACTGTTGGACAAAAATAATTGTTTGGCGAGACCGAGGTACTGAGCGAGGTAAGTGGCTCCCAAAAAATTTTTCGCATCCGGCGGTTTACTAGCGGTACTCTCTTTTAGTCTAAAGTTGTGCATCCCCAAAGCGTTAAACCACGCGCCGCCACTGGTGTCCAATTAGGAAGAATTTACTATTTTGTATCTCTTATTTTTTTATCCCGGGTACACCGTTTGGGTAAAAGACAATTCCTCCAGCCGCCCCATTACATTACATACATCTCAAAATTGGTTTATAAATGTTAACAACTCAAATCTACATATGAAAGTACTTTCAAGCCATACTGTTGTTATCTAAAATAAAACAATTTCTGTATTCCAATACGCGCTAATCTCTCATTTAGATCTAAGTGTGCTTCTTTATATGACAGTTATTCTTGATATAACTTACTATATCTTTATAGCTAAAAATCAATAAGTGATTCATTTTATAAGCAAGCCATATAAGGATGTTGACGAAAATTACATATTTCTAAATGCATAATCTCATATTAATTTTGTAGTAGCGTACACAAGACATGTTGAAATTTATCTTTATGGATAGTTCAGAGCTAGCCGGAACCTTTACGTTTTAAAAATCCGTCTATGTTCAATAGAGGTTATAAAAACTAGCAACGGATACTCTGATCTATTGATCAAGAGAAAATTAAAAAAAAAAGATCAGCACCAATTGTGTTTGTGTCTTCAAAAATAAAACATAATGTGTAAATTATTGAATTTACCCCAGTTTAACACTACAGAATTTGCAGAAAACCACATTTTTGTATTGCTTTAACTGTAGTAAAATTTATTTCTTGTGGAGTAAGGATAATGTTAAGATATGTTTGTTAGATATGTATTGTATAAGTCCAAAAGTTTATGAACAGGCAGTGATAGTTAACATAAATTGTGCTTGAAGGCAAACGCTTTAGTTTAGTATCTCGCAATCGTTTAAATGCAGATTTCGCACAGTATAACATGCAATAACATCCCGGTACCTGTTTGAATGAAGCCAGCAGCATCAAGCCTTGAGATACATTTAATCAACAGGTTGTTGCGAGGGACCCGAGCGTGGGCGCAGTTGGTCCTTAAAACGCAATTTTGTGTCATTCAATCGTCATATTACTCCACTGAGAGCTTATCTAAAGCATTTACATGTTATTCACCATTTTTATTTCTTATTATAGTACCTTAGAAATTTCAAGATGGTATATTAAACAAAGTTTTCCCCTAACAAAACGGTTCAACTGGAAAACATAATAATATTTGTTGTAGCTAAGTATAATGTTTCGGTTTCAATAGTATTCATTATCCGCGCTAAAGTGAATTATTGTATATT
Organism: Vesta saturnalis; assembly: GCA_036346205.1. Classification (NCBI taxonomy): domain Eukaryota; kingdom Metazoa; phylum Arthropoda; class Insecta; order Coleoptera; family Lampyridae; genus Vesta; species Vesta saturnalis. The sequence goes on from JARFJB010000834.1 coordinate 1,646,375, forward strand.
TACTTTCAGTTATAAAATGTATACCTTTTTATTTCTCTCTGCAAAAACTTTTGTTATGGTTTAGATGTAAAATTTGCAACACGTTTAATACAATAACACAAATCAGGTTGCCAAATTCTGTTGAGTCGCTTATTAAAAATGGAACGGATTATTGAGTCTTACGTTACCCAGGGTATGTTTCGAAAGAATAATCTCATTTGTATTATTTATTTTATTTTGATTAGCTTAATATTAGAACATGCTTAATCTAAACATCTCACAGCAGTAATTAGTTTGTTGTTCACGCTATCATGCTGAGTAGGTATTTGGGATATCTTTTAATGTTTAACACTTTTGCTTACTACATTAACGCTAGGATACTTAACCAATAAAATATCGCCATTTACATAATCCGGGCTTCTGAGAACCGTTATATATAAAATCACGTATAGTCAGAATAGATACAAAGTTATTGAAATAAAGCTATTTATTTATGCATATACATACATTACAAACGTGAGATTAAATATTAAATATTAGGGCCGATCAATTAATACGTATCATTGTGCTTTTACGATCAATATTTGCGGGGCACACTGAGCATCTCTTTCTCTTAATTGATGCACTTGTTTGAGCGGCTGGCGGACCAGAGATATCAATAAATCTGCTTAGACACTCCCGGACACTACCCCGTAGGTTAGGATTAGTAGATCTTCTCTGCATGGTAGGTATCACTAGTTCCTTCGCTAAATTTTTCAGAAACAATCTGCGTTTGAGTCACTCCTATGTGTAGTTTGGATGTTCTGTCGTAAAGACTACATATTGTCCTCGCCAGGAATGTTTATTGCTATGTCATTAATTTATTAATTTAGCTATCCAATTTGTTTATACTGTCTTCTCATATAAAACGGTGAATTAAATAAGGATGGTAAGTGCATTTTACGAAATCGACATACGGTATTGAATAAGCAAGCGGGTTTCTACAAAGTACAATTAGTAATACAAGTGTTAGTTCATATTTTACACAATTTCTATTAGTAATATATTGCAATAATGTAAGTACAATATATTTTGTGATAAAATGCTTTTCAATATGTTAATTCACACATTTCCCATAGAATTTATGTTCCACATGAAATGTCATCTACGTATACGAATAATAGTTCCATTTTGTTTAGGCACGTACTTAACATCCATTTTGTGTATTAATATTACCATCTTATTATGGGCCATCATTGCTATTGAATTGGTATCAACAATAAGAAATTATGACTATGAAACGTAGTAGCCTTGCGAGGTGTAAATAGTGCAGCTCGACAGTTGTTCCACGCAAATTGTTTAACCTATAAATTAAAATCTCCAATCAATTGTATGACTGTTTACCAGCAACTTACAACACAACCATTCTCATGTTTTTAATAATTCCGCTGCAATTATTAAATGTTTACATTTTGTTGAAAATTGCATTGTTTGTAGGTTATAACATACATAACCTTCAGGCAGTAAAAATAATGTACCAAACACCTGTTAGATTTTTAAGGATATTGTTTTGCAACCGTTATCATTATGATAATCAACGTTTTCTAATATGTACAAAATAAATCACGATAAATAAATAATTGTATTTTGGAATACTTCAGCTTTAAATGCTGCCATCTCGGGGTATATTTTCTAATCAGAATTTATGACATTTTGACTCATGTTTTTCATATTACACCATATGATTGTATATGATGACGTAGTGGTAAACATTCCTGGCGAGAACAATATGCGTTGAGCAATGCAGCATCGATGATGTTGAAGAAAAATGTCATCGGCCATCGTTTACTTTGCCTCTTGCACGTGTATGTCGGAACCATTTGATGCGTGACGTCAAAACCACCCTTTGTTTTATTATAATGAGTGATGATTACAGGCTTCCTCTTAGCGTCATTATTGATAGATGCGTCGAGGTGCATGGTGCTTAGTAAAATTACGCATTTGTTCTTTTCACGTACTTAACAAAACAATGAAGAGCAGACTACACGATCTTTTGAGGCTTTCATTTCTTTCGGAATATCACTCTTATTCTGATGTAGTGTACCCACAACAGTAATATTTTTATCCAATAGATAAATTGCTAGCGAAACACTAGTGAAGAAGTTGTCTATCGTGAGATTCAGACCAGAATTATGAATGCCACGCACAAGAGTGTGTACTAGTTCAAGCTCCAGGTTTTTATTTGGAGGTTCTCCGAGCTAGCGACCAACATCAACTAAACCATCCAGAGCATAACCAGATTCACACATCCAAAATATTTTAAGTCCATATCTTTCCAGTATACTTGGCATATATTGAACGAATCTGCATCTACCTCTAAACACAACGAGTTGTTCATCAATAGTTACATTAGTATCCGCTATGACGCAAGTTTTGCATTGCTGAATGAATAAATCCCAAACCTAGGACATTATCCGCAACGTATCTGTTTCCAAACGCTTATTTCGGGTTTACTTGTTGTCAAATCTGACGAATCTTCGTATTTTTTCAAAGCGAATTATGGACATTGTGGCTCAGTGTATTGCATTGGCAAATTTACTACAAAATAGTTCCCTCGCAGGAGCATCCCAGTTTCTGTCAGCTCCCGAATGAATCAGTAAACTACATAATGTAAGAAATTCATCCACAGTTACGTATCTCTACGGTTTTCCTTTTGTTCCGTAAACACGTCTTCCCTCTAAATTAGTACAATTCACAATTTCTTGTACAATCACTGGAGTTACAAATTGCAGCCATGTTTACTTGCTGGTCTTGGTGCACGGCGATTAATGTTATGGGGTTGTTGGAGGTTCCAAACTCCAATCCAGTCTATTTGGAGCAATGTAATCACTCGTTGAAGAATTACCAATATCGCCAACATCATCCTCTCAATTATCGTCAACATCATCAGAACTGGATCCAGACTACTCGTCAGAAACCAATTCGAAATTTGTGCTTTCTGTGTCATGATTTTCTGCTTCTGACACCTCACTTTCTTCAAAAGGCAAAATATCACTTTCAGCTGCCACTGCGATCCTGTTTCTTCATAGATACGGTCACCAAATATCACGATTTTCACATTCTTTTTTGACGCCATTATTATATATGTTTCACAAATTCACTAAATGCAACTGTTCTTCCAGCTGCGCCTACTTTTACACATCCAGCAGTAATGCAAGTTTCAAGTTGCATAGGCACGTACAATTCCGCGCAGCAGTACTTGACAAATTATAATAAGTATTAGCCCGGTTTATGTAAATACTGGGTACTAATGGAAACGATTTATTTTTCGATTTTGAAATACACTAGAGTGTTTTTTGAATCGAGTGCGTGTTGAATGAAGACGTGCTTAAAGCATATCTGAATGCTCAAGCGGATTGAAACTATTTTAAGCAAATTATGAGTAACTAAAGTCTCTCCGGGCCTGGGAGGCCCGGTTTATGCATCCTAGGGTTAATAGAAACCCATTAACACGGTTTAGGTTAATGTATAACATTAAGTAGTAGTAATATGCGGATATTCTTAAATTTCGAATATCTCGTTCAAAAATTGTAAGCATCGTACAGTATAAATCATGTGTATGTTATGCCAGTATTTCACCGCCACAAATATTGTTATGTTTGGACTGATTCATTTCACTGAAAAAATGAATAATGAGAGAGATAGATACATGGTGTTCCAGCAAAAAAATTAAAACAGTTTTTCTTTAATAAGCACCAAAGTTTTGATGGTATTATAGCAAATTTACACCTACAATGCGAGGTTTTGGAAGGCGAAAAATTAGAATTTAGTATTATCACATGCCTCATAGGGGGCGTCACCTATCGAAAGTTTCACGTCATTAAAACGTCGAAACTTTCTGACCATACCTCGTATACAGATTTCAGTAAAAAAATATTAAATAATTGACCTTACCGCTCAAAATAGGTATATTTCTTGAAAGTTGCTTAAGTTAATCGTTTAAGAGAGAATCACTAATTTATTAACTAATGTTTGTGTAATTCTGTTAGAATTAATAGAGTACAAAATTAAAATACATACTTTTACAACTTCGTTTCCTTACTGAAGAACATGGCGCCCATTTCGAACGTTTACTATAAAATATATTTGTTTCTTTACTTATACACCCTATATTTCTTTTACTATTCAATTTTGGACTAAGGTATGTTGGGTTATATCGAATTATTTTAAGCTAAACCTCTGGTCTTTGCTAATTGCATCTTTACTACTAAATTTTCTCGAAATTTAAACTAATTAGAAATATATTTTGAAATGATCTGTACATATACAATGCCAGTAGGGGAAGCTGGTCTAATATCGACCACTTAAGAAAAATGGTGATTTAAAACAAAATTAATTGAACAATCAAAACAACTTCTATTTTGTAACGTTGTATAAAGTTAGGCTATCAAATGCATATGAAAAGAAAGTAAAAAAATATTCTTAAATATTAGAAAACAATTTCTGAAAACCCTATTACATGATATTATCCGCCTGGTGGAGTGTAAAATCGATCAGCACATAGGAAGATATCGACCACAGTACAAAGTCGTTTATTTACACTCATTACACACATAGTTTTTTCATCATGCACGTTTGTACAGTAAGCGTGACTCTAAATACCACAGGACCTGCAGCGCCACCAAATTTCGTTGTTAATCCCAAAGTCGTGGCAGATTGAACACGTTTCTTTTTTCTTATCGTCAGTTTTCTTGTCCTTTTTGAATGTAATTGTCTTCCACTATCAGTTTGAATGGAGTAGCAGAATTTGACTCTTATTCATGGTCCTACTCTTTAGAGTGGGCAACGGACAAATTTCAGTTAGAGATTTGTCTTTTTTTTGAATAGTTGGGTCCTCATTATCTGTTGAAGTAGAAGCAGGACCATCCCCATCCTTTTGACGTCAAAGCCCCGCCTTTCACTTTTATATGCCACGTGGGCCGGTTTTTCCACCCTTATTTTTACGCTCACGTGTGAGACCGATTTTCAACCCCTATTTTTGCACATCTACTGTGAGACCGTATTTTCCACCCTTATTTTATATATCCACGTGTGAGACAGGATTTTCATCCCTAATTTTTTACATCCACGTGTGAGACCGGATTTTCCACCCTTTTTTTATATACCCTCGTGTGAGACCGGATTTTCCACCCTTATTTTTATATATCACGTGTGAGACAGGATTTTCATCCCTAATTATTTTTTACACATCCACGTGTGAGACCGGATTTTCCACCCTTATTTTTCGCACATCCACGTGTGAGACCGGATTTTCACCCTTATTTTATATACTACGTGTGAGACCATATTTTCGTCCTAATTATTTTTACACATCCACGTGTGAGACCGTGTTTTCAACCCTAATTATTTTTACTCGCTTACGTATAGGACATGTATTACCCTAATTTTATTATTTCTTTTGGAGTCTTATGGTTGTATTAAGGACCTTTTGACAGGATAGGACTTTTGTTAACGTGAGGAACTGGTCCTGGTCTTGGTGCTGGAGCTAGGGATAAGTCTTAGAGTTTGGCCTTGGTGGTGGAGCTAGGGTTGGAGTCAGGTCTTGGTGGTGGAGCTAGGGTTTAGAACTGTATTTAGGGTGGACCTGGGGCAGGACTTGGACTTGGTCTTAGAGTTATTTCTAGTAATTATCTTCAACCTTAATTAAGGTCCTTTTGGTTGTAACCCTGGAGGTTGCACACGCATACAATAATTGCATAATTAATAATATTTTCTCATATATTTTAAATTTATGTATTGAAAGAAAACTTTCAAAAGAGAGAATAACAAAGGAAACCATAGGGGAATTTGAATGCGTAAATTAATTAAGAACCTATTTTTAAAAAAAAATCCCAGTGAACATAAAATTCTGCATCAATGAAACAAAATTTTATAATTAATACATAACATTTTTTTCAAACATTTAAAACAAGTTTAGTGAAAATAATATTATTTTAAAAATGTTTCCCTAATTTTTAAAACCTTAATGTTGATTTAATTAATTAAAAATTTAAATAAATAAATTAACAAATCACAAACAGTAATTTTAGCTTGAATGTTCACTTGTTACTTTAATAAATTCTAGTGAAAAAATATTTTAATGTGTAAATATAAACTTTCTTTATTACATTAACAACTACATTTACCTTTTCTTAAAAAATTGAAATTTTATGGCACACAATTTTAAAACCAATTAGTTTGAATTTAAACCATAAATTTTAGTAAACCCAACAAATTCCAATTTACTAATTTAATTTAATATCAAAACCAATAAAAGTTATATTTTTAAAAAATATAATTAAGCCGTTTATTTAAAATTGTTCAAATATATTGAATGGATTTTATTTTACTTCTAATTCATAACAAAAACGATTAATAAGACCCAAGTTTATTATTCTTATTTTTTATGCTTATAAACTATTAACATTTTAAGGTGACAACTGAAAAGGTTTATGTAAATAAAACTTTGAAATTATTAACTTATAACGAATGATATTCAAATTTTAATAAAAAGGTTTATAAAAACAAAAACGATGTTAAAAAAGAATAAATTTAAAAATTAATGAATAATTGGTTTTAAATATTTATTATTGAGAAATTATTAAAAATGTTTTTTTTAACTTTAGACTATATGTTTTCAAACAAATTTTTTCCCGGTTATTTTAAAATTTTAACCTAAAAAGTTTGGTTTGAAACAAACCCCTCTTTAATTCGTCAATTGTAGGTCCGGGGTTTTCTGCGGGGTTTTGATATGCAACTCCGGGGGTGCTGCGGGTTTTTGGGGCCTTTAAAGTGAACCCGGGGTTTTTTTTCCCTTTTGGCCTCTTGGGTTTTATATTTGTTAATAAATTTTAAAAATTTTTTTAAAAAGGGGGGTGTTAATTTTTTTCAAGTTATTAGAAAAAGGGCCCTTAGTTTTGGGGGAAACTAATATAAGGTTTCCTAAAGTTAAGAAAAAAATAGATTAAACTTATTTTGTGTTAAATAGGTATCAAATCTTAAATAAATTCTTAAATTTAGAAAAATTTGAAAACTATACTAATTTCCGCCGTGGATAAAATCGATCACATGGAAATTCGACCAAGTAAAAGTCGTTTATTTACACTTTACACAAAGTTTTTCATCATGACGTTTGTACAGTAAGCGTGACTCTAAATACCACAGGACCTGCAGCGCCACCAAATTTCGTTGTTAATCCCAAAGTCGTGGCAGATTGAACACGTTTCTTTTTCTTATCGTCATTTTCTTGTCCTTTTGAAGTAATTGTCTTCCACTATCAGTTTGAATGGTAGCAGAATTTGACTCTTATTCATGGTCCTACTCTTTAGATGGGCAACGGACAAATTTCAGTTAGAATTTGTCTTTTTTGAATAGTTGGGTCCTCATTATCTGTTAAAGTAGAAGAGCACCATCCCCATCCTTTTGACGTCACAAGCCCCGCCCTTTCACTTTTTATATGCCACGTGGGCCGGTTTTCCACCCTTATTTTTACGCTCACGTGTGAGACCGATTTTCAACCCCTATTTTTGCACATCTACTGTGAGACCGTATTTTCCACCCTTATTTTATATATCCACGTGTGAGACAGGATTTTCATCCCTAATTATTTTTACATCCACGTGTGAGACCGGATTTTCCACCCTTATTTTATATACCCTCGTGTGAGACCGGATTTTCACCCTTATTTTTATAATTCACGTGTGAGACAGGATTTTCATCCTAATTATTTTTTACACATCCACGTGTGAGACCGGATTTTCCACCCTTATTTTCGCACATCCACGTGTGAGACCGGATTTTCACCCTTATTTTTATATATCTGTGAGACCATATTTTCGTCCCTAATTATTTTTACAATCCACGTGTGAGACCGTGTTTTCAACCCTAATTATTTTTACTCGCTTACGTATAGGACATGTATTACCCTAATTTTATTATTTCTTTTGAGTCTTATGGTTGTATTAAGGACCTTTTTGACGGATAGGACTTTTGTTAACGTGAGGAACTGGTCCTGGTCTTGGTGCTGGAGCTAGGGATAAGTCTTAGAGTTTGGCCTTGGTGGTGGAGCTAGGGTTGGAGTCAGGTCTTGGTGGTGGAGCTAGGGTTTAGAACTGTATTTAGGGTTGGACCTGGGGCAGGACTTGGACTTGGTCTTAGAGTTATTTCTAGTAATTATCTTCAACCTTAATTAAGGTCCTTTTGGTTGTAACCCTGGAGGTTGCACACGCATACAATAATTGCATAATTAATAAGAATTATTATCGCTCCTATTTTTAAAATGGTCATATGTTGGATGAAAACGTTTCTAATAAGGAGTGAGATAAGCAGATAGGATTAACCATACGTGGGGGAAATTTGAATGACAGTAAAATTTAATTATAGAACACTTATTTTTATTAACGTAATTAAAAATCCTCAGTGAACTATAAAAATTACTGCCATTCTAATGAAACAAACATTTTTATTAAGTTAATTACATAACAGTTTGTCTTTTCTTAAACGATTATTAAAAACATAGTTTACCTGCATTGAAAATAATATCTATCCGTCCGCTAAGAATGTTGTACGCCTTAATATTTTTAAAGAAACTTAATGCTTGTGTTAACTGTAATTAAAAATCTGTAAATAAATAAAGGATTAAACACATACCAGATCTGTAACGTTTTAAGGCACTGAGTGATGGTCACCGCTTTGTGTTACTTGTCAACTAAACTTTCTAGTTGTGTAAAACAGCTATTGATTTCCATCATTAGAATGTAAAATATACAAAAACCTCATTGTCTTTATTACACTTGCAAATACATTTACCTTTCTCTTAAAATAAATTGTTTGAAAATATTCGTATACGGACACACAATGTTTTATAAAAACCATATTAAGTGTTTGGAATGTTTAAATTCCATAACATTTTGTAGTAAGAAATTACTGCTCACATTTACTAATTACCGTGTAATTATATAACTTTTTAATTTAATAGTCTAAAACCAAGATAAAATGGTTAATATATTTCTAAAAAATATTATTAGAGTTGATACGCCGTTTTATTTCAAGTAATTGTTTTCAATATATATAAAATGTGTAAGTGGACCTGTATTATTGTTACTTACTTACATAAAATCAACTTATACACGAATTAATAACGACCTCCACTAGTTTATAACACAATCGCAATGTAGCGTATTTTTTATCTACACTCGTACTTCTATAAACTATTAACGCTCCATTTTAATAGGGTGATCAACTATCTGAAAAAGGTTTACTGTTAAAGTATACGATGAAGATCGTTTAAGCAAACCTGTATTATTCTTATATACGAATGATATTTCAAAAAGTACTAGTATAATTAACATGAAGGTTTATAAATCTACATTGACAAGGAATCAGTTTTAAAACAAAATTTACTTTTATAAAAATGTACACCTGAGTTTAAGTTGACGTATATTGGTTTATGAATATTTTATTATTCTAAGAAAAAATGTTATTAAAAAATGTTTTCTTAAATTAACCTTTGTAGACTTATGTTTTATCTATATACGAAATTTTATTTCACAACAGCATACTCATTCTACCTTGGAAAATTGTTAACCTGAAACAAGTAGGTTTGAAACTCAAACAACCCTCTGTTACCACTCTCGTCAATGTAGGAGGTCCAATGCTGGTCTGGTTTGTCTGCAGGGTCCGTGTTTACGATAATCGCACTCGGTCGAGGTGCGTGTCTGGTAGTTGATTAGAAGCACAACAAGTCAAACACATTCTTATTGTGGCTGGGGTCGATTTCAAGCATCTCAACACTTCTGCCAATATCTTTGTGGATTTTTATCAGATGGGATTAATAGCAATGTCAACTAAACGTTTTAAAAATTTCTAATTTGAAAATAAGAGTGACGTAAGCTAATTTTATTTGAAATTTCATGGAGTATCATCATCATCGAACTTTTGAGATACTACCATCTCATCGTCTTCACCTTGAACGATTATATTGTAACCTATAAAGCAAGCTAATAACCTAATAGTTTATCAGACATTATTACATGGACATGAGGTTAGTCTAAATGGTTTCAACGCTGCTCTGGGAATGCTGTACACTTAAAACCTTTAAGTCTGCTCGCCGAAGTTGTACCGTATTCACTTTCTTCAATTTTTATCTGCACTCTGTTTCGAAGCTGTAATACGTTTTCTAATACATAAACAGAATCTTCAATACTGTGATACGTGTAGCAGCAAAACACATTAGCTTAGTTTCACCTCTATATTACTTTACATGCAAGCCTGATCTTATCATAAATAAATACATCTGTCAAAAAAGCTGATTAAACATAACTCCACGGCCAGGTATAGCAAGCAACGCTTCAATTATAGCTCTTAGTCAACACAATAGGGCCTACAACTACATACAATCGACTAGCACTGCTTTAGCACGAGGATCAAACGAAAAAACGCACGCACGCACGCATCGGTGACGCTCGCACGTACGCACGCACTGCAGAATCGTGTACGCACTGCACGCTTCACGTACGAACGAGACGCACGCTCGCACGTACGCAAGCTACACGTACGAGCGTTCGCACGCCGTACGTACGCTCCCAGCGCACGTATGCACACACACACACACACACACACACACACACACGAGAGGCGAAAACACGCTAAAGCGAAAAACTTGTAAACTTGCAAACATGAATCAAGACGGTGGAGCACCGCTAGGAAAAAAAACAGGTTTATTAACAAAACCGAAGGAAAGCTTAACGTTTTGAAAATATATTATTATTATTATTATTATTATAAACAACAATACATCATTATTATTTAATAACATGCTTTATCGGTTTTCTTCTTCTTCTTGAACCGTGAGTCGTCCTCATCATCATCATCATGATTTTGAGATTTGCCCTTCCCCCCTACCTCATCGCTCTTCTTTCTCTTCTGTGAATCATCATCTTGGATGTGAGATACATCCAGCTCAACCACGTCATCGCTTTCATCATTATCTTGAACGGTTATGTTGTAATAGTTTATTAACAAGTCAGTAAAATCTCTAATGTCCGCTGATGTTGGCTCATAAACAGGAGAATACATTATAGTAATGCTCACTCGATGACAGTTACACTTTAAGGAGAAACAGAGAAACGTGACGCAAAGCTTTGGGTCTTTGCAAACTTAATTAGGTAATTAATAGAAAATTTTGATAACATTTATTAGACATAACACACTCTACATACCATGTATTAAAATCTAACGCCTTTTTATAAAAGTTTAAATTTTTTCCTAAAACTGACCTGTCTGCATGTAGATTTATAAACCTTCATGTTAATTAATTGGTTATTCGGAACATCATTCGGGGATAAGAATAATACAGTTTGCCTAAACGATCTTCATCGTATATTAACCTAAACCTGTTTCAGATAGTTAAACACCCTATTAAAATGGAGCGTTATTTTATAGAAGTACGAGTGTAATAAAAAGCTCATTGCGATTGTGTTATAAACTAGTGGAGGTCGTTATTAATTCGTGTATATATTTGTAAGTAGAAGAACAATAATACAGGTCCACTTACATTTATATATTGAAAACAATTACTTGAAATAAAACGGCGTATCAACTCTAATAATATTTTTAGAAAATATATTAACCATTTTATATTGGTTTTAGACTATTAAATTAAACAAAAGTTATATAATTACACGGTAATTAGTAAAGTGCAGTATTTCTTACTAAAATGTTATGGAATTTTAAACATTCCAAACACTTAATATGGTTTTTATAAAACATTGTGTCCGTATACGAATATTTTCAAACAATTTATTTTAAGAGAAAGGTAAATGTATGTTTGCAAGTGTAATAAAGACAATGAGGTTTGTTATTTATTTAATATGGAAAATCATACTAGTTTTACACAACTAGAAAGTTTATTCAAGTACACAAAGCGGTGCCATCACTCAGTCCTAAAACGTTACAGATCTGGTATGGTGTTAATCCTTTATTTATTTACAGATTTTAATTACAGTTAACAAAGCATTAAGTTTCTTTAAAAATATTAAGGCGTACAACATTCTTAGCGGACGGATAGATATTATTTCAATGCAGGTAAAACTATGTTTTTAATAATCGTTTAGAAAAGACAAACTGTTATGTAATTAACTTAAAATGTTTTTTGTTTCATTAGAATGGAGTAATTTTTATAGTTCACTGAGGATTTTAATTACTTAATAAAATAAGTGTTCTATAATTAAATTTTACTGTCATTCAAATTCCCCGTATGGTTAATCCTATCTGCTTATCTCACTCCTTATTAGAAACGTTTTCTCTCCAATACATACCTTTTAAAGAATAGAGCGATAATAATATCTTATTAATTATGCAATTATTGTATGGTGTAACCTCCAGGGTTACAACCAAAGGACCTTAATTAATTGAAGATAATTACTAGAAATAACTCTAAGACCAAGTCCAAGTCCTGCCCAGGTCCACCCTAAATACAGTTCTAAACCCTAGCTCCACCACCAAGACCTGACTCAACCCTAGCTCCACCACCAAAAACTCTAAGACTTATCCCTAGCTCCAGCACCAAGACCAGGACCAGTTCCTCACGTTAACAAAAGTCCTATCCGTCAAAGGTCCTTAATAACATAAGACTCAAAGAAATAATAAAAATTAGGGTAATACATGTCCTATACGTAAGCGAGTAAAATAATTAGGGTTGAAAACGGTCTCACACGTGGATGTTAAAATTAGGGACGAAAATATGGTCTCACACGGGGTATATAAAAATAATTTTTTTTGAATCAAGAAAAAATTTTAATTAAGAAATAACTTTAATTTAACGTTACGAAAAATACCTGGGTTGTCAAAATTATCTAAAAGTACAATTTTACAATTAAAATTTAAATACTTAATAAAATAACTAATTGTTTTGTAACTACCTTTTGTTAAAATTTTAAGAATTTTTCACTTAATATATAACAACTTTTTAAATGAAATAAATTTTTTGTATATTGATTGTTACCCAAGGTTTAAAATATAATGTGATATAAAATATTTTAAAATACTAGTAATTTTCTTTAAATTTAATTGTGTTAAATTGTTAATTTGATTTGAATATGTTATAAATTTAAATAAATGTGTATTGTTTTGTTTTTAATATGTATCATTATACGTTACAATAACATTAACTATGTATAATGTTTAATATTTGTTAGTAAATTAAGTATTTAATAATTGTTCGTTATACAAGATAATATTGCACTATACTGAATTATCAAAATTATATTTCTATGAGATAATACAGTATCTACTAACATGTTAATACACTGACTGATGTCAGTGTTTGCTATTTAGGTTATGCAACATTATGTTCATCACTTCTAATCCGATGATTAAATATAATAGAATTCACAAGTTAAATTCTAGTTTCTTTGTCGTAACATTTCTTAAATTAGTACATTCACAATTTTGTACACACTGATTCAATTCACCTAGTTTATTGTGCTTGGAGCAATAACTAGGTGTTTAGTCAACTCATCAGACATTGGAGAATTAACATGTTAAGATCATTGCAATCTCTCCATTAAACTTAGACTGTCCGAATTGTCGAACATCAATTTTATCTGTCTGTTTCGCTTAACTCTTTCAAAGCAGAATTCTTTACTGCACGCAACTTCTTATAGTAGTCACCAATATACTTTCACATCTTTTACATATAATTAAATAACTTCAGAAAACTCTTCCAAATAGTATCTTCCGCGTGACAAATAAAACCACCTAAATGATTTATAGACTTGAGTCCGGTTTATAAATACGGGTACAAGGAAGATTATTTTCGATTTAAATACACTTGAAGTTTTTGAACAGCGTGTTGATGAAGACGTTATGAAAACCCACCATAAACATTTAACAAATAGAGAACACCTCGGGCCAAAGCCCGGTTTACTATCCAGGTTAATAGAAACCATAACAGGTTTAGTTAAAAACTAAGAAGTAATTGGAATTTTAAATTTAATATTTTAAATTAACATCTAATTAAACATGTTATGTTCCTATTTCCCTAATGTTAAGTAGCTATCAACATATTACAAAATCAGATTTCTGAAGAATTCCTATTACAATATTATCCGTCTCTTGGTGATGTAATAATCGATCATGCAATTAGGAAATAGTCAACCACAGTACAAATCGTTTATTTACACGTCATTAGCACATAGTTTTAAAATCGAAAATTTATGCACGGGTTATAAGAAATACAGTAAGAATGCTACGTGATTCATAAATAAAACACACAGGACCTGCAGCGCACCAAATTTACGTTGAATAATCTCTCAAAGTCGAATGCAAATATGAACATCCGTTTCATGTTTTTATAAATCGTCTTTATTCGTGGATGTCTTATTAGGAATGAAATTGTCTTCCACTGATCAGTATTAAGTGGAAGTACGCACGTAGATTTGACATTATTGACAATCGGTACACTCTTATAGGAGTGGCAACGGACAAATTTCAGTTAGAGATTTGTCTTTTTTTTGAATAGTTGGGTCCTCATTATCTGTTAGATCATCATCGAGAAATTCATGGAGCTCACATTCTTCCGAACCAGATGAAGTGTCATCGCTTAATGGGGAAGTTGTTACGTTGGCGCTGTCTTTTAGAGTTAATGGAGGTTGTAATCCTTGAGGATTCGAGCTGCAGCTAAGTGGAGGTGTGCGATTATCAACTGCACGATTATTATTTGTAAATAAACTACTTGGACGTGGAACTAAAGCGTCTTCCCTAATGTCCGGCTCTTCGTTTTCGTCTGTTGCTGAATTTAGTTAGTCCTTCTTCCGAAAAGTTGTACTTATCCATAGGATTAATACCAGTGACTTGGAATCCTTTCACACCTGTTTTCTACAGTAGCAACTGTATTGAACGCTCTTCCGAACAACCCCGCTACGTCAGACAAGAAAATTTTATAGTAATTTCTGAATTTGTTTGATGATAAGCAGCCTTCAAAGGCCCAAAGAATGACACATCTAGGGGCTGTACCGTATGAGATGTCTGTGGCGGCAGTGATAAAACTTTGATGCCATTCTCGCGGTAAAAATTGTATGCATTTAGGTTAGAGTGAGTACTGTGGTTGTCTAAAAAAATAATAGCACTGGATCTCTAATAAAAGCTTTCACGAAACGAGCAAAGTGTTTGAGCCACTCCTCAGTTATCCATCCCGATCAAGAGCATCTATAAAGTGAACCTGTGGGTCCATTTCTACCCAAGCTTTCTTTCAGCCGTATTCGTTTAAAAATAAGGATAGGGGGCCATACTGTCCCGCAGCACTTACGAAACAAACTACGGTGGTCGTCTGAGCTCGTTCGCTACGTATGATGGCCCAACTTGCGTTTGTCCTTTTTTATGCTTTTCTGTAAAATACATTAAGTTCTTTAGGATTGAAAGCAAGTACTCTATTCAGACTAGTTGCTTCTGGCCTTTTTAGCGACAATCTAGGATTAAGTTTCATGAAAACATGAAGACAGTGTTTGCCACACATTTTTTTATTTATTAAAATTATTTTTTATACCGTTTTCAAATGCGTAATGATACGCCAACTTTCGAACAGTTTTTTGAGTTAAACCATAAAATAGTTTAGATAATTGTAATACGTGATTTGCAAGTTTTTGATCACGAGTGAAAACTGTTTGGTCGATTTTATCCGCACTACTTTCTTTATATTAGATCAGTGGCTCCCTAACCTAATACTTTTCAAGAAATATAACCACATCAAAAATTTGTCAGTTACAACCCCTCGACAACACCAATACAAACTCAGTAAAATAACCATCCGTAAAGAACACTTACATTAATGAAGAAAGCAGTAAAATTGTTAAATTGTACCAAAATTTATAAGAACGACTAAAATCCGTCTTAATTTCACACACACATTAAATCCGACCACTACTGTTTCAGAGCCTTATTACGAAATCGCAGTACATCTCAAAGTATGAGCGGTGATTTTTAAATTATCGCTGTGGTGGATATTAACCTCTGGTCGATATTACACCTCCTTCCCCTAATTACATAAATTTATTACACAAGAAGTAAAAAAAGAAGTGTTTATTTATAGAATATTTACGATTTGACAGATGACTGAATAAATAAAAATATAATTTTGAAAAAAGGTTTAAACGAAATTCCGATGTTAATTTATGAGACAGTCTCTTCAACGCCTGTTTTGATTTCAATTAACCCGCGACTGCGATAGATTATCAGTCAAGTCGTATAGCATTACCTTAACCTTAGGCTTGAATATGCGCTAAGAGTATTACCTACAGCATATTATTATACTAATATATTAAAGGTGCAGCTACTTGGAATGGTAGTAAAAGAAGACTCAGCAAAGCGAAATATCAAAAACGATCTAAACTAAAAGTAGAACACCACCTTATACACCGAAACTTGTCTTATTTGACGAGTAATGTCTTACCAATCAAAAACAATGCGAAACATTGAGGATTGTCTATTTTGGGGTAAACGACTAAATTTGTGCATTACCCTTGCGATAAGAAACGTCATTTTGAACCAGAAGGATCGGGCTGGACCAAGGGTTGGTAGAGGGTTTCATTACACCTAGCTCTAATATAGCATATAGCTCATTGTCGTTGTTTACTTAAGCGTAGGAAAGAGAGCGAGAAGACAATAGCGTTGCATGAATAGGTCAGATATCGGTACTTGACCAAGGAAATGCAACCCAATTCCAAAATAGACGCCAAGAAAATAATATCCACTGCAAGCCAGGACGTTGGGATAACGTATTTGTGTGTGTGCTTGCTTCCCTCTGTTGATTGGGGAATACATTTTGCACGTTTAGTTATTTTTCTTTACTGGTGTGTGTATTTGCATGTTAGACAGTGTGCTTGTTTCGTATATGTTTGGTATATGGTAAAATGTGTATTTGTTTCAGTTAAATGAAAGTGTCGCGTCTACGTCTGTAGAATGATTTGATCATCGACTTTTTCATAGTTTCTCGTGCTTTGGTTATCTATTTTGATTTATTTAATTGCAAGTGTGTGCGTTTGTGTGTTTCTTTACCAGTTTGTTGGTGCTTGGACGTTTGTGAGAGAGTTTGTTGGCTTGAGGGTTTTTACTTATTTGCTAACTTCTTTGTTTTTTGTGGTGTTGGATACATTTTTGGATTTGATTGTTGCTGGACTGTTTTAGCTAAGTTTTTAGATTTGTGTGTGTGTGTGTGTGTGTGTGTGTGTGTGTGTGTGTGTGCGCGCGCGTGCGTGCGTGCGTGCGTGCGTGCGTGCGTGCGTGCGTGCGTGCGTGCGTGCGTGCGTGCGTCGTGGTGTGCGTGCGTGTGTGTGTGCGTGTGCGTGTGTGCGTGTGTGTGTGTCGTGTGCTGTGTGTGTGTGTGTGTGTGTTTGTGTGTGTGTGTGTGTGTGTGGGTGTGTGTGTGTGTGTTGTGTGTGTGTGTGTGTGTGTGTGTGTGTGTGTGTGTGTGTTTGGATGTTTACTTGTTTGCTTGTTCGCTAGTTTTGGGTAGTTTCGTATCAAATAGTTTGTTTACCTTCTTTGGTTTAGAGGTTTTGGGATAATTGGGTTAGTTTTGTGTTTTCCTTGATTTCTGGATTCCTTGATTTTACATTAATTTTTAAATTTTATCAAAAAATAGATACGCTAACTTTTAAAATTATACCACAAGATGGTGTTATAGGGTACAATACTTTTGCAGTTACTTCAAATTATCGGCCAATGTTGCGAGACACTTTGTGTATGGCCAAAAATGAAATTTTTTGAATTCGCGCATGTGTTCTAAAACACTTTTTGTGAATATCTTTACCCTATGCCAAAAGTATCAATACACAGTCGTCCCAAGTACTGCCAACTCATACACCACATAATTTAGCTGTTGGCCAACGAGAAAATTCATCTCACTTCGTACACAACGAAATTCGAGAATCAACGCAGACTTTGAGCAGAATTCGGTACAAATGCTGACCGGCACTTATGGGTTTCAGAACGTATTTAAATTTCCTGCGACCCCAGCGAAATTGGTGCATCAATATAGATTTAAGTTAGCATTCGGCCTAAATATTAACAAACACTCATGGTGCATATAATTTAGCTCTTTGTCATCGAAGAAATCGAAATTGGTGCGTAAATATAGATTTTGCGCCAAATTCGGACCAAATTCTGACCAATACTCATGGATGAGTAGTTTAGCTCTTGGTCATCGAAAAAATTCAGTTCCCACAGCTACAACGAAATTAATCTTTAAGTATACATTTTGTGCCGAATTTTACACCCTGGTGGATATCGATAAATCTTGGCGTCGAGATATCCTGGTGCCGACACGTCCTAAACCGTCATCAGACTGAGGAAATCGTGTTCAGTAAGATAAATATCGGAGTAAGGAGTTCAATGTTCAGACTAGAACTAGAAAAGGGTAAACATCCATGGTCTACTCCTCAAATCAGGGAAGCCAAAAGTAAAAGCCAAAATTCTATTATGCAACAAGGCAAACGAAAAAGACAAACCTGCAGCTAAATCTACCTTAAGACGACGCAAAGATTCAATGTTTTTTGACAAAGATTTAAATGAATGACCTAAGGCGCTTACATTAAGATATGAACGTCAATCTTCACTAACGCTAGGGAACACAAAAGGAAAAAAACGTAGTTTATCGGGAAGGTTCAAAAAGTTTCCAAGGTTATGGAATAACGTAGAATCTTCTCCTCGGACAAAAGACCCTAGCGGAAGTTTTTCTGTTTCTTGGTGTGCATAGGGTATTAAGACTTGCCATGCCAGGTTTTTTACAGCCGAACAATACTAATCAGCGGTTAAGGGCAGTGAGGAGAGACCTGACCAGTACTGGAGCAATTACAACCTTGCACCGTAGAAGAAGATGAAGTACTTTAACAGTGACTGGGTGAGTTGATGAAGACGAAAAATCATTAGATAAATCGACATAAGCAAGGCTAGGTTCGATAAACTGAGAGGTTCGATGCGAAGAAGGTAGTTTAAAATTATCAATCGAATATTTATTGTGGATACCTGAAAAGCCTTTTAGCAGCCAGCGAGTCAGAATCACACATAATGTGTGTAGGTGTTTCTGGTTCCTCACTACAGAATCCATCAAATTTCTTAATCTTCCTTAAATGGTCCTTAACACATGCTTGTCCTGTGAGGAGGGCGGTAAGGATCCTAAGCTGTTTCCTGCTTAGTGTGAGCAGTTCTGTGGTTTTTTTATGTAAGGTCCATTTACAAATGCCTTGCAACGTATTAACCTTGGCTTGTTTATCCAGTATGTTTGATGTTGATCGCTGACACATTCGCTTATATAGCCACCGTTTCGTTTTTTGTTCCTTACTGCAATATAACTTCCTAGATCAAACGTTAATAAAATAAGCAAATAACAAAATTAGTATATTAGATAAGCAAACATTAGTAAATCTGCCTCGCACTAAAGTTTATTATGTGTTTGACATTTCCAATACCTTTTTTCATACTGGCGAATAAACAACACAAAATGGTTTAATACATAAATTATCCTATATCTTTTCACAACACTAACTAAAGTATAACGAGCACAAAAACGACTTATTTAATTTATAATGAACGGGACATTACATTATCGTAAAACAACATGAAACATAAATAAAACTTCCAATTAGTAAAACGAAATGGTTCATTCAAATTAATATATTACAACAAACGAAAATCGGAATTAGGGATCTTTGGAGCGGTAACGTGAGCGTCGAGACTGGTTACTGGAAAGTTATCATTAGTATCATTGAGGACTTCCTAATCAAACTTGTCGGGTTCGTGGACTAAGAAAGTTTATTTAAAACTACGGATTCGTGTAATATGGGAGCATTTGTACATAATGGATTTACAACCGCTTCTCAACATATAGTTAAACTGTTATTTTATTGTCTCTCTTTAAATATTTTTAGAAGAATATTTCTTTGATCGTTATCAGCATGTTTAAAAATGCTCTTTATGACTAGATCCAAAACAATCAAGTTTATAATATCCAGAAAGTTGCATTTAACATGTACAAAATTAGAACTGTTTATTTTTTATTACATGATGAACTATTTTTAGTTACTGGGCTATTTTAACGAGGATTGGCAATTATATACAAAACATTTTTTTGGTTTAAAGGTTTACTTGCATTTCACTGGGCCTCTTTCAAAGTGAAACAAATTTACTTTCGGTTATAATCAAATATTTATATCGGTTTCTAGGGTTTAATGAATAGCGACTTCTTGGACTATAAAATTACATGAATACAAAGACGCTCTTCACTAAGGAAAGAATTCACATTAAATCACGTAAAGTAATTGGGGACCGTGCTTAATAAATAATTAATCAGGATTATTCTTACGAGTATCTGTAACAGGATCTTTGAAGTTGCTGCATTAACGGCTTCCAAGACTGGTTCTTTAGGTTGTACCAAACCTCTATAAGTGTTAAACGGCGGCAGGTCTCTAACAAAGACACCCAGGACACCGTATTTTAATTAAATGAAGTCTAACGAATGGCAGGCTTTCCACATTCAGGCGTATGAAGCAGGAGTAATTGCTTTAAGTAAACACACATGAGTTTCCAGGACTGACGGTTACAATACATCTAGATTTAATAACAGGAAAAGTAGTTACTTTTGGGACAGCTGTTAAGATAAAAGTAGGTTTTGTATCTGGACTTCGTAATAGACGAAATTATTTTAAAACAAGAAAATTACATCAAGTAAATATTTACATTATTTATTTCTGGAACAGGATCCTATCTCTGGTTTGGAGATAGAAAGTCATATTTGGATCTGGACCTGGGCTTTAGTTTTGAACACAGCTCTCTACGCGTTTGATTTGCCTAAAAATGTGTGTATCTATGTGTTTGTGGATCCGTAGCGAACAAGGTGGTGAACCTCCTAAGGGCACTGAGGGTTTTCGGTACATTGAACTATTTGTTTCTTTGTCCGACAGCAGAAAAAATGATACTGAGCAAACTAGCCTGTATTACGATTTGGTCTGGTATTTAAGTAAAAGCTGTTTTTAAAACTTACGAGTAGCTGAGGGCGTACTCAACGATGGCAGGTATGGGGTTAGGCCTGACATGTAAAATGGTTTAAGAAGAGAATCCCCAAAGCGGCAATTGTTTAAACTTCTGGGTAGCGAGGAAGAGCCCTTAGTTCATAAATGCTTCAAGATAAACTTCGCTTTTGAAAATGTTACGCGTGAGCGGTTACGGCTTCTGTTGTGGCGTCGGCGTCGCTTTTAAAATCTTTTAACGTCTTTATCATATACGGCAGTGGGGAAAAATTATTTTTCTTAATTGCGGAGCCTGATGATTAAAATTTCCTAATTAATAAATAATTAGTCAGGCTACATTGTATAAAGAATTTTAGCTCTTTACTGTAGAACGGCCGGATACTTCACGTGAATATATAAGTAAGGTTTGCACGTAACCAAATAGATAGACGAACAACAATGGACGTGTAACAAGTTACACCTTGTTAGAAGCAAATTGTTACGTTACACAAAACGGATTGTAGTCAAGATTTGGTAAATGGTAATATCTTTCCCAGATCCTCGGGGAACTATCACGACGATTGCTCCTTGTTCATGTACATACGCTGGAATATAGAATATCCAATGAAATAAGTATGTTACCAGGGAATAATTTTACTAGTGCAAATAGTATTTGAAATACTTACATTAGCCTTTCGAACGCAATGAAATGTATAGTTTAGATGTAAACACGTATTGGGTAAGCGAAGGTCAGGTATGAAGGATTTAGTTAACCTTCTAGTTCTAATATACTACACTTAGTGAACAAGTATGCTGGCCGCTATAAATAAATGAACACACAGTAAACGCTGATGTATTTTAATGAAATTTTCAAAAACGTGCATTTTATTTTATTTTATTCCGATTAATAAATGATGAAAATTTTAGCAAGATACAAATATTGTTAATACTAATAATGGGTAGACCCTCCTCTGTTTCTCACACATTCAGCTAGCCGACCAGACAGAGTTTAAATGGGTAAATCTATTCTAACCTGAGGTGTATTATCCCACGCTTCTAAAATCCGTTGTCGAAGGGTAACTACATTGTTTTGGAGTGGCTGTAGATCATTTATTCTCCGCCCTACCATATCCCACAAATGTTCGATTGATGATGAGTCTAGCGAACGAGAAGGCCATGGAAGTAGATCAACATTAGCATTATTTAGAAACTCTATTGCAACCCTTGCGGTATGCGGCCGCTCATTATGTTGCTGTTAATGTACCGATTTCAATTTTCAATAACTACTAGAATAAATCTGCTTCCATGGCAGATAGCCCCCCACACCATCGCACCTTTAGTGAGATCAGTATGTTGTACAGAAGAGTGCAAATTGCGTCTTTTTCCAGGACGTCTTATAAGCAATTTGCGAGCATCATGAGCCCATAAGCAAAATGGAGATCCATTGCAACCTCTCATTACACCATTGTGGAATTGTAGGCAAACAAAGCAATGGTCGGTATGTTCTGAGCCCAAAAATTGAATTCTTCGATACGTCGATCGAAGCAGATATGATGATCAGTTAATCGTGTCCATCTATCACCAATTTCGCTTGTTGACAAAAAAAACTATCCCGAAGCCGAAGAGTACGATCAGTGGTATCTCTAGGACGTCCGGGATGCAAACGTCGTTGTTCCTCATTATTTTCTTAGCATCTTCGCCAACATAAGTAAATTGTGGCGATACTGCGTTCCACGGTAGCGGCAACATCACGAATTGATAATCGGGCGTCTTGGAGACCGATTATTTGCCCAAGTTCAAACTCGGTTAGCTGATGGAAATTTGCACGATGTCGTTCAGAAGATATTATTTAAACTTTATATGTTTACTTATTAAGCTTACAAATATAATTAACATTGACACTTCAGTAACTAATGTCAAATGAAAAGAAAAAGTTTTTGTGTCATTATCGATGATTACTTGATTAATCTGTATTGTATCTTGTTGAAACTTTCATCGTTTCTTAATAGGAATAAAATACACGTTTTCTGAAAATTGCAGTAAAATACATTATCGTTTACTGGATGTTCATTTATTTATGGCAGCCAGGATATATCCCATTTTTCGGAATTAATATACGAGCTATTTAGTTAAAAGAAACCGTTCACTTACTATAAGCTTTTTTTACCAGTAAAAAATGCCTACCGCTTACTGCTACCTTCTTTCAAAGTCAAAAAGGCACTATCGATCTCACTTTACAAATTTCAATTGATACCAAAGGAATGTAATGATTGTTGGTCACGAGAGGTGGATACTTTTGGAGTATTTAAATCCCAATCTTTAGAAATATCACACTGTACATATCGACTTAATTTATTCTATTAATCATCACTCATGTAATAAATGTACTAGTAAAGAATAAAACCAGTGAGGTACGTTAGTATTTTGATTAGGTATAAATTTATTAAAAATCAATCTGTTTATATAAACACTGACTGACTGTGATGTTGCAACGGACAGCCTAAACCATTGGCCCTAGAGACATGAAATTTGGTGGGTGTGTTCTTTGTGAAGTGTAGGTATCCACAAGGGTTTTTCGAAGTTCCACCCCTAAACGGGTGAAATGGGGGGTTGAATTCTTTTTTTGTGAAACATTTTGTTCTGTGGGTCGATTGACTCGAAAACTGGTACACTTACTCTTCATTTAAAATTACGAGACACGTGATCACAAAATTTACATATCGCCCCCCGTCCATTCTGAGATCGCAGCAACGCGCGACGTGTACGGATAGTCTTTTATATAGGCAAGCGTCAAATATGTATTGTGCAAGGTGCGTTGATGTTTGATGTTTATATTTAACACCAACCTACATCGCATGCTCAATGTTATTCAGAAAATTATTTTGTATTTTTTTTAAACATGTCGGTATACAATATGCACAAAGATTACTAGGCTGGTAATCCTGTTGATCAATTTACTATCAAAGTGGAATGGAATTTTTAAGTTTCGATTAAATAGGGTAATGGTACGAATTAGTTTGTATTCTACTATGGATACTACTCACTGCATTTTTCCAAACACATTTCATCTTTTAAGAATTGCATTTGATTTTGTTTGGCGAATTTTTAAATTTCTAAATTATGCCCCATAAGGCATTTAAAACTTGTCGTTTATAATTACCTTGTGAATATTCCTCTGAGTATACAAGGAAACAACTAAAGATTAAAAAAGTTCGATTAAATACACATATAACAACTACATGTTATTTACTGTATAATTATATTATTAAAGTTGGAATAAAATTATATATTTCAATTAACTACAGGTATACAGTTTGATTATGATTCATATATTCATGAATTATAATGAAATATACAAATTACAAATAATGAAATTACAAATCATTCTTAATTACAACTATGTTAACAGATTCTCCACATATTACTCTATGAATTTTAAATTATCTTCTTAGAATTTTTATGTAAATTTTGTGTTGTTCACACGTTATTCGTTACAGTATTTGATTTGTGCGATGCCGACTTAGATATAGAACTAAAAAAACACTCTATAGTTAACGCCAAAATTTTAAAATCGAAGTAATTTTCGTTTCGGTTTTTAATCAAGAAAAGTCTAATTGACGTCTAATTTAATTATAATTAAGACGCTCTACGCGTGCAAGATGTTCTTAATAGACCGCCTTTAATTGAATTATCTTGATATAGATTTGTTAAGTTAAGATAAATTATTGATATTTAAAGTTTAGTTATAAATAATAATCGATTGGTTTTTAATTTTATGAACATTTTAATTGCTACAATTATTGCAAAGTAATTGTGGTTGTAGATCATCACGGTCTGTTCACAGTTGATTTAAACTCAATTAATGTTTTTCAATACACAAGGATTTAAAAACGCATTAAGAATTTTATGAAGGTGTTCTTTTTTTATTTATTCATATTCAATTTCTAGTTAACACCATAAAAAGGTTAAAAGTTAACGTACATACTTACACGCATAATCGTATAATTATTTACCACATGAATCGCTCTTACGCGATAAGCAAGTGACTATGCAATTAATTTAGAACTAAAAATTATAAAGCATTACTAAAAATATACTGACATCCAAGATGCACCAGTGGAATAAAATACACGGGTTAGGCCAGTTATCAAAACAGACCATGACCAGACCCGTATTAAGGGAAATGATAATCGTGCAATCGAATGTAATATGCTTTTAATATAAATAATGCATTACTTTTTTATTCATGATAACTTGATAATAAAGAAACTTAACAATGCAGGCATTATTATTACCAAACTAGTTAATTTTTTTCCTATAATACGATCAATCAATTATAAAATTTACATAAGCAAGTGGTGTGTTGGAACAGTTGCGTTTAGAAGCATTCTTAGCCAAGACTACCTTATAGCCCATGAATTTTAGGCGAAAAACAGACCAAAACCCACGACTAAATTATGTAAAGCTGAAAATTGACCCATACGATCTATTTGATGTACTAAACAACATATCATAAGTCCTAAACCCTCCTATGCCGGCTTCATTGAATTCCAGTCTGGAACGCTGGAGAATTCCAGAGAACCACTGGAACTCATATTACGTGGGTCTTTCAATATTTTGATCAGTAAGGTGTTCAATTAAAGGGGGATTGACAGGGCATCATTTAAAGTTATTATAACCTATTTTCGAAACATCCGGTTTGATCGGAATCTCCGCAAATCTCACGAAATTCAAATTTTGAAAGTTATTATTTTTTATTTTTGTAAATATTAGGCTTCCTACTGCATCGTAAAAATACTCGAAATAAACTCATTCGGCGTTAAATAAGCGACAATTAGTAACGAAGCTGCAAGCATTTGAACGGAAACGCCTCGGACAACTAGTCTTCCAAAGCGGTTTTCAGAAACTAATACGGCAAGCTATCTTGCTCAGTAGGGTGTCAAAAGAAAGAGGGGTTGACAGGGAATCATTTACAGTGCTTATGGTCTATTTTCAAAACATCTGGTTTGACCGGAAGCTCCAAAAAGCCAGCAAAATTCAAATTATCAAAATTATTTTTTATTTTTGATAATATCGGGCTTCTTACAGCTGTTATTGCAAAAATACCCGAAATAAACGTAATTCGGTGTTAAATAAACTTTCACCCACGCGAAGTTTCTACGACAATTAGTAACGACGTTGCAAGTATTTAAAGGCCCCAGCGGCGCGCGGCCAATAATCGAACTATAGCGGCCCGTCTACTGAGCTGCCAACTGCTGCTTTTACATTAAGTTTATATCATTGCTGTGCGGCGGTTGTTTACTAGTGTTTTGTTTTCACTGCTGTTGTTTTGTATTGTGAATGTTATGAAAACTTGAGTGTATGTGTTATATGTAAGTGTTCCCTGGATTCCACTGAAACAGCCAGTGTGTAAAAAGGTTATAAAAGGATTAATAAGTGCAAGCGTTTTAAGAAGAGGTGGCTTGCAAGATTTCTTCGAAACATCCATAAAAATAATGGCGAGGTTACAATTCATTCTTTATGCAAGAGTGTATTTATATTATATAGGACTACAAGTAAGGTACATACGTGCATCGATGGGTGAATGAAAAACTACTATTTGAAATGAAGGTTTCAAAAACAAACTCTTTCAAAAACAGACCATTTGAAATCCCCGTCCCGAAAACAGACCAACCGAAATGTTTGGCCTAAGTTATGTTTCGATTGATTATATTCCTTGAAACACGATGAATATTATAATCGTATAATGAAGAACATAGTTATGTTGAGCATAATTACAATTATTCTTTAATGGTATTTTATGGTAGAAATAATTTCTTAAAATAAAGATTTAACTAAATTCTGGAAACTGCATAAAGTAAGGAGATATTAGATTTAGAATAAGTTTAGACAGGTAAGGTTTACCAAGGTTAGGTTAGGTTTAGTTTACTTAGGTTAGATTTCAATTAATTCAGGTTAGGTTTAGGATCAAATTTTATGTTGGAGTCAATGGGGACAAGGTCCAAATGCGTAAATGTACATATTGCACGTCCTTTCCTACGTTTTGAAGGGCGATAACCACGACCTGTTCTATTTTTCTAGGTTCAAGAGTGGCTAGTAAACAGTCTGAGAACGCAAGATTTAGGGAAAGCCCACCAACACCACAGTTGCTCCTCGACCTCATTTCCTGCAACTGCAAATATGACTGCTCCAGAAGCGTTTGTGAATGCCGAAGGTTAGGGATTCCATGTTCCAGAATGTGTAAAAACTGTTTTAGCAGTGCACTAATACCGGAATCTATGTAGATGAAGACGACCCAGACGGTTAGTAAGTATTATCTAAGACGAGAAAAATTACAAGTAATGCATTTTCTTAATTAAAGTACGGTGATTAGTCCATTATTTTTAACTGTTTTTCATTCCACAGCTTGTGTGCAGACACGTTCCCCGCACTTCTTGCCAAACATCCGTCAACGTCTTTATCTTCGTGGTGTCATTTGAAAGCCTTCCTCAAGCCAAAGATACGTTATTAGAATATACGTATAAATATCTTGTAAAAAATACAATAAGAGTAACTCTGTTACTATATAAAAATAGAATTTACCAGGCGTTTTGGAGCTTCCGGTCAGACCAGATGTTACAAATACGAATCCAAATATGTTCAATAACAGCATCTGAATTCCTCATTCATTGACACCTGACTGAGCAAAATAGCGCCATTCGTTTGCTTGCCATATCAGTTTCTGAAAACCGCATTGAAAGCCCAGTTGCCGAAGCGCTTCCGTTCAAATGCTTGCAGCTTCGTTACTAATTATCGTAGAAACTTCACGGGTACCGTTTGAAAGCTTATTTAACGCCAAATGACGTTTACTTTGCGTATGTTTACGATAACTGCAGTAGGAATACCTAATATTTTCAAAAATAAGAAATATGATTTTTAAAATTTGATTTTCACGGGCTTTGAGGAGCTTCTGGTCAAACCGGATGTTTCGAAAGTAGGTCATTAGAACTTTAAATGATGCCATATCAATCTCCCTTTAATTTGATACCTTACTGATCAAAATAAAGAAAGCCGTTTCTACGTAATATGAGTTCCAGTGGTTTTCTGGGGTTCTCCAGCGTTCCAGACTTTGAACGCCTGGAATTCAATGAAACCGGTACAGGAGAGTTCACGACTTTTGATGTGTTATTTAGTACATTAAATAGATCGTATGTACCAATTTTCAGCTTTACATAATTTAGTCCTCGGTTGAAATCTAAAATTCCTAGGCTATTAAAAATTGAGAATGCGTGGCAACGCAGAAAAATCGGTAATTTCGCGCGACTTGACGTACTTAGTTTTATTCGTATGTCTGTATTAAATTAATTGTTTACTGCCTTGTTAAACAAACAGGGAACACGACGATAATATACAGCGTGATTGGTAAGTTAAGGCGAAACGTAAAACCTCATGTACAATATGTAATTCTGAATCGGAAACTCAGAATAAGTTTTTTTATAATTTTCCATTATTTTCGAGATATTCTAGTATACAGTTCTGCAGAAAAATAATTATTAAGTAAAGCAGTACACGTTTCAAATCTAGTTATCGGTTGTAAATATTGGACAATTTGATATGATATAAATAGAATCACCATTATGACAAAATAACCTCAAGGATGAAAATACACAAAGGTATTTTACAATAGATGTTCAAATATGCCACGATTCTCATGAATACATGACATGTTTCTTTTGTCAGTCGAAATCATTTAAAAAATAAAAATTCGTACATGTAATGACAATATTTTGAACGGATGTAATTTAATCTAGGGAAACCGAAGTCTACTATTGTTAGGATATCCAAAAACGTTGTGTTCTGCAAAATCTATTTTGATAATTTAAGCAGGTCCTGGACACAACGTCCACTGGTCACAACGCCCACCGCCTTCTAAACCGCCATCTTGGTCACATCGTCCACTTTTAAATTTGGTCATAACCTCCACTCTGGTCATAACTCACACCGCATACTATGCCACGCTGGTCACAACGTCCACTTTTAAATTTGGTCATAACCTACACTTTGGTCACAACCTCCACAGACGCCTTCTGGTCATGTCGCCCACAGACGCAGTTACATTAAATTGGAACGATCGCTTATATAGGTTTGTCCTATGGTGGTAGGAAATAAGCTACAGGTAAGTGATCTTTTCCAAAGGTAGTTCGGCTTTTATTTTATTGTAGACAGTTATTAACATATGTACTTAATCGTAATAGTAGAATAACGGAATGGTGGAAGAAAGAGATAGTATACAAACTTTTGGGACAACCTAACAGCTTGAAGGAGAGAAAGGTGTACGTTTCAAATCTGATTATCCAGAAAACCATCGAGAGAAGAGAACATATCCCCAAGCTTCCTAAAGATTACACTCACTTTTCCGTAATTTAGCTATTGGGGTCAGAAAAAACATCCACTTACTATAGGTTACTACAGGTTTGGCGAAACTGATTCTGATTTACTCATGTCTACTTTCGTCTTACTTTTAAGAGATTTTTGCTACGAAATAATTTTCAAAATACTGACAACAGAATTTCGTCTTGCCAGTATAGATCTTTCGATAAAATAAAAAACCCACGAAAATGGAATTCATTTGGTTTTCTTGCATTTACTTCAGTTTCTGAATACATTTCTCATTACATTTCGCCTATTTCGGTTCGGCAAAAAGATGATTTAGCGTCCTTCATTACCATATTTTACTGACATAAGAATAAGATTATCTCTTATTGAGCTACAGATACTTGAGTTGTCAACTTACTATTAAATTACCAATTAATGCTCGAATTAACGTTTAGGTAAAATTACCAAGTGAGCAAAGATAGCCCATACCCAAAGCATTACTTTCATTTCCGACTCACCTTTTCTGTTTGAGCCAGCTAAAGGGAAAATAAAAGTCGGCGTCGGTGGAGTTGTAACCAAAGTGGAGGTTATGACCAAATTTAAAAGTGGACGTTGTGACCAGCGTGGCATAGTGTGCGATGGGCGTTATGACCAAAGTGGAGGTTATCACCAAATTTAAAAGTGGACGTTGCGACCAGCGTGGCATAGTATGCGGTGGGCGTTATGACCAAAGTGGACATTATGACCAAATTTAAAAGTGGACGTTGTGACCAAGATGGCGGTTTATAAGGCGGTGGGCGTTCTGACCAGTGGAGGTTGTGTACTAGACCCATTTAAGCACAACACGAGAAAATAATTACCACTACTTGTAGATTATAAACTGGTTCTGTTAGCTAACGCGCATGCGTTTTAATACCTCCAGCGCGGCAATAAGAGAAACCAAAAGACTAAGTAAAGTTCTGAAATACTCTAGTAGCTAGTACGTTTAACTTCTAAATAAATTTTATATTGACTTATAAAGTTTTTCATGACTTCAAAATCAAAAGTATTTTGTCGTGTTAACAGTTGTAATTCGACACCCAGAAGAAATCACGATCTAAGTTTTCACACGTTTCCTAAAGAAAACAAAGCAAGGTAGTGATAGAAAACAACTTTGGTGAATTTGAATGTATGAACCAGAAAGCAGCATGGATAAAACAAATCAAAATGGAAAGAAAGTCTCTGAATATATCGTTGTTTGCAATAAACATTTCAAGCTAGAAAACTATTTTCTATCTGATAAGTTTAATATTAAATTTTATTCTGAAGTGATTTAAATTTGTACAGTGACAACAAATTATTGAGATATAATAAACTAGTAAGAGAAATGGCTGGAAAGTTCGTAACTGGACCGCTAGAGGCACAACTGCTATTGAAGTTCGTGGATAAGCGTGAAAATAAGCTAACACGTTCACCTCGTTAACTTCATTATCTATTACTGGCTTTAAACGCGTTCGAGTTGTCCTTATACTTCCAGTTGCAATAAATCGACCTTCAATTCTTGCAAATTTTCCAGGTGTCATTAATGGTAGGTGCGGATACCGTTCGTTAAATAACCTGCATGTTCGCCTAACAATTCGTCCGCATTCACCATGCGTGTAAAACAAATTTAATAAATCATTGCTAGAATATTCTTGAATACATTCCATTATAAACCGTACTTAAAAAATACTTAAAAATTACAGAATCACTTAAATTGTACTGATTTGACATTAAATCAACAACAATGTTTTAATGCGTGTCAAAATCAAGGCTCACTAGATTGCAGTTTTGGAATTTTATCGGCTTTTATAAAAATACGGAGTTATACGAGTTATAAAATGCTTAAATCAAATTGGCGGTCATGTGGAACATTTGTAATGATTCATTTTATCTTTTCGTCAATTTTCTTCTAGTTATGTTCAAATAATTGTTTTATGTTTTCATTTGTTATTATGCTCTCAATTTTCTTATCTTCTTGTTTCATTTCATTGTTTTAATAAAATAGAGTTTGTGTAGTTTGAATTAAGTTCATTTTATTTTTGAAAAACATTTCAGTTTGCGTCAAAAATCACATTAAAGTAGAAAATATTAATTAACAAGAAAATTGTCGATAATAAGTATAGGTAATGTTATAGCCAAACGATGCATAACTAATGCTGCATCTATTCATCCAATAATATACAGGGTGTCACATTTGAATTAACAAAGTTTTTCAACTTTGAAAATTGTTTAATAGTTCATCAAATTTTGAACACCATGTGTGCAATAAACCAATTGTCAATGAGTATTTCAAAAGTATAGTTCTTTTGCTTCTGTCTACTCCAGAAACACTTTCCATCAGTCAAAAATAAGTAAGACAAGCAGTGTTGAAAATAGCGTTACATTTTTCAAAATTTTTGAAAAATCAAGATATCTAAGAAACAGTTAAAAAAGGTATAGGAAACCCTTATAAGACTTATCCTAAAATTTTGTCAAGAATCCAAAATAAAATAATATACAGGGTGTTCCATTTAAAATAAGGAAGTTAGTGGCGACTTCCGGTATAACCGGAAGTAACATGACCTTGAAAATATTTTAGAATGAAAGAGAATCTTAAATAAGCCTTAAGTCCAAAATTGTTTCTAACCACATAAACTTCTAATGAACGCCTACCGTGGAAAACCCTGTATATATATATATATATATATATATATATATATATATATATGTTGTTTTTCAAAATATCTTCATAACCCTAATAGTATAAACTAAACTGTGAGGACTACTAAATTACCAATATAATGGTCTAAAACTTTCCCTATTTAACCGTATTTCTAACTATGACAGTTTCTGAGAGCACGCGACCTACATATGTTTGAGAACAATCAGATATTAGATAAGATACCTTCGAAGAACATGTGATCTTTTCCCAAAGGTAGTTCGGGCTTTTATTTTAGACAGTTATTAATATATGTACTTAATCGTAATAGTAGAATAATGCAATGGTGGAAGAAAGAGATAGAATACAAACTTTTTGGTACAACCTAACAGCTTGGAAGGAGAGAAAGGTGTACGTTTCAAATGTGATTATCAAGAAAACCATCGAGAGAAAAAGAACATATCCCCAAGCTTCCCAAAGATTACACTCACTTTTCGGTAGTTTAGCTATTGGAGTCAGAAAAAATAGACATCCACTTACTATAGGTTACTATAGGTTTGGCGAAACTGATTTCGATTTGCGCTTGTCTACTTTCGTCTTACTTTTAAGAGATTTTTTTCTACGAAATAATTTTCAAAATACTGACAACAGAATTTCCTCTTGCCAGTATAGATCTTTCGACAAAATCAAAAAAAACCGACGAAAATGGAATTCATTTGGTTTTCTTGCATTTACTTCAGTTTCTGAATACATTTCTCATTACATTTCGCCTATTTCGGTTCGGCAAAAAAGATGATTTAGCATCCTTCATTGCCATATTTTACTGACATAGGAATAAGATAATCTCTTATTGAGCTACAGATACTTGAGTTGTCAACTTACTATTAAATTACCAATTAATGCTCGAATTAACGTTTAGGTAAAATTACCAAGTGAGCAAAGATAGCCCATACCCAAAGCATTACTTTCATTTCTGACGAACCTTTTCTGTTTGAGCCAGCTAAAAGGGGAAAATAAAAGTCTCTGGTAAAAATTGGAAGTTAGCTTGCATCACATGTTAAGTGAGATACAATAATAAAGTTCAGTTAAAAGAGTTTAACAAATTCAAGAGAACATGCAAATAAAAAATAATTTTACTTATATCGGAGTTCTTAAATATCGACAAGAATAATTTAGTGTCAAAATGAGGCTCTTTTTCCGCCTTGTTGAAATTCATGGTGCAGGAAACTTAACCTATCAAAATAAATTAGAGTCATCTCAATGTCCAGGATGTTTAGTTTATTGCTTCTTTGCCCTTAAAAGAATTAGTGTGTGTCTTTTACCGTTCTTTAATGTATACTATAAAGCTTATACATTTTTGTTGATATTATCTGTGACTCAAGTAAAATGTGAAACCAAGTTTTCACTATTAAGACTAAAGTTAGTTCCACTATATCGCAAGACATTCTTGGAGCATTACTCCTCATGGATATGGAAAGTGACATCGCTAATCGGATAGACAATGATAATACAATAAACTTACAAATCGTTCTAAAAATGTGCTTTAATGAGTGATATCTGTTTCTTTAAGTTAAAATGTTGGTATCATTGAAAAGAAACCTTGTGTTTGTTTAATTGGGTAATCAAACTATAGGTATCAATGTACGTTCGTTTTATTGTGAAATGGAATAGTGCGATTGAAAGTTACGATTTGTTAAAACGGAACCAGCCGCAAACATACCGTAACAAAATTGAAAGATAATGAAATTTGTATCGCATGGTGGCAAAATTAGTATACTGCTCTATTTAAAAAGATAAGTTACCCACGATTGACGTATTTAAAACACTTATTCTACGAGTTTTCAAACGAAAGATAAAGCATGCTGTTCTTTTAACCGCATCTCCGCATGTTATTTCGTTTTGAAGATATTGAACTTTTCGGTGGAAGCCACAATCATATCTTTTTTCAAAATGATGAAGTAGCAACAAAACGGCGCTATTTATCACCCAATACTTGTCGTTAAGGTCACCCTTAAACCCAATAGGGAATTCAAAAATGCAAAAAAAGGTAACAAATGCCCACACTAAGTGGGACACACTGTATAGTCAAATGTATGTTTAAATTATGAACTAATTGAGTGAAACATTCATTCGAATCATTTTTAGATTTTTTGAGATAGGAGAGCTATAGAGCAATTCGTCTTAGACACCTCTGTAATTGTTCAGCGACGATGTGACCCAAGAGTATTGGTGGACATTGTGACCATGTAGATCTGATGATCCGGTTGTGACCGGAAAAGAAAAGTAAATGTTACGGTCAACGCCGGGGGGCGGTATGACCAGTACATATCGGTGGAGGTTGTGACCAAATTTAAAGGTGGGCGTTGTGACCGGAAAAAGAGAAATAGACGTTACGACCAACGTCGGTGAGCGATAAGACCAGAAGGCGTCGGTGGAGGTTGTAACCAGAGTGGAGATTATGACCAAATTTAAAAGTGGACGTTGTGACCAGCGTGGCATAGTGTGCGATGAGTGTTACGACCAAAGTGGAGGTTATGACCAAATTTAAAAGTGGACGATGTGACCAAGATGGTGGTTTATAAGGCGGTGGGCGTTCTGACCAGTGGAGGTTGTGTACTAGACTCATTTGAGCACAACACGAGGAAAATAATTAATACTTGTAGATTATAAACTAGTTCTGTAAACGCACGCGCATGCGTTTGTAATAGGATGAGACCTCCAGCGGCAATAAGAGGAACCAAAAAGTCGAAGTAAATTTATGAAATACTCTAGTAGCTGATACGTTTAACTTCTATGTTTTTATAAATAAATTGTTATATTGGCTTACACAGTTTTTTTAATGACTTCAAAATCAAAAGTATTTTATTGTGTTTACAGTTGTAATTCAACATCCAGAAGAAATCACGGTCTAAGTTTTCACGAAAACAAAGTAAGGTAGTGATGGAAAACAATTTTGCTGGATTTGAATAAATGGACCAGAAAGCAGTATAGATAAAACAAATCAAAATGGGAAAGAAAGTCTCTAAATATATGGTTGTTTGAAAAAAACATTTCAAGCTAGAAAATTATTTTCTATCTGATAAGTTTAATATCACATTTCATTCTGAAGTGATTTAAAGTTGTACAGTGACAACAAATTATTGAGATATAATAAACTAGTAAGAGAAATGGCTGAAAATTATTTTGAAGTTCGTAGCTGGACCGCTAGGGGGCATAACTGCTACAGAGAAACATACAATTCTTCTCGGAAAATTGGGTGATGAGCTATAACTTTGAAAGTATCATTTGAGAGCTTGGGTGATACCCCATCATTTTGATTTGCGACATTTTTCCGTATCGTTCATCATATTAAAGGAAGGGGGGGGGGGGGCAATGCATTATCCAATAGTTACATTTTAATATCTCCTGATCCACTCGTTTAAAAGAGCAATTTATAGTCCTTTGAAGGGTGTCTTTTGTTGGAGCGTTTAGTTTTAAACGAATAAACTAGAGGGCGTTCCCTGCAGAGATTACACATTTTTATTATTGTTTGGAAAAACGGTACTATTTATTTGACAGACCGTTAAAATTACCTAAATTTTAGTGAAAACCCCTTCGCGATAACCGCATCAGTTCTCGACTTATAGAAAATGTTAAAAATTTGAAATCCGTAATCAAAACAATTTACCTTGTCGGGGAAAACAAATTACATACCCATCGTAACCGCCAAATTGAAAGGATCACTGATTTGATAATTGTCAAATGTTACTTCACAGAGTTTGTGTCTTGTATGTACTTTTTAATATATTTTTTGTAGAAAAATATGCCATTTACTAGCGAGGAAACGAATATGTTACGCATATATTTCCAATACTTCGAAAATGCTGCAATTGCGCTACAATATTCAATGCAATCTCTACAAAAAAGGCATTTTTTTCTCGAGAAGTGTTTTCAATATTGGTCAGGCGATTACGTGAAACTGATAACGTGTAGCGAATTCAAGCACCAAGACTGCATGGAACACGCACCGAGGAAAATATTATCAACGTTTTGGTGTTTAAGGTGAGATCGTATGCACGTAGGCCAAAACATAGATGGTATTTTCATGGGGGCGCTTCCCGAAATCGATTACGGTATTCAAATTTTTAATATTTTCTCGTGTAAATCGAGAACGCGAAGAGGTTTTCTCTAAAATGTAGTTACTTTTAAGCTGCATAAAGACCTTTCAAATAAATAGTACCGTTCCATTTAGCTTTTTCCAAACAATCACAAAAATGTGTAATCGCTACAGCTACAAAGTTTTCCAAGATAGCACACATTTTATGTTTCTTCGTAGTTACGAACTTCAAAATAATTTCCAGCTATTTCTCTAGGCCTTACCGAAGCCTTTATCCGGAGACCCGGTACATGGTGCAAAGTGACATTAGAATAATAACTATATTAATCTGTATGAATTTAGAAATAAATAATTCAAATTTGATTAATGCGTTAGTATAGTAAATGTATAATTGTAAACTTTAAAATTTAATAATCGCTCTATTTCCGGTAAAAGTAAAAATACATTGTATTAATTGTTTGTTTATGTGTATAAATACCTAAATAGATTCTCTCGAACGGGGTTTGAACCCACTACCTAATGTTATCTAGACATGAACTGAGTTACCGAGAGATTAGAATTAATTCCATTCAAATTAAATTATATATATATATATATATATATATATATATATATATATATATATATATATATATATATATATATATATACATGTACATTAACGATACTCTGGTCCACAGCTACGTAGAAACGAATAAATAACCGTTTAACTTATCGGTCGTTGTCATTTTGATATAAATTCAGCAGTAGAAGGAAATAGCAAAAAAAAAAATCAAAATGAGCAAGAAATATATATAACTTTCAAAATTTTGCTAAAAAACGTAGTTCATCTTGAATAAAGCAATGCCCGTATCCGGAATAACTAATATTTTTAAAAGCTGAACCATTCGAGTGAAAAAATGGTCGAATCTGCTTATAACGGCACTGTGATGAACATTATTTGGAATATCTCCACTAAATTTGTGCAAGAGAATTATTTTTGCGGATACCAGATAACTTTATTTTTACGCGTATTGAAATTAAATAATGATAAGTACTCCCTAGCGTTACAACTTGTATTATGGTTGAGGTAAACAGAATGATAGGCTGTGGTACAATTATTGTTATTGCGTATTTTTTTCCTACACATCAGGCGTAAACAAATGAATAACGTAGAAACTAACTTGGTTTACAACTAACATTTTTCCATGTTATCTATCTTTCCTGGAGGCAAGGCAAAGCTGTCCACTTGCAACCGCAATATTTTTAAGACAAAATGGACAATAAAGGAAAATGGACTAAAGGAATATTTACAATCCAAATTTCACAAAGACAGCGTTCGAAGGTTCACAATCATACGTTACAGATAAATGGTTAATGAGAACAGTATTTGTCCTACAAGATTTATAAAAAAAATTGTCAAAACGCCAAAATATCATTACAAGAAACAGGTTATTCCTCACCTCCAATCGATAAAATACAGCTAAAAATTGTTATAGATATCTGGCAAAAAGGATTGGATAAATGGATTAAACAGACAGTTTCAAAAAATTGGCATTGACTTAAAATTACTAAAAATACTGTTCCCAGGTGAAATTACTTGTACCAATTAGGAAAACATTGTCATCGATTATGTCTGATCCACAGCTGTAATTACATACGAAAGTTATCATGATTCCTATCTTACGGTTGGTGGGCTTTTCTGGGAAACATGGTGTAAATTTTTTCTATTCTACCCTGCAAACTTGGACTTGTCAGCACATAATTTTTGATAAAAATGTAGCATATTTTTGAATTTTGATTAGTAAAAAAAAAGATAAGAAGTTACCATAATGTAAAATAATTATTGTATCACGTGGAAAGTTTGGGTGGAAAATACTGAGCACATTAATTATTTTTAAAACTTTCATTCTTAAATGTATTATTATTATTATTAACACAATCATTCATTATTCTGGTGGTTTTTCTGTTAAATTACTTCAAATATTATTTGCTCTTGCAACTAGCATTAGCAATTTTGCTCCTCCGTTACGTACAATACTTCTACCTAATTGTTTCAACCCTTAACTACCACCAATCATTAACCACGGCCACACATCGTTACTCTCACGGTTGCTTACCCTTCCCCAACCCAAGTTGCAGATCAACCACCTATATACGCGGACACCCTCACTGCACCACCCTCCACACGTACTCGTTCCCAATCCAATTCCTCTTCAATTTGAATCGCAAACATACAACACATTGTACCTACTCCTAAACCCGCTCTTCTACTTGCAACCTCCACCTCAGCTCTAACCCAGCCATTCCGTTCTCCTCGAGGTACTCCATTCGAAATATACCGAAAAACAACACCTCGAAAACTCTTTTTAACTCCCTGTTCATAAGAAAAACTGAACTTGTTAATGGTTTCAGTAATCCTAAACGTTGTATTTAAAATTCGAATCGATAGAGGTACTATGCGTAAAAATTGCTTTGTATATATTTATACAAATTTTAAATATATCAATAAATAAAGGAAATACAGCGGATTTAATATATATATATATATATATATATATATATATATATATATATATATATATATATATATATATATATATATATATATATAGTAGGGCCAGTTTGGGAATTTTTTACATAAAAAACAATATGACCCACTTCCGGTTTCACCGGAGATGATACAAAAGCTGAAAATTTAAATGGAACAACCTGTATATTTCTACATGTTTGGATTCTACGGCTTCAAATACATACAGTTCATCTGCCAAATGTGAACTCAAACGCCATTTTACTTTGACAGAGTCAGTTTTAGGCGCATGTTGTGTTAATAAAAATTAGAAAATTAAAAATTGCTGCTTTGTTTAGGAACTACGGAAATTACTATCCATATCGTTTTACTAGTACTTGAAAGAGCTATTTAATATACAGGGTGACTCATGTAAATTTTGATTGGGAAGTGAGTTTTACTTAAAAAACCGTACTTTTTAAATTTGATCGTTAATAAACTTCACAAAAATTAATTATTAGGAAAAATAATATTGTGGGGGTAATTGTACGTCAATTATCTATAATTTAGGTATCTAAAATTAAAAAAATATAAAAAAAAATAAAATGGAGTTGACGTTTGACAGACGAACTGTATGTATTTGAAGCCAAATTCAAATTCAAATTCAAATATGTAAAAATATACAGGGTGTTCAATTTAAATTTACATCTTTTGCGTCATTTCCGGTGAAACCGGAAATCGGCCATAGTTTTTTTTATGTAAAAAATCCCAAACTGGCGCTAATATAACCCACCAAAATTTGAACAACATGTAACGACCCGTTCAAAAGTTACAGGGTCCCTATTTGATTTACACCCGGTATATATATATATATATATATATATATATATATAATATATATATATATATATATATATATATATATATATATATATATATATATATATATATGTTGTTATTTCAAAATATCTTCATAACCTTAATAGTTTAAACTAAACTGCGAGGACTACTAAATCACCAATATAATGGTCTAAAACTTTCCCCATTTAACCATATTTCTAACTCTAACAGTTTCTGAGAGCACGCGCCCTACATATGTTTGATAACAATCAGATATTAGATAAGATACCTTCGAACGAACATGTAATCCGATTCA
The DNA here is from genome assembly GCA_036346205.1 of Vesta saturnalis. Taxonomy (NCBI): domain Eukaryota; kingdom Metazoa; phylum Arthropoda; class Insecta; order Coleoptera; family Lampyridae; genus Vesta; species Vesta saturnalis. The sequence goes on from JARFJB010000834.1 coordinate 1,686,125, forward strand.
ATGCGCGTAGAGGTTATTGTAATATTAATAGGTAGTTGTGGTAGTTGTGACAACAAAAACGATGTGACGGACGGTGACAATCATGATTTTGGTAATGCTAATAATAAGTATTATAATTACGATATACATACCAATAACGATAGATAGTGATTGTTATATGTTATTTGTTGTAATAGGATAATGAAGGAGTATTTTTTTTCCTGTAAAGGGTGTTTTACTGTACATGAACCCCTTAACGGCATTCTAAGTTGATGTCTCTTGGTGTATATGTAGTACATAGAGAATTTCCTCAGAAGGGAAAATGTAAAATGATGTCCGACGCAGCAATTTTTTTCAGGAAAATGGTATGTTGCCCTAAATGAATCTCGGAACGTCATTTTAATTTGACGACGTATGTTGATATAGTGCTATTAGCGAAATATTCTAAAAATAAAAATGAAAGTCAGAAGGACGCAGTAATTTTTTTGTAAGGATCCATCTAATATGGAAGCATTTTTATATAACGGGTTTAGAACTGCTTCTACACATACGGTTCAAGTATTATTTTATTTTCTCTCTTTTAAACACTTTTAAAAGAATATTTCTTTGAACATTATCAGTATGTAGAAAAAGTTGACTTGAGCACTATTTACTTTAATTGCAATACTTATAATTGGCAATTAGAAATGTTAAGTGAAAAATATTAACATTTTTAGGGTTTCGAGGTTTACTTGTATCCACTCTCTCAAAGTGACACAAATTTACTTTCGTGTATAGTAAAATATTTAGATCGCTTGCTAGGGTTAAGGAATAGGAATTTATTGGTCTGTAAAAATTACATTAACAGAAATATGTTTTTGATTAAGGATATAATTTACATTATCGACGTTGAGTAACTGGGGGCTTTCCTTAATAAATAATTAATCAGGAAAAGTCTTACTGGGTATCAGGATCTACGAAGTTGCGAGACTAGCGACTTCGGATTCTGGTTTTCTAGTGTTAAAGTGCAAATCTCTAAGAAAGACAAACAGGAGACTTTATTTTAATTAAAGTCTAACATGAGTGACAGACATTTCACCTTAAACGAATACTTATGATAATTACTTCTGGTACGGTGGTTAAGATAAAACTGGATTTTATATCTGGATAGAACAGGTAATTAGTTTAAAACAGGAAACTTACATTAAGTAAATATCTGCATTATTTCTAGAACGAAATACTATCTCTGGGTTTTGGAACAGAAAGTCATGTTAAAATCTGAATCTGTGCTATAATTTTTAAAACTAACTCTCCACGCGTTTGGTTTGTCTAGAAAAAAACGTGTAGAACCTTCTAACACTCTGGGGTTTCCGGTGTCCGACGGTATAAGAAGACGATTTTTGAAAAAAAAAATGTTTTGTAATAAATGGAGAGATCATATATACATTTTATAACAAAACTATTTTTAGTTTTTTTTTCGCTCTAATTCAAAAGTTATATTACATTCAAAATACATTTTTAACCCAGTACCGGAAACACGCCGAAAGTTCCCGAACAAACCAGAGTGCGTGTGACGTCACAATGTTTCTTTTTACTCATCGTAGCATACAGCTGATACAGTGTTTTGATTTTTAATCGATTAAATCTTGTTATTATCGTCAATATATTGATAAATATATCAAAAATGCCAAACATTAAAGGTTGTCGTGCTTTTATAATAATATAGTAATTAATAATCATTTATTTAAACATATAAATTGAATAAACAGAATTCGATAATAAAATTTTTTAACTAAACACCAGAATCATAACTTTTAAAAATCATAGTATCAAACAAATTTCTATGAATAATTTAAAACGATTAAACAGTAAATTTGTATACGGTTAGTGAATGGTTTCGGTTTAATTAGTATTTTATATTTTAATTACGGGCTAGGTTATGTACTATACGAAATTGAAATTTTAAAAGTGTATATAATGGTTCTTCCGTTGTTATAATCTCATTTAAATAATTCTCATGATTGAATGTTTTTGTAGCTGAAAGAGGACATGGAGAATTATATTTACTATACTACAATGGGAAGTAGAGCAAAAATTAAAGTTGATGTAGTACCGCACAAGTTTAGTTGTCAACTTAACCGTAAACTTTATCACACATGACTAAACAAGCTATTATAAATAATTTTTTTGGCCTAAATTTCGGATATTTTTAGTCAATTTACATGTAGAAGCCGTTGACACTGTACTATTGAGAATTAATTTAACATTGTCACGTCACAAACATGCCGACCAACAGTGGCGTGTTTGTAGCCACGTGATTCTTTTTAAAAATTTATCAATTTTAAATTGCTTATAAGTGAAAAAAAAAATTTTTAAGATTTTTTGCATCGACTACTAATAGAATTTACGGCAAAGTTTTAAAATACTTAAAAAACAATGGATATTTTTTTTTCAATAACCCAATTGTAGTCGTATGAAACTGTGGCAGGTATGAGGCTGGACAAGATAGGTCAAATAGTTTGGGAAGAGAATCTCCAAAGCGGCAATTGAGAAAACTTCTGAGTGATGAGGGTGAGAGAGTGGAAACAGTGAGGACTCTGACGCCTAAAATATTTTAACGTCGTTAGGTACTGCAGTGGGGAAAAATATTATTTGTTAATTGCGAATCCTACTAATTAAGGAAAATGGTTAATTAATAAATAATTAATCGTATTACTATTTTACCCTACATGAATCTCAGAACGGTATTTTAAGTAGACGACGGTCAGTGTACCTCAGTGAACAGTATATACCTGCACTCTATGAAGGATATAAGCAAAATGCCAAATTTTAGATAGGGTATATTCAGTCATTTGTTCTTGTAAAAAAATTTTACCCTAAATGCACCCTGGTGTAAATGTAATAGGTTCATGTTAATACAAAATTATTTTACCAGCCATAATGTGTAATGACATTGTTATCCACATTCGTATCTTTCTGGTGCTGTCTTCGCAGAGGCGCCGCGAGGCTAGATTCGTTTTTTCTTTTCTTATTGTTATCGGTATGTATAATTTTATGAGTGATTTACATTCAAGGTCAAATCATGCATTTTCCTTTTTGAGGGGTGCAACTTACGTTAAACTGGCTACGCCCATTACATTTCTAATTTTCTACTAATCCACTTGAGCAACAAAATTGGAAATAAATTAGCACTAATTATTAAGATAAATTCAAATTTTTCTTATTTGTTGGTGAGGATCCAGCATACTTAGGCGTACAAAATTCAGTTATTTCAAAATATATCCATCACATCATAATCATAGGTAGTAATCTAATGTGCGTAATGTTTTTGATAGTAGGATATAGGTATAGTGTTCTAGTTCATAATAGATTAACTGTTAACTTGTAAGAACGCCTAAAACTGCAAATCTCCTCTTGAAGAGGTCATATTAAATTAAGTGTTTATTTTTAAATATTTGCCATATAAAGATAATAAGGAACATAATACTTTAACCCAAACTCTTGTTTCATTATTGTAATCAACTAACATGCATGATCCACTCACATTAAATCACTCCTAATTAAATGTGTTTGAACCGAACTACTAATTATAACATTTGTAATCAATTACCATGCATTATTATTATTCCTTTAGACAAAGCGGTGTCTCTACAACCGCAAATTACTCTGAACCTTTTAAAGTGATTAATTATAATCCTTAATTTTTTTTTCTTGTATTTATATTTATTATTCTAAAGGTAAATTACCTACATACCTCCTTTTAACATCTAAAGGATTATAATTTGAAAACTTATTGACCTAAAAAAGTTATCAGGAAATTAAAACAGGATTCATTAAAAAAAATAACTTAATTGCTGGTATTGATAGAAGGAAATTTTGGTTTTGGTTTAAAATAATACTAATAATTTAAAACATAGGTAGTCTTAACGGCGATGCTTCTGACTATCTTGTAACACACAGTATTTGAGAGAACGACACACTGTACTGGTATAATATACTTTTAGAATTAATAACCTACACCTATCACCATTGTAAAAAATCCACTTGATTTAAGAGTACGTTAGCGATAGATCTGTATAATTACCTTTTTCGCAATCCCAGTTTATGACTTTATGTGATGGAAAAACATCTGTAAACAAGAAAAATAATTAATTTACAGGTAATGGCTGGACTAGACAGATAGTGTGAATCTTTTTAAATTATATTTAAGGATTAATTTTTAATAAATGTAAAGGGAGAATATTACTAGACGGCGGACGGTTTGCCATTCTGTGGCTCTCTTAATCGTTGTATTTCAAAAGTTCTTGTTTATAATTAATCCTAGAATCTGGTATGTTAAAAATGTTTGTTCACGACTACAGTATAACATGACCATTATACATGTGTTTCCTTAATAATAAAAATATCAATTATACACTAGTGTATAATATTCATTATTCACTAGTGAATAATGGATTCATATGATTTCAACACGATTTTGTACGTAATGAATTAATGAACTAAAAAGAATAAAATAATTTTTTTATCTACCCATTTATATCAAAAATTGTTGTGACTAAAAATAAAAGTGTGAGGCGCTCTTTGTAGTGTCTTGCACTTCATTGTTTGAATGTATGTGTTGATAAGCTTTGTTATAAGTATAAGATATCATGTATGCCGCACACTTTTATTTTTAGTCACAAAAATCTTTGATAAAAAAATTATTTTATTCTTTTTAGTACATTTGGAAATAAAAGCGTTTTTTAAAAATGTGTTTTTACTTATTTTTATTTTCTACTTTTTAGTCGCTTAGGTGTAAGTTACAACAAAGAAAAACACTCAATTTTTCAAGACCCTAGTTTTATAAATAAAAATTTCGAACTTACTTGGCCAATATACACATGTATCCCAAAATTCAGCGCAACCAGAGATCGAAAAATAGTTGATTTTTTTTACCGAATACAATACTTTGAGCCCCCCGGGTGAAACCCCCTGATCTTGAACTCAACTTGTCGTATATTTTTGTGCATGGTCTTATGTTAAAAGCTTAAACTCCAAAATTTCAAGGCCCTAGCTTTATAAACAAAAATTTCGTATTTGGCAACGCAGCCCCCAGACCTTGAAACTCAACTTGTCGCATATTTTTGTGCATGGTATTATGCGAACAGCTTAAGCCCAAAATTTCAAGACCCCAGCTTTATAAAAAAAAATTTCGACCATATTTGGCCAAATTTGGCCGAAAAAGTTAAAGCAAAAAACCTATATTCATGTAATGTCATCAAGAATACGAATGTATGCCAAATTTCAGCTCAATCAGAGGTCAGGAAGTTGTTGAAAATTCAATTACAAAATTTGAACCAGACAGACAAAGTCGGTTGAATACAAGCGTTAAATAAAAAATTGGTTAGAAAAAATGGATTCAGATAGTGAAAATGAGATGAGCACACCTCCAGATATACAAGAAGAAGTTTAAACCTATTACCAGAAAAATCCAAACAACTCTATATGTCTGCATATGAATCCATTTCAATGGAAGACTAGAAAACGGAAACTTTTTCAGAATCCGGTTCAAAAAATCTCAAACCCAATACAACAAATCCTTTTTATCAAATACATGAACACCATGATACCATATTATCTACAAATAACAAAAATATTAATGTATAACACACACTGTGTAAATACAAACAATAATATTTCTTACTAGTTAGAGAGAAATTCAATATTTTGTTTCAATGTTATTCATTCAATGTTAGTCGTTTAAAAATAAAAATATGTAGTACTTATAGTTAAAATTATTTGGTAGTCGGGGACAAACTATAGTATTCTACTCGCATATAATGGCTGTTATTCGCTTGGATGATTATGAGACTCGCCTACGGCTGGTGTCATAAACATCATCCGCGTGAATAACAGCCATCATTACATGCTTGTTGAATAATAAGCTATTGTTAATGCAAAACTGAACTTTCAAATTACATTTTAACATTTAAACGTCAACAAAGTAGGGTCTCTAATGTGTCTATATCAAAATACCTGAACATTTTGCAAACCATGTGTGAAATACAAATTCTGACTTTTTAAACAAAAAACAGTAAAGTAAAATTATGTGATAAATGGATATTTTGTGTCATCCCAGTCACAAAACGTAGCACAGTGATTCAGAATTGAATGTTAGGACGACAAAATCCCATAACATGTTTCATAGGTGGCTTTTTTATTTTTTCATTTTTTAAACTATTTTTGTGAGATTTTGTTTATAACAAATGTATTGTACTGGGTGTAACTAACAAGTGGCGCGCACTTATAACTTTTTTGTTATTTAAAACAAATTCCTGAAAATTGGAAATTAGATATATGACCCATTTGTACAATTTTCGACATATGCGGAGTATTTCTAGTACTTCCGGTTAGACCAGAAGTTGCGCTATATTTTATTTTTAATTGGATCACCCTGTATGTTTATCGATGTTTTGATTCAGAATGACTATATCTGGATCTATCTAAATAGCATTTGTACTTATTTTACACCTAGCCTAACTTTTATTTAATATGCAAAAGTCCGAATTAGTCGCGTTAATTTTGATAATAACATAAACAAATGTGGTATCCAGTTATTCAGAAAAAATGCTGCATATTTTCTTCGTAGGGTACGTCACCTTCGGTTTATATGCAAAAATTGAGCTTTGAGACAAACTCTATTTTATGCATATTTAGCCTAAAATAAAACCACTAATATGCTATTTATATACAATAATATTCATGACACTAAATCGGATATTAAAAATAAAATAACAGGTAGGTTAGGTGTAGAAAAATTATAAACTATAAAAATTTGCATTCAAAAAGTCATTTTCAGTCAAAATATTGATAAACATATAGGTTGTTCCATTTAAAAATTCAAAATTAGTGATATTTGCGGTTAAACCGAAAAATGAACAATGGATCGTATACCTAACTTCCAATCTTCAAAGATTTGCTTTAAATAAAAAATATTACACCCGGTATAGAGTGTGATTATTATTTGCGTGACGTGTTCCATATTTTTTAATTTATTTACAGTATTTTATTAAAAAAATTTATTTTTTATAGGAGCCTAAAAATATTATCTTTAAGTAACTCAAATATTTTTTAGAAGTTATTAAAAGTATGTATATAGCGCGGTACTCTAGCAAAGTACAGATCGTAGGTTCAAATCCTACTCGAGGTAAACTTTTTATTTATGTATTTAATAAAATTAATAATAATTTTTAATTTTTTACAAGGTTTAGATTATGCTGCATCTTAAATAATCATTATCAAGTAAAGGGGAGAATTAAATAAACAAAATTAACAAAATGTTGTTTAAACAAAAGTTGAGGTGGTAACAATGATTTCGCTAAAATAAAATATCACATTATCTATAAATAAAAATGTTTTTTTATTAATTTTATTTTATTTTAAACTATTTTTTAATATAGTATTATTAAAATTGAATAATTTATTTTAAATTATTCAGAATCAGATTCTTTAGAATAACTATGATCTATACCGATATTGAGAGATTTCAACAGGAGAATCACATCTTTGTTTATGTACCTTTTTGTCTCGGTGACAAAAATTATACTAGAAATTACAGGGTTAGAGGATACTAAAAGAATATTTTACTTCATTATGGCGCGATTCTTGTGCATCTTGTGACAACGGACCAATGGGCAGTATAAAACAATTCATAACATCTTGACTATGGGTAAGGATTTTGTGCACTGTGGGAAGCATTGGGCACAATTTGTATAAATTGCCAAAGTTCTACGGTTGTAAATGCATATTCACTAAATTTAATTAAATCTGCTTCAAACACCTACTTAAACAATTTTAAATAATACTAAACCGATAAATTAAAACTTTGTCTATACCAGTAATGCTAGATACCAAGCCTGGATTTCGGAAAAATCGTCGAGCTGTATTGCCGTCATTTGTGTTTCCAAATCCAGGCTTGGATATATATACTTTTTTGCATTTCCGAGACTAAAATAGATACTTTAGTCTGTCTACAGAGACTAAAGTGGGTCATTTATTCCCTAGGGATTAAATATGGACTGAACCCCCTATAGAGTTCATCGACAGATGTCAAACTTCAAATATTTTTGATTAATTTTTTTACGAAACATTAACATTAATATTATTACAATTAACAAATATCGGACGATTGATTTCCGAAACAATACTGCTGGATGTAAAGTTGAACGCATTTCCAAATGAATCAGTGCCTGTGGACCGTTCAGATTGGCACGAGGGTCCTGGGAGTGAGGTAGCTGGTGTGTTTTGATCACCTCCACCTTCAAAAATTTTTTCGGCGATAAGGTTTTTATTATTCAGGGAGTTTTCCACATACCCTTCTGCAACAGTTGCAGACTTCCACCCCCCATGTCTTTTTAAAACGTCAACAGTCGCACCTGAATCAGCTAGTAGAGATGCAGAGGTTCGCCGCCAACAATGTCCTGTATATGACAACGCATCTGGTAGGTTTAAGAATGTTGCAACTTTCTGGGGCAATTTTCAAAATATATTCTTTCCTACAGGTTACACTGTGCACTGCTTATTAACGTAACGAGCAATAAATCTTGAATGGGGAGTTTCGGCTTTTCTCAATGACATATATTTCTTGCAGATTTCTGTATAACTAATGATAGTTTTATCTGAATCTTTTACAACGAAGTTCCTCTCTGTTCCATTTTTGGTAGCTCTAATGTTAACAAGAAGTCTGTTGCCCAAATCAGTCACATCATTAATTGACAATTCGACTAATTCAAGTCCTCTACAGGCCCCTGCCACACCAAATATGAGTGCTACCTACAAAAAAATCATTTTAAAAGAAGGTACAATGATTTTTGGACAGACTCACTTTTGTCATTAAAAATGTGTCATCTGAAGCTTGCTTTAGAAACGTATCAATCTGTTCTATAGTTAGTACCTTTGCATTCTTCGCTTTGTAACCAAAATTTTTCGTTTTCAGAAGCGTCATCAATTTATGGAATTTACTTATATCAACAATATGTTTAAGGTTAAGCACAGTTTTTAACATTGAATACTGGGCCCACAATGTAGAAGCAGCAAATTTGTTTACCTTTTCATTAAAAAATACCAGAAAAGCATCTTCGTTAAAATTTGTAATTTTCTTTTCACAGCACCACTTTAAAAATATATCATACTCTTTATCGTTAATTTTACGAGATTTGGAAGGCAGTAAGTCTTCTATAGCCTGTTCAGCGGCTATTTCTAGATCAAATTCGTCGTACATATTTATTACCCTTTTGTAAAAAATTTTTCAAATATGGCTACCGCTGTTTACTAATTCCCATGCTAACCGACTGTTTCAAATAGCAAGATTTCTAGATAATTTTATACAAATTTGTCACATTGACACGAACAAATTTGGAATTATTGTACATAAAAAATAGATAGTTTGGAAGAGTAAAAAATAGCGTATATACTTCGGGACCAAAGTGCCGAAATCCTTTGAGTGGTTGTTGCCCTCGGGCTTCGCCCTCGACGCAACAAACCCCACTCGCGGATGTAAATGCTCCACTTCCCGAAATTCGCGCATTATATATATATATATATATATATATATATATATATATATATATATATTTCTTGTTAAAGCAATGCCTTGTTATCCCCTCGCACTTGCTAAGTTTTAAAATCCAATATGTAGGCTGTATGTAACAGACACAACAAAAAACCGAATATACGCATGTAAAGATGATAACCCAAAGTTAAGAGCAACTTCTTTACATGGGCGCAACTTTATTGATTGAATAGGATTAAACTCTTTTGGGCCACCCCACAGATATAACATTTTCAGTGGACGAATTTGTCCTAACCGAGTTACATACTTTTCCGTCAACCATACTTTTAAATAAGAGATGATTGATGGAAAAGCGTCTTTGGCCAACACATATTTTTGTAGGTAAAAGATCTTCAATTTGAGACTATATATGCAAATTCATGATTGATAACAAAATCAGTTTTTTTGATAAACTGAAACCTAATAGGCCTACAAAAACGTGTGGAACATTCTGCCAAGGCGTTTTTTTACCGTTACCGTTTTCAACATTACACTGCAAAGGAACTAGAGATGACATCAAAATATTAGAGTCATCTCGATAGAGTTTGGAAAAGAATAAAATTTCTTCTTCTTGCCTTCGATAATCTGGTGGTAACTTTCTTATAACTGTTTAAATCCATTTCTTTTGGATGACATTCCCAATCCCATATACTGACTACGTGTGAGTTTAAGCGCAATTAATAATGCTAAAGCCTCATTAGCAGTATAGGGAACGTTAATATCGTTTTTAGCCATTAATCGCTTTAAACGAGTTATCTTGTACGAATACGTTATTCTACGTAAAACAACTGCTGCGTCCCTTTTACCATTGGAATGAAGTTTCATTTCTGTGGTCAAGGACAATTTCTGGTGCTCAATTAACATAACTCCTTAACTCTTCGTTTCCGTGTATGATGGGCTGCTTCTAAAATGTTTTTTGGGCGACCACGACTTTTGGATTTAGATTTTCGGGAAATTTTGCCTCTATTACAAAAGGACAAATTCTGTTGTAACGTCTCGTTATTTTTCTTTTTAAAATCCGGCAAAAATCTTCGACGTTCTTTCCATTTTCTAACAAGAACAATAGAGAAGTTTTTAATTTCACCCTGTATATTTTTTATGTCGTCATCAGTAATATTTTCGCTTCCAATACGGCTTACTATATGTTGAGTCAAATAAGCTTGCGAGTCAGTAAGACTCGGTTGATATTTACCCCCTAGCCTTAGTTTTTAAAAGAGATCGTTTCTGCTAATATTTATGCTTCTCTCTAAAAAAATCGGAAACAGGCAAAAAAAAGGCATGGAAACTGTGTATTTCTATAAAGTACGAAAATAAGCAAACTGAATAAAATCTAAAAGAATCGGTTACAATGGGTAACTTAAAAATGCGAACTTTTCCTGCAAAACATTTTTAAAATAAAATAAAAAAATTGTGCGAAGAAGATCATATACGAATAAATAAACGAAAAAAGTTATTATACAACGCAATAAGCACGACTTTAGTACGTCTAACCAGATCAAAATTACAATTTAAACTGTCAATAATGCCAACTAGATGTGTTTGTTCCTAGCTACCTAAACCTCCCATGAGTTTGGATCATTAATTATTCTATTTAAACGAAATGTTCTGTGGACATATATGTTTATTTGGAATGTTTACATATTGTTGATTGTCGTTTATAATATTTTGAACAATTTTGTCATTCTATAATTGTAAACGGAATTACTGTGCGTCGCTGTTATATTCATAATCACATTCGCTATTTTCGGGGATAATGTAACTAGTGTTATGATTATCATCGATCATAGCTCGAGTTAAACCGATGAAAATTAAGTGCGAAGCATGAGTTCATTTTTCTAAAGGTTTCACGAGTGGTAACATCGATTATTAATCATAATTTGTTATGTTTGGTAAGAGAATATAATGAACGTTAACAGAAAATATATTTTTTTAAAGTCTACAATTTTAAACGATTTGTCACTTTGACAGTAAACTATCTTATTCATTAAAATCATGTGACAGTCAACATGCAGTGGTAAAATTATCACCGAGTTGATAGCCTATTCTGCGATTTTGTTTTTGTATTTTAACCAATGAAAGTAATCAAAAATGTAACATGTGAATTACATTCTCGACCTTATCTTTTAGTAGTTTTATTTTCGATAGCAAATCAATAATCCGTTTTTCTAAATCATTTTTCATGTTGTGGCATCAAATCGATAAACGTTGCGACCGATGTCCAGATCAAACTGGTGGATGTGGTGATCAGAGTGGAAGTAGACGTTATGACTAGAAAATGAAACAGTAGAAGTTATGGTTAAAGTCGGTGGCCAGCACACGTCGATCTAGGTTGTAACCAGAGTAGCAGTCGTGTCCATTAAAAACGAGAGTACTAAGAGGGCAGAGATATTACAACTTCAGATATTTAACTCAAAAATGTAATATAGGGCCCATTATAACAAAAATATTGTAAACAATCTTATAAAACCAAACAATATCTAAGGCATGCTTAAGGTAGTGGAATTTACACATTTTGAAATATACTTTAGCTACTTAGAAAAGTATGGCTATCTGGCATTCCCCACTTACTGTTTGAAACCACTATTTAAACGAAAATTTTGGTATATCGCCCCATTGTTAAAAAGTGTATTACACTGGATGTTAGAAAAGAGTTGGCTACTGGTATTTGAAATGTACACTATTTTGCGAACGAAGATTTGTAAATACATATATGAACACTTTAGAATTGTAGTTCGAGAAATCAGACAAAAAAGTTTTGTTTATTAACACAAACAAAAAAGGTTCTTAATCATTTTCGTTGCAAAACTGATGATGTAATGTTGGCGTTTCTTTGACCAATGATAAGGGGCCTCAGACAAGTTAGAGCCTGCTCTTCTGATGATGTCACCTGTCGGCACTCTGGCACCGTTTTTCGGTTGTTGTCCTTATCTCTCCTTATACTTTTGTGTAGCTAAATACGCTTCTAATTTTCTTTCATCAATAGCCTGCGCAACAAAATGCAAGCTATTTACCACCCACAAATGCTCCCTTTTTACACATCAATAAATTCGAGTTATTGTCCTTTATACTTCAATTTCCCAATTTGGATCGATTACTGTCTATTATATTTATTGTTCACACAATTGATTACGGTTCTGAGACATATAAAACGCGTTATTTTCACTTATTACGTCACTTTTTATTATTTTAATACGGAAGGTAATTTTCTACTTCTTCCCAATCACAGTTAATTAATTATTATTTGTAATTTTAACACTTTGTAGGGCAGCGTGACTATACAATGTCGCTTAGACTGCGAATTCTGATCGCTTATTTTTATGCGACCCTTTCTGTTCGCTTACTTATCGCGACTCTTTGTGTTCGCTCACTGTATGCGACTGTTTGAAAAACTGCAACTTACTATTATAAATGTGTCATTTCCTTCCACCACATACACTTGCAAATGCCGCGTATTTAGATATTTTCAAATGGAATATATAGATAACTTATTAAAATGAACTCAAGCTTTTCATCTTAATATTAATTACATTCAAATACAAATCAACAATAACCATTTTTTTTATTCAGAAAAATAATACATAAATAGTAGAATGTTTACTGCAGATGGTACAATGGAGGGCGAGATTGGACGAACGGTCAGTTCTGGAAGGAAAGTGATTGGAAGTATGTGGACGATAATGAGAAATGAAAGCATGAGCCTAGCTGCGAAACGAGCAATCTATAATGGCGTCTTCATCCCGTCAGTACTGTATGGAAGTGGGACATGGGTTTGTCAAAAAAAGCACAAAAGAAAAATAAATTCCGTGGGCATGAGATTCCTGAGAAGCGCATATGGTAAAGCGAGAAGGGACAAGACAAAAAATGAATGCATAATGACGGAGTGTGGTGAGGAAAAGGCGATGATGGATAGATATAAAAGTAGTACATTACGTTGGTTTGGTCACATTGAGAGAAGGAATAACACAAGATTAACGAAACAAATATATGAGAAAGACCGGGCCTGGTAGGCCGCGTAAAACTTGGCTGAATGTAGTAGAACCTATCATAAAGGAAAGGAAGATAAGGAGTTTTAAAAATAAAAGGGCATGTCAGAGACAATGTATGAATCTTGCGGAAGCTAGGGAGGTATGCGGAGATAGGAAAGCATGGAGAAAGGTTGTGAATGAAAAATAAATAAGAGGCAGGGATTGTTTCGCCTACCCCGCAAGGGAATGGCGTGAAGGTTAAGCGAAGTTAATACAAAAATGTCTAATCTCGTATAATTTAGCCCGAAATTTTGATTTTTCTAAAGCTCCCGTTACACTTCCTATATCCAATATTATGCGAAATTTGTAGGACGTTTGGTTGGCCAAATATAAACATTTCTGCTTCTAAAATAATGCCAAAATGTAGGACTAAATCGATACATAAACCATTGCATTAATTGATTGCTTCTGCTCTTAATGGATCATTATTTAGTCAGAAATAAATCCAACTACTAGCTTTGGGATATTATCATCGGCTGATGACGGTAGAACAGCTATCGATACATCTTTGTGGTTTGTTACCTTATTTATACAGTACTTTTGTGCATCAAAATAATCAATCAGTCATTGATTACTCAATGTCAGATTTCATGAATCACCTATCGTAATTAAAAATAGATATATATATGTTTACTAGTGGTACAATGGAGGGCGAGATGACAAGGTCGCGGAAGGAAAGTGATTGGAGTATGTGGACGATATGAGAATGAAAGATAGCTAGTCGAACGGAATCTATAGGCGTTTGTCCGTAGATGATGGAAGTGGGAATGGGTTTGTAAACACGAAATAAATTCGTGGGATGAGTCTGAGAAACGCTATGGTAAAGCGAGAGGACAGAAAATGAATGCATAATGAGGAGTGTGGTAGGAAAAGGCGATGATGGATGATTAAAGTGTATTAGTTGGTTTGGTCACATGAGAGAGAATACACAGTTAACGAAAAAATTTGAGAAAGACGGCTGGTAGGCGGTAAAACTTGGTAAGTGATGATTATAAGGAAAGGAAGATAAGGAGTTTTAAAAATAAAAGGGATGTGAGAAATGAGTTGGGAGTAGGGAGGTATGGGAGTAGGAAAGATGGAGAAAGGTGTGAATGAAAAATGAAAAGGGTGGTGTGTTTGCTGAAGGGAATGGGTGAATGGTTGAAGTTGAGTGAAAATGTGATGTATAATTTAGCGAATTTTGATTTTTAAAGTGCGTTAATTCTTTAGTGAGTGAGTGGAAATTGTAGGAGTTTGGTGGCAATGTAAGATTTTGTTTAAAATAGCAAAATGTAGGTAAATGATAAAACAGTGGATTAATTGATGTTGGTGAGTGGTAGTGAGTGAGTAGAAGTGAGTGAGTGATAGTTTGGGAGTTATGATGGTGAGTGAGTGTAGAAGTATGAAATTTTGTGGTTGTGTACTTATGTATAGTATTTTGTGATAAAAGTTAGTGAGTTGTGTGTGTAGATTTTGAGTGATGATGAGTGTAAAGTAAAGGAGTGTAGTGAGTGTGTGAGTGTGTGAGTGTGGGGTGAGTGGTGAGTGAGTGTGAGGTGTGGGTGTGGTGGTGAGTGGGAGTGGTGTGATGGTGGTGAGTGAGTGAGTGTGTGAGTGGTGGAGTGGTGAGTGAGTGAGTGAGTGATGTGTGAGTGTGTGTGTGAGGTGTGTGATGTGTGTGAGTGTGGTGTAGTGTTGGAGTGTGATGTGTGAGTGTGTGTGTGAGTGTGGTGGTGAGTGAGTGAGTGATGTGAGTAGTGAGTGGGTGAGTAGTAGGAGGAGGCAGAGTAGCGTAGCAGTGGATGAGGAGTGAGTCAGTGAGTGAGTGTGTGTATGTGTCAGTGTGTGTGTTGGTGGGTGGATAGGGCCGTGGATATGTCAGTATGCACTCCAGAACAACACGAACGTACTTAAAATTACGTATTTAAGCCATTTCGCATAGGTTTTTAGAGTAATTCAGCGGCGGGACGGGGGTTTACTAGGAGCAGTTTTTGGTTTTTATCAAATATTTCTCAAATTGCTGTATATTTAAACACATCGATTAATTGTAATTGTGAAGATACTTTTTCAGATAAAAGTTCCAAAAAGAGTATTCTGTTTCTTATAATGATTTAGCATTATTCCCTTCTTTGGGACTTTATTAAACACTTCCGTCAAACAATGTTCTACGTGCCATTAAGCTGTGACAGACTTCTGCTCATCTAGCATAATAGCGCTCACGAGACCGGTACTTCTAAAGAACACATCGTACATTTCTTTCTTCATTTCTCGTTGCTTTCTGAGTATTGTGGGTGTGGCCTCGTCTTCACGGATCCACACGCGGCTCCCTTGTCGAGTGAGCATGTCGAAGAATGGTATGTAAGTTTTATCACCTGTTACAATTTTCGGCAAAATTCTTAGAGTTTAGTGGCAAATTCGAACTCGATCTACTTTTAGAAAATCTGTAAGATGATGGGGTACAAAACGACTAACGACTATTTTCAGAAGAATCCCCAGTTGATCCTCTATTACAGCGTAACTATTTCTGTTATCTGCTTCCATAATCTTGTTCACAGCAACAACGGTTTTCTTTGTCACAGCGGTAGTAGGAGGGCCTGCGCCTTTCTGATGATCAACTGTAGTTCTTCCAGGTTCGAATCCCTCGTACCATCTGTAAACTGTTGCCAAGGAAGGGGCCAGATCGCCAAATGTAGATTTCAAACTTTCTTTGCAGTCATACGCGCTTAAACCTTTCCTAAAGTCATAATAAATCATTATGCGAAAATCTTCTCGGGTTAATTCCATTTTTTCACCACACTTGCGTAACTTAAAGCGATCTTTTTCAAATGCTATTTATCAAATGAAGACGCAAATGTCAAGTAAAGGGTTGCTCTTACTGGGGAAACACTTTTTGTTTTCCACGGCCTGCCTAATTTCTTCATTCTCAATAATAATGGCTTGCCCCTCGTATAAAACAAACTAAGATCCAAATAATCAATTAAATAGTATTGCAAATGCATAAATTATGTTATCGGTATTTTATAGAAGTGGAAGGTTTTGGAATTTTATCATCTATATGTCTATTAACATGACATGAGGTGACATTTTAAACGTCCATCTGACGGAGATTACTGATTTTGTTTTTGTTGTCTATTTTCGTTATTTCGTATTACGAAAATAGCCGTGCCTACTACCACGCGAATTATAACCTCAATCTACCTTAAAAAATGGAGATTAAAAATAATTTAATATCTACGATAACCTATAACCCAATCTACAGTACCCTATAACCCTTGGAAGTAGCCCGACAATCACGTGAGTCGCGTAATAGCAGACACAGCGTAAAAAATAGGTTGAATAATTATCCTAAAATACTTATTTATGTATCAAGGCATTAAAGTAATATTTATTATTTAATAATAATTACTATTGATTGTTTTTAATTTCGTTAAACGTCTTGAATTGACGGTGACAATTAACAAATATATTTATTTAGCACATATCAGATTATGATTATACATATAATTTCGGGTTTTTAATTTTTTTTTTGAAATCGGAAAATCGCGAAATTAAAAAAAAAGGGAATCAATATATTTAAACAATTTCATATTTATTGAGCCATATTAATAGTAATAGTGCAATTTTGATTACTCATTGTATTGACGAATTACAGTCGGCCACACTGCATATCCCTCGGCGACGGTTGTGCTCTTCCATCCGCCGTGTTGTTTCAAAGATAGAATATCTTGTATTTGCTAAGAGGGGGATAGAAGTCCTTCTAAAAGCATGCCCCGTATACATATGTGCATTTGGTATTTCCAAATAAATGGTAATTAGTGATCTTACCAAATGTGTAAAAGTAGTACCGGGGCACCTTCCCCACCACTTTTTTTACGTCACAAGCCCCGCCCTTTTCACTTTTTTATATACCCACGTGGGGGACCGCATTTTCCACCCTTATTTTTACTCGCTTACGTGTAGGACGTATTTTTTCACCCCTATTTTTACACATCCACGTGTGAGACCGTGTTTTCAACCCTTTTATCCTAATTTACATACACGAAGGCCCTTTTCTACCCTAATTATTTTTTACTTGCGCACGTGTATGACGTGTTTTTTCACCCCTTATTTTATGACAGCTCACGTATAGGACGCGTATTTTCTACCCTATGGGTCAACCCTAATTAGAGCCTTTCTGTACTTGCGCACGTGAGAGGCAGATGTAGGCATTGGGGCTGGGGGCTGGTCTAGAGATAAGTCTTAGGGTTGGACCTGGGGCTGGACTTGGACTTGGGGTTGGTCTTAGGGTTATTTTTGATGGTATTAAGGTCCTTCTGGCTATATTAAGAGCAGTGCCCTGGAGGTTAGGCAAATGCACACGCATACAATGTTGGAAATTGCATAATTAAAAAGATATTATTATTAAAATTATCGATCCTATTGCTTTAAAATGGTCACATGCTATTGGATGATCTTTTAGCTATACGAAAAAACGTTGTATTTCTAATAAGGAGGTTCTTCTAAGGCACGTGTAGGGCTTCGCAACTTGTTCTCAGGCCTTCGCTCCCTGACCGGAGATGGTGTGAGAACCTAACCTCGTATAGGTAAAAGATCAACCAATAGCATGTGACCATTTTAAAGCAATAGGATCGATAATTTTAATAATAATATCTTATTAATTATGCAATTTCCAACATTTTATGCGTATGCATTTGCCTAACCTCCAGGGGCACTGCTGTTAATATAGACAGAAGGACCTTAATACCATCAAAAATAACCCTAAGACCAACCCCAAGTCCAAGTCCAGCCCCAGGTCCAACCCTAAGACATATCTCTAGACCAGCCCCCAGCCCCAATGCCTACATCTGCCTCTCACGTGCAAATAATTAGGGTAGAAAAGGGCCTTCGAAAAGAAAGGGTTGGAAATACGGTCTCACACGTGGGTGTATGTAAATTAGGATAAAAGGGTTGAAAATACGGTCTCACAAGTGGATGTGTAAAAATAGGGGTAAAAAAATACGTCCTACACGTAAGCGAGTAAAAATAAGGGTGGAAAATGCGGTCCCTCACGTGGGCATAGAAAAACGTGAAAGGGGAGGGGTTTGTGACGTAAAAAAAGTGGTGGGGAAGGTGCCCCGGTACTACTTGTAAATACCGATTGGTTAAGTAGTGCATCAATTTTGGAAATTTTGATACATCAATATTATGCCTAATCAATATCGTAGAACATGTCTCGAAAGTGTTGACGATTTGTATCTTTCTCCTTTTTCTAAGAAATATGCAACTAACACATATAAATTTTTACACGTTGATTTTTGCACCATGACCGAAATATTTCATATTGCTTTTTATATACACTGACCGTCAAAGAAATCCGGCCACCAAAAATTTTACACATTTTCAAGAGTTGTCTCTTGAACCACTCATTTCATTTTGATGATTGTTTTGTGAACCACATGTCAAGTCTTCTGTAGCAATACTGTGGTTGAAATTTTGATGTAGAGTTAACTTTGAAATTATACGGGGTGCATGAATGTGAACATGCTTTTACCCGAAATTTGAAACACCCTGTAGGATGTAGCAACTACAAGAGAGGGTGTCAATCGGTGTCAAAATGTAGCCCCTTGCTTTATGAACATTTTTGTTTTATATTTACGTTGTTACCTTTGTTATGAACGAAGTTACACGCTTTTAAAGGAAACCCTTCAACCGCATAAAAAATTCTCATGTAATAATGAATGTCAGATGTCAAAGTAACAGGACGCTCTTGTTACCTATTCTCATTTTATGGCAAACGATTTCATGTTAATGCATGATAATGCACGACCGCACGTCGCTCGAATAGCTAACGAAGTGGGTATTGAACGAATGGTTTGGCTAGCTTTTGCGCCCTGATTTCGTCGCCGACCCGCGGTGCCTGATAACCTCCCAGATCTTCGAGTAGCTCTGCCAAAAGAATTCGATGCTACTCCTCAGCCTTTCATTACTAACCTTATTAATTCGATGCCACGTTGATTGAATCAGATCATTTTGGCACGAGGAGGTCACACCTCATATTAGCGCAATACATTTTATTCTTTTCTAAAATTTTAATGTTTTTATCAGATTTAAGAGATTAAACGTACGTTTCGATATTACTTTAGTTTTTTTTATACTGTAGGCTTAACAACAATGAATCTTCTTTAATAAAATAGATAACATGAATAAAAATTCAAAATATTCATATTGGGGCTACATTTTGACACTAGTTGACACCCCCTATTGTATCCTAATTTCAGGTAAAAACAACTTTACATTTATGCACGCCGTATATTCTCAAATTTAACTTTACATCAAAATTTCACAGTATTGGTACAGAAGAATTTACCTGCAAGTCACAAAAAAAGTCATGAAAATAAAATGAGTGGTTCAAGAGATAACCACTTTTGAAAATGTGTCAAATTTTTTTGACGGTTGGTGTAGATCAGCACACTTGTGGAGCAACAAATTTGCCACTGCATTAGATGCCGCTTCCTTTAAATCTGGCGGCGTACATATTATTTCATCTTCGTCGTTATCTGACATTTTGTTTGCATCAGTAGTGTAACTAATTAAAAGAAGTAGTGTTTAGTAAAGAAAGGCGTTTAAAAGTTGTGTCTACTTATGCTTTGTTACATTACTTCACTGACTATATCTGTCACTTTAATGACGATTTTGGAGTACTTCACTAATGATTTCGCATAATAGTTATTTACATATCTAGGCACTGAAGTTTAACTTTTTATGCCGCATGTTGATGATTATTTTCTGAGGCCCGTAGGGCCGAGGCAAATAAAATCAACATAAGACATAAAAAGAAACTTCAGTGCTGAGGTATATATTACATTTCTTTTGAAATCGTAAAATTAAAAAAAATCAAAAAAATTGAAAATATGAACTTTACATCGATTTATTTTGAAATATTAATAGTACTGATATAATTTATATTATTTGTTATATTTACCGGCTGCAGTCGGGTGTGCTAACGGTTAAAACGGTTGTTATTAATGATGTTGATGGCTTTTGTCCAAATTGAATTTTTGAATAAGATGATGCTGAAGGCTCGTTCTGTTCAAAATCAGACAACGATGATGATGGTGTCGGCAGTTTCCTTGGAGGATCCTTGTTGCTATCTCTAGTTTCCGACTTAGTGCTTAGTGAGGATTCGACGTCTTGCGCTTCCATCCACTGTACTGTTTTAGTGTGAGAATGTCAGAACCTGTGTCCGTCAATAACGAAGCGGAGGTACGTCGAAGAGCGTAACCCGTGTAGGTACTTGAATTGGGTAGCTTTCAGTACGTTGCAATCAACTTTGAGAGTTTACCAAATAAATGAATTCCAATCGGCTGAGTGCTATATTTTCCTAATCGGTAAAACACAAAAGAGATTTATGGGACGTATGTAAAGGTCTCAATGATCGATATTTTCTATATATACATATAGATATATATATATATATATATATATATATATATATATATATATATATATATATATATATACACACACACACACACACACACACACACACACACACACACACAATTCAAATGTTCACACATTTTGTCTGCTACGGTAAATGTTTTGTTTTTCCACCGTCTTAGAATCAGGTATTGCAATTACTAATAGATTTCCCTTGTCTTGTCCATTCTACAAGCACCAGCCACCCCGAAAATGACACGTACCTAAACAATGCGAACTTTAGTTTTAGTGTAAAATTAAAGTTAAACGATTACCTTCCACATTAGGCAGTTTTTATCCGGTGCTTCAATCAAATTTTATTAATGTCCTGTCTGGTAAATACACTCGACTTTTTTGGCCTTAATTTTGCAAATTTTAAGATGTCTATGTTATGCTTGATCAAAAGTGTTGACTTTAACATGGAGTATGTGCTCCATAGCGTAGAAGCTTTGTACGATGCGGCTTTTTGCGAAAAATAGGCAACTAAAACACTTTCCGTGTAACTTTTCACACTGTGGCTTTTGCACGATAAAACGAAGGCTTGTTGTACACATCTGCCGACTTTTGGGGCTCCATGTGCAACTTCCTGCAATTCTGGCGGCGTGTAATTGCATTGCTTCTTCGTTGCTGCTGCCTTCAGACATTGTTGTGGAGTAGGTATGCACTTCACGTCCCTAAATCACTAAAATAGTTTTTTGAATAAAATGATTGCTTCTACTTACGTTTTAGTTTTCAGACTTGCAATTTGTCATGTGAAAAATGTAAACTTTCACCATTAACACACATAATAAAATACTTATCTTTTTTGGGTTTTTTAATGGTGTATTTTGAATTATACAATCTAAACGTTTCGATAACATTTACAGTTATCTGTAAATATTATCGAATCGTTTACATTGTATAATTCAAAATACACCATTAAAAAACCCAAAAAAGGCAAGTATTTTGCAATTTGTCAGTTTGTGACATTTGTTTCCATGACAACGATAAAAGAAATCGTCGTATGATGGATTACTTTAATGCCGATTTCAAAAAAATTAAAAGTATTTCATTTCTTTTAACGTGATCGTTGTATCAATCAGTAATATTTTGACTATCATTGGTAGTTATTGTTGTTGGTATCAATTAGATTTCAAAATTTAAAATACTCGTATAGCGTATAGTGCAGGTGGAAATAAATTATAATTAAACGTTAATGCAAATTACATTATTATTTTTAGTCGATAGTAATATCAAAATATTATATTATTTTAATTATATGCGACTAGTGTAGGAAGCAAAGATACGAGCACATGGAATTTGTTGTACAGGTACTAAAAGCTTCAAATGCAAATAATTTTATCTAGAAATTTAACTGATATGCTCATTAATTTTTTTATTGTAAAAATACTTAAGAGATTTTAATTACTAGTCATACTTTGTAACCTTTTGCCAAAATTAATCAGATATCTACCTGAAGAATTAATTTTGATTACTGTGTTCCACGTTTAGCATTGGTTAGTCCGTTACGCAAATTTTGTGTATTTATTTTGAGGTTGTGAATGCAATGTTATATAAAATTTGAGGTTAAACGAAAATTTTAAAACGTTAGTTTAAATGCTATTAGTAAATACAAGAACACAATAAATATTATAATGGAACACTTACCCCATAACCCTTTAGTATGCAAATACACCTATACTGAATTAAACTGTATTATCACAAGATTAAACATTCTTTATTTGGAACTCCACACTAATTTACTTGGTTTGTCGGTATGACGCTACACTAATAATTATCGATAAAATATATATAAGTACCACGTCTAATAACTAATAAAAGAAAACGTGTTCATCTAATAAATAAAGAGAACAACAGGGAAAATTTATCCAATTGGTTAATAAACGAGCCGTGTTTACATTACTAAAGTTTTTTATACAATACGTCTTACCAACACACACCTGAAAAGAATTATTTATTTATCAGTTATCACTAAAGAATCTTGTAACATAATGTGATTTATGAAAATAGCAATTAACAGTGTTTATAACCCAAATAATATATTTACCAAATTTTTGTAAAATGCTTTCAAATATCAAATTTCTGTTTCACACATGGCAATATTAGATTTTTATATAAAATGTGTGCTATAACATTATACAATATCAACGCTAGACGAAAGATACTTAATAGGTACAATAGTTAATAAGTGTGAGTCCAAATTAATGATATATGTTAAATATTAATATAATATAAATTAACATTTATTCAATCAATATATTTTTATAACTACCTACATCTTGTGCTTGTAGTGTGCAACTGTTTATTTTCCGGCAACAACGGTATAAATATCTTGGAGTCTTTTTCTAAAATAATATTAACCCTTTCGCTGCGTATCTAATCTGTGGAATCATCACAATATGCGGAAAAAATTTTTTTAGCAATCTTTTATTATACTAAATTATATTTCACAATTTTAATTTTAATTTGATCAAAATTGAATTAAAAAAACTTTAAAGCGTTTCAAGGCCATGACGCCAATTGGCGTCATCCGCATATTTTATATACAAAACCTATATATGCGGATGACGCCAATTGGCGTCATTGCATTTCTAAAAATTTTGTATTCATTCAATTGAAAAAACACAATAGGTAAAACAAAAAACTTTAATGTTGAATAAAATACTGGTATATAAAAAACGAACAAAACCTTAGCTGAAATTTCTGTCAAAAAATTATAAGCAATTTTTTTGTGGTACAAAGCAAAGCAAGGCTCGACACACAGTGCTGGCTTTTATTGACACCCTTTGCACTCAAATAGTGTATCCTTCCTAATTTTTTGTTGGAAACACACGGCATCTTCTTCTGGGAGTCTTTTTTTTAGTGTCGTCCCCATCCACTGAAATCCTAGAAGGTACATGATTTGGGTTTGCTGCTGCACTCTGTTTTGTTGCCGTTTAGGGCAATAGCTTTTCTATCACCGAAAACCGAAAGTCATGGAATGTAGGCTTCCTTCCCGAGTATTTACAAACCAGCATATATGAATTAAACATAAGAAGTTGGAGAACATGTATACCCAATTTTTTGTACCAAAATAAGGATTTTCTCAATGATGGTCTTGTCTGTCGATACCACCCATATTTTCGTTGTATTTTATAATTGGCAATGGTTTCTCTTTCACCTCTTTTCTTTTTTACCTCAGCCATTGTGTTTGGAAATTCTGTAGAAATATAATTGATATCCCTTTTGTCCTTCCAGATGCCCACCATTACTCCATCACAGCATCTCGCGCGTGTTTCCCCAAGTGTTAGTTTTGGAACCAAAATATCTTTAGGATTACCCATTCTGTTTGCGCGCAAAGTACCCGTGCAGTATGTTGTCTTGCTTAGGAGGGTTTTTGCTAGATCACAGCTGTTATAGAAGTTGTCCATATAAATGCTGTGACCATTATTTAAAAATCCTTCTAATAGATGCATGACTACTTTCTGAGCGTGCCCCTTACCGCCCAATTGATCTGTTTGACCAGTATAACAAGTGAAGTTCAATATCAGCCCATTTGGTTCTGTCACCATGCATAATTTTAGACCGTATTTATGACGTTTGTTACTAATATACTGCTTAAAAAGAAGCCGCCCTCTCCACAAAATCATAGATTCGTCAAGGGAGAGGTTTCTCTGTGGATAATAAACTTCACTCATTTTACTTTTGAAGTAATTTAAGACGGGTCTAATTTTATAAAGACGGTCTATAGGCTTAGGTTTGTCTGGTCTAGGATTTCTGATAAAATGAAGGCATCTTAATATAATTAGGAATCTATCTCGACTCCTATAATCTGAAAAACCTTTTAGATTAAATAGACGATGAGTTCTCCAATAATCTTGTAGCCTATTCAATTTAATTATGCCCATATGAAACAACAGTCCTAAAAATATTAACAATTCTGCAAATTCCAAATTTTTCCATTCTGATATTCTAGCCCTCTCAGTAACACCTTTAGTGAGAAAGAGATCTAACGCATATTCGTTTATTTCTTTTATTATATTGTTTATGAAATCATCATCAACAAGCAATCGAAAATAATCGAGTGGATCAGCATTCAGCAGATCAACGAGCATTTCATTTGTTTTACTAAAATTAAAATTTTTCATACTATCCTCTGTCATTTCCCACTTCCATTCGTTGTTATCAGCTTCCTGGTTTATTAAATCTGCTGGAACTACTTAGAATAAATAATAATAAAATAGATGAACTGTACTTACCATCATATGTTTCCAATTCTAGTTCACTTTCCGAAGATGTTTCGTTAGGATCGACTTCAAAATCTTTATCCAAGTCATCGTCAATATCGGTATCTCATTCATATAAAACTTGCAATATTTCGTCTAGTGTTAATTTTTGTTGGTTCCTCGTTTGTGTTTCTTGTCTTTTACTCCTGAAGGGCCGGGTTGATTCACATCTAAATCACCCATTGTAATCACTCGCGCGCGTAACGATATGGCAGCAGTTGCAACAGATATTTTTATTGATAAAAACAAAAGAGCGGTCAGGTTTACACAATTCAAAAGTTTTAAACGAACTAAATTTTATCGAGAAATATTTACAAACGCATGTAGACTAACGATTAGAGTAACGTAAACAAAAAACAACCCTTGGGTTAAAATTAGTTCCCCTTGTAATAATATCATAAATATCGCTGTTTATAACTACATTTTATGTAGAAAACAGAAAGAGATACTTATCCATTGCAAAACTGGCCGAACCGAAACAATAAAATTCAAACGATTGAAATCATAGTTACTTCTAACGTCTATAAATGTGCGGATACCACAAAAATCATTTTTAGTGTAGTGCGTGTCGAAACCAAACTGCATTTTAACACAGCATGCACCTGACGCCCGTTGGCGTCAATCGCACATAGTAAGGAATAGATCTAACGCCAATTGGCGTCATCCGCAGCGAAAGGGTTAATGCCCAGACAAAAACTAAAATATATCTGGTGTGGAACAATACACGACTTTCCAACCTACAAAGTGGAAATTACCATTATTGGAACCGCCATGTTTATTCCCAGTGTTCCAATATTGGAACAAATAATGTGACACTCTCTCCAGTTCAGAGACGATGGCACTGCAGTTCGGTGCATACACTACAGTCTTCAGTTGTGTTTACTACAGCGTGAGAGGAGGTGTAATCAAGTTAACCTGCAGTTTTATCTAGTTGGCGTGCAGAATCCTGCATATTTCTAACAACTCACCTAATGGCGTCTATAAGTATTATTGCTAGATTCACCAATTGTATTTTACTTAAAAATCATATATTTAGTATTACTGTACATAAGTTACATGTGTTTTACAATATTTTTGATACCGAACTACAAGTTTTTGATTGGTGGGGTATTTTTGTTTTGTTTCATTATTGGAACACTGGGATTAAATGAGTACGTTATCTTAATTTTTGGGTACTACTCAAAAATTAATTGATCACGTTTTTCGTTTGCTGATGGTCGTATTACGAACGATGGAATTGATTCAGTGGAAGATTCTGATGACCACGAAGCTCCTTCCAGCCACTTTAACCATCTTAGTTGGCGGGAAATGCAGGCATATGCTTGCGCTGAGGTAAATAAACCGGAAGAAGTAATTTATGTTGATAATGAGATTGAAGATAATAACGTAGAAGACGACAATATAAGTGACGACTGAAGATATAACTCTAGCTTAGTTGGTTACCCAAAGAAGTAAAGAACAAGTAAAATCCAATTCGCTTTGAAATTGGAAGAGAGTTGAATCCTGCCTTCCCCGTATATATTCCACCCAAACAACCATTCTTCATCAACACATTCTAAGATGCTGTTGCTTGGTTTGAGTCATTTTTGGATGCTGAAATATGTAATTTTTTAATAGAAATGTTCGAGTTGTGTGCCGGGTAAAAAGGCGATCATAATTTCACGACTAAAGTAGAAGAAGTAAAATGCTTTATAGAAATTTTATATCTGTCTGGACCAAGATGGCGTATGCTTTGGGAAGTTGATAATGATACATATAATCCGCTAGTTGTCAATGCAATGCGGAGAAACAGGTTTGAAACATTAAAAAAATATTCAGATTGTTCTGTTAACGATAAGCTAGAAGACAATAATAAGTTTGCAAAATTGCAACCTCTGTTCAATATGTTAAACGAACGATATTCATCTCATGCTCCACTTAGCGAAAAATTGTGTGTCGATGAACGTATGGTACCATACTTTGGTAGGCATGGAGCAAAGCAATACATAAAAGGAAAACCTATTAGTAACGAAAACAAGCTAATCGAAACAACATAGAACTTGGATTGAGAGGGTCTGTTGTAACGACACTTTCAGAAAAGCTGCCAAGAGACGTGAGATGTGCCATTTCAAATCTATGGCGATAGATATTTTTCTTCCCTTAAATTGGCAACTTTGCTTCAGAATTGTGGAGTTGGGTATTCAGGTACGATCAACGCGAACAGATTACACAACTGTTCACTGAGCTTTGGTTTTCATGCAGACCTTAATTCACAAATAACAGTGACTCTATGGACAGATAATCGTCCTGTTCTAACAATAAATAGTTGTTATCCAGTAAATTCAACCTCTCATGTTAGTAGGTGGATACCAAGTTTCTCATCCTTTCGTAATTAGTCAATATAATTAATTCATAGGTGCAATGGATCGAATAGATCAAAACATCCATAATTATAGAATTAGTGTCCGGTCAAAAATGGTGGTGATTTCGTTGCATTTTGTTTAGACTTGTGTATTTACAACGCTTGGCAATGTTACAACCCTCAACAAAATTGTGGTAAAATGGATTTCTTACAATTTTGACGAGAAATAGTATATCTCATCAAGCACGGGAGACCAGTATCAACTGGATGTCGTGCGAAATCTTCGAAGCCTTTGCAAAATTGAGTACATTATCAAATACGATTAGACGGTATCAACCACTGAATTATTCCAGGCCAAACAGAAAATAGGTGTGCTTTGTCTCAGAAGAACTCAACCAAAATGTGTCAAACATGTGACATTAATTTACATGTTGCTTGTTATAAGACATTTTATGTGTCTATAGAATAATTTTTTGGAATTTAGAATTTAACATTTTCTTTAAATAAACTTTGGTTAAACTCTAGCAAGCTCAACTAGTTTGAATTATATTCACTGATCCTGTTTCCTCCCAGTGTTCCAATATTGGAACATCAGATTTTTTTTCAATAAAAACAAATTACGAAATGATAATTTCATTTTCTGTTATTAATTCATTCACATCCATTCTACAAATTCTATTTCGAAATATTTTCAGAACTTGGGCATTAGTGTGGTTGTCAATTTGGTGAAACTTGGTCAAAAACGGACGTTCATAACGAAAATAGGCAACATTGTAAACATGAAAACAATAATCTATGACAGATGGACATTTAAATCTTCATGTCAGATAGACGTTAATAGACGCTAACTAAAAAAATTTCCAGAGCCGCCCGCTTCTATAAAATACCGATAATACAAATTTTCAATCCTATTTAATTAAATTTTAGTCTTACCTTGTTTTGTATTAAGAAACGTTACAAGGAAACGTTACGTAAAACCAAATTTTCTTTCAAAATATATCTTTACATTTTCTTATAAAATTAATCGTTATTCAGATATTGGAAAAAAACTACTACTAGTAACACTTAAATTCTATCTTAAGAATTTTTTCCGGAAAATTACGCGCCATGACAAAAAATTGCACAAAACATAATTAATTGATATGTTTGAGGTCTATGTGTTAGTATTTTTATATATTTGAAATATGCAGCAGTTTCTGAAATAATTGATAAAAACCAAAATCTGCTCCTAATAAACCCTTCCTCTAGATCACTAAATTTCTTCCAAAATCTAATCAGCTCCAAATTGAAAACAGGCTTAAATACGAAACTTAAAGTACGTTTGTGTTGTTCTGTAGCTGCGGTGGATACTAACATACATTCATACATCCACACACACACACACACACACACACACACACACACACACACACACACACGCACGCACGTACACATACAAGCACACACTTGACCAAACTTTTCCAAACGTTGTAAAACGTTGGTTTAGCGTTAGTGAAAAAAAAGTCAATTGCAGAACCTTCTATACCTACATACAGGGTGCGGCATTAGTGCGTAGAAGTAAGATATATCCGTTATTATATAGCCAAAATCGTTAATTTCTGAGATATTTTCAATTTAATAACAGAAAAAGACTTTTTTATTCTATTGCAACAAGTTAGCCGTGAACAAATAAAAGTGTGACAAATTAATATAAAAAATTCAAAAAACATCGGTTATTAAGACAAAATTCTCATAAAATTAATTAATTTCATAATAAATGTTCAAAATGTCCACCAAAAACATTTCTACATTAATACTCTGGAATGCTTCTTGTATTCTATTCTTCATATCATCTTGTGTGGTTAGAGGTATTTGATACACACGGTTTTTCACATAACCCCGCTTGAAGAAGTCAATTTTACTTAACTCTGGTGAACGAGCTGGCCATGCGATGGGTCCTCCTCTTCCCATCCATCTTCCAGGAAAATGGGTATTAAGATGATTATGAATTAATCTAATGTGATGTAGTGGAGCTCCATGGTGTAACAACCACATTCTTTGACGAATGTTAAGAGGAACGTTTGCCAACAGTAATAGTAAATGATTTTCTAAAAAGTCCAAATAAACCTGACCATTCACTGTTCCATCGAAAAGTTGTGGTAAAATTACGTGATCTCCAACTATACCACCCCAAACGTTCAAAGAACAACTAGTTTGACTATGAGTTGCTATAAGAAGGGGATTACTTGTCGAATAATAATGGAAATTGTGTCTATTCATAATTCCATTTTTATGAAACGTGACTTCGTCTCCAAAGAGAACAAAATCAAAGAAATCCGCCTGGTTGTGGATTTTTCACAAAAAGCAACCCTTCTGGGATAGTCATCTTCGAGTAACCCTTGATGCAACTGGGTATGGTATGGATGCATTTTATATTTACGCAGTATTCTTCGGACGGACCAGGGCAGTCCGAACCTCGGTATTGAACGTAAGCCCCTACTCGCGTAAGAGCCTTTGTGATTTTTGTTACAAAGCTCTTAATTCCAAAAAAAGAACTTAGCGTTTTTACGCTCATCGTTCCGGCATCGTGATCTTCACCGCTTCGGAGTTAGATCTGTCACTGCTTGCATACAGATAATACGAAGAAGCGGTCATCAGTAGAGGAGCCACAGCCTAGCAGCAAGCAAGAGCCGCCGGAATACAGCAGAAGCGAAGAACGTAAATAAAGAAGCATCCAGGACACCGCCAACGCCAACTACAGGATCGACGTCGGGTAAGACAATAGGCACCGTTTAATAAAAACTATTTTTTAATTAATTTTAATTTATTATTTTATTTTAACACTTGTTTTCCTCCTTTTCTATTTGGGCCTTTCCGTAAAACAATTCCTTTTCTTTTTAATTTTTCAAAAACCTAGTTAACCACGATGGTTAAGCACGGTCGCCACCGTGCTACCGTAGCGGTTGTATCCCCAACTCCCGACGCCTCATGTCCGCCTACACACACAGCACACACAACACACACAGCACACACAACACACACAGCACACACCCCCGCCTCGTCACCACCATTCTCACTTACACGCTCCCAATCAAACGCCTCGTCCATTTCTACCTCATTCATACACTCCTACATCTCAACACGCTCCACCGCCTCCACAAAATTACACAAACCCGCACACACACACACACACACACACACACACACACACACACACAAACCCGTACACTCACACAAACCCGCACAAGCACACAAACCTGCCCTGTTACCCACATCCGCCCAGCCACATGTACCTGCCGTGATTTCTACACCCGCCTCCCTTAATTCTAATCCCACCCAATCTCTATCTTCTAGGTATTGCATCCTCAATATCCCGAAGTCCATATTCACACAGAAATCCCTATTCAATTTCCTTAAATCCCTAAACCTTCCCTGGTTAAACTTAACGTTTAACCATAGCCACACCTGTCTCCTAGAGACATCCTCTCCCTTGCGGGATGGTACACAGCGTAGGCTGCGGCACCATTTCGGTGATCCCACCGTCACCCGTACTCAATTATCCGGTCCCCGTCCTTACAACACCACTCCTATAGCGCCCTCTTCCTGCGTGATTCGTCACGTAGATAAGGACATCCTAGAACCCGAGATCCTCTGTGCGATCTATCTTTCATATGTGAGGAAGGCAGTTCGCAGCGCCGCTAAGGCGACCAACACCCCACATCCCTTATCCGTGTTATAACCTCATCCCAAACCACCCTTGAGTACCTTCTAGCACGCGATGTTGTTATGTTCGTGCGACACTATAGTATTGATGCACATGCACGCAGGTGGGGCATACAGCGGAGGAGTGTCCCACCCGCTCTATCTGATGTCCCAACTGTGGCGAAAGCCACAGATCCTCCTCCTGTAAAACCTCGGCTAACCCAAGGTGTAACAACTGCGGGGAAGCTCACACTACCTTCTCCTTCAAGTGACGGAAGCGGCGGGAACCTCCCAGTTCTCCGTCGAAGATGGCTTCCCTCGAACCTATCCTGTCTTCCGAAGAGTCCGACTCGGAAGACACAGCCCACCTTAAACCCTCTCCCGACACCGAATCCCTATCCATCAAATACTTCCTTCAAATCCTCTTCCACTCCCTTTTCCAGATGTTTCCCGACCGGTGAGATAGGGTTGTCCGCACCCTAGACTCGCTATCCCGAAACTTCTTCCAACGGGGGATCAACATCTGCGTATCCGGTACGCTGATGAAGGTCGCCGTAATACGCCAAGCCAATCCTTAACTCCTTCCACAATGGATATCCCAGCAGGGACAGTTAATGTCAGGGGCGTTCGTCGGAAACGCCCCTTAAACACTTTTTACAAACACATAATATACACATCCTTTCCATCATGGAAACAAAACTCACACCCAGATGCACACTTAATTTCAACACATTTCACAACTATGTAAACAGTAGTCAACACGGAACTGCCCTCTTAATTAGAAATTTCTTCCTATCCACTCCTTTTCAACTTCCTGCGCACCTACAGCATCTTGAATGCGTTGCTGCGACGGTGTACTTTTACACTCCTATAGTATTTATTTCATACTACAACCCCCCCCCCCGGCCACAGCACCCTATCCGACGACTCCTAGGTGACTTCAATGCCTGCCACATCCAATTCGGAGACACCGCAACTAATGGCTATCCTCCGCTCTGTTGCAGTTGTCTTGCGAATCGCCAACACACAGCCAACATATTTTGAACATTTAGGAGCCTCAGTAGTAGATCATATCATAGTTTCCGAACCCATAGCTGACTATTTGGATCGTGAGTGCTTTCGAGGCACCACGAGCATATCAGATCATATACTCCTACTGGTCCAAATTTAATTTTGTCCAGCTCCCCCTACATCTCAAAATGTTTCAAAAGGAGTCTCGAATGTGTTCTCCGAACACATCTCCAACGACCTTCCTACACCCAACCTTCAAATGACCCAAGATCTCGAGAGAGCCATTAGAGACCTAACTTCCGTAATTACCGAAGCGGTCGATATCTCTGTACCACTAAAAAACCTCGACACTTCCCGCAAACCGCTCCCACAACACACTGTGAACTGGATAAAAGAGAAGAGATGAATCTATCGCCAATTCTTGCGATCCAGGGACCCGGCTCTCATGACCGAATACAATCGCTTTAACGCCTTAATCAAGCGAGAAGCCAACAAACACGCCGAAGACTCCTGGACCAAAGCCACCTCCCATCTAGATTACAGAAATGGTAAACTCTTCTGGCAACAGTTCGATAGACTAGAAGGAAAGTCAACCCCAAATCCCGCCTAACCGACCTACCGGGCAACCTAATCTCCTCCGACCAAGGAAAGGCCGATTTCTTTGGTCATCGCCTCCAGTCAATTTTCCAATACCGCGATGATCACCAGATCGATAGCCGGTTCAAGCCGGTTAAGGTTCCGCAACCTTAACCTTCCTGAAATCCAACTCGATAACGAGAATCCCATCACGCCCGACCAGGTCCACACATATTTCAAAAAAGGTGAAAACTCTGCCCCAGGTCATGACGGCCTAAATCGAAAAAGTCTCCGTCATTTAGCCGACCCAGCCCTCCGACTACTCTCCAACATCTACACCCGATACCTAATTCTATCCCACTTCCCGACGGACTGTAAATCGGCCTCCACCGTCATGATACCCAAACCCCACGCTGACATAACCTCACCCTCCTATAGACCAATCTCCCTCCTGAGTTGCCTCGGAAAATGCTTTGAGCAGATTCTAGCCAGGCGACTCAGGAACCACCTCGAATTTAACGACCTCCTTCCCAACAGCCAATTCGGCTTCCGTCCCAACCGAACGTGTCACGATCTCTTGTTGAAGCTGCTTACAGAGACCACCAGAGCATTCTATCACAAGCAATGCAATCTGGCTGTGTTTCTGGACATTAAGCAAGCATTTGACAAGGTCTGGCGCGCCGATCCCCAGCACAAGATCCGTAACCTCAACATTCCCGACCCCTTCTCCAAACTGCTACTCTCGTACCTGACCAATCGGTCAGTTCGGGTCAAAGTAGGGAACACCTCAGATCCTTTCCAACCTACAGCAGGCGTACCGCAAGGTTCTGCCTTAGCCCTGATCCTCTAAATTATCTTCGCATCCAACATTCCCAAAGTCACACAACTCGGAGTAGTCGTTTCGCAGTTTGCGGATGACACCGCCTTCTGGACGGTTAATCGGAACAGCGAAACGGCCTCTCGCCTCATATCCAAAACCCTTCGGAACTTCTCCAACTGGGCGAACCGGTGGAGAGTCTCCGTCAATCCCACCAAAACCCAAACAATCCTCTTCCGACATCCTAATTATACCGAAGATAAGTTCCCAAACCTTGCCTCCAGAAACGTTTCCTTCGCCCTAAACCAAGAAAGACTCCCACTCCAACCTACCTAGGAATCCTCTTTACTAGAACCCTCAATTGGCTCACCGATGTACAAAGAATACTTAACAGGATAAGAAACCCCGCAAACCCACTGGGCGCCCTCCGGGGTAGAATCAGAGGTTGCCGCCCCAAAACACTAAAACACACTTACAATACATATATTCGCCCTGTTATGGATTTCCGAGCACCCATAGACACGAACATAAACCCCAATCACCTTTCCTCTATTGCTTCCTGTAAACGCCGAATACTCAGACGCATACACAGGTTACCTCTCAGGTACCCTAGCGACCTCACAACACAACACGCAAACACACTAACCATCACACACAGAATCCAAACACTACAGAACAACTTTGCACATAAAAAAATCTTCGGCGACACTATCCCTACTAAAGTGATCCTTACCACACCTTACAGCTACCGTTTTCCCCAATTCCCACGAAGAAAACCTAAAATAATATTCAAGCATCCCCCCGAGATCCTTTCACAACTCCTTGACGACCTCCTCGAGGAGATAGAGAATCCCTAGACAACATCCCATATGCCCTCCGCGTCTCCCCCCCCCCCCCGCCTATTTGATGGCGACCTAGCAAGAAACCGGACGACGAATCTAATAATCGCACTATGTACGCTACATACCGCTAAATGCATATTAAATATTAAATAAATAAATTTCCTTTGTTTTTTTTTACACCAAAAATATGCACATCCCATGATTGTAAACTATACAATAACACAAAACATCGCAACACCAACAAACATGGATTGACCAGAGCTGAAGAGGAGGACTCCTGAAAAGACTACGATTAATATAAATATAAGGTATAAATAAGTAAATAATAACCATAAGCACCAGCATACTAAACAAAATAGGACGGACCTGTCACAAATATCATGCTGACGCGAGATTTCACGTGTACTAACATGTGGATTATGCATAACTTCAAGCATCACGTTAAATTCATTTTCCTCGTTAAGTACAGGTTTTGTCCTTTCCTTTTTTTCATAAACTACTGAACCCGTACGATTAAAACGATCTACTAATCTTTCCAACGTTATTTTCTCTGGTCGTCTTCGTGCGGTAAATGTAAATTCTTTGTGCTAATAAACAATTTTTCGTACATTCTCCTACTACCCATATCATGTCTGTTAATTCCTCAACAGGAAAGTTCAGTTCAAACAATATTTAAGTGTTTACCAATTAATAAACACTCCACAATTACAAAGAAGTTTGTTAAATGACAAGCTAATAATTATTACTGAATAATATCTGTCATTTGTTCACGGCTAACTTGTTATAATAGAACTTGTTAAAAAAATCTCTTTTGTTATTAAACATGGTACATTTTTGAGTACTTTCATTGGTTAAAATACAAAAATGAAATCGCAGAATAGGTTATCAAATCGGTGATAATTGTATCACCGCATGTTGTCCGTCACATGAGTTTAATGAATAAAATAGTTTACTGTCAAAGTGACAAAAATTTTCAAAGAAATAAATAATTGTATTGATTATCTTGCTACTGTAATATTTACTATCAAAGTGACAGATCGTTTAAAATTGTAAACTTTAAAAAATGTATTTTCTGTTAACGTTTATTATATTCTCCTTCCAAATATAACACGTGTTATGATTAATAATCGATGATACCATTCGTTATAACCTGTCAATTTGCATCGGTTTTATCCCCGAAAATTTCTCAGAAATTAAAGATTTGAGCTATAGAGAGTGCTTAATAAAAATGAAATAACATAAAGTGTATTTTCACTTTTTAAAATAATGTACCGATTGATTCATTTGAAAAAATTAACAAAATCATGTATTCGAGTTTTGGCTCGCTCTATATTCAATTGGTGCAATAATAAAGAAATAGCACCTTCTCGTAACACTGTACCAATGTCAAAAAGTTATGCCTGGAAAAAATTATTGTTAGGTTGTTCCGTATACAGGACGTTGAAATGAGAATGATTTTCGTGTACAATGGATCATAACTTTTGAAATACCCTATATAACGTAATAAAACCCTATATTGGAAGTATGGGGGAGATGAGCTTAATCTAAATTTGAAATAATATATATGGTGTCCCATTTAAAACAAAGGTATGTTTGGTTCACCCTGATAATATGTAACACCCTGTAAATACGAAAATAATTTTATAATGTGAAGTTTGAAGTTGCTTATAATTTTTGTAAATAACTTTTTTTGATATCTCCTTTAATAACGGATATATCGTGCTTCGACGCACTAATGTATAATGTTATTTTATTAAAACTATAGCGTACTATAGTTTTTATTGATGTAATATATTTAGAGTCGTTTATAAGGCTTTAGCAGCAAATAAAAGTTTTAATAACCTACAATGGCTCACAACGAAAGTCGTACCAGTTATTGTTAAAACTTCGCCAACGATTCTAAATATCATGACTAATTATTTTTCCAAATATTTTGAATGCGTTTGATCAAGTTGTTATTACACAACCAAACTGTGACAAAAATGTCATTTGATTTTACATTGTATTTAAGCATCGCTGATGATGTTTGTACTAAAATATCACTAGTTGTACTCACGCTGCCGTCAGATATAAATAATTTCGAATTTTTTATACAATGCAAAAGGATCCATTTATCTCTGTTCCAAAACGTACCATAATTGTTAAAAGCAATTTTGGAAAAGAAGTTCATGCAGAAACGGTAAAATAATTTGACTGATCCAATGGCTCAAAAAAAGACATGTATTAGTGAAAAAAATAGAAAAGATCGTTTAGAATTGGCACATTTTGAAGGATTTTTCATTTTGAAGCATAATAAAATGTATATGCCACATTAACTTGTCTATAGTGGACAAAAGCAAATTTAAAATGTTTGGGTCCGATGGTCGGTGTTCCGTGTGGCGCAGGCATAGAATAATAGTGTCACAAAAACACTAAAAATACAGTGAAGCACGGAGGCGCAGTGATGGTGTGGGGCTGCATGGCAGCTTCTGGTGCCGGAAACCATTTTATAGAAGGTGTCGTGGATAAACAAATGTATCCTGAAATTATGAAAACTAATGTTAAAGAAAGTGTATGCCAGTTGGGCACTAGTGATAATTTTAAATTTGATCAAACAATGACCCAAAGCACACTTCACTGAGAGCAAAGACTTGGTTATTGTACAATTATCCTAAGGTCACGAAAACACCTGCGTAAAGCCCAGATCTAAATGTAATCGAACATTTGTTGGACGAACTCGGACGTCGAATGCAAAATAGGTTGTGCACCAGTAAAGCTCAGCTTAAAGCTTTATTACAGGAAGAATGGAGCCAAATAAGTCGTGATATATGCAAAAAACTTGTCGAGTATTTCATTTGCAAGCGGTCTCTGTAAGCGGAAACTTGGTAAAATAAAAGACAGTACAGGGCTCCCTCCCCCTGGTATTTGTGTGAATTAGCATTGTTGTTTGTTGTTTATATTTATATTTGTGTAGAGGTGGGCTGGTGAACGGGTACATGATACCGCCTTGGTTATTAATTGTCAAAGGCAATTGCCAAGTGGGTACACATTCCCGAGCCAGATAACCTTTAAACACCTCGAATTTTATTTTATTGTTTTTATTGTCGTATAGAAGAATGTGGGACTTGAGAGAGGGGTGCTGTATTCAAATTTATGTATCGGTCAGGATGTTGTGATTTATTTGTAACTTACCCTGGTAAGGCTTCGTTTTAAGGAGCTTTTTTTGTGTAAGTTGTTAAGTAGAATTATTTGTCTGAGAACTAATTTCTCTTTATATGCAATTGATTGTATATTTTCATATGTGTTTGTGCTTTAATAGTCACTAAACAATTTTATATGTGTAAATTCCTTCTCTATTTTCTTTTGTCCTTGCCATTATCTTATTACCACCTGTGCAATTTTACTGTTATTGTATTTTATATGTACCGTACTTCGCTTTATTGTTTTAAGTGCTTATTTACTTAAAGACCGGCATGATTGGTTTTAAAGGGGCACATGTTTGGTATTACGATTTTTATTCTAATTTATTTATGACGCAATTGTGGGTGTGACTACATGGGTTCTTTTATTGTGTTTAGGTGTAACTAAACTGCTTTTTATTTATTTTTCTCTTAATGTTATAATTTTGTACTCACTTTAACCTGATTTAATGGTGTTTTGTTATATATTTAACACTTTCTTTGTTTTTTTTTGTTATTTGATTTATTAATGTACTTGTGCAATTACTTATTTATGAATAAAGTTGGTTTTATTGGTGGTTCTTTACTACAATAGTATATTAACGGGCTAAACCACCATTGCGCAAAGCTCGTTGATTTTAATTTTAGTAGTTTCATTTTTTTACCTGCCCCACATGATGCAACACTTACCTCATCCAGACTCCTAATTCAGATAGCACAACGTACCTACCACTAGACGGCCACTTCGTTGGATCAGATTTGAGGTTTGCGAGCAATTAAATATCAAACTTGTAAATAAATTCTAATGTTTTAATTATTGCCAGGAAAGTTAAAGTAAGGCAGACAATTAATTTGAGTAATAGTAACATTATTGTCAGTCAAGTCAAGCTTAGCGATTGTTTTGTTCGTGAACTTGGATTATTGCAAATAAGTTCAAATTACTCTTTTCAAGATAGGATGACACTGATAGAGAATACTTTTTTTAAAATGTAAGTGTATTAATTTCAATGCAATATAAGTATTCTAATTTTTACATAACATATAGATAACTCTACAATAGGTGGACTGAATACATGTACTCATGCAAATTGCTTTTCATTTAACTTGGAACAATATGAAATCTATTTAAACGATGTGCTAAATTAAAATATTAAACATCTGTAATTTCGTTGAACTTCGAACATTATACTGTACACACTTTATTCTATATCCACAAGAATAAAATAATCACCATAGGTATACATAAAAAAGAAATATACCGCTGATGCTTGGCTTGACCTCGCAAGAGTGCATATGTATCTGCACCGCAATGTATTTATTTATCTATGCGCATACGTGAACTTTTGGTTTACATCGTATTTAAATGAGCGATGTAAAAGTGGCGCGAAGATGTACGAATCGAAGATTAACGAAGTAGTGGTGCGCCTGCGTATAAATGCCTAAAAACGTTATGGTGTAGTCAAACCTCTCACTTTCTTGCCTACGGTTTCCGCTCATTGGGAAAATAGGTAGTCATCGGTATATTTCTTTATACGTATATGATAATCACAAATGTATCGATGTTTATGTTATCGTAAATTATCTACAAGAATTGTCGATTACAAAGCAATAATTACGGTTTTATAAGGGTTGTTATAAAACTCGAGAATAACAAACTAATTGCAACTTTTATCAATTTTTCTACCTGAAATGATTTAGTTTGTAATAAACAAAAAAAGCATTTGTTTACTTACAAATATACAGGTTATCTATTATGTCCTTAATTATAACAATTCACTGTCGCAGCAAAATAAAATATTTTTGACTCTATTAATAAAATAAATTAATATAATGGATAATTTTTATAATTTAAAATATAAAAAACATTCAATAATTTTCAACTTTTTTTGCGAGTTTATGGAAATTTATGTGGAGACATCTGGCGATAAAAATATTAACTAAAAGATACTTGGCTGATTTATTGAAGACGTACGATGCCTAAATCTTAGTTCGTGTAATTTTAAGAATGAGTCATATCCAAGTTTATTTTAATCAAACTATAGCTCCTACTTACATATTTCGCTAGTACGCTTTGTTCACTACCATACTACCAGTCTGGTATGTAATTACTGCCCTTAATCTATCGACCTATATTTACCTATTGTCACACAGCTATTCGGTGCGCTGTTTTACCGTTACTGTCATGAGTCCTTAATCCTATTAACTACCACATTCATGCTGGTTACTCGGTGTTCACCCTATGTACAACTGCCAAGCTTTTCGTTGAAACTTATCTGTTGCAGTATTTTTATAAAATAAACCAAAATAATTGGTACTATAAAATCAATATTTATTAAATGCTTTACAAAGATACTTTTGGAAAAGCGCCACGTTTACGCATATTATCTATTTGTTAAGATAAGTGTAAAATAAGAGGGTTTGAATTAACTCTTAACTCGCCATTTGCAGTTTTTTGAAACATTAAACTATAGTATTACTAATCAATAGACACTAATACAATAACACTCATTATTATTACCTTCCAGTATTAGTACATTACAATAATGGTAGAAGACGATAATAATGAGTATTATTTTATTAGTGTATGTATGCAACAAGCAAAAAGTACAGATTTTGTTTTGTTAAGAACTTTCGAAAATAAGAATGGTTGAAAACTAACGTTCTTTATTAATAAAAAAATTAGAATTCGTTTGATTTATTTTTTATGTTATCTAAAGGCGCTTAGAACGTTTCATTCTGGACATGGAATGTTTGTTGTGCGCGCATTAGATTTATGGATATAATAGTTTAATAGTTAACTTAAAATTAAAGTAGGCACCTAATATTAAATATTTAGTGCTATTAATAAAATACTTACCGTTTTTGGGTTTTTTAATGGTGTATTTTAAATTATATAATCTAAATGTTTCGATAACACTTACAGTTATCTTCGTCAGTAGTAATATCTGTTAAAATTGTTAAAGATGTTGTAACAATTTTGTCAAAGTTGAAAAATTAAAACATAAACATGCGCCTGCTATCAACATAACAGTTTGAGAAACGTATAAGCCAACTATAAAATTAAATTTTAGTAAAGAATAACTAGGTCATTAAAAATTGAATATTGTTAAACTGTCTTAAAGATGACAAATCAGAACACTCTCTACGACGAAAGCTAACAATGAAAAATGTCAGCCAAAAAACATATTTAACAAAATTTAATCAAGTTATGATGTAAGTGAAAAGTTTTGAAAAACCTCAATTTCAAAGTGATAGAAGCATTCACAAATATAAATATAAATAAAATAAAAATGCCCTGAATAATCTAAATCATGACATTCAATTTGGCAATATGGAAATATTGTCAAGACAAACTCATTATTATGTTCGTTTACAACGTGAAGCTATTGAAATATGCAGGGTGTTCCAGTTTTTTGTAGCAGGACTTTAATAGTGGATAGAGCTTTCAAAATTAAGACAAAAAGTTCATATAAATATAGGTTGCCAAACGCTTAGTTTTGGAGATACAGGGTTTCAAAGTTTTAATTTTTTTTCAGTTCTTTTAATTTATTTTCAAAACTGTTTAAAATAATAAATCCAAATTTAGTACACATATTACACTTCTTAAACTCAATATTAAGAGTAGTTTAACGTTTATCAATATCTACAAGGTAGTACATTTTCTGGGGTGGTACACCCTTTATCCCCCCCCCCCGAACTTGTTCATGCGGCGCCTCTAACTCTTAAAATCTAAAAATTTGGATTGCCAATTTGATTTAGGAATAAATAAATTAGCTGTAATCCATGAACAGCTTCCAAATGGTCCCGCAAAAAATAGTGTGCCATGAAAAGAACAATAAAAAAAAGTTTTTTTTTGTCTCTTAATAAAAAATAGTACTTCACTGATTTTTTCCTAACTTTTCAGTTGAATTAAATAAAGGAAAATAAAAGTAAAACAACAAAATAAATATTAAAAAAACACGTATTTATTGGAAAAAATTGGAAAGAATTTCTATTTATGATTTTAACAAGAACGAAATGAACGAAATAAATAAATTAAACAAATAAACTTAACCTATAACAACAAAACAAAAACGCTATCGTAATAATAAATAAATTTAAAGAAACTGTTCAAAATGTGAACCATTTTGTTGAATATATAATTCACACGTGGAATATTAACTAAAAATTGTCTTATTTCATTACACGCATCCCTAATCCTATTAATGAGTTCATCTCTTGTTGTCACAGGAGTTGCATACACGATTCTTTTAAATACCCCCACACCAAAAAATCTAAGGGATTTAGGTCTGGAGACGTTGGCGGCCAGGAAACTGGGCCTGCACGACCGATCTATCTTCCTGGATAATGGTTGTCCAGCCAGTTTCTAACGATTCTTTTATAATGAGCTGGACAACCATCAAGCTGGAACCAAGCCGTTCTTCGTAAATTGAAGGTAATATGTTCCCACATATTCCCATGTTCATTCTCTAAGAATTCCAAGAAAGGTGCAGCATTTATCCGAGGTGGTAAAATGTGGGGCCCAAAAAGGTGATTATTGTAAATACCTATCCAGACGTTCACACTAAATTCTTGTTGGAAATGTCTCGGGCGAACTACATGTGCATTTCATGTGCCCAAACGTGCTGGTTGTGAAAATTTACCACACCACGGTAAGTGAAGCAGGATTCATCGGTCCATAAAACATTATTTAAAAAACCTGGATTGTTATTATTTTCAGCAAGAATCCATCGACAAAACACAACTCTACGTTCTGCATCCCCTGGTTGTAGTCCTTGAACAGGTTGTAGATGGTAAGGATATCGGTAATCCCGTCTTAATGTTCGGTGAATAGTAGTATTTGAGACTCCACCTAAAGCTACGGGTATTCTTCTAATGCTAGTTGTGGGATCTCTGTCGAATTCACGCAATATTTCTTTGCTGTCTATGATTATTATTTTGACGACCATGCACATTATTTAACCCCTGACTTATAATTTGTTGGTGAACTCTTACAAATACTGAAGGATGCGGAGCTCTTCCAAAAGGAAATCTTCGCCTATATTCACGGGTTGCTGCTGCTCAACTTCCATTTACAAAGCCATAATTAAAACGGATATCCGCTATTTCTTGATTAGAAAACAATAATGGCATTTTAAAAGATCACTTTTGCAATAAAAATTAACACAATAAAATATGTATATAAATTACATTCTTTCTTATGCACAAGTCGTGTTTAAAATAAAACGTGAGATTTGACATAATTTAATTCTTTTTTTTTAATGTTCTTTTCATGGCACACTATTTTTTGCAGGAGCATCAGACAGTCTTTACTTACCATTTGGAAGCTGTTCATGGATTACAGCTAATTTATCTCAAAAACTATGCATTTTTCGAAAAAAAATCAGAAGACAAAAAAGTTCCTAAATCAAATGGGCAAACTAAATTTTTGGTTTTTAATAGTTAGAGGCGTCGCATGAAAAAGTTCGGGGGGGATAATGGGTGTACCACCCCAGAAAATGTACTGCCCTGTAGATATTGATAAACGTTAAACTACTCTTAATATTGAGTTTAAGGAGTGTAATATGTGTACTAAATTTGGATTTATTATTTTAAATAGTTTTGAAGATAAATTAGAAGCACTGAAAAAAAATTAAAACTTTGAAACCCTGTATCTCCAAAACTAAGCGTTTGCCAACCTATGTTTATATGGACTTTTTGTCTTAATTTTGAAAGCTCTATCGACTATTAAAGTCCTGCTACAAAAAACTGGAACACCCTGTATAAGCATCCTAATAATGTTAATAGACAAGAAGAAAATCTCCGTTTAAATAGGTTTTGGCATCTTATAATTAAAAAAAGGCATAATG
This sequence comes from Vesta saturnalis, assembly GCA_036346205.1. Taxonomy (NCBI): domain Eukaryota; kingdom Metazoa; phylum Arthropoda; class Insecta; order Coleoptera; family Lampyridae; genus Vesta; species Vesta saturnalis. Next base: position 1,729,674 of record JARFJB010000834.1, read on the forward strand.
ATACGTCTTAATTTTGATTTCAATTTTGACTTTTGGTATGTCTAGGTTTTTTGCTGTGTTTTTCCTAGACCGTGAAGCAAATGCTTTACCAATTATATGTTAAATTACCACAGCACTATAATTTAACATAAGTAGTTGAAATTAAGATTAAAATTAAAAATTTATAAAAAACGTTCTGCATTATGCTTTTCATTGTTAATAACACTTACACTTATTGATAAAGATATCTCTTTGTTAGGATTTAACTGGATTATTTTATTTGATGTCATGTTTATATTTGTGAATGCTTCTGAAATTGAAGTTTTTCACAACTTTACACTTACATCATAACTTGATTAAATCTTGTTAAATGTGTTTTTGGCTGACATTTTTCATTGTTAGCTTTCGTCGTAGAGAGTGCTCTGATCTGTCATCTTTAAAACAGTTCAACAATATTTAATTTTTAATGACCTAGTTATTCTTTACTAAAATTTAATTTTATAGTTGGCTGATGTTTATGTTTTAGTTTTCCAACTCTGACAAAATTTTTTACATCTTTAAGAATTTTAACAGATATTACTACTGATGAAGATAACTGTATGTATTATCAAAACGTTTAGATTGTATAATTTAAAATACATCATTAAAAAAACCAAAAAAGATAAGTATTTTATTGTGTGTGATAATGGTAAAAGTTTACATTTTCATATTTAGTGCTATTGTTTACAACAGTGGTGATTTAGATTTTTTGTATATAACGTGCCCAAGATAAGGAGGAACAGCATGGGGATCTTGTGAACGGTAAGAGATACGAAAGCGGTTAAATGAGAGAAAAGTTGTATAACTTAGGGCATGTTCACATAGTTTGTAAAAGTTCATTATTGTTTATCGTTTCCGAGATTTAAAACAAAATACAATTTTTGGGTTTTTCTTTTTTCGTAATTCCTTCATTTATTTTAAAAGATTTTTAAAAACCAAATGTACTTCTTCATTGTCACTTTCTGAATTCTGTTAGATTGCGTTTTCAAGTTTTTTATTCGATGTTTCGTATCCGAGAAACCATCATCTACTTTATTTTTTTATATCGCCGTAACCAATGAAACACGCTGTATCCGATAGTATTTTTTGTTATGAGTTTAACCTTGTATTACACATTATGGTTTTGAAGCCAATTTTTAAGAAAAATTCGCATTAATATTAGTATTTGATAATATTTTTTATGTATAAATTTAACAACTCCAATCTTTTAAACCTATTTAATTAAATAATTAAAGTTAAATAATTACAATAACTGTTCAAATATGTTCCCGTTATTTTCTAGGCGCAGGTAAGCTCTCTTTACTGAAGAATTTAAAACACGGCCCAGCATTTCTGGCGAAATTGTATTAACTGCTGCCATAACCGATGCTAACTGCTCTTCATTTCCAAAACACCTATCATACACTTGGTTTTTCAGGTAACCCCACAGAAAAAAATCTAACGGACTTAAATCGGGTGATCGGGCTGGCCAAGCTACTGCACTGTAAGTTCCAATCCATTTTCCTTTAAACCTTAATGACAGGTAGTCCTGTACATTTCTTGAGTTATGTGCTGGTGCACTATCTTATTGAAACCAACAGTTGTTAACAAGTGCTAGAGGTAATTCATCCAATGCATTTTCCAAATCAGTGCTTAGCAAGTTCAGATATCGTTCGGCAATTAAATTGTTGTGGTAAATAAAAGGTCCTATTATTCTTCGTCCCAAAATGCCGATCCGTATATTAAACCCAAATCTATGTTGATGTCTGACTCTTTTTTTAAATAAGGATTTTGTTTTGCCCAATACGTCGGTTGAAAATTCCACTGTTGGTTATCATGCTTTCATGAGACCAAATTATTTTAAAAGGAAAATTTAGATCTTCGTCACATTTTCTAGTATACCATTCGGAAAAACCAGCTCGCCGCTCCTGATCAGCTGGTCTAAGAACCTCACAAACTTGGAATCTATGTGGATGAAGCTTATTCTTATTTAATATAAATTGTGCTGTAGAACTGGCTATACCAGTACGATGTTCAATTTGTCTTGCCGATATTTCAGGGTTTCCAATAACGTCTTGTAAAACGGTATTCGCTTTTTCGTCATCAGATTGTTTTTGACGTGATAGAAAAGGTTTTCTAAATAAACCACATTCTTTTAAATTAGATTCCAAACGTCTAAAAGTGGATTTACCAGGTTGCCTTCGTTCAGGATATTTATCCAAATACATCAGCTCAGGAACTACACAATTTCTGTGGGACAAGATGTAGCATGTCAACATATCGAACTTTTCTTCGTTTGTAAAATTTCGTCTTTCCATAGATACACTTATTGATTAAATATAATTATAAATTAACGAAACAAAACCAAACAACCAACCCACGAAGTAATGGTAATAAAAACAAATTAAGATACGTACAATTCAAATAACAACAACGATCTCAACGCAATAAAACTAATTTAAACAGTTTTCAACACAATGTTAAACAAGTGTTACTTTATCAAAGCCTTCTAATATTACCTGATATTAGATATATGGAAAATGTAAAAATGAAAATCCGAATTTTTCAGCTTCAAAACTGTAATACATGGTTAAATTCGTAATAAAAAATACTATCCAATATAGTGTTTCGTTGGTTTCCGCGATGTAAAAAATAAAGTTGATGATGGTTTCTCGGAGACGAAACGTCGAATGAAATTTGAAAAAGGCATCTAGTAGAATTCAAAAAGTGACAATAAATAAAATAAATTGAGGAGTTACGAAAAATGAAAAACCCAAAAATCGCATTTTGTTTTAAATCTCGGAAACGATAAACAATAATGAACTTTTGCAAACTACATGTGAATATGCCCTAAATTATACAACTTTTCTCTAATTTAACCGCCTCCGTATCTCTTGCCGTTTTCAAGATCCCCATGCTGCTCAACCTTATTTTGGGCTCGTTGTATTTCGCAATCTTGAGCTGAATATGGTTTTACTTAAAGGTAAACACAGTGTGCAAGAATTTCATTTAAACGTACACATAAAAATACACCAATTTACAGTCTTCTACAAGGATGGTTTTTTTAGTTCTTTTAGCTCTTTTTGCTTAAGTCGTATGTAATGCTCTGTACGCAACAGCATCGGCAGCTCATCATAATCTGAGGGCGGTATTCTTACGACGATCTTATGTGCAAAACTCGGTTAATCCATTCAAGTCAAGACATTATAAAAATTATAGATAATCTTAACTATTTAAGCAATTCACTAATCTACAATTACAGTTATCGTCCTCAGTAGGTGGTAATACCTTTAAGAAGTAATTAAAGATATTACCGCTTACTGAGGACGATAACCGTAATTGTTATCAAAACGTATAGATTTAAATATTAAAATATACAAAAACTCGAAAGCTAAGTATTTCAATTATGTGTAATAATGGTAAAAGTTTACATTGTCATACTTTGAGCTGCAGGTTTCTATAATTTCAGAGTATTAAAATTTACTAGTAAACGGTTGCTTTAGTTACCACTGCATTCACTGTATTCCGATATTATGCTGGAGGTGTATCTACTCATCTTTGAAAACGATGACAGGAATGAAATTATAAATAAGGTAATATGTCGTAAAATAGTAAAATAGTTACATTCGCTAGTTTTTTGATTAAATCATATGACCTCTAATTATTTAATTTTCTTAATAAATGTAGGAAATTAGCGTACTTAAAAAGTAACAATTCCAGAAATTTTTAGTGTACCATTTACAACACAATCAGAAGTTTTTGTTAGGATTGTTTAAGCAGTCCATTTAAAACATCATTAAGGTACCGAAATTTTACCGCTAAACTGTGCGAAAAAAGACTAAAATGTTATTAATTAGTAAGAAATTATTTCAGAATAGTTTCAGTTGATTGATTTGTAAATGGTTTCGAAAGCGTAACAGTTAGAACATATTCAAAAATTATTTTTCCTTTCATTTTCTAATTTTAGGTTTATAAATATCACTCACCATTTATTGTATTTCCCCTAAATATTTTTTTTCAATCACTTATTTACTCACATTCACCCACTAGCACTGACATTTTAAATGTAGGTACACTTAGTTTTACAACTAGTGTGATTAGCGGATAAAGTAGGTAATCGTAAACTAAACGCGTCTTTAATCAAAGCGGTTTTAAATAAGAGATGCGCAAACATAAAACAACACAGCACAAGTGAACTACAGTAAATATCTTTTACCTGTCTTCGTGTTGGGCAGGTAAGAAAAGACCGCCTTTCGTTGGGATTGCCCGTTAGCTCAACCACTAAGATTCTTAGCTTTATGTTTATGATTGTTGTTATTCATAACTACTTACCACAAATTAACTCAGATATATCAGACAGCTATCGAACACAAATCTTTAAGTTACATCACAAGATCAGTTCTTAAACCATCCGAATAATTTTACATACAAAGATGGCATAAGTTATAAAAAGCTGTCAATAATATTTGCGTCATCCCTTTTAAAAATTTGTATTTTTTGCACCATCATAAAAAAAACAGTAAAACTATATTAAAATAATGGTGTTTATTATAAATATAAAATTTATCTGATTTATTTAAGGTAACTTTGTTTCATGATGTAACACCAAATCTTGATAAACCGTTAAGATTAAGTGCTTCACGTTAAATCTGTCTTGACAGGTTTAACTTATATGTTCCTTTTTGTTGATAGATACTGTTTGCTATTTTTGTTCTCGCATCATCACGTTTTTTTTAACTTTTTAAAAACCTTTTTAACATTATAGTTACAATGGAGTAAACGACAGCTAAATTGCATTTTGAGTATTTGCAATGTACAGGGTGAATCCTATCTAATCCGCCAAAATTAAAGGACGACTAGAATTCATGATTCTAAGCAAAAAAGTTCATATGTACATGGGTCCGGGAATGCTTCGTTTCCGAGATACAGGGTGTCAAAGTTGAAAAAATAAATCGCGTTTTCTTCAATATCTTCCGACTGCTTCGAAATAATTTCATAAAATTTCGTATACGGGGGTTTTTTGGGATGACAAATTCAAATTTGTGGTCCATTTAGTTGAGGTTTCTAGAGGGCGCCAGGCGGAAACCATTTTGACCCCTTTAAATCATTGTAACTTTTTTGTGCTACTCTGTATGCCATTTTGGACTAGAAAAATCGATTCTGCTAAAAAAAGGTATATTTTAGTGAAGTCGCTAGGAGCAACCCTTTCCATGAAAAACGCATTTAAAGCTCACAATGTTTATTTATTTAAAACTAACTTTTGTAAGGATCACTAAAATATCCAACATTAAAAAAAAAAGAAAAGAAATTAATATTAAAAGTAAACATGTTCTTTTTATAACAACTGTTCAAAATGCTCGCTTCTAACTTCAATACATTTATCAATACGTTTATTAAAAGATTACCTTATCTTAAAGAAAATATTCTTATTTCGGAATGATTCGGCCGCATTTACAATTCTGTACCATAATTCTACTCGATTGTTTATAACTCCGGTGTAAACTGTTGATTTCATATCACCCCAAAAACAAAAGTCCATTGGGTAGCAAAATGGGCTGGAGCTCCATCTTGCATAAATACCACGTTTTGTCGAAAAATGAAAGGTAAATCATCCAAGAAATCAACTAAATGATATTGTAGGAAATCTAAATACAATTGGCCATTCAAATCCGGAGGAAGTTCATAGGGACCAGGGAGATAGTTCCCTATAATTCCACACCAAACGTTGATCTTAAATTCTTGTTGAAAATGATGCTCACTAACAACATGAGGATTTCGAACATCCCTAGCGTGCTTGTTTCTGAAATTAAATACTCCCCTACGAGTAAACGTGGCTTCATCGGTAAATAGCACATTGTTTAAAAATTGATGGTCAAGTCTATTAAAAAGTTGTTGAAAAAGTTCACGACTTGGATGCCGTCTACTGGGATACAATTCTAAATATCGTCTATGCGCTCTACGCCCAACAAGATTTTCTTGTGCGTAAACCCAAATCATATCACGCATTTTTGAATTTGAAAATAAATTATGTCTAAGCATTCTATCGTATTTAATTATGGACTTTTTATTAAAATTTTATTATCAATGAACGCAAACTGACAGATACATAAGTAAACAGGTAAGTTACTTAGCAACAATTAAGAATCCCTATTAATAAACCTGTCAAAAAAACACCCTCCGAAAATGTGCATGCATCCTGAGTTTTAAATGAGGTTTTCTCGGAAAGGGTTGATCCTAGCTTTTAGCAGAAAAGGTAGGAGTATCGATTTTTCTAGTCCAAAATGACATACAGAGTAGTAAAGAAAAATTGCAACGATTTAAAGGGGTCGAAATGGTTGCCGCTGGCGCCCTCTAGAAATCACAACTAAATGGACCACAAATTTGAATTTGTCATCCCAAAAAACCCCCGTATACGAAATTTCATGAAATTATTTCAAAACAGTCGGAAGATATTGAAGAAAACGCGATTTCTTTTTTTAACTTTGACACCCTATATCTCGGAAACGAAGCATTTCTGGACCCATGTACATATGAACTTTTTTGCTCAGAATGATGAGTTCTAGTACTCCTTTAATTTTGGCGGATTAGATAAGATTCACCCTGTATAGGGGCAATAACGACTTTAATTTCATTTTACAAAGAAATGTTTATTTGTCCAGAACGGTAACATATATTTTTTTAAATATTCCCCGTTTTTTCATGTCGTAAATTATAAAGTCATTAATCCCACTAACGCTACATTAATTTTTTTTAACTATCTATAACTATATAAATAACAAATACAATGAATGGGAGATTTCAGAAACTTATTGGCCGATATGCACTTTACCGGAATTAGAAGAAAAATCATTTTGACACAGTAATTTCTGGTTATAGTGCCGAAACATTTGCTATTTCATGTGATCCCACACAAATGATTTCTGAACGCACAAGAATCCCTGATAACCCTAGTCATACCCCACACCTCCTAGATCTCTTTCTTACATCAAACCCACCTTAAATTTCAGTTCTTTCCCCTGTAGATCTATTTGACCATTGCCTAATAGAAATAACTTCTCCGGTTCTTAATTCCTCTGTTGTTTGCAACACTGACAGAACCTTGTGGTTCAGCTAAATGGAATAATTTCAGTATCTGAAGCCATCCTCATGGGCATGAGTTATACATTCCCAAAAAAACCAAATCCTATAAGTCATTCGCGTTCCCAACCCTGGTTCAATAAGGCTTGTGCTGATGCAATATCTTTGAAAAATAAATCTTACATTAAATGGAAATGTAATAAAATGATCATGCAGACTACGTTGGTGTTAGAAATACCTGCAGAAGTATTATCACTAAAGCAAAAAAGTTGTTTGAACAACGAAAATGCAATGAACTAGCTACATCTCCTTTGGGCAGTCGTAAATTTTGGTCTTTAACTAAAGCCATTAGTAAAAACGTTGGTACATGTTCATTTCTACCAATGATATCTTTTGACGGATCTGTAGTTGCTGAATGTGTGGTTTCAAAGTCGTGCCCCAATCTTCTGGAAAAAATGTACCCCTAGTCAACTCTTCTTCAAACGCTGTAAAAGCAATTCATTTTCGCTACAAGCTCCTAGAATCGATTACCAGTAGGCTTCATCTCAATAAGGCCACTGGCCCAGACGCTATCCCAACTATTGTTTTATAGAAATGTTCCCCCGAACTAGTACCATAGTTATATAAGCTCCATTCGATTCTATGCCTTCTGGGGAATTTACCTCATCATAGAAGGTAACAAATGTTCAACCTGTTCCCAAAAAAGACTGTGGACCGATCATTCGAACTGTCGATTGCCATCACTTCCATTTTGGTTAAAAACGTGGAAAAAGCCAAACTTACGCTCATCAAATCGGCTTCTAGTTTCCTTGAGAAAAGACGAATACGTATTGTAGTTGGTGCCTTTTTTTAAAACGCGTGCTCAAGGGATGACTTATAGCGCCTACACTTTTTCTGCTATACACAAATAATTTTATTTCTTCAACGAATAACCCGATCCATTGCTTTGCTGACGATAGCACTCTTCATTATAGTTCATCCCAGTCAACTCATAATGGTAATCCACCTTCGATCTCAAATCAAGACATTAAAGGATGAAATGGCAATTTCAATCAACAAAGATATTCAACGTATTCTTGAATCGGAAAGTAATGACCTAGCTAAATTTAATAATAATAAAACCCAGTGTTGCCTTGTGTCCGCCAATAAAGATCGATCATTTTCTATTGTAAGTATGAATGGCTCATATCTTAAATTTTCTGACTCCATTACTATGCTTGCAATACCTGTATCTTCAAATCAATCATGATTTGACCATCTTCTGTCAGCTATCAAAGCAGCAGCTCGTAAAATAGGGTTTTTGTACAGATGTAAGCAGTACTTTGCCTCCCGACAACTCTTTCTGCTGTATAAGGCCCAAATTCGACCTCATCTAGAATACTGGGTTATTGCTCCCCAATACGCTCTCGATATCATTGACCGTATTCAAAAAAGAACGATAAGGCTGATAAATGATACGTCCTTAACTTCTGACGTACACTTCCTTGAGAACAGATTCATAGTTTCAGTTATTTCTTTGTATTATCAGTATTACAATGGCTATTGCGCTGATGAACTACATTCTTTGATACCATCTCGGACGACCTTTGCTATAAATACTCATTACGCTCATTCCCATAATCAATATTCAGTACAAATCTCCGTTTGTCGTACCAAACGGGCGCAATCCACATTCTTCTAAGGTAGCCGTTTATAAGCATCTCTTGACAATGTAATACCCCGAAATCCATATTCCTAAGTATTCCTTATAGCGCGATGGGTCAAACGTAACCTGTTCAGCTTCACAATTATTAAAAACATCGAGCGTATGTAGTACTTCACATTGATGTAATTTTAAACCCTGCCTGAATTCTCTTTTTGCGAGTGTAGGCATGCATAATATGAAACCCGTGTTTTTAACTTTACCACCTAAAGGAAAGTTGTTGTAATCGGTCAAAAAATTGAAATGACACCGGGAATATCCGTTTTAAGGTGGCTTTAGAAAAATGTGTCTGTGTATATGCGTTTGCGTACGTACGTGCGTGCGGGAATGCGTGCATGTGTCCCTTATAAATCTTTCGAACGTGATATCTCAACTTCAAAAGTGATTGGATTAAAATTTGGCACAAATTTTTAGTCTAGACTTCACCGGTGATGAAGCAAAGGGGTAAGGAATAATCAGGGTAATGTGATTTTTCTTTCGACCGCAATAACGCAAAAACTTCAACAGTCAACAGCAATCAAAATTAACACATGTATTTAAGACCTAAATTTCTAGACTCTACTGCAGGTCAATGCAAGAGTTACGGAGCAATAAAATAATACTAAGAAAATTACATTACATTTCGGAGTGAACTGGTTTAGAATGATCAGCCGTAAAGTGAAGATTCGTATCTACTGAGAGGTAAATCTTTTGTAAGTGTTTATTAAACACTTAGCTTTTATGTTTAAATAGTGTATTTTTTATTTATATTTTGTATAAATTCAAATGTTTCGATAGCAATTATAATTATCGTCCTTAGTAAGTGGTAAAACCTTTAAGAAATTACGTGAGATGTAATAACAAATTTGTGAAATATGAACAATATGAAAACGCGTTTTCAAATTTTGTATGTTTCACATCTCAAGTAATTTCTTAAAGATTTTACCATTTACTAAGGACGATAACTAAATCTAATCTAGAATGGATGCTTAAAATGACTTACATTATTCTCAAGGTAATAACAAAGTCTACTCTTAAATTCATGTCGTACATTTCCAAAAGTTTGTCGCGTAATAGCTCGGTACTCAATTATTCGTTGCCGCAGATCTGCAATAGACTGGAGCTGAGTTTTATAGACTACAGATTTTAAGTGACCTCTAATGGAGCCAAATTTGAAGACCGGAGTAGCGACTCTACTGATCCTCTTCTACCAATCCACCGATTTGCATAATTGTGAAAATATAACAAATTCCCATTCAAAACTAGTTCATCATCCTTTGATTTTACAATTCGTAAATTATAAGGGGATGTATTGTTTCATGTACCATTTGATAATAGACTACATTTAAATTTTGATTAATAAATAACGGCCCAATGATACAATCTCCAAGAATACTTGCCCAGACATTAATTTGTTCAGCATACTGCGTATTGTCTTCCCTGATAAGTTGAAGATTGTCATCACTTCAAAACAACAGTTTTGTTTGTTGACATGACCAATAAGGTAAAAGGTACATTCGTTACTAAAACTAATATTTTTCACTAATTCAGGCTAATCTATAATCTTATTGGTCAACTCAATTCGCCTATCTGGATCAAATATGGATCTTATAAGGATGAAATTTATGCATGTTCAACATATGCATTTGAAGGTATTACGCCTCAAATGCTTCGCAATGTTTTGAGTTCATCTGTAAGACGGTGTTGTTTGTGTTTGGAAAATAATGGAGAACTATTTGAACAAGTATCAGAAGACTTATAATAAGTAAGTAATTCTTACAGGAAATAGTAATTTTACCTTTTACCGTCAATTTATTTGTTGATATTAACTTCTAATATTAAGAAACTTTATGATGGTGTGTGTGTAATAATCATACGGGCAAGCTACTGCATCAACTTCTTGAAAATCCAGGTCTGTATTCAAAAATTTCGTGACGATGGTCCATAAAAGGTTCAACACGCGATCAGACCATCAAATGTGATACATTGCTGAATTTTTATTAAAAAACCTTTCAAAATATTAGTATCGTATTTAAAAAAATAAGTTGATGATGGTTATAAAAATAGGAAATGTCCAATTGAAAAACTGACTATGCCATGTTAAAGCCCATAACAAGTTACCATGAAGAACTGTTTGTATTTTGCTTTAGAATTTATAATAACGCCAAAAAAAAAAAATTAAAATGTTAATTTCAAAAATTCAAATTTTTTTCTATATCCCAAAAACAAAAAATCACACTTTTAATTTTAATCCCTAATTTCTACGCCAATGGAGTAAATTTGATTTGTTTATTAAAATACGAAACCTTGATCTTTTTCAGATAAAAAAGGTATACTTTGTCTAAATCGATAACTTTAACAGTTTCTAAGATATTTGCATTTTAGGTATTTATTACCAAGTGCTTAGCAGGTTATTATTATTCTGCAGTATTGGGGAAACATCAAAACGTGAAAAGCAGTGTTTCGGGAAGAATACACGCCATTTCAGGAAATGATAGATCTAATCATTTTAACACAAAACTTCCATATAAACGTAAGTCCAATTGTGTTTCGTTTTCGCAATACAGGGTGTCAAATCTGCCTAATAATAAATACCTAAAAATGCAAATATCTTAGAAACTGTTAAAGTTATCGATTTAGACAAAGTATACCTTTTTTATCTGAAAAACAACAAGGTTTCGTATTTAAAAAAAATCCAATTTACTTCATTGGCGTAGAAATTAGGGATTAAAATGTTTCTCTACATCTTGCGTTCTACGCCACTGTACATAATAAAAACTATTGAATAACAAAAACTTAAAATAAGTACTACTTAGAATGGTAGAAATTGAAAGTAATATTATTATTATTGCAATTCGTAAATTATGCAGCACAATGGTTAGATAGTGCCTGGTAAAAAGTGGAACACTCTGAGATCAAGGTCAACATATTTAGATGACATACATATCACACTAGAGTGATATTTTACTTTTCAATTCTAGAGTGATATTTGTGACTTTCGCAGTAGGTAATCTGGGTGCTATATGTCATTTTCACATGTGGTTGTCGGAAAATACCTTTTTGCGTTTTGGAGATATTTCGAAATCAGCATTTTTTTTGGAGCTTTACCCCCTGTGTATTTTTTATTATTGATATTTTATTAAAGCAAGTTGCGTCAGATCGTAATACTTTGAGGACGATAATCTTACATTTCACTTTCGTCCTTTTGTATAAGCAGGATAGTTTGGTAATTTTACATACTTTGTTTCTATTTGTTCCCTAGCGTTGCCTGAATATAGTTGCATTCTTAACCATTATCCGGTGTGTTTGTTTCCTACCTATATTCCTAACCACTTCATCTGAAAACCCTTTGTATGCAGAAATTTCTTTAACACTAGCACCGCCGGCTATTGTAAATACCTAAAACTGCCGTGGCCGATCATATTTACCTCTGGAAAAGAAAGGTAATTTTGAGATGTATTCTTTATATATTTTACACTTAATTGAGAAAGAAACATAAAAAACACATTTTAGGTAAATATTCATTTTAATTAAATAAAAATCAAACTGATTCAAATACATTTAGAATTCGATACAGTTGACATGCTGTATTACGCTCTACAGTTCAAACCAATAACGGTCTTTGAAGTCGAGTAGTCTTATAATTGTCTCGTTGAGACACTAAAAATTGTTTATAATCTGTCATATTATGGCACGATTTTCATTACAGCACGATTTATCGTGCCTTAAAGGCACCATGACAACAGCCAAGATAGAACACAAACAAAGCATATTTGAACTATACTGTATTAATATAAAATGTACAATGAATTTCCGGTAATTGTAAGTCCAGAACTTGAGCTCTTGACAATCGATTCACTTGTAGAAATACTGCAGGTTCCATCCGATGGCCCAAGTCTTCGGGCAATTTTTTTTTTATTTTCTAGCGAATCTGCCACATATCTCTCTGCTACTGCGTCACTATTCCAATCGGTGTCTTTTAAGCACCCTAATATCGGCACCACTGTCTGCCAGAATTGTTGCAGAGGTCCTTCGGAATGAATGCCCCGTATACAGTTCAGCATTCGGCAACCCCAAGTACTTTGCAATATTCCTAGGAATCTGTCCAAATATGTTGATTCCTACGGCGTTGCAGGTGAATTTACCGTTATTATAAAACAAAAAAAACTTTTGAATTTTGCAATGCTTTGGCCGCAAATTTCTATACTTTTTGATCAATTCAGTATAATCGATTCCTCCAGATTCATTCAAAATAGTAAACGTTCTTGGCCGATGGGTTTTGGTATCCTTAACATGAACAATCAAAACGGAGCCTTCCTCTACAACATCGTTTGTGCATAAGTTATAGAATTGTACTCTTCTACACGCCCCAAACAAACCAAAAATGGCAACCACCTACAATCATATTAGTTTAACGACAGCAGCTTTGACATTATTGAAATCGTACCTTCAAAAGCAAATATTTTTCGTTTGGCGCCTTTGTCAAAAACTCCGTTAATTGCTCTTTTGAAAATACTTGCGATTTTTCTAGTAGATAACCAATCTTGGGAACCTGCCAATATCCACGTTATTTTTTATTCACAAGCATACATTTCAGCTTTAAAAAAGTACACCATAAAGATGAGGCTTTGTACACCTTCGACTAATAAAAGAAAAAAAAATAAATATGAGCAAAATTAAAAGGTTTCGTAATACCTGGTCCAAAGAGTAAGCAAGTAGAACTTGTTCTGTCACAGTTTCCACACTTTTTTGTCTTAACCATGACGACAATTTTTCAAATTCTTTGTTGTAAGCGGTTTCAGATCTTCTGGGAACCAAACTAAGCTCCGCTTCTTCCGATTTTTTACTAATTTCGTCTTTTAATGATGACGCTTCCATTTTTTATTGTAGTTTTTCGGGAAAAAGTTGAATTGTTTCGAAAAAACGCCATAGCAATTAGCACACTTTGCAATTTTGTATTTTTCGTAGTTTTGTTAAGATGAAGATAAAAGTAAAATTTAACTGATGTTCCATTGCGTCTACTCGACTACAAAATAGCGTAAAACATTCGTTTATAATGTGCGAGTATGATAGTTGTTCGTGTTATAACAATCACTCCTATCATAATCGCTTACAGTGTTTTACTATACTATTGTTACACTTCCACATTTTCCACAAACATATTTGTTACACATTGAACAGAGGTCAGCAGTTTTATTTTTGTCACATTTTTTAATTTGACATTGATGACGGTTTTTAGGTTTCGTTGTATCAGATGTGCTGGTACTTGCACCCGAATCTTGTTTAGAATCGAAACACTTTCTTAGTTCCTCAGCTAGAGTGAAAATAAAGTCTTTTTATTTTACTGCCTACGATTTCCTCATAAACTATCCAGACGTCGATTGTGGCATGGTCTGAAACATTATAAAACACATGAACTGGCCATCTACGTAAAGCAGCTTTCGTAGAATATTTTCTAGCCATTTGGTCCAACACATCTACTCCAAACTTTGTTTCATTGTAATACAACACTGTCACAGGTGTCTTCTTTTTGAAATCATGTCGTTATTGGTTCATATAGTTAGTAATTTTGAATACCAACAAAACATCGTCAATGTTTCTACATTATTTTCAAATTTAAGCCGCGCTGTCAAATTTAAATAAAATTATTGTTCGAATATCTCGGGATTTAGCGTCCTAAAGATCTTAAAAATTCCCATCCACTCGTATAAATAAAGTCGAATTTCGTTTAAGGTCTGTTCGCACTTATTCTGGCATGTAAAGTCCACCGAGTGTGGGTAGTCATATGATAAAAATATATTGTACAACTGTAAACGATTATCAGAACCGAGACCGGGTCAACAAAATTTCGTTTTGGATCTGTTTTACAAATTAATTACATCAATAATTTTCAATAAGAAACGAATTAGCTAGCAGTAGGCAGTGCCCGAATGAAGTGCGAAAAGTTTGGTTTTTTTCGGAGGATCGTTTTTAGCCGATAGATCTAACTGCGTCAAAAGAGTCAAGACTGTAATTTGGTTATCGAAGCCACTTATAAATAACTGATTTTGTCATAAATAAATACGCTGTATTGGATGTTAAAAATGAGATTTATTATTAGTTAATAATATAACCGATTTTCTAAAGTCAAAGCGCATGACGCTGTCAGATCTCTTCTTGGCTATTTAACCTCAAATTATTCTTCGTATTTCGTTTCGTATAATCGCATCGTGTTTTGTAGTTATAATAATTTATCTTTCGCTTCGTAATTTATTAGTTTCCATTGCATTTGTAAACAACAGTTTTTTTCAAAACTATTATTATTAATATTCACTATTACGAGGTAAATTTATAATGCAAAATGTATTTCCAATTGATTGAATGCATTTATTTATTTTGCAGCAAATAATGATGTCTTTAAAAGACAAATCTTTGAAAAGTCAAACTCGAGTAATGTTAATGAATATACTGCATTATTTCGAGATTGAACGCGATAACGGGGGGCCAAGTTTACCTTTAACTTCCATTATCTAGGTACGCTAATAATTTTCACTATTTAAATTTATATTTATGTAATATTATGTTGCAGTGAACTGCTTATCGCATGCGGCATTTCCGAGAAAACCGTAACTTGGACCAAGGCAAGAATGGCTCTCGCTTTAGAATCTGGGAAATCCGCGCCGGATTCACCGCAAAAACACAGGCTGCGTTTGAAGACAAAGTCAGAGGATGTCGACGAATACGAGAAAGACGTTTTGAAACGAAAAATTTACACCATGCATGCAACTGGTAAATAATTAAGAAATTATTGTTGAATCACTGTTTAATTTTAGGCTAACATATTACTATCGAAAAACTCCAAACTGAACTTAAAGAAGGCAAAATATTTACCTTCAGTAAAAAGAGTAAATTTGATTTTGAATTCAAAGTTGACGATGGAAGAAGGCGCTTAATGGAACAGGTTCATATTGCTGGTGCTCAGCAACATTTTTGCAAAAATATTTTGCTAATAAAGGTTATGAAATTAGTTACGATCCTGCCTTTTTGGATGAGATGTGGATTTTTAGTCGAGGAAGCGTTCGAAAATTATGGCATGATAATGATTTGAAATGCACAAAAAACAAACCGCTAGGAGAAGGGAAACGGTAATTAAAATAGTCCGATTTGTTAAAAACATTTTTAATCGAATAAATTTTAGTTTTATCGTACTAAGTGCTCGCAACAAAAATGGTTTTATATTTAATTCATCATCGGGCAAATTGTAAACAGTATTACAACAAAAACGTTGGAAGACAGGGCTTCAGGGACGAGGATGTTTTATCGCTATATATATATATATATATATATATATATATATATATATATATATATATATATATATATATATATATATAATATATATATATTGAAAAAAACTGTTGTTTACAAATGCAATGGAAACTAATAAATTACGAAGCGAAAGATAAATTATTATAACTACAAAACACGATGCGATTATACGAAACGAAATACGAAGAATAATTTGAGGTTAAATAGCCAAGAAGAGATCTGACAGCGTCATGCGCTTTGACTTTAGAATCGACATACGGTTTTAAGTCCTGCATTTAAAATATATAGCAGACGTATATTACATAACCCGTCTTTCTTTAAGTGGGAACTTCACACTAAAATAAAGGGAAACAAATGAATTTCAAAGTAATAATTATATCCCCATTCTCGAGTCCGCCATGAGACACCTCTCCCGGGTGCTACTATATTTGATAAATCTATGAAAGTATTTTCGTTACCTTTCATTAACTCGCTTTTTATTGAATCGATTCAAATAATCGAAGGTTGGACAGTTTTGCAGTGGTCTGATTCAACTCTTTTTGATATAAGTTTGTTATTTACAAAATTCTCAAACATAGTACAATTATATTATACGTTCGACCAACTAACTCAATGCAAGATGCTCACCGTTAGAAGAAAGCTACAATACAAATGGTGCCCAAGTAATTATGAAATGAGTAATAAAATTAATACATAAAATTTACAACAAACCCAATAACATAAAATTAATGTGTTACAGTACACTTTACTGTAAACATAATTATCATCAAGTACTGTTTTAGTCGCGCAAGAATTCGTTGTAAAGTATTGTCAAACACATTTACATATTCTTGTGTCTAAATGATCGTAAATAGGTAGATACCAACAAATATCTAGGGTTTTTCAGTGTTACTTTTATTTCTAAAAAGATTATTTTTCAGAATGACTTATTTAGTTTATTAAAACTCGTTGTGCTTTTCAAACATAACGACCAGTTTACTCTACAAAGGAGAAAAATATAGATACGACAGCTTTAAACCACAAAATACACTTACGATGGCATACCTGAAAGAAAGGAAAGAGATCAGAGCATTAGAACTCGATGGGCTGACGAACGGTCTAACGAATATTTCACCGATGACTACCCAAACCACAACAGTGGTGAAGTCCAATTTCGGAAAGAATCCAGTCATCAAACAATAACCTAGTACCAGAAATAAAGTTACCAGAACATAACCCCGTGCAACCCTTTAGGCTAAGGTTTGTAATGAGGTCTAAAATTCGACGGATAAAATGATTACCTCACGTTTCTTGAATGCTCAGGCAAACTTCACGAGTACTATTAATTCACAGGTTACGACATTTTCCATACACCACCAAAACAGTTCACCGACAAGATCCTACTGTGGTACAGAACAAATAACGCCTTAATGAATATGAAACAGATACCGATACCACCTCAACCTCAACAGTTGCAGACTGCGCAACAGTCCTTGTCACACTAACGCTTAGACTATAATTCTATAACTTAAACCCGGAATGAAAACTTCATTTCAAACTTACAAAACCTACCAGCATATTAGCTTTTGCCAGACAATTCGAACTTCTCCAACAGACACCAGCATGGAACTACAGGTCGCCAAAATAGCTTACCAAATCTGCGACACTAGAATCAGCAATAATATAATCCAACAATCTTCCAAATAGAGATAACAAGCACGCCATCCTTATTAAATTAATCATCAAATGCTCACCAAATACTTCTCCACTTATCTGAACACACAAAAACCTACCCACCCATCCATCTATCCACCCACTCACACACACACACACACACACACACACACACACACACACACACACACAGACACACATATATACACACATACACACGGACACACACATATAAACACTCACACTCACTCACACAAACGCACGCAGACACACACACTCAGGCATGCACACACGTAACCACACACACCACACACACACACTCACACACACTCACACACACCACACACCACACACACAACACACACACACACACACACACACACACACACGCGCACGCACACACACACACACACACACACACACACCTCACACACACACCTCACACACACACACACACACACACACACACAACACACACACACACACACACACACACAACACACACACACACACACACTACACACACACAACACACACACTCACCACACACCACACACTCACACACATCACACTCCACCACACTCACAACTCACACACTCACACACTCACACACACCACACACACACACACACACACACACTCACACACTCACACACTCACACACTCACACTCACACTCACACACACCACACACACACACACACCACACACTCACACTCACACTCACACACACTCACTTCACACACTCAACACTCACACACTCACCCACTCACACACACACACGCACACACTCACACACTCACACACACACTCACACATCACACACCCACACACACACCACACCACACCACACGCACACACACACACCACAGCACACGCACACGCACACGCACACGCACACGCACACGCACACACACACACACACACACACACACACACACACACACACACACACACACACACACACACACACACACACACACACACACACACACACACACACACGTTGAAGACGATTTTGAAAGTGCTTTGAGTTTTTTGATAAGAAAGAAAAAATCACCGACTAAATCCTTGTCTGAAAAGATGGTACAACTCACAAGTATAAGGAATAGAGCACTTGAAGGGCCTATTCCGTGTTTTCATCTTCTTGATTTTTCTGTAATATCTAATTTGCTCGTTGTTTATATAAGTTCAGTTTTAATATTAAGATAAGTACTATTTTTTAACTTGTAATAAATTAATGTGGTCATTATTGCACAAAGCTTTGTAAATGACGACTGCAACTGTAGGTAAAAATATTCAATACTCTGCCATTTTACCCTACTAATCTTTCAAATTACAACGGTGTTATTTAATATTGTAGGTACGTAACGTTTCGGCTTGTTAAGAACCAATTCACTTCCTGAAACTGACAATAATTATTTACAGTTTTTAAAAGAATTGTGACATGCATGTATTATTTTGTGGATAGGACTGGTTTAGAAATAGTTATTTGATGGGAGTGTATTGTCACTAATTTTTTAAGCTCAATGACTTCGCTGAGAGCTGTAAAGAAGTTCCCAAAGGATGGTGGTTATGTGGTTGTTTAACAAAAGCATTACTTTTTACTTCTTAAGGTGTAATGTGACAGTTTTTATTACTTATTTATAGAAACGAACCCATACAGGAATTTCCCAACAATATCAGCGAATTATAAACTGGAAAAGAATTTTTTGCGCATAACTCTTGATGGAAAAGCTCCAATTTTTAATAAAAGAAATGAGTGATGTAAATATAAAATGTAACAAAACGTAGATACTCAACAAACATAAATGCACATTTATAGATGTTTTCTTTGTAAATTATAAAAATATAAATATCCTTTTGTTATGAGCAATTGGGGTAAATTTTCTAGAAAAACTTGAAATTCGGGTATAATATTTACATATGTCGTTGTTTTGTGTACATATAGAACAAACCGCACAAATTATTGTCAATACATATCTAATTTATTGCAGCTTTAATTTGGATTCATATAGTTCTCAGAATAAAAGATTTAAAATAATTCATTTATGATAAAGTTTTCGTTAAATGTGCAAGGTTTGAAAGAAACCATTTTAAGTTATGTTCCTTTCCTAATAAAAACATACTTAACAATTTTAGTTACGCCAAGGGGAAGGTTTGACACTTATGAGAATATGTGTAAGCCAGGTAAAACTATCATATATATTAAAAGAAAGACACGTCGTTTTAAAATTCTAAGAAAATCATCTAAAAAATGGCACACTTTACCCCTGTAATAAAACACCACCAATCTACCTGTCTCTACTGACTCTTTTTGGCTTTTAATCGGTTCATCGACCTACTATATACCTGTCCTACCACAAGGGTTGTTGACTTGGAACGGTCAGTAAAATATACTTCAGATTACCCATTGTAGTGTAATAAACTTTCATTTCACAATATATGGACCATTCAAAGTAACGACGCGATTCATATTTGGCGGTTGAATTTTGTTGCATTATTATTGTTTGCTCTACATAATTGTCTTTTATAATTACAACAGTTTGTCGGAATAAATTTCAAACATTACAATAATGCTGCTTCCACTTTTCAATTTAAGAAATCAGCGGCTTCTATCTTTATAAAATTTGAAAAGCTACTTTCATTATATGGACGGTAAGTTAAATATGAAAAGTGTCTTCTCAAATTGCATAAAAAATACAGGAGTAAACCGCTATGAAAGAATTTATACGATGACGATTTGTTTATCATTTCACAAAGGACAATTTGCACTTTTAGGGTTTGTAATACACCACTGACAGACACACCTACATTTAAAACATTTTTTTATTACACTTCCATCATTATATCAGTTTAAAAAATGTTTAAAAAAATGACGTCATTGCATTGGCTACTTTCCGAAATGATACAAATTTAAAATTAAAATGCTGATTCGAAATATGGATTTCAGTTCTATTTCTCGAATTATGATGCAATTGTAATAAAATATAGGGTATGACACGCGTGTATAAGTGCCTTTAAAGCACTAGCGCCGTTAAAACTCGTCGCACGTGCTTTAAATGCTTGCTTCTGCACTTGTATCATAATACATTATGGAATGAAACCTTGCGATCGAACACTTATTAATGAAATGTGATGTTTCAGAATGATACATTAACATCAGATTTAATAGCAAGAACAGACCAGCAAAAAAAAAATAAATCTATGGAAAACACTTTACAATTTCATAATCACCTTTAAAAAAGAAGTCATTCCTTAATAAAATCAATAGCACCTAATATATCCTTCCGTATAGGCTGGAGCAAACAAACCATCAGCAGACAAGACATCTTTTTTTTACAATGGGAATGTTTCAAGTTTACAGGTAGGTCTTCTGGGCAATGCTATAAAATGAGTTTATGATATGTACAGTTTTTAGTAGCTGGTGCAAAGTGAGTCAACAATAGTGAAAAGTAGATTTGTGTAGTTGGATTTGAGGGAAAACTGTAGTGCTAAGTGTTAGGTGTATGAAGCGCATTTCAGCTATACAGGGTGCACTTAAAAATCATGACTTTACATTCTACGACTGTAAGGTTATGAAACTTATGTCGGTAATAGCAATTAAGGTATCTAGAGTGGTAACCTAGCCTTAACATTTGAACATATGTTTATGGTACAAGTGAGCGCAGCGAAGCCAGCACTGTAATTTATGCGAAACATTATAAGACTTATCACTACGTTCATTAGCTTATCATTCATTGATGCATAAATTAATTTTCGAAAATATTTCAACTTATAGAGGTTACTTTCATCACTGTGTATTCAACATTAATATTAATAAATAAATATGATCATTTGAAACGAGAACATCCACCCTTGCATACATGTAAGTAGGGTTTAACGTATCACCGAACGATAAAATAGATAAACTTTCATTTTCTGTTTCAGTATACAACTTTTATTTCAAGTGTCTATTTACCTACTCGTGCATTTTGTTATTATATATTTCTACAGAAAAAATATCATATTTTGCAACGGAAAAGGCAAACGACAAAATAAGAGTTGTTGCTTTACATAATATTTGATATAGAAACACGACCGCACCAGGCCCGGTTAATGCTCTCGAACCAAAAGTAGGGCGCACTTTTAATTATACGTTTCACCAAAGTGACTTTTTTTTTAAATAAATGCATACGTTTTTATAAACATAACCAATATAAAACATATAGTTATTTATGTATCTTTCCTAGCCCTTGCGCTAGCGGGCTCGGGCTCGAAATAGCGACTTGGACCATAAAAACCAGTTATGCCTGTAATGCATGCAATATTTTATGCACGAATATATTGAATATTAACTCTTTTCAAAGTAGATACATTTTTCGTTTATGACACAGGTATTGGTGCGTTACCATGAAAACGAGTACAAAAGCAGGCATTCACAATAGATAATTCATTTGGTTTAGTTAGTTTTAAACACAAAAAAAAATTTTTCGTGATAGTTCGCTTAATTATAATGGCATCTGCGGGCTATTTAAAAGACGGTAAAATAAAAAAAATATATAGTCATATAATGTAATCGTGAATTAACATTTTTTTAAGGAGGTTTTTTATATCATTAAAATATAAATTAAAATTAAAATGCAAACAATCAAAATTTGATAGTCGTTCTGGGCCTAGGGAATTTCACCGTATGTCAAAAATCCGACACTATGTTCTAAAACGTCGAGTGAACAAAACGTCGACGACCATTTTGTCGTTTAGGCCTATCCTGACGAATATTAATGGTAGGACATCACGCTAATGATGACAACGCTAAAAGAGATTTACGATATTTCGCTGAATGCCCAGAACGCCGGCACTATGTTTTAAAAATCCAAAACGTTGGGCGTGACCCAAACACCGATAACTATTACTCCGATTGCGCTTATTCCGTCAATTTTCATGTGAGTCTTTTACGCAAAACATGATCAAAACACCGTCAATCATTGCACCGAATCCGCCCATTCTGCTAAATATCAATGTCCGTACACCAGGAACCAACGTGCCGAATGAACAAAGTGTGGAATGCCCAAGACGCCGACATATATATATATATATATATATATATATATATATATATATATATATATATATATATATATGCGCGTGTGTGCGTGTATACGTGTGTTCGTGTGTACGTGTATGCGTGTGTGCCTTTGTGCGTGTGTGCACGTGTGTCTGTGTGTCTGCGCGCCTGTGTGGGTGTTTGCGTTTGTGTGTGTGTGTGTGTGTGTGTGCATATGCATGTTTGCGTGTGCGTTACTGTGTAAGTAAACACGATTGAATTCTAACCGTTTGAGCTGGAGTGATACAATTTAAGTAAACTATTCCAGATAGAACTATTAATTTGAATATTCTTACATACATGAAAGACACTGAAAAACTGCTAGATATAAAATTTCTAGTAGATCAACGCACTGGAAATTGTATTAAAATAAATTATTCTTGCATAAATTGTGTCTTTCAACCAAGATGTTTAAATGGGACGCTGCAGATTCAACAAAAATCGTGCAAAACGCGTCTATACGTAGCACACAGCTAATAATCGGGGAAAATGGTAGGAATTAAAAATGTGTAACAATTTAATAATATACCAACAATGTACGCTAATTATAAATGGAGCTAATGACCAGACGGTCAAGTGATAGAGCTGGTAATGCAAGGAATAAGAGTTCTAACCCCAGACGTGAAAAATATTTCTTTTGTTAAAATCGTTTTTAAATTTTATTACCTTCCAAGCTACATATGCATATGCAGGTGTAGTGTTATGCAATCGACTTTCTTTCACTACCACTAAATAAACTTATTAGATCGTTTTACAACGTTTGTCCACGGTGCTTGCGTGTGTGTGTGCACGTGTGCTCGTGTGTTTGCGTGCGCGCGTGTCCCTGTGTGCGCGCGTGTGTGTGTGTGTACGTGTACGTGTGTGTGCGTGTGTGTGCGTGTGTGTGTGAGCGTATGTGTGCGTGTATGTGAGCGTGTGTGCGTGCGTGCGTCTCTGAGTGAGAGTGTGTGAACGTGTGTGCGTGTGTGAATGTGTGCGTGCGCGTGTGTGTGTGCGCGCGTGTGTATGCGTGTGTGCGTGCGTACGTGTGTGTATGAGTGGATATATGGTAGTATGCACAATAACTATAGAACGACAACACATACGTACTTCTAATTTCTTATTTAAGCTTGTTTTCGTCTCTCCTGGAGCTGATTCGATTTTGGGAGAAATTCAGCAGCGGGAAGTAGGGGTTTATTAGCAGCAGTTTTTGGTTTATTTTCAAATATTTCGGAAATAGCTGTATATTTTACAGATATAGCAATACCAACACATAGACCTTAAGCATATCGAATAATTATGTCCTATACAATTTTTTGATACGATGCGTAATTTACATCAGAAAAATTATTAATAATTTTTATACCAGAAAAGAATTCCTAAGATAAAATGTAAGTGTGTACTGGACTGATGGGCTAGTTTTCTTTTATGATTAGGGTTGCCGTGGTTATAGCTCAAGTTGAGGGTTGCGTAGGTTCTTTTAAACAGAGCTCATCGTTTGCTACCTGATATTTGACTCTAACCAATAAATAAGAAAAGGATTGATACATATATAATCCTGTATATTTTATAAAGTTAAAAATATACACTTATACTACCTTAAACACATTAACAGTACAGAAAAATATGTATGTATCTGAATTTAAATATATAACAAATTCTTAAAAATATAAGAAATTCCTTTCACTTTAAAAAAAGAACGAAGGTGAATAATAAATTTACTACTCGAGGGCGGCTGTCCTCTGGCGGCGGTCACTCCCACTGCTTCCTTATGATCGCTGAGAAAATAATGTTAATGGCACAGTTATAATAAGAAATTTAAAGTAGCATATAATTAACTCCACATACATGAATGTACAAAGTTTGGAAATATTTTGAGTACGCCCCTGTCTGGTAGATAACTTTTATTTACAATTAAGGCCGGTGTAATAACAGGTTTATTTCTCGCTGAAATATTTGTAAACATATAATGCAAGTGGTCAATGTTACCTGGACGATCTAGGTCAGAAATAAAACCGATATTTTAAAACTTGAACTACCACTTACCTTTCTTGAATTTAAACCTACTCTATTTAATACATTTCGAACGCGATATTCTCCGTAATTTATTTAACGGGATCTATTTAACTCATAGGAGCGGTTTTAATTAGTGTTTAAAACTAATTAAAACTAATTAAGGAAATTAGAATGTGTTCTAGTTAGATTTTCGTAACTAGGCAAAATTATAATGGGAGAAGTTTGATGGTCTTTCAGGTTTCTTTTTTTTATTTTGAAACAACCGACGTGGTGGTGGGCACAGATAGCTACTGAATTTACAAGATTAATTACGCCGGGGAAATTTGATTGTGGATATTCTAGTATGGAATACTTTTTTTTTTTTTTTTTTGTTTGTTTTGGCTGTAACTGCAAGGTTATTAGCCTTTCGGTACACTACTTATGTTTCATTCATTCTTATTTTATTTTATATTTTGTGGAAAATTCCTATCTCTTTCAGATACTGTAATGCATTGGTAATTTTTTCTTTATCGATTTCAAGGTCTATTTGCATTTTGCTCTTAATCCCTAATTTTGTTCTGGTGTCTTTTAGCTCTCTACAGGATTCAAGAACGTGTTGAATGGTAAGCTTTTCATTACAATACGTACACGTTGGTTGCGGTTTATTGTTTAATAAGTGTGAGTGTGTCAACTGCGTATGGCCAATTCTTATTCTGGTAAGTACTACACTTTCCTTTCTTGTCATTTGGGGATACCTCTTTCTTTCTTTGGGTGTTGGTATATGTAATTTTAAAAGCCTGTTTTCTGCAGTCCATTCGTTTTCCCATTCTTGCCATACCCGGTTTTTTATTTCTTTTTCGTTTGTTTCGGGTGGATAATCTAACTGAAGCTGCTGTAATATGTTTTTTAGATTAGTAACAATTGTACTTTGTTTTTTTGACCTTTTTTCAGTTTCACTAGTAAACAGTATATGACTTATAAAGTGGTTTGGAAGGTTTCTTATTTTTATAACATATTTTAGTAGCAGCCACATTCTTCTTAATTTCAGCGGTAACATCCCTGATTCTATGTGTAAGCTACTTATCGGACTCGTTTTATAAGCCCCAATCGCATATCTTATACACAAGTTTTGTATTACGTCTAAGGGTTTGAGGGTGGAATATGCAGCGGATCCATAAGCTGTAGATCCGTAGTCAAATAGGCTTAAAATTAATGCTTTATAAACCCTTATCAGAATCTCTCTATCTGCGCCCCATTTAGAGTTAGATAAGAACTTGATAATGTTTAACCTTTTTCGGGCTTTAGTTACGATATTTTCTATGTGCGCTTTCCATGTTAGTGTGTGGCCGAATGTTACTCCTAAGAATTTATGGTTTCTGACACTTTTGATTTTATTTTCTTTTATAAGTAGGTTTGGAGGATGATGCGGGCGTCTGAGTTTACAAAAATGCATGCATACCGTTTTTTCCGGGGAGAAACGAAATCCTACATTCTCCGCTTCTTTTAGTACCGCGTTAATGGCGGCTTGCATTGTTGCATTATGCGACGTATCTCCTTTAGATGAAGTGTATACAGCTAAATCATCCACATACATACAACGGCCTATTTTGGGAGGCAGTGATTTTGTCAGTTCGTTTACTGCAATAATAAACAAGGTTACGCTAATCGGTGATCCTTGGGGTATGCCATTTTCGAGTCGGTGTTTAGAGGATAGATGATTGCCAACTCTTACCTGGAAATGTCTTTGGGTTAGAAAGGATTTTATAAAATTAAACATTTTTCCCCTAATGCCCCAACGATGGATTTTTTCTAGTACCCCATAGCGCCATACTGTGTCATACGCTTTTTGCAGATCAAAAAAACACTACAGTGCCATGTTTCCTTTGCTTAAATGCTTCTTGCATGGCTGTCGAGAGAAGCATGATGTTATCTCTTGTCGAATATCCTCTTCTGTAACCTGCTTGGTGTTTGTCGATAATTTCGTTGTTTTCTAAGTGCTCTATTAGCCTTTTATTGACCATTCTCTCTAATATTTTGCTCATAGTAGTTTATCCTTGTTAGATTTTAGAATAGGTACTATAATGCATGTTTTCCATGCTAAAGGATAGTCTCCTTCTTCCCATATTTTATTAAACACGTAAAGAAGATCTACAATTCCAGTATAAGGCAAATTTTTTAACATCGAGTATGAGATTTTGTCAATACCGGGGGAAGTGTCTTTTGCACATCTTAACGCTTGTTTTAATTCCTCCTTTGTAAATTTTGAATTGTAGTCACTTTCCGTTTGTTCAGTAGAATTTAAGCAAATTTCTCTACTATGCATTGTTTTTTTAAATTTTGCTGTATATTGGTTGGAGCTACTAACTTTCTCGAAATATTGTGCTAGTTTTTCGGATACGTCCGCTAGCTCGGTAATAAGATTTCCATTCTCTTCTAGGATGAGTGATGCTTTATTTGAGTTTTTCCCGGACACTGATTTGATTTTATTCCAAATTTCCGTGTTCGTTGTTTTGGTATTCATTTCTGTTACGTACTTTTGCCAGGATTTTCTTTTACTGTCTAGTATTAGTCGACGTGCTACTGCTCTTGACTTCTTAGATTTTCCATAGTTGGATATTTGCTGAATGTTTGAAGGTCCTTTTTTCTATTTTTTATCGCATTTGCAATTTCCACATTCCACCAAGGAACCGCACGTTTCTGTTGGGTTGCCTTGTTTTGTGGTATAGATTTTTCCGCTGCTTCTGTTATGACTGTTGTTATATTATCCACTAAACAGTTTGTTTCTTGATTCTTATTTATGGGGGTGATGTTTGCTTTATATTTTACCCAGTCTGCCTGTTTTAACAACCATTTTCTTGTGGGGACACGTTCATTTCTTGTTTTGTCCGTAAAAATCGTTAAAGGAAAATGATCGCTTCCATAAAGATCTGGTATTTGATCCCAGGTATAATTAATTGCTACCTGTGATGAGCAAAAGCTTAGATCAATTGCACCAAAGCTGTTTGACTTAGTATTAAAGTGCGTGGGTTTTCCGTTGTTTAGGATTATCATGTCTATTTCATCCAGCAGTGCTTCTATTTCCTTTCCACGAGAATCTTGCTTTGTAGAACCCCACAGTGGGCTGTGGGCATTAAAATCCCCCAGTAAAATGAATGGATGAGGTAACTGGTTTATCAGTTGTTTTATTTCATTCTTTGTCCAATTACCGTCTGGTAGGTAGATGTTACATAGTGTAATGGTTATTGGATAGCGTATATTTACTGCAACTGCTTGGATGTTTGTTGTTAAATTTAGTGCACTGAACAAACAACTATTATGTAAAAAAATGGCGACCCCTCCTTTCGCTCTGCTAGTGTGTGACGCATCCAACCGAACACAATCATAATTTCTGAGTATATACTCATCGGTGTTTTTGAAATGCGTTTCTTGCAGACTGATCGCTATTGGATCTTCTTTGCTTATGAGGAGTTTAAATTCGTCCGATCGTTTTATACAGCCATTGATATTCCATTGCAAGAATTTGAATGTAAACTGTTAAAATTGTATACATAAATAATAAATAAATATAAATACTATATGTGGACGGACAAATAAAATGTATGTTGTATAAATATAGATAAATACTATATGACAACGGACAGATTTACATGTATATTGGAAGACAAACACGAATATATCACATATCGATTTGACGATTAAAAATATCACAGTTTGAATATCACTACTTGCTTTGACTAGCACTATCCTTCCTAGTTTTGCTCCTAGGTCGACCGACCTTTTTCTTTTCCTTGCGGGTGGCTGGGTTAATAAACTCCGAGATGGGGTTTATGTCCTCGTCACACACAGAGGGTGAGGAGCAACTGGGGCTCGGTTTTCTTTTTTCTCCTCGAAATTCCGCATCCATTCCTTCCACATCTGTTATGATGGACGATGTAGATGGAGCGTTGTGTAATGTACTTAATTCTTCTTTTATTATTTTTCTGATTTCTATAATTATTTCAGAGTTTTGGAGGGAGTGTGGAATTGGACTCGTATTTTTATTAAGTAAGGTTATTTCTTCTTTAATTATTTTTTTAATTTCTGGTATTATGTTATTCAACGTAGTACCACTATTGGATGCAGCTGTGACTTGAGCGAAGGTTGCTTGGCTGGTAACTGCTGATCCCTCCATTTGCGTAGCCTGCGGGTAAGTTACTTTGTTTAATACCATGATTTCCTTGATTTTAGATTCTTTTTTAAATTCAGGACACCCTTTCCAGACAGCTAAATGGTCACCCTTGCAATTTGGACATTGCTTTGGATCTTCACATATATTCGGGAACGAGCAGTTTGTTCACATGGGGCAGATGTCGTCCGTAAACGATTTATGGAGAAATGGTGGTAGTGAATGTCTTACTTCGGTACCGTTAAGCTTTGAGGCATGATGCGTTTACTAGAATGTTCATCTTTTGTTCACCTGCGGGCAGGATAGACGTATTACAATGTTTTATTTTATTTTGCACCATGAAACTGGAACAAAATTTTAAAAAGATTCAGTATTTTCGGCAAGTTTTTAAATGCAAATGCAGTGAAATAAAGTCGACAGTAGGCTAATTTCTTGTTACTAAGATACTGTGATATTGCTAAATTGTTGCTAAGGTACTGTTTGTTTGTAAATAATTTGCATTCTAAGCTGGAAGGTGAAAACGCAAAAACTTATTCACAAGAAATTTTAGATGAATTTGAGGCCGCCCAGGCAAAAATAATTCCAAGTAAATCGAAATATTTATACATAAATAAGGTTGTTGTTTCAATAATTCTTTCAACTTACGTGACATATCATGTCATGTGTTTGCTGTCAATCATGCTGCTTAGCAACAATGACATTTCCGTGCTATAAAGACCACATTACGCCCGCATTTGGGGGCGTATAAAGAACATTATGGTGGCAAAATAAAATAAAATAGAGTAAAATACATATGGAGCCTAAAATCATATTAATTTAAGGAGGACGAGGTCAAAGATTAATTTTTTTTTTGTTTCTTTAACAAATATGCATAGTACTCTTTTATATCAGTCCTCTTACTCTTTGTTTTGTCATTATAAACCATTTCAAGAAAAAGTCGCTTGTTGAGATTTTTTCAATTGTTAAGATTTTAATAATATCATAGTTTATCTGATGATCTTTCTCTGTAACATGTTCAGCAAGACTGCAAGATTTTATATTACGTCTGCAATCACTTTTGTGTGAGATGATTCTATCTTTAAGCATTCTACTAGTTTGACTAATCTATATTCTTATTACAATTTTTGTAACGAATTTCATAAATTAAATTTGATTTATTATTAATAGATATAGGAGTTTTTAATTTGGAATGAAGTTGAGGTATTGTACGTAAATTAGTTTTAACTATTTTTAAGTTATTTTCATTTTTAAAAAGATTAATTAATTTAGAAGTTAGTCATTCTATATACGGTAAAGATTCGAAAATAGTTTGATTGTTTGTAGTTGGGGATATATTAAAAGTTGGTGTACTAAAAATAATTTTGTTTGTGAAATATTTGGGATAGGAATTTTCAAGAAGAAGATTTTGAAGTTCAACCAGACATTCACTAATGAAAGAAGTATGAGTCAATTCTTTTATTCTAATTTTAAAATTATTAATTAAATTAATTTTCATTTTTATTGGATGCTAAGAGTGGAAATTTAAAAGACGGTTACTGTTACTTAGTTTTCTATACCATCTAGTAATAATAGTATTATTCACAGTTCTTATAAGTTTCATATCTAGAAATGGAACTAAATTATCAATTTCTCTTTCAACAGTGAATTGAATATTTTTGTCAAAACTATTGAAAATGTTGAGAGTTTTATCAATGCAACTTTTAGGTATAGAAATAATCAGATCATCTACATATCTCTTTAAGAAACGTATATTAAAATTAAGTTTATCTATACAATACTTTAGTAGTTCTTCAAGTACATAACTGGATATAATATATATATATATATATATATATATATATATATATATATATATACTGGGTGTCCCAATAGTGCGTATTCGGTCGATAGCTCCTTAGCCATTAAACTTAGAAGATAAGTTTAGTAATTCAAGTAGGCGTATCTCAGTTATTTTTAAAGATAAAAAAATAATCTCTGGATAGTATTTATTCATACATGAGCTTACTTTAATCTATTGTCAAACTTGGATTTCAATATACAGAGTGATCACAAAAATTAATTTAATAACATAAATTTGTAAATGCTATATCTTCATTTTTTTTAAATGACACACCCTATATTTTTTTAATGCCTTGTCTTCGTCTATTAGTCGGCTTTCATTTCTGTTAAATATGTTCTATACCTATCTCTAATAGTTTCGGAGATATTTAAGTTTGTTCAATTTTTTTAGTTGATAACACTGAAGAAAAGTAACATTAGTCGGTCAAAGCAAGCTATGAATACATAAGAAACTAAAAAACATAACTGAAATACAAACACTTAAAATTATAATAAATGATCAATGTGACCACCATTTTGTTGCTGGTAAACATGAAGTCTTTGAATAAACGGGTAATCACAAAAATTAATTCAGCAACGTAAATTTGAAAACGCTATATCTTCATTTTTTTAAATATCACACCCCATATTTTTTGACGCCTTGTCTTCGTCTGTTAGTCGGCTTTAATTTTTATTAAATATGTTCTATATCTATCTCTAATAGTTTCGGAGATATTTAAGTCTGTTCAACTTTTTTCGTTGATAATACTGATGAAGAGAACATTAGTTGGTCAAAGAAAGCTGCGGATACATAAGAAACTAAAGAATATTAACTGAAATACATAAATTGTAATTATAATAAATATTGTATGAAACCACCATTTTTAAGAGATATTTGAGATGTTTTTAAATGATTCATCGTGAAATTAAACAATTTAAGCAAAAGAGCGTAAAACAAAAGATGAACGAAAACAAATGAAGAAATCAAACTTGCCAAACAGTGCTAATATTTGTGTAGTATTGTATACTTACTTCCTAAATTACAAAATGAATTTTTCGAAAGAAGAACTTGTTAATATGATTTACGTCCTTGGTGAAAGCGATAAAAATTGTCTTTGAGCTCATCGAATTTATAAGCAAAAATTTCCAAATGGACGACACCCGCAAGTTTCAGCATTTGCAAGATTGAAAGAGCGTTTCGAGCAAACAGGCAGTATTCATTACGAAGACAATTTAGAACGAGAAAGAACCGCAATTAACGAAGGTAATGAACATGTAGTTCTTCAATCCGTGGTTGAAAATCCTCACGTTTCTTGCCGACAATTGGAATTAGAAGTTGAAGTTTCAAAAACATCAGTTAATAAAATTACAAAAGAATATAAATATCATCATACCATATCCAACTTGCACAAGAATTAGACGAGGATGACTTCGTTAATAGATTAAACTTTTGCAATTGGGCTATAAATAAAAATTTAGAAAAACCCAACTATTTTAGCACGATCTTATTTACTTAATTTACTTAATTTTTGGGACGAAATTATTGGAGAAAGAATTATAGGACCATATTTTTTTGAAAACACGGTCAATGGAGATTCATTTTTAAACTTCTTGCGCAAGGAATTTGAAACTTTTATTGAAGATTTACCTTTACAAACCCTTAGAGAAATGTGGCTGCAATTAGATGGCGCTCCTCCGCATTTTAGCAGAAACGTTAGAAATTATTGAAATATCCAGTTTCAAAACAAATGGATTGGAAGAGGAGGGCCCGCAAGATCGCCTGACTTGACAAAGCTGGACTTTTTTCTTTGGGGTTGGATTAAAGAAAAAGTCTATCAAACTCCTTCAGCGACTGTAGATGATATAAAGGCAAGAATTAGAGACGTCATTCAAAATATAAATGTTTCCACGTTACGAAAAGTAAATTTGTCGTTTATTCAAGGACTTCATGTTTGCCGGCAACAAAATGGTGGTCACATTAAACATTTATTATAATTTTAAGTGTTTGTATTTCAATTAATATGTTTTTTAGTTTCTTATGTATTCATAGCTTGCTTTGATCGACTAATGTTACTCTTCTTCAGTGTTATCAACGAAAAAAGTTGAACAAACTTAAATATCTCCGAAACTATTAGAGATAGGTATAGAACATATTTAACAGAAATGAAAGCCGACTAATAGACGAAGACAAGGCATTAAAAAATATAGGGTGTGCTATTTAAAAAAATGAAGATATAGCATTTTCAAATTTATGCTATTGAATTAATTTTTGTGATCACTCTGTATATTGAAATCCAATTTTGACAGTAGATTAAAGTAAGCTCATGTATGAATAAATGCTATACCAAAGATTATTTTTTATCTTTAAAAATAACTGAGATACGCCTACTTGAATTACTACATAAAAATGTCAGTTTTTAGTTAACTTTGCAAATATCTCAAAAACTGTAAGATTTAGCTTGTAAGTAATTCTTATAAAAAAGATGTAAAATTATAAGGAGAATCGAAAAATAAAATAATATATAGGGTGTTCTATTTAAAAATCAAAAGTTCTATATTTTACCGCTTTTATATTACACCCTGTAGAAACCAAACTATTTTTAGATTATGCAGCTTATAAAAATAGACAACTTTCGTATTTAAACTTATCTTCTAAGTTTAATGGCTGAATACGCACTATTGGGACACCTTGTATATATGTATATATATATATATATATATATATATATATATATATATATATATATATATATATATATATATATACAGCGTTTGTTTCATAAATAAAGGCGAAAAATTAAACTCCTTGTACAATTTTTGACTTTAAATCGAAAAGTAAGAATACTTCCGTTTATAATTTTGTTGAAGACAAAATTTTAATTACTTGGCGTTCTATCACATTATAAGTTAAGTTATCCTAGATTTTGAAATAGTCATATTTTATGAATAATTAACTTTTGATGTTTGTCTTAATTAAGTAGCAAAAAAGATTGCTAATCAAAAGTTTTACGGCACAGTTTTAATTCTTACATTTTGTTTGTATCACATTATAAATCAAGTATACTTAGATATTCAAACGAATGCTTCATTGGGGGTATTTCTTTATCTTTCAGGAAATCAAGTAGGCAAACTTCCAAAGAAATGTAGTTTTTGTCTTTACTTGCATAGCAATTAAATGGTTTTAACTCGGTTTTTCTAAAATACAAAGAAATGTCTGGCGTGGAACAACATACGACTTTCTGATCTACAAAATGGAAATTAAGAGAAATGAAATAATTTTAATAACAATTTTTTTAGGATAATTATGCACTCCATTTTATAATAAGTTCATTCCAAAAATGGGCGACATTGTGAAAACAAAAACAATAATCTGTGTCAAACAGACGTTTAAAACTTCATGTCAGACAGAGGTTAAAGGACATCTAGATACTAACTTAAAAAATTAAAAGAAATGAAATAATTTGTCCTACAACCATGTACGAAAGTGATTCATATCGTACAATTAACCGTACAGAAAATAATACTTTCTCACACTAGTGCGTTTGACTTTCTCATTATACCCAATACGAAAGTAAAAAATACGTTTGCCTTTTACATTCGCATTGATGTTCCATAAGTTACCGTAGCAACTACCCTGATAGGGAGTTCGGTAGCGATCATGGTCGCCACGCTTACTGCTATTTTTAACTTTTTGATTATTTGACAATTTTACATATTCAGATTATCGTCTTTAAATTCATAATTACGAACTATACTATTTGTTAGGGCATGATTATGATTTCGTAATAAAAACTTCAAATATTAGATTAAGTATATTTTTTGCACTTCGTGGATTAAAAGTACTATTTGGTTCCCCCATTTCGGGGACTGAAGTGTTACTTTTAATCTCTAGGGATTAAAAAAAAATTTAATCCTCCGAGGATTAAAAAATAAATAATTCACTCTACTAAATAATAATTTTATTAATAAAAATCAGCAATTAACATTTAAGATAACATATACTTTTGATTAACGTTTACGGATATATTTACATTTGTACAGTTATTAAAGTTAAAAAATTTACCAAAATCGTTGTCCTTAGAATTAAGAACATTATTGAATGATTAAAAATTATTATTAATTTTATTAAATACATAAATAAAAAGTTTACCTCGGGTAGGATTTGAACCTACGACCTGTACTTTGCTAGAGTACTCTAGCAATATTACTTTTCACCATTACCATCGATTTCACCATAGAATAATTCGCCCACAAGGTGGAAGCATGTACAGTTTTGCTTTTTTCATTGAAATATGCTAAAAAGACATTTTCATTGGTGTGACTCTGTATCTTCTTTTGACGTCACCACGTTATAAAATCTTCATAAGAATTTTCATACACTTTTCTGGATTTTGAGGGCAATAGTTGGTTAACAGCCTCTTCAGCCGCTGCTTCAATATCAAACTCATCCATTTTCGCAACTACGCGTCGTCAACAGACTAAGTTTTCACAATGGCGAATCTTGTTTATTATTTATTTACTCGTTGTTATGGCATTGAAACATCTGGGATTTTAAAAATAATTCATAAATTTCATTAGCCTTGAATAGTGTAGCTTCTTCATCAAAGTGACTTTTCTAATAATTTAAATTTATCATAGATGTAATATTTTAATTTTCAGAAAATAATATAATTATTTCTATTATTACTCCACGAAGTGCAAAAAATAGTATAGATGCAACGGGATTGAAGTTCCTTAATCCCTTGAATAGTTGATGGTCTCGGGCTAAAGCCCTCGACCAACAAACTCTATTCGCGGGATTAAATGAGTCACTTCAATCCCTTGTTATCTAATGTACTAGTGTAACTGTTTAATTTGTGATCAATAAAACATTAAGGAGACTGTTTTTTTTTCATGATCGTAGGAAAAAGAAGTGTACCGGGTGGACCGATTTCGATAGGATTGCAGGGTATCTCGGTAACTATTACTGTTAGAGCAAAACTGTTCACGTAGCATTAGGCCAACTTTTTGAGACAAATTAAACAGAAAAAAAAAACAAAAATTTGCTATCTTTTTTCATTTTTGATGCAGGGACCAAAATTGAATTTTTCCAAATTTCGATAGGGTTCCATATCTCATCTGTTGATAAAAATTCAGGAAAAAGTGTAAAGACATTTCTTGTGCAGTTTTTAGCGTAGAATCAAATGGAGTAGGCAATTTTTAAATTTGGTCACCAATAGTCGAGATGCCACATAAACTTAGTTTTTTTAAATGGAAACCATAGTTGGCTTTGACTTCATTAAAATCCTTATTTTATAAGCTTTTCAACAATATATAGTTTATAGAGGTTCTTTTAGAAAATTACGGAATTACAAGCGAATTTGTCAGTTTGCACTTTTGTAAGTAGGCGATGCAATAATTTAAAACAATGAAACACAGCAAATATGTCAAAACAAAGTGAAAACTTCAGTTATGCATTAAAACACAGATAACACAAGTTTATTGTTGAAAGTTAAAATGAATCGTTATGAAAACTATGAAAAGTATGATATGTTGAAAATATTCATTCAGTGTGGCGAAAATTCGCAAGAAGCGGAACGTTTATACTTGGAGAGTTTCCCAGAAAGGAATCAGCCTAATAAAAAGATATATAAGAGGTAAATAAACGTTAAAGACTATAAAGCCGCTTTTCTAACATGATTATTCTTGTTATTGCAGGCTACAAAGTAATTTAAATAATTTAGGGTCATTTAC
Source organism: Vesta saturnalis (assembly GCA_036346205.1). Classification (NCBI taxonomy): domain Eukaryota; kingdom Metazoa; phylum Arthropoda; class Insecta; order Coleoptera; family Lampyridae; genus Vesta; species Vesta saturnalis. The sequence goes on from JARFJB010000834.1 coordinate 1,766,165, forward strand.
CCGACCACGTCCGAATCATTACGATATAGAAAATCGTGAACAAGATGCCTTAAATGTTTTAGCATGTGTTGAAGCCAACCCAAATACTTCTAGTAGAGAAATTGAACAAGATGTTGGTATTTCCAAAACAAAATAGCTAAAAATTTTGAAACTTTATAAACATAAACCTTAGAAGATTCATATAAACCAATACCTTTATCCAAACGATCTTGAAAAACGATTACAATTTTGCCAATGGTATATTGATAGATGTGCTGCAATGCCCAATTTTCATCAAAATATAATTTGGACAGATGAAGCTCATATAAGTAGTGCTGGTATTTTCAACCGTCACAATCATCATCACTGGGCAAATGAAAATTTACATGTAGCGGTACCTAGGCGTAATCAAGACAGGTTTGGATTTAATGTTTGGTGTTGCTTAAAAGGTAATAAATTACAGTATTGCATTTTTGAAGGAAATCTTACCGCATATCGATATTTAGAACTATTACGTATTGAGATTGACGAATTCTTGGATGATTTTCCTCTATCAGAACGAGTCAGTCTTTTTTTCCAGCAAGATGGTGCTCCGGCACACAATGCTATTTAAATGATAAATTTCCAAACTGTTGGTTAGGTACCTTTGGACCAATTCCATGGCCACCAAGGCCGCCTGATCGAACACCTTTGGACTATTTTCTATGGGGTTTCATAAAAAATGAAATTTACAAAAAAACAAACAACACTATAGCAGAACTACAAAACAATTTACATGCTGCTTTTCAAAAAATTAAGCCGCTCCAAATATCAGCTGCAACTTCATCATTACAACGACGATATCAGTTATGCATTCGACAAAATGGCAGCCAGTTTGAACAATTTATGTAAAAGTAATATTATCATTTGTTTGACAGTTGGTTTATTTTTGTAACCTTGTTCTTAGAATTAAATAATTATACCTTTTGTTTGACATATTTGCTGTGTTTCATTTTTTGAAATTATTGCATCGCCTACTTACAAAAGTGCAAACTAACAAATTCGCTTGTTATTCCGTAATCTTCTAAAAGAACCTCTATAAACCATATAAAAATTCAATTTTGGTCCCTGCGTCAAAAATGAAAAAAGATAGCAAATTTTTGTTTTCGCTGTTTAATTTGTCTCAAGAAGTTGGCCTAATGCTATGTGAACAGTTTTGCTCTAACAGTAATAGTTACCGAGATACCCTGCAATCCCATCGAAATCGGTCCACCCTGTACATTAAGCTGGCACGAAAGTGTATCCTGCAGTCCCGGGATTTTCACACTTGTGCGATATCTACCACTTTCGTAGCTCGTTATGTAATATACTGTTAATTATAATTTTTTATAACTACGCAACTTCTTTTTTATACGTTTATAACGAAAACAGGTAACATGCTAGACACAAAAACAATAATGTATGTCAGAATAACGTTTAAGACTTCATGTCAGATAGAGATTAATAAACATAAATACATGTTAACTTAAAAAAATTCCTAAGCCGCCCACTTCTATAAGATATCAATAACACAGTTTAACTACTTTCGTTCATATTTAATTAATTAATTAGAAACTCTATAAAGAAAACTTATGTAAAAATAAATTTCCTTTAAAAAATATGTCTGCACTTTTTATCATAAAATTAATCGTTATTCAGATAATGAAAAAATTTGAATTAATACTTAAACTCTACCCTTGGAATGTTTGGTCACTGAATTACGCGTCGTATCAAAAACTTACCTCTAATAACCCCCCCCCTTCTCCCCTCCCAAAATCTAATCGATGAAAACAAGCTTCAATACAAAATTTTAAATACGTAGGTGCTTTCGTTCTGGGTTACCATGGATACTAACATACATCCACACATGCATACATGTAAAATGAACTAATAAGTCGATTTAGCGATAGTGAAAAAAAAGTCGATTGCATAACCTTCTATGTCTACATATGTACAGGCTGTGCCAAATTCGAGGGCAAGCATGGGGATCTCGCTTATTGTAAGAGATAGGATATAGGTTTAAATTCGGCACTTTTGCTAAATTCGATGCCGAGTAATAATCTGAAAAGAAATTTGAGCTAACTCGAATGGATTTGGTTTTATGCTCAAAAAACAAAAAATTTCGATTTTTGTTTTTCGCGTTTGGCTACCTTATTATTAGGAACTTTCAAAATTCGATTAAACATTATTGAGGCAACTTTTTTACGCAGAATACTAATACGGTACTAAAAATATTATTGTTTATTCTGAACCATCATCAGGTTTATTTTTTCTTATCGGGGTTAAGACATATTTTTATGGCGTTGGAAGGAGAACGTTATGCTGATTTTAGCAATATATAACACTTCATGGTTTGATCGACTGCGAACTAAAATACTAAATTAAAAACTAAATATTACATTATCACGATACCCATGAATCAAACAAAACTCAGGAGTTGGCTTTTGTCATGTCATTTTCTAATTGTAAAAAGGGTAATAACTGCAAGATCCTTCGTGTTAGTGCTTTAAAATTTGCAAGTTTCTTTAGAATGTTTTCAAATTCAGAAAAACGAGACATGATAAGGATGTTTTATAGCTACAATAGAAATAGTGTCAGAGCAGAACAAAGATGTTTAGAGGAATATCCGGAGCAACCAAACCAGAGATATTTTTTAAAATTTGCGAGAATTTGGATGTTTTCAGAAACCTCGAAATGCATATGGTAGCAGACTAGACAGAGATGCCGAAGAAGAAATATTACATCAGGTACTATTTGTTAGTATTATACTAATTATAAGAATTTTCACTCACTTCACTGCTAATTTCAGCAGACATTTTTTTTGAAGGGTTATGACTTTATGTTATCCATCTTAGGTTCAAGAAAATCCTTCAACATCTACCAGAGAAATAGATCAAACTATTGAAGTGCCAAAAACGACAGTTTGGCGAGTGTTAAAGCAACACCGTTATAAACCATTTAAGTTACACGTTAGTCAAACTCTTCGGCCTGGGGACGATATGAGACGGTTGGATTTTTGTAACCAACTTAATACCAAAATGCTGGAAAATCGCAACTTTCTCTATCAAATAATTTGGACGGATGAGTGCAATTTTTCCACTAATGGAATGTTTAATCGTAATAACGAGCACTACTGGTCCGTTGAAAATCCACGAATTAACAGTCAAATGCGAGGACAAGGCTACCAGTCCTGTAATGTGTGGGTTGGAATCTGGAAGGATAAGCTCCTTGGGCCAATTATTTACGAAGGTATTCTAACATCTCAACGTTACCTCGCATTTCTAACACACGAAATATCAGACCTTTTGGATGATGTTCCGCTAAACAAAAGATTGACTCTCTGGTGGCAAATGGACAGAGCTCCTCCTCATAATGCTGCGATAATAAGTGAATATCTTAACGGCGAATTTCCTGATAAATGGATGGGAAATAGGGGACCACTTAGGTGGCCAGCAAGAAGTCCAGATTCAACCCCTTTTAGATTACTTCCTCTGGGGCTATTTAAAAAATATGATTTATAAGACGCCACCGCAAAACATAGAAGAACTCTAGAATAGGGTTGTTAATGAACTTCGTCAAATTCCCAGGCGAACCATTCAAAGAAGCGTAAACAATTGTAGAAGAAGAATTCGTTACTGTATTCAAGAAGGAGGAAACTTGTTCGAACATTTATTATAATAATTTTTATTTGTTTGTCTGTGTAATTATTTTGTTGTTACCTATCGATAAATTTACGTTGTCGCTATTATGACCGTGTTACATAGACATACTTGTTTGAGTTGTTTGTTAATGTTTTTTTTAAATTGTTTAAATGTTTTTATATTTTTTTGGATGTTCTAACGAGTTTAACAAATTAAATAAGTAGAACTACTGTAATTATTCCTTGCTGGATCCAAGAAGGCGGAATCTTGTTCTTCGTATTTTTCTCATTATTTTAGTTCACAGTCGATCAAACCATAAAGTGTTATATATTGCTAAAATCTTAACCCCCATAAGAAAAAATAAACCTGATGATGGTTCAGAATAAACGAAACGTCACATAATATTTTTTAATACCGTATTAGTATTGTGCGTAAAAAGGTGCCTTAATAATGTTTAATCGAATTTTGAAAATTCCTAATAAGGTGGCCAAACGCGAAAAACGAAAATCGAAATTTTTAGTTTTTGAGCATAAAACCAAATCCATTCGAGTTAGCTCAAATTTCTTTTCAGATTATTCCTCGGCATCGAATTTAGCAAAAGTGCCGAATTTAAACCTATATCCTATCTCTTATAATAAGCGAGATCCCCATGCTTGCCCACGAATTTGGGACAGCCTGTACATGTAGGTTGGAAGGTGTTAAAAAAAAATAAAAAATTAAGGAGAGTATCGGAGAAAACAAGGCAAATTTAAAATTCCATGTTAAATGTTAAAAAAACAGTTTCAAGGGGTTATTATAACAAAACCCACCACATAACATCAACTGAAAAAAGTAACTAAACTATAAACTGATATTGAAGAATTTAATAATAAAGACGTTGCAGAACACCTTAAAGTAATACGTAAATGATTAATGTTGCCTTTTACTTCATCTAATATTTATCATGTTTATTGAACCATAACAATATTTAAGTTTAATATCTACCTACAAGTATCATACCATCTTATACATCTATTTTGATAACGGAATTTGCAGCTGTTTGATTTCTTAAATAACCGATTGTTTATGCTTAACTTTTACTCATTAGTGATTATTAAAACCGTTACAGTAACGATTTCATTAAGATATAACTTACGACAAAAGCCTATCTGTTACTATTAATCGGAAAATAGTTATTTTTATGTATAAGGCTAAAAAATCTTGTTTACTTTAATTGGAAAATTATATTATTCTATTACAATAATCGCAAACAGTGTTTATTAATCATTTTTCTTACATATACCTTTTTGGTTTTGGACAGACTGGTCCCTCTTAACGCAGTAATGTTTGATATGTAGGTACATTAATTTATTACCACATTGACAGGAGGCTTACAGACTTTTTCAATTAATGTATAAATTCAGCTTTAATGTTCAATGGACGATCTCATAAAAAGAGAATAAAACAAGAAAAGTACTAGCAGTATCTTTTCTTACCATACATGACACCTTCTTTTTTCTGTTTACAACTTAAACATTACAAAAATGTTTAACATTAAAAATTAGGATGGTAGATAGTACCTTTCAATAAAATGCAACAATTATTGATGCCATAAGTACATTGATTCCAGATGTGCCGAATCAGTGCCGGCATTACCACATTTAACGACAGCCTGCAAACACAAATTTGGCGCCCTTTTGATTCCATCCTGTTTTTACTATTTTTTGTTTAGCGAATATGAATACAAACACAAGTCTTAGTAATTAAAAAATTCAACTGCAGCTTCAAGTTTATTAAAATTTTACTTTTCTAGATTTAAAATTTGCAAAAGTAGATACATCTAAAATCTGTCCAAACCTTCTAATTCGGTACGGGTTCTTATGGAGTAACCCCTCTTTTACTATCTTTAGTCAACAGTAAAAACACAAGATCTTTTATTTTACCAGATAAATTTCTCCTTGTAACGAAATAATTGGCAAAATCGTGAGACTGATACTGATGGAAAAATCTTGAGTTTAAAAGAAATTTATCCTTAAAATAAAAGCTCGAGTGTTTTTTGGCAACATAAATAAACGACAGGATATAAGAATTAATATCAATATCAACAAAACTTTATAATTATAACTGACAGAACAAATATTAATCTGACGTACCGACGCGACGGACTACTACTAGATGTAGTCTGATTATGAGGAACATGCGTTTTTATCGGTGATAAAAAAGCATGCACCTTTTTTATCGCTGTCAAACTGACAAAAACGTCGTTACTAATGGCAGATTTTATATTGGAGTTAATCAACAGTAAAAACACAAAAGCTTTTATTTTACCGGATAAATTGCAAAATCGTGATACCGAAGGTGTTCTTGTTCTTTAAGTTCTTCTCAAGTTCTCTCCATTAAAAAAAAATTCATATGCATTAAACTAGTTTAGTATCGGTGTAGTGTTTTAGAAAGGTTTCCCTAACCCTTTTACGAGCGTGCTGCTTCCGATAAGAGCAAACCGTTTACAACAAAAGCAGAAGACAGAACTTGCAGTTTCGCAGTAAATAAGCCATGATCGTTTCCATCTTTCTATTGTAATATGTCTGGCTAAATCTACGTCCATTCACATCTCTCGGATATAATTTACGTTTGTTCTTTGTCTTGGTCCCATTTGTATTAATACTATTCTTAATTTGTCACAATCTTTACCGTTAGGCCAGTTGGCCGGATCTTCTAAATTTCCCTGAATTGTGGTATTGTCAAATTTTCGTAGTTTTTCACTTAACACTTCCATGTGATCTTTGTGGTTACTTGTTATTGCATGGGCGCTCGTTGAAGGACATACAGATGCTTCATCGTCTACGCCATTACTAATGTCTCCTGATGCCACGGCTTGGCTGTGGTCACTTTCACTGATGGGAGTAGTTTTAACCATTTTAATGAATTTATTAAGGGCGCCAACTTGTTTTTGTAAACCTACTCCTCTCGCGGCATTGAGCTTGCGATTTTCAGCGCCAGATAACTTTTTCTTTGATTCCATTGATACTATAAAATTAAAGATTACAATCAGTGATCAACAATCAAAAGCGCCAGAGAAATGAAATTGACTAACCTCATATGACAAAAGTAAAAAATAAACTCCTTTAAATACCAAAAAAATACTCTCATGACCCTGCACGTCAGTTTAACCTTAAGTTTTACATTGTGAGTAAACAAATTTGCATTAATCATATTGCATTTCTAATATGGTAAAAGAATAATTTTTCTCACTCTAGTCAGAAAACTTGTTTATAGTTTTACAACAGCGTTGATAATCATATTTTCCGTGAATTTTGTTGCATTTGTAAATATGTGGCTGTTCGGCGGGGCGCCCTTTTTATCTCAGCGCCCGCCTTCATTGCAGGCGTTGAAGCCCCGTTTCCGCCGGTCCTGTGCCGAATCAGTGACATTGCCTATCCCAGGTTAATGTGGTTAAGTGTAACAATGTTGCAAATTTAAAGCTGTTTCTATTTAAGCCATATTGCAATATATTGGTGCAATATGCTGAGACCAAATGGATAACCTTAAAACCATAATTACTTACTGGTAATACAGTAAAATATCATTTTCCTTAATCTACGCATTAATTAACATCGATTAACGATGATCCATATCTACATTTGCGTAAGTTCAGAAAACTGGAGCTTGCTATAAACAAATGGTCTTCTTTTCCAAGTTTTAATTTCCAATATTCTCAACTTGGATGATACTTTGCTTTCAGTAGCATAATACTACTACAGGCGTTTGATTTACTAACAATGCACGTAGATTCTATTATTTGAATTGATTCAATAAAATACTTCCGTAAAATTTAGATACAATCGCTTTTCAAGTTTTGAGTTATTAATAACGAACGAAAATAGATTCCACGCCCTTCCTACCCCACAGCTGGAACCACTAACATTATCATCAAAAATCACCAGAGTCTGATCTAAGTCTTGAACAATTATGTCAAATTCGAATACCATCCTTATTTAACTTTTCGTGTTATTACGGGCGACGAAGAATAATATATACCCCACTTACTACTTACAACACAGCTCTCCACCAAAAGTGACTGGGGTTTAGAGACTTAGGCGTGAAAGTTGAATAAAATTACTTTTCAAGCTTTTGAGCTACTGCTAAGCATCATCAAGTACCACTTGAATCGTTGTTAATCTAGTTTTTGAACAACTGTGTCAGAAAAGAGGCAAGTAAACAGCCAGTAAAATAACAATAAAGCGTTTAGGTGTAAACGAGCTTATAATTCAATTAACAAAAAACATGTATAGCAGCAAATAAAGTGTTTTTGCTCCGCAGAATGTATAACTTACAACTTACTCCCTCATTTTAGGGACTAAAGTGTACTGTATGTCCCGCTTTCGTTGCTTTAGTCGTTTTTTAAAGGTATCGTTGTTATTATCAAAGATAGAAGTTTGCAGTATTTATATTTACGTACTACTTTGTTGACCTAGACTTCATGGCAAAATCGAAAATTTAGTCTCTCCTTTTGTTTTAGACTTATAGCCAAACGTCGATATTTGAACACATTTTTCAAGGTGCTATACCTCGCTTAATACTAATACTGATATATTTCGTCAACGGTACTTATATATTGCGAAGTGCCAGATTCAGTGGCGTGCTTAGAATTTTTCTAGATGGTGCGGTTTTTGAGTAATAATATAAACTTGCATTTTTTAATGGGAATCATAGTTGGCTTGCAACCATCAGCTGCAGTCCTTTCTTAGCTTTTCAATAATATAAATATAGACATTCCTGAAAATATTCCAAATATTTTTTTTAACAAGACGGTGTCCCAGCCCATAATGCTTTGGCAGTGAGGAATTACTTAGAAAACCGTATCTCAAATGGTTGGATTGCAACATTCGATTCGGTGTTATGGCCGCCACGATCTCCAGATCTGTCAATATTGGATTTATTCTTATGGCGTATTCTGAAAAACATAATTTACCAAAACCGTCATATATATATATATATATATATATATATATATATATATATATATATATATATATATATATATATATGGTTTAATCGTCAAATAAAAGAGATTTATTATATTTCAACTTCGGGTGAGAAATTATCTTCAGGGCAGATTTTTTTAGATTATTTTTGACAATTATTTTAACGGCAGTAAAATAAAATAACAAATTTGATAACACAATGTAACTTAAAATTTTTCTAAAATAAAATTATAACTATTGGGTACATCTTCTGGATCTTTTTTGTTATTGCAAACATTATTACTGTTAATTTTAATGTGCTTTCTAATAAAAATCTTTTTTTATTATCGTTTTCTACGTCTAAAATTATAGTTTCGTTATATTTAAAATTATGCTTCGAATTTAGAATATGTTGTGACAAAGCAGTACTTCTTGGTTTGACCCTCACATCTGATTTATGTTGAATTATTCGATTTTTTAATGTTTGTAGTGAAGTTCCAACGTAATAAATTGAACAATTCATACAAGGAATTTGATAAATTGTGTTTGTAGTTAATTCTTTTTCAATATTTCTTTTTAATTTGGAAAATAAATATATCTTTTTTTTGTGGTATAAATTAAATTTCTAAAGAGATTTGAATATCAAAAATTTATTATTTTTGTATGGAATTGGTGTATAAATAATTTTGTTATTTTTTTTTTTTTTTTTTTTTTTGTAGCATTGGCACGTCGACTGCTATGGTCATTAGTGCCTTTTTTTTATTTTATATTTTATTGTACAGGTTAATTGCTTTGAGATATTGCAATACCTTTCTTATGCTCTCTGTGTCTGTGAAAATCATCTCCAATGCATTTGGAATAGAATATAATTTACGTTGGTCCGCGTAGAGTGGGCATGCGCAGATCATGTGGTCAATGGATAAAGGTATTAAACAGTTTTCACATCTTGGAGGAGGGGTATTTAGTAATAGATGTTTATGAGTTACATTTGTGTGCCCGATTCTGATTCTATGGATGACACTGCTTTCCTTTCTAGAGAAGCTTGTGGGTAACGTCCATTTAATAACACTGTGCTTTATACTCCTAAGTTTATCTGTAGATCTGTTCCAGTTGGCTTGCCATTTTAATTTTAGTTTTTCTTTTAAGTGTTTGGCAATATTTGCATGAATTGCGATTTCTGCCTTGTTTTCCATTACATTTGGAGCATCTTCTACTGCTTGACGGGCGGCTAGATCTGCTCTTTCGTTCCCTCTAATATTTATGTGGCTGGGAACCCATAAAAATAAAATTTTTCGCCCTAAGTTATTAAGGTGTGTGATAGTCGCCAAGATCATTTGGATTAGAGGGTTTTTGCGTGTTTGTTTTGAATTCATAAGAGCACTGTGCGAGTCACTTATTATAACAAATTTGGTCCAACCGGTTGCATATTCACAATAGCGAAGGGCTTGCCAAATGGCGTAGAGCTCTGCATTGTATATAGTCGTATGCACCGGCATTGACCAACTGTGTTCCGTGTTGTTTACAGAGAAGGCACATCCTACACCCTCGTTATGTTTGGAACCGTCGGTGAATAGTGACAGATGGTCACTAAGGTTAGTAAGTAATTCATTGAATGTTGTATGAAAAATAGCTATAGGAGTATTTGCTTTTTTATGTTTCGAGAGCTGAGTGGAAACATTGATTTGTGGTACCAACCATGGCGGTACTTCTAGTGGTCCTACAGGAAGCATATGTGGTAGCGTTTCTTGAATTATGTCTAAAGCATTTCTAATATTGTACCACAGAGGTTTGTGTAGTCTTCGACTAGTTTGACTCATACAATCATTCTCAAACAAGATTTTATAATTAGGGTGATTTGTTTGCGCTTTTATCTTACAGGCATATGCAAGAAGCTTGTAAGTAAGATGTAAATGCAGAGGGATTAAGCTAGATTCACTAGATAAACTATCACTTGCACTAGTGTAGAACGCACCTAAACAATATCTCATGCCCGCATTCTGTATTACCTCTAAGGACTTTAACGTGCTTTTAGATGCTGAGGAATACGCTTCATATCCATAATCAATTTTGGATTGCACGAGAGATTTATAAATTTTGAGAATGACTTCTGAGTCCGCTCCCCATCGAGTGTTAGCTAGCACCCTAATGATATTTAATGATACCTTACATTGTGCAATTAAGTTGTCAACATGCTTTTCCAAGTAAGCGTGGTGTTTAATGTTAGCCCTAGAAATAACCCATGGTCTTTGCATTGAATATATCTTTTATTTAACTTGAGAAGAGGACCATAACGAGGTTTTCTCAATTTACAAAAGTGCATATAATAGGTCTTATCCAATGACAAATTGAATCCCATACTATCTGAATGTATAGAAATTGAGTCGATAGCCTGCTGCAGTTTTGTACTTATTTCTCCTACTGTAGGAGCAGAGTACAGTAATGCAAGATCATCCACATACATGTAAGTATTTATATCAGATGGAAGAGAGGATATTAAATTGTTGATTGCGATTAGAAATAGTGTTACACTTAGTGTTGACCCCTGAGGTATGCCGTTTTCTAAAATCCTGGGAGATGACAGGTGGTTATTTACCCGGACTCTAAAAAATCTGTTTTCAAGAAATGAAGAAACAAATTTGGGTAGGTTTCCCCTAAAGCATACAATCATTCTCAAACAAGATTTTATAATTAGGGTGATTTGTTTGCGCTTTTATCTTACAGGCATATGCAAGAAGCTTGTAAGTAAGATGTAAATGCAGAGGGATTAAGCTAGATTCACTAGATAAACTATCACTTGCACTAGTGTAGAACGCACCTAAACAATATCTCATGCCCGCATTCTGTATTACCTCTAAGGACTTTAACGTGCTTTTAGATGCTGAGGAATACGCTTCATATCCATAATCAATTTTGGATTGCACGAGAGATTTATAAATTTTGAGAATGACTTCTGAGTCCGCTCCCCATCGAGTGTTAGCTAGCACCCTAATGATATTTAATGATACCTTACATTGTGCAATTAAGTTGTCAACATGCTTTTTCCAAGTAAGCGTGGTGTTTAATGTTAGCCCTAGAAATAACCCATGGTCTTTGCATTGAATATATCTTTTATTTAACTTGAGAAGAGGACCATAACGAGGTTTTCTCAATTTACAAAAGTGCATATAATAGGTCTTATCCAATGACAAATTGAATCCCATACTATCTGAATGTATAGAAATTGAGTCGATAGCCTGCTGCAGTTTTGTACTTATTTCTCCTACTGTAGGAGCAGAGTACAGTAATGCAAGATCATCCACATACATGTAAGTATTTATATCAGATGGAAGAGAGGATATTAAATTGTTGATTGCGATTAGAAATAGTGTTACACTTAGTGTTGACCCCTGAGGTATGCCGTTTTCTAAAATCCTGGGAGAGGACAGGTGGTTATTTACCCGGACTCTAAAAAATCTGTTTTCAAGAAATGAAGAAACAAATTTGGGTAGGTTTCCCCTAAAGCCCCAATCAAATAATTTTTGTAGTATTCCGTGTCTCCATGTCATATCGAAAGCCTTCTCTACGTCGAAGAAAACTGCAACAGCGTGATGTCTGCGTGAGAAAGCTTCCAGAACAGCATTTTGTAGATGCACAAGATGATCTACAGTAGACCGAAATTTTCGGTATCCTGCTTGGAAGTTGGACAGTAATCCCCGTTTTTCCAAAAGCCACATCAATCTAGCGCTTACCATACGTTCAAGGACCTTGGCCATACAAGACGTTAAACTGACTGGTCTATAGCTCGCAGCTAAATGAGGGTTTTTTCCATTTTTTAATACCGGGACTATTATTGCAGCTTTCCAGCAGTTAGGATACTTGCCTTCAACCCACGTTGAATTAAATGCATCTAGTAGCAGTACCTTGTATTCATCGGTAAGATGTTGTAGCATTTCATATTTTATCAAGTCTGCACCAGGAGAAGAAGCTTTGTGAATATTAAGGGCATCTTCTAGTTCACTGATAGAGAACGGTACGTTGTATTCGCTATTATTTGGATCTGTAAAATCTAACTTGAGTTCTCTAGTAGGTCTTGTAGTTTGAAAGGAGTGACTATAATTTGTCGAACTACTGGCTCGTTGGAATTGATCGGCTAATTGTTCGGATACCACATCAGAGCTGCTGGATTCTTGTAATTGTATAGAGTGTGTGTGGTGCTTGCCTGATATTGCTTTTATTTTGTTCCAGACATGAGAGTTAGTTGTATCCCGTGTTATGGAAGATACAAAGTTACTCCACGAATCCCTCTTACTTTGCAGCACAATACGCCTAGCAGATGCCCGTAATTTTTTAAATGTTATTAAATTATCGGTGGTAGGATGTCGTCGGAAAGCATTTAATGCTATTTTCTTTAATTTTATTGCTTCGCTTACTTGTTTACTCCACCAAGGTACTCTGCGTTTAATAGGTCTCCCCCCAATTTTTGGGATGGCAACGTTAGCCGCATTTATGATACTACTGGTAATATTGCGTATGTATCGCGAAGCAGGGTGTTGTTCGATAGGTGGAGTGAGGTGTTCTTGGAAGGTGTCCCATCGAGCCTCGGATATTTTCCAACGAATTGGGCTTACTACAGGTATGCTGCTGTGTTCGGTACCAATGATAATAGGGAAATGGTCGCTGTGGTAGAGGTCGTCAGATACTTGCCATGAAAATGAAGTAGCGATGCGGGCAGATATCATGGATATATCTATGGCAGAAAAAGTGTTGGATCTGGCACATAGATGGGTATTTTCACCAGTGTTTAACAAGAATAGATTATTTATATCCATTATGTTTTGTAGTGCTTCCCCATTGGTATCTGTACGCGCGGATCCCCACAAGCGACTGTGCGTATTAAAATCTCCCAATAGCATATATGAGCCAGGTAACTGATTTATAATGTTTTGGATATCATGTTCCTGCCAATTACTATTTGGTAAGTACAGGTTGCAAATAACCAGCTTTATTGGTGCAGTTACCTGCACAGCAACTGCTTGCAGATTAGTCCTTAGTGGTATGGTGTTGTACTGCACGCCCTCTCTAATAAGCACTGCAACTCCACCTCTAGCTCTTAAGTTAGGAACCACGTCCTTTCTAATGAATTTGTATCTACGCAGAAAGTAAGGCTGGCTAGGTTTTAAATGAGTTTCCTGAAGGCAGAGACACAGAAGGTTATATTCGCTAATTATGAGTTTTAACTCACAGTAATGATGCATAATACCATTGCAATTCCATTGGACTATTCGGCCCATAATTGATGATTTGTTAATAGTAATTGATAAATGTCTAAAATATCAATCAACGAATAAATAAATTAAGACGAACACGAATAAATATGAATATAAATGTAAATATAGATCTAAAAGACGGCACATGTAAACACTAACTAAAATATCACAGATTATAGTATCACAGGTATGTAGACTGAATAAACAGATAAATATAAATATATAATATCACAGATATAATATCACAGTTTGATATTTAGTAATACTCCTGATCGTGTTCGGCACCTGAGGCCTTTGAGGGCGGTTTCCTCAGTTTGCCTTTGGGCCATCCTACTTTCCCTTTTACTTTTGTCTGAGACGCGTTTGATCCTGAAGACACAGTGTCTTCTTCAGAAATCGACCTTTGCCTCTCAGGATTACGTTTCCGTTTTTCTTTGGTTTGGGTGGTTAAATGTTGAGTAGGTGGCGGTACGAATGAGTTACTTGGATTATCCTCAAGTGGTCTTTGTACTAAAGGCGTGATTGCCCCAATTAAAAGAGGTAGAAGCTCTTTGGCTAGGGCGGTGACATCAACCTTATATGGTACAGCAGCATTTGGTGTGGCTGCCTTAGCGTAAGTAATTCCCTCAGTGGCGACAGATGTTGCAATTTTCCTCTTTGCTTCCAGGTAAGTAATGTTTTCCTTTGCGCGAATTTCCTGGATGGCGGCTTCCTGTTTATATATCGGGCAGTTTAAGGCTCGAGCCGAGTGAGCCCCGCCACAGTTAACGCAAGTGATTGGTTCCTCGCATGGAACACCAATGTGCAATGGTTTACCACAAACGCAAAGATCCTCCTGCAGTACGCACCTAGAAGAAGTGTGACCAAACTTGTTGCAACGAAAACACCTCATCGGTGGTGGCACGTACAAACGAACATTTAAAGAATAGAACGCTACCTTAATCGTTCTCGGTAATATTGGGGTGTTGAAAGTTATTACATGGTTTGGAGTATCCATGAGTTCCCCATTTCTTCTAGCTTTGATTCTTCGTACGTCGATAACTTTTTGACCACTTAATTCCTCACAGATATCTTCGATTGGACAATTTAGTAAATCGTGACAAAAAATGACACCTCTAGAAATGTTCATTGTCTTGTGTGCAAATACTTCAATTTCAAAGTCTCCCAATTTTGTTGTATCTAAGACCCTTCTTGATTGCTTATTTGTAGTAGTTTCAATTAAAATACCGTCTCTTATCTTTTTTGTCATCTTTAAGGATCCATACAGTCCATACAAACACTTCTGAATATAAAATGGACTAATTTTATCAAAATTAAGTCCGTCCTTTCTCTTCAGAACCAAGAACCGGGGCAAAACCTCCGTCAATGGGCTCCTACTTTCGGCTGGTTTTAAAGGTAAACCCTCCGTCACCTCCATATTTAAAGAGCTGGGACTCTGTTGTGTGGCTTTGATTCGACTCATTAATGTTCCCACGAGTAGGGACCAACGAAGCTCCCGTGAGTCAGTGGGCCCTTAACCCACGGGGGGGACTAAATACTGTGGAGAGGCCCCTATTTCGTCCACAGGCGTTTCAACGCTAGGAACCAGGCTTCCCCCTGGCCACGCTCAGGCTTCCCCTCGCGCAATCCCTTCAGCACCTAAAACTGCCAAACGACCTTGGGATTAGGGGATTTTTTATAGAGGTTACCTTCCTCGCAGTCCGGGCGGTAAAGCCAAGACCACCGACCGATAGCTGTACAACGTTCCCTAGCCACGCCCTGCTAAAGTCTCTGAAGTACAGTTCGCGGTTGCGGTATTAGGACACGGCTAGCGCTCAGCCGTCCCCAGCAAGGACATCCCGGGCTTGCCACACCCGTATACGCTTTTTACGGCGCATGTCCTGGGAAGAGTAGAAAGAAGAAGGAAGAGGTCTCTCAACTTTCGCCGTGAGCCTGAAGAGAACAAGAGTTAAAGCGAGGGTGCTCCGACATAAAAGAGTCAAAGTAAGGGAAGCCACTCAAGACTAGTGTAAGAAAAGTGAACTTCCAGCTAAGGGGACGCAGGGTTGCCGTCCCTGTCCTCGTTAGTTACAAGGCCCCACGTGAACTGGTCCGCGACACCGTATTATGTAGAGCTAACAGTGACGGTTTAACGCCACGAGCTCATATTTCGGTGTTGGCCTTGCATCACTTACAATCATTTGCAAGGTCGTTCCCCTATCCGCCACCTGGGGACGCGCCTAGTAGGTAGTTCAACCCCTAGGAATTTTGTTATTATTAATTGCAGTAATTTTTTTTTTGTTATTATTAATTGGAGTAATTTTTGAATTATCGTAAAAAGAACTTACCTGTTTTTTTATATTTAAAATTAAAGATTTAGGATAATTATTTTTATAAATGTCGAAATAATTTTTTGTATGTTAGTTTGTCTAAATTTTGGGTCTGAAATAATTAAGCATTTGTATATAATATTTGCAATAATATTACATTTAATATTAAACGGATGATTTGAATGAGAATTTAAATAGCGCCAGCTATGTGTACTTTTCTGGAACCAATCGAAAGACAATGAATTGTTATTGTTTCTAATAATTTTTGTGTCCAAGAACGAAATCGTCTTATTATTTTCAATGTCAATTATATTAGAAACGTTGCACACTAAAATGAACAGTAATAACGTTTGCAGTAATAAAAAAGGTTCAGAAGCCTTACCCAAGTTACATTGTGTTTTCAAATTTATTTTATTTTACTGTCGTTAAAATAATTGTCAAAAATAATTTAAAAAAATCTGCCCTGAAGATAATTTCATCCGAAATTGAAATATAGGCAATTTTATGCTATAATTAATCCCTTTAATTTGACGATTGAACAATATACCTATTATATATATATATATATATATATATATATATATATATATATATATATATATATATATATATATATAAGAATGTATTAAAAGTAAATAAAACGATTATAACTTTATGTTACAAATTGCATTTACTAGTTTACGAATTGTTGCGAAGGAAAGAAAATCACCTGCATATGTGTTACTCCTTACCTGGTATATCCACATCCGCCAAGAGTCACTGTGGCATAAACATTTACATACTAACAATAAATATTAGGTTTGAGTGTAACCTCCTTTCAACATTTTGAGATATTGTATCTGATAGATTCGTTAATAAAACACACACACGCGCGCGCACACGCAAACACGGACACGGACACAGAGACGTACACGGACACGGACACGAACACGGGCACGAACACGGACACGGACACGAACACGGACACGGACACGGACACGGACACGGACACGGACACGGACACGGACACGGACACGGACACGGACACGGACACGGACACGGACACGGACACGGACGCGCACGCGGGCGCGGACACGGGCACAGACATAGACGTGGACGCGGACGCGGACGCGGACGCGGACATGGACACGGACACGCACACGGACACGGACACGGACACGGACACGGACACGGACACGGAGACGGACACGGACACGGACACGGACACGGACACGGACACGGACACGGACACGGACACGGACACGGACACGGACACGGACACGGACACGGACACGGACACGGACACGGACGCGCACGCGGGCGCGGACACGGGCACAGACATAGACGTGGACGCGGACGCGGACGCGGACACGGACACGGACACGGACACGGACACGGACACGGACACGGACACGGACACGGACACGGACACGGACACGGGCACGGGCACGGACACGGACACGAACACGGACACGGACACGGACACGGACGCGGACGCGGACACGGACGCGGACGCGACGCGGACGCGGGCGCGGACCAGGGCACGGACACGGACACGGACACGGCACGGACACGGACACGGACACGGGCACGGACACGGACACGGACACGGACACGGACACGGACACGGACACGGACACGGACACGGACACGGACACGGACACGGACGCGCACGCGGACACGGACACGGACAGGGACATGGACACGCACACGGACACGGACACGGACACAGACACAGGCACAGGCACAGGCACAGGCACAGACACAGACACAGACACAGACACAGGGACAGACACAGACACAGACACAGACACAGACACAGACACAGGCACAGGCACAGACACAGGCACAGGCACAGACACACACACCCACGCGCGCAACGTATTAGGACACACAGACAGACACAGGAAACGGACATGGAAATGGCAGACGCGCATACAATATCAACGTGATCATTTGATAGGTACTTTGTCACAGAAACGTACCATGTGCATCGACTGTTTCGATGACTTACCCATGCGTATGAATTTACTCTTAGTTGACAATTATATGAGATGCACAAGATGCTTAGGGTGTATGAGTTAAAATATATTTTTATTTTTGTTGTGTATGGTTTAAACTTTCAGATATTCCGAATGTATTAAGTATAATTGAAAATGAGGCTAGAATTCATTATTACAATAAATCATTGAGTTTTGTAAGTGGTTTAGGATTGAATGCAATACCTAATTACTTGAAACAAACTTCTGTGCAAAATGTAAATTTCTAATGTAAGATGAACACCATATGTACGTATGCAAATTCCCATAAAATTTGTAATTTAAGTAATTTCACGTTATTTAATATTTTGTACATAATTTGATGTACATGTCACTTGAAACACATACGGTGTTGTTGTCTAGTGTTACAGTGGGCTGATCAGCAATGCTACATAAATAAATTATTAATTAAACATCTACTTTTACATAGGAACTGATAATTGGTATGTAATAAAACCTTCAGTGATTTCCTAACATTAAAACATGGGATTTTCTGCAGTTGTAATTTTTACATTGAATCCAGAACAAAGCAGGTAAAGCGAAAATACAAAACATGAGTATTTCATTATCTAATTGGTTCACAAAA
This sequence comes from Vesta saturnalis, assembly GCA_036346205.1. Lineage (NCBI taxonomy): Eukaryota > Metazoa > Arthropoda > Insecta > Coleoptera > Lampyridae > Vesta > Vesta saturnalis. Next base: position 1,784,905 of record JARFJB010000834.1, read on the forward strand.
ATGAATCAGTTAGTAAAGGTCTATTCAAACACCATGTAAAATATAGGGTGGTACATTTAAAATAATGAAGAACATTTTATAAGCGTGTTCTGACTCACCCTGTATACAAATTAATCAATAATTAGAAAAATAATTTTTTGTATGAATGTACATTATAATAAAAAATCCTGAATGCTGAAAGTAATTTTTTTAATTAATTTTCTTGAGCTGTACAGGGCGTTGGAGTAATAACGTTTTTTATCTAACATTGGTCACTACGTTTAAAATACCCAGTATAACATATTTAAACCTTATGTTGGCGTGATGGGTAATGTGAGTGCAATTCAAATTCATAATAATATACGGGATGTTCCTTTTAAAAAAACATAACTTTTGTTGACCATGGTGTTATAAAGCTCCCTGTATATTCCTTATTAATTTTAAAATGTGAAGCTCATAGCTGGCTGCAATTTTACTATAAACGGAGATATGGGATTTTTACATACTAATGGGACACCCTTTATATTTAAACTTTTTACACTTTTAATTCAGGTTTAGTTAATATAGAAATAAAAATACAAAGTAAAGTTCTTAAAATTAATTTATTCGGGAGTTACGGGTTAATAAAGTTGTGTCTCATGAGTGATGAGTGTCTTGTTATTTCGAACTATGCTTGGTACGAATCGTCCCAAAAAATTACAGAACAACTGTTTAACGTTAGTGCATGCTTTAGGAGAGTCTGGTAGAATAACAAATGCACTTACAACATCAAAATCGCTAATGAAAGATGGTATCTGTACGCTACATAAATATTTATTCAGTAAATTTCGGCATGGAAAGGTCTGAAAATATGTTTTTAAGTAACATTAAGCTCTTCTAAAAGCAAAACAGAACCGTCAAGTTTTACGCCATTTTTGTTATCAGAGAAGCAAAATTTACAGCAGTTGAATAACGAATATAAAAAAACCATTCGTGTTATAAATTTAAATATGCTTTCCAGGATATGCTTTTAAACGATAAAATGGAGTAATACCTAATGATGCTTAGATTTAGTTAAAACTTCTCCATTTTTTGTAAATTAACACGAGCCAAAGTTTATTTTGTTCTTACCCCAAGAACAAAGAACGATATGCACGTTTTTCACGTTTATTAACTCTATTAGCAACAGTAGAACCAAGGTACCTTGGACGCCATTTTGTTTTTTTGTGACGTCACCTCTGGGGCACCTTTCCCAACAATTTTTTTATATATGCCCACGTGGGGATCGTATTTTTCACCTGAGAATAAAAAAAGATTTTATTTAATCTTTGTTTATTAATATTTATTAGGGCCTTTTAGATTTTTATCAAAGGATATTGCATAATTGTCATTAAAATTATTATTACATTTCTTTTAATACCTATCTACAGATTGTGATCTTTTAGCTATACGAAAAATTTATTTATACATTGGGGGTTGTATTCTAATAAGGGGTACTAGCCTTGTAATACAGAAATCTGTTCGTGGGCTTCGCCCTTGTCCTACAAATTGTGTTATTTAATATGTCTTTATTATTATTAATATTTATTAGGGTTGTTTTGATTTTTATCAACGGTATAAAAACCTAGTTCTTACACGATTATGTTCTATGCAATCTTTAAGACCGTATTTAAGCGCTAGCTCAAATTTGGTTCGCCCGACACAAGTTTCCTCCAGGGCGCGAAGACTCGAAAGCAAGTTGCGAAGCCCTACACATGTCTTATAAGTTAGCATTAGGCCCCCTTATTAGAATACAAGTTCAGATTTATCGCAATAAACAATCAGAATGTAGAGGCTGAAAGATTTAATAAAGTGGGGTAAACCCCGAGAGCAAGTTGTGAAGTCCTACAACTGTCTTACAAGTTAGCATTAGGGCCCCTTATTAGAATACAAATTCAAATTCCCCGCCATAACCAAACAGAACGCAGAGACTTAAATACAGATTTAGATTTTTTGTCAAGGGGTCCACCTTATTAGAATACAGATTCAAATTTACCGCCTTAACCCACAGAGACTTAAATACAAATTCAGATTTTACACCTAGGGGTCAGGACAAGGTGTCAAAGCCCCGAGAGTAAGTTGGGAAGCCCTACACTTGTATTACAAGTTAGCATTAGGGTCCCCTCTTATTAGAAGACAAATTCAAATTTACCGCCAAGGGACCATGGGGCTAAGACCCGAAAGCAAGTTGCGAAGCCCTATGTCTGTCTTATAGGTTAGCAATAGCCCCTTATTAGAATACAAGTTCAAATTTCTCGCAATAAGTAAACAGAATGTAAACACTTAAATACAAATTTAAATTCAAATTTCCCGCCAAGGGACCAGCGGGCTAAGACCCGAAAGCAAGTTCCGAAGACCTATGTATGTCTTATAAGTTAGCATTAGGTCCCCTTATTATAATACAAGTTCAAGTTTCCCCTCATAGATGGCGCCACAAACAAATTCAAGTTTTTGGTCGAGGGGCGAGCGCCTGAGAGTAAGTTGCTAAAGCCCTACATCTGTCTTACAAGTTAGCATTATACCCTTTATTACAATACAAATTCAAATTTCCAGTCATAACCTGCAGAAACTTAAATACAAATTCAAATTTTCCGCCAATGGGGCCCCGGCAAGGGGGCTAAGCCCCGAGAGCAAGTTACGCAGCCCTAAACCTGTCTTACAAGTTAGCATATTAGGCCCCTTATTATAATACAAATTAAAACTTTCTGCTGAGGGTACCACGAACTGATCTGTCATATAGATATTGATGTTTTTTTGTTTCTTGAAGAAGCTTATCGCTTTTCTTAAAATCAACGGTGAATGGTTTCAGATGAGACTGTCTTCGTTTTAAGAACTCATATCCAAACCCTCTTGCTAAACACATCTATAACAGCTAGTGTGTAGCTGTACCCATTACTGTGATTACTTAAAGATCACATATCACAAAGATCAGTCCACCATAACGCGAAAAAATGTTACTCGCAATGTACCAGCCTCGAGTAAATTTCTCGCTGTAGATTTATGCGTGGTGTACACTTTTCTGTTTTTTCTAATATCTCTCCTGAGCGCACATTTTATAAATCTAAAAGCTTTTTTCGACAAGATGTATTTCAGCCGAGACAGAACCTGTATGTAAAGCCGTTTAATTTGATTATAACGCCTCTTTACAGAGGTAATTCAGCTAAGATAGAGCTTATATGCTGTATAGAGGCAAAATCTAGCTTAAAGAAGAAGACACAAGACATGTTTTCGTCGTATACACCGCTATATTGAAGATGCTGTCTTGTGTATTATAAAACATGCTACTGATCTGGAACTGGATAATCTCAAGAAAGATGTGTACGGTACAGCTTCAGGGATGAAGAAGAATTGAAAGCCTATGCAGTATTTCATGGTAGTGTGGGGAAATTAGCTAATTTTAAGAATAATCCCATATCTCTGCGTAATAATAATAATAATAGCGGCAAATAAAGATTGTATATTATCCGCTGCATGTATTTTTTAAAGCATAATTACAATCGAATGAGTATTATTATGAAGCAGTATCATGGGTATTAGCTGTTTTTACTTGTTAATAAGCTATTACAATATAATCGCTCAAGATGAAAACGGTGAAGTTGATGCTGGGAGTGATGTTCTCTATGAAGATCCAGATAAGTTAAATTACGCTGCCCTTAATTTTGAACATAAGGGGAAGTGCACCCATCCCAAAAGTCTTGACTGCCGAAAATGTCTTCACACTAATATTTAACATAGGAGATTATGGATTACCTAGATTCGGTAATTTACTGTTAGACGTAACACCTTTTTGCGACCCTGATCTATATAAATAAAGAGTAGTTACTTTTAACAGATATTATAAGCTTTATGGCTATGAATATACTTTACTGTTTTTTAAAGAAAGTATGACATTCCATACCAATAATCAATTTTACGTAATTTAATCTAGGTGTTAAAAGTAATGCAATTGATTTTAAAAAGTCATCCCTAAACTAAAACACACAATGAAGCGTAAAACGAACACCTGTAATGCATATGTGTAATCATTTAATGCATTTATTTTCTGCTGAGGCCTTGTGCACATAATTTTAACTGTCAACCTTCAGCTCCTTCTATAAGAAGCAGCACGCAGTGAAACATACAACAGTCTATAATGCATATGTGTATTAACTGACGATTAATACAATTTTATTTTCCACTTAAACCTTGAGCATATAATTTAACAGTCGACTTTCAATATTTTACTTTTAATTGATAATTGGTGCCACTATTAAAGGGAGTGCACAATGAAGCGTAAAACAGCCTAGAATGCATATGTGTAACCATTTATCGTATTAATGCATTTTATTTCTGCTAAACCTTGTACATATAATTTAACGTTCTCAAGGTGGAAAATCGTTTTAAGCATGGCAACTTAATTACTCAATTTTAATTACGTATAATGTTGAATGTAACTTTCTCGTGGCAAAATAAATATATTGTAAAATAAAATAGGTCTTAAAGAAATGTAATAATAATTTTAATAACAATTATGCAGTCTCCTTTATAATAAACTCTATAACGAAAACACATTGTAAAACAGTTATCTAGATCAGAATGATACTTAAACCTCAGATAGAAGTTAATTAACAGTTATAAATACAATATGCTAATCTCATATATTGAAAAAATTTGAGCTAGCGCTGATATGCGGTCTTAAAGATTGCATAGAACATAATCGTTTAAGGACTAGGTTCTTATATCCTTGATAAAATCAAAACAACCCTAATAAATAGTAATAATAATAAACACAGATTAAATAACACAATTTTTATGACTAGGGGAAGCCCACGAGCAGATTCCAGTATTACAAAGCTAGGGCCCCTTATTAGAATACAACCCCCAATATATAAATAAATTTTTCGTATAGGTATAAGGCCACAATCTGTAGATGGGTATTAAAAGAAATGTAATAATAATTTTAATAACAATTATGCAACCTACTATAAACCCGATGCTTTTGTTCGTAGTAGTTAGTTACTTTGATGCTATTGCACAGCCTTGGCTCTATCCGTTATTTTTGTCCTGTTTGCTAGAAACATTCTTCTGTCACTTTTACCTTATTTCAAACATAAATTCTCAGAGAAGACACTTCTGTCGGAATCCGTGCACTTTAAGCAAAGTTAAAAATGGAGTAACGGACGAAAACTACTTAGAATTAAGTTAACAATAAATTGAAGCAACTAAAGACCTAAAGGCAACCACAAATAGAAACTGAAAAGGTTAGTTAGGGAAAAAAACAACTAACTTACAAATATATAAAAAACACCGTAATACATATTGGCACAGTTGAGTGCTTCAAAAGAGAAATACTACGTAAGTGTTTAAACTACGCTATAACACCAAGGAATATGAATATAGGCATAATAAGTGCCCCGAAAACAGTTGAAAACAAACTTGAAACTCAAAAAAATCTGATGAGTTCAGATATAGGACCAGATCAGTACTTGAAAATTTGAAATTGGAGAGGGACAACAAACAATAAACTAAACAAATTAAAAACGACAATAGGGATTCTCTACACTGTCTTCCAAAAATACTTAAGTAGAACACTCCCTCAAGAAAAATTGTTATGAGATTAGGCAAATCTCAGATTATGCTTAGATTATAAAATCTTAAATATGGATTTTAAAGCGTAGTATCTGTATCATAGCCGATGTCTCTCCTTTCTTAAATCGCGTTCGTTTTATTCTTATTACTTTATTAATATGGACAGTAGAATCAAAAAAAAGTGTAAACGTTACCATTAAGTTACATACTGTAAACAATATCAGGAAATATTGATATAATGTAAGTAGTACTTTTTTAATTGACGCAATTGATAGGTACGGATCTGTTGAAGACTTGAAAAATTCATTAAATCGAAGAGAGTTGACAGTGATGGATTACATCTCAAGGCGACCTAGCGCAACACGATTTAGAGGCCACCTTCTAAAAAATTTAACTGTTTTAATATAGTACATGTGTAAATACGAGAAGTAAAGCTAACTAAAGTTACCATAGTTTCTGAATAGCAAAGAAGAAACACGTGAATTAAAAAAAACACCGAACATTCTCTCGTACGCAGACTGCCCTTGGTTCTGTCTTCGATTTTTTAATATATATGATTTAAGGCCCCTTAAATCTAAAAAACATCAAAAATGTCTGTGTTGATGGATAACTGAAAGGTAATGACATCGAATATTTAAATTTCAAATACTTATATAAGACTTAAATGTGTAAATTCCAGTAATTTTGTACATTCGAGTAATTATTTGTCTTATGGCGCTAAAAATATGTATTTATTACTATTGTAGATAAAACATGAATGATACGTTTACTATTAAAGCCATATCTGAATACACTGTTTACTAAGCTTAATATAGACGGATTGTTGTGATCTTAAATTTAGTTTATAGCAGTTGAGTCACATTTTTTGTTGTTGTATTTATTTTGTACGCATTGTAATTTTTATGTACACAATGTTAAAATGAGAAGTGAATGCACACTTTACTGAAAGGTTGAATGTATAAAACTACAATCGGTTAACCACATTGCATAGGTAATATACTTAACGTGCAATGATTTTTCCATGCAATTGGTTAATATCGGTACAGCAACTACCCGCCCAAATTAGTATGTATGAACACTTTACCTATGACGGCTATAACCATAAAACCACCTTCATTTTAGTTAATTACACCGATTCTACTATAATTCAGTCTTTCACTTAATTACTATTTTTCGTTTATCATTCTTATGATGACACCTTTTATATTTTATACACACGCTACACAATAAAATTACAATACGAAATTAACAATGCACTGCTGCTGAGGTGCTATCAGGTGTCGTTAAGGAAGCAAGGCTCGTGGTACGATTACTTGTGCAATTTTGTTTCAAGTTTAGCTTAAACTAACGTATTGGAGCTATTATTTTGAACAGTTTAAGGTGCAACAACAATGTTGAGAGACTATCGCTAGTCTTTACTTTAGCTTATGTATATACCGGGTGATTGTTTAATACTGATGACAGCTTGAATTTCGCGCGTACGATTCTAGTTGTTTTACGGTGTTGAATTGGTGGTTAAATATTTTTAGTTGCTTTATTCGTTCTTTTTTGACATCAGTGTCGTCGTTAATTTGTTCTCCATGTTTTTCATTTACGTTTCTATTCTGTATTATCAAAGTTCCTCAAAACAGCTTTTTTCAGAGCTACTCGATAATTCAAGAATTAATTAAAGTAAGTGATTAGATGATATTTACATCAGACTAATTGCATTTGTAGGTTAAAAACTTTCTTGAAGATATGAAATAATTGCATTTGTAAGGCAAAACATACAGATCGTCCATTACTACGAAATTATGAAGTGGTGGAAGACGTAAGGCAAGGAATGGAAGCAAATCCCAAAAAATCAATCCGTCAGTTAAGTCTTCAAGCTGGTAAGTAAGTTGTCAACGTAGGATAAATTTGTGATACCTTCTAACTTTATTTTCAAATTACAGGGGTCTTATTCAACGGATTTTACATAAAAATCTACATACTATGTTCCCATACCGGCTTTCTGTTGTACAGCAACTGCATGCTGTTGATAATGAGAATAGGCGTAGTTATTGTGATTAGTTTACTAACAATTTAAATGACGATATTTTAAATGTAACTATTATGACCGATGAAGCACGGTTTCATTTATCTGGCTATATACAGCGCTTTTCGCGATGAGCGTTAATTAGACGTTTCTGGCAAACCAGACAACGAACCATCCTGAAAAACACGCCTAAAATATTTTAGATGTTGCGGCGTTGCTACTTCTACTATAAAGTAGCGACTACTTTGACTTTTCAAATGGAACACCCTGTATATAATATCATATTATGATTTCCTATTACTTTGTCAACAACTTCATGTAATATTTCCCTATACCTATCTATTACCGTTTAAGAGATATAAATTAATTTCGATTTTTTTTTTACAAAACATGTACTTTTATAAACGCTGATAATCTTGAACTCTCTGATACTAAGACGATCAAATTCGAAATGGAGTGGTATGATACCATGAAGAAAGGAGTGGAAGTCAATTTTTTCAAATGGAACACCCTGTATATTTACACGTTTTTGAGCTCTACATCTAATTTTAGATTGACTTTAATCAGATAATGCTATTTCGATTTCGAATCGTTTTCGAGATAAACTGTTTCAAACAGAAACTGACGTGGTTTCCTTGTATTCATCACTTATTTTTTAAACTTAATTCCGTTCGATGTTCCTTCATCAGTCACAGATAATGCAATGAATAAATACTTATTAAAATACTCTTCAACCATCAAATGAAACTTCTCTTCAAACAATAGTTTTATTAACGCTGACATACGAACTGAAAATAATTTCATGAATTAGTAAGTTAATTCAATTATCAGTGTATTTCAGAATACGTTCGAACACATCTCCACCTCTACTTAAACAAACATGTAATCTCTTCAAAAGATTTTCATGTATAGCGCTTCTGATTAAGTCTGGAGTTAAACTATTGAAAGCAGTTCTAACTCTCGATTTCATATCTTCCATTGTTGTTACTGGGTTGGAGTAAACCATATTTTTAATGAAACCCCACACAAAATAATCTATTGGATTGCCATCTGGTGTTCTAGGAGTCCAACGAAAATGTCCATTATTACCAATCCATCTGTCTTCGAAGATTTCAGTTAAAGCTTCGCCTACTGAACGAGAATTATGGGGTGGAGCACCATCCATTTGGTACCATACACGTTCTCTTCCTGGCGTATTATTTAAAATCATTTGAATTCCATTTCTCAGTAAATCTTCAAATTTTATTGCATTCAAATTATCATCATAAAACTCGATATAAAAAATTGACTCATTATTTATGGCACAAAATACATTAAATTGCCATCTTTCTTGAAAACCCCTTTGGTGAACGACATGAGGATTTTCTGGCGCCCAATAATGACAGTTGTGTCTGTTGAAAATTCCATCTTTTGTAAACTTGGCCTCATCTGTCCATATGATATTGTCAAGGAAATGTTCATCCTCTTGGGTCTTGACAAGTAACCATTCAAAGAATTCCACTTTACGAGGCAAATCAGTCTCTTTCAAATGTTGGACACAGTATAATTTATAGGGATGCCATTTGTGCTTATTAAGAATTCGATAAATTGTCACGTAGGGTATACCTATCTCCCTTTCAGCTTCGTGTAGCGAAGCATTTGGAAATGCATTAAAAAATCCCAAAACTGTTATACCATTGTCATCATCATCCACTTCAGGCTTTCTACGAATGATTTTTGGACGAAAGGTTCCATTCAACCTACAGTTTTGTAGTAGTTGATTTATCACATTATTATTCGGCTTCGGAAGTTGTGGATATCTTTCATGAAATACTCGGCATGTTCTACTTGCAATTCTGTTGCACTCACCATGAATAATAATTAATAAATTCAAGAAATCTTCATTACTGTAACCTAATCTTGACATTTTTCTATTATAATTAGTATCACAATCAGTCAAAACCACCAACGAAAGTTTGACGTTTCGAAATTGGATCATTTATTTTTCCAAAGCACACTATTAAAAAATATTAATTTGCAATGTTGTACGGTAAAGACACTCAATACCTCAATGCATACAAATTGTAACTTTTTCTAAGGTACATATCAACTTCGAATTGACTGATTTGAGACTGAATCGAAAAGAAATTGTATTACGTAGTATAAAATAGATGTTAAATCTCAAAAATAAGTGATGAATACAAGGAAACCACGTCAGTTTCTGTTTGAAACAGTTTATCTCGAGAACGGTTCGAAATCGATATAGCGTTATCTGATTAAAGTCAATCTAAAATTGGATATAGAGCTGAAAATTGTGTAAATATACAGGGTGCTCCATTTGAAAAAATTGCCTTCCACTCCTTTTTTCAAGACCCTCTATGAGGCAAATAAAAATATGACTCGAAGTGAAGATCCTCATGGTATCACTCCACTCCATTTCGAATTTGATCCTCTTAGTACCAGAGAGTTGAAGATTATCAGCGTTTATAAAAGTACGTTTTGTAAAAAAAAAAAATTTTAATTGATTTATATCTCTTAAACGGTAATAGATAGGTATAGGGAAATAGTACATGAAGTTGTTGACAAAGTAATAGAAAATCATAATATGATATTATATACAGGGTGTTCCATTTGAAAAATCAAAGTAGTCGCTACTTTATAGTAGAAGCGGCAACGCCGCGTCATCTAAAATATTTTAGGCGTGTAGATCATATTAATTTATGCATACTGTCAAATTTTCAGGTTGATCCGTTGCCTGGTTTGCCAGAAACGTCTAATTAACGCTCATCGTGAAAAGTCCTGTATGAATAATCAACATTATCGAACGTGGGCAACTGAAAATCCACATAATTTTGAAGACGAACTTGAAGGATATATATATATATATATATATATATATATATATATATATATATATATATATATATATATATAATACATACATACATACAGGGTCCGCCAATAGTGCGTGGACGAAGCTTTATGAGTGTATACAATATCGTTTTCAAAATTATTTATTGCAGGATTGTGGGATCTTTCGGGTTACAATTAGAAAATATTTTCGCAAAAATTACTACTACGTATTACAACACAAAGTTATATTTTTTAATTGGAACATACCGTATATTATTATAAATTTGGATTCCTGCTTAATTTTAAGGGCACTTTATTCACTATATGAGGTATCTTAAACACGCAATTTAGACGCTGCATTCCATTTTTTGAAAATTTAGAGGTTGAAAGGAGAAATTGTAACAACCGTATGGAGAAATGTGTAACACAAAAATTTTAATGGTTGATTAGTCATAGACTGTGCTACATAAAATCGTAAAAATAGTACTATTATCTTATTTAATTTTCGAGATATCGTAATGCAAAGTATAAGATTTTCAATCATAGATAACTTGATTTTTTTAAATGGAAAGGTATACATTGTTTTACATTGTTAGATAGGACATTTAATTACATTTTTGATGATATAACATTGTTGGTATTTATGTTTTGCCGTTTTTTGATAATCCAGCTTTTTTACTGAATTTGCAAAATTTAAGAGTTTTAATCATAGATAACTTGATTTATTTAAATGGAAAGGTATACATTGTGTTACATTGATAGATAGGAAATTTAATTACAATTTTTTTGATATAACATTGTTGGTATTTATTTTTTGCCGTTTTTTGATAATCCAGCTTTTTTACTGAATTTATCGATTTTGGAAGAAAATAATATTAAATTAAATGTTCAAATTGTCGATCACGCTGATTTAGACAATACTGAATTCTTTTAATAAAAGAAGCTTCAACCCGATCTAACATATTAGGAGTAATTGTAGCAAAAACATTTCTAATTCGCAGTTTCATATTCTCAGCAGTTGTTGGTTCTTCCTCATATAATTTATTCTTCACAAAGCTCCAAAGAAAAAAATCCAATGGAGTTATATCGGGAGATCTAGCTGGCCAAGGTATCGGTCCTTGTCTTCCTATCCAATTTTCGTGAAACGTCGAATTTAACCACTGGGTTACAATTCTGGCATGATGAGGAGGTGCCCCGTCTTGTTGGAAAAACATACCTCTTCTTTGAGCCCAAGGTACATTCTCCAATAAATGATATAATTCGTTTTTTAGAAAATTATGATATTCTACCCCAGTGAGTGTGCCATTGAAAAAAAAAGGACCAACAATAGTTCCGCCGAATATACCTGCCCAAACATTCACTGACCATTTATTTTGAGAGACTAACCGAAATTGGTGTGGATTTTCATTTGAATAAAAATGAAAATTATGTCTGTTCACAAATCCATTTCGATGAAATGTACATTCGTCGGTAAATAATATCCCCGATATAAAATTTTCGTTTACATTTAACTGTTGTTGAATGTAATTAAATTTCCTATCTAACAATGTAAAACAATGTATACCTTTCCATTTAAAAAAATCAATTTATCTATGATTGAAAATCTTAAACTTTGCATTACGATATCTCGAAAATTAAAAAAGATAATATTACTATTTTTACGATTTTATGTAGCACAGTCTATGACTAATCAACCATTAAAATTTTAGTGTTACACATTTCTCAATACGGTTGTTACAATTTTTCTTTTCAACCTCTAAATTTTCAAAGAATTGAATGCAGCGCCTAAATTGCGCGTTTAAGATACCTCATATAGTGAATAAAGTGCCCTTAAAATTAACCAGGGAATCCAAATTTATAATAATATACGGTACGTTCCATTTAAAACTTTGTGTTGTAATACCCTGTATACGAGTAGTAATTTTTGCGATAATATTTTCTAATTGTAACCCGAAAGATCCCACACCATCCTGCAATAAATAATTTTGAAAACGATATTGTATAAACTCATAAAGCTTCGTCCACGCACTATTGGCGGACCCTGTATATATATATATATATATATATATATATATATATATATATATATATATATAGGGTGGGTCAAAACCAATCTAAGCCAATTTTGGTGTGGTAATACACGATCATGGGACCTACATTCTAAAAATATTTAGGTATATACAGGGTAATTGACAAAACTATGCCAACCCAAACCTGTGTTTTTTGAAATGGAATGAGTATTTTTTGATTCACTGTTACATGTAGAATAAAAGTATAGAAATTTGTATCTGTATCACTAACCGTTCTGCAGATGTCGCCACTTTAGTACCAAAATAGAGTTAACTTTGGAACCACGATGCGAGCGTTGTCACCACGATTTTGCAAATTTGTTTATATCACCGACTATTAATAATAGTCTACTAACAAACAAACTGTGGCATGTAAAACTATACAGAATGATTAACTTACGCGACATGTAACTTTTCTCAATTTTTTCAAATACAACACCCTGTATATTTTTCTCATTTCGATTCCCCGTGAAAAGTAGGTACTAATTGATAGTACTTTTCATAGGCATAAGATGGTTACTGCAAAACTAAGAAACGATACCCAGCAAATTGAATTCTGTTAAGCTTGAACGAAATCATAGGTTTTATTTCTCGTATTTTATTAAGCATTCAAATTTCAAATTCAAATTGCCATTATTTCACGAAACATGCTTGAGTTAAATAATGTACAAATTATTCTAAAGCAAACTGAAAAATAAAACTATGTGACAAGGTTGGCCAAATTTTTACATGCATAGTAACTCAGAGATACTCATTCCTACTAATAACAATGCTTTACTATTGATCTTTAGCTCTTTACGTTTTAACTGTTTATTTAACAAATAAATTTAAAGTTTAGAACAAGGAAATGATTTTCTACAGTTGTATGAATGCAAATTGGGATGTATTGGTTCACTAATTTTTACATTTCGATTACATGGTACGTGTTGCTACAGGTTGCTTATTAAACCATTTATTGTGAAAGACTTTTAATTAATTTTCGTTATTTGGCTTTTATTTGACAATTTCTACTGACTAGTTAAAAATAACAAAAACCTATTGCATGAAATTTAGAAATTAGTGTATCAAGCGTTACCAACATCTTCATAATTACGACATAACATTACATGGCAGAAATTGATATGATTAATTAATAAACTAATATCGTCCTATATTATATTTAAGAAATATAGTTGTATCTAACACGATTTTGTAGGCTTTATAATTGTTAATTTTTTTTTGTATTAATTAGATAAATGAAGAACTTAACTTAACTGTATTAATGCATAGTAATTTTTAAATTAATATTTGTAAAAACATGTTACGTGTTTTCTTTTCATTTTCATGCGCACAATGGATTTCATGTAATACTTGTGCTTGAACAGGAATCATTTGCTTAATTCTACATGAGTCATTCTTACCAAATCCACTTGAAAGATTAATTTTTTTCCAATTTTGTGTTTATCATACAAGTTATTTTCTTTAATTTCAAAATCTTGACCACTATTTGTATAAGGAGTTTATAACAATCAAATCTTTAAGTTTGGACAAATCAATTTACACGAAAATCTTTGGAGAAAGAGAAAATATTTGCGACAAGTTCCCTTCATGAACCAATGTGAAAGAACGCAAGAGAACTTTTATTATCTTTAACACAGCTATTAACTAATTTCAATACTAAAAAAAGCAATTGAGATGAGGTCTATGTTTGCCTATGTGTTTGAGTGAATTCATTTGTTAACGATTTCTCAGAAACTGCCGAAACTTTAGAGCTAGACTTTACCAACAGGCCAATGAGACTTTAATAAAAATTTTGCATAGAGAAAAGGAAACTGCTTTGTGCCAAAAATCAAAGGTGACAGTTTCGAAGAAACTACTAACGCAATGGTAGCGCTGGTGTGTCCGATTAGGGACCCCAAATCGAGCGGAAATAGGGGTTAATTTGTTACTATGATACACCTCTCTAGAATGCTGATTGTTGGTAGGATTATGAAAACCGTGCCAGAACTTTATGGATTGAGGCATTGATGCTGATCGCATTATTGTTACTATCCAAATTTTGTGAGGTTAGGTTTATGTCTAGGGAGTCAGCCACACAAGAGCTCAAGGTTAATCCATATATGTAGGCAAGAAACAGAGAGTACTATGCTAATGAGTTGCAACCACACCCACCACTGTCTAGGGCAGCCGAGCTCAGCCGAGCAAAGCCAAACACGCGCAAAACCAGTTACAAGATTTTATTTTTCCTACAAAACGATGAGTCGTTGATTAGCATTCCTTATTTTGCAGACTCTATTTCCTGGACAGCGATATTTTGCTTGGCATCCAGTAGATTATTGATTTCCCACATCATTGACACAACTCTCACTTCCGATCCAGCTTAATTTTGGTTCTGTTTTTAGATTTCCAAGAATTTGCAACCCATTTACCCCCCTTTTAGTCTAGAGAAAGATCAATGAACTTTGACACATCCCCTTCCTTTTGACATAGAAAAATTAATTAACCTTCGGGTTTCTAGGAACTGGTTCTATTATTAGATTTCCAATTAGCACCGTCTGTGACCTATTTTGAGGTTTCGAGGAACTGGTTACATTTCTAAGAAGCAATAGCAATTCTTTGTAATTTCCTAGAATTAGTTCTATTTTGAAATTACTAGTTCGAGGTTTCCTGAAACTGATCTATTTTTAGATTTCCAAGAATTGACCTACTTTGAGATTAATGAACATTGGCTTTCCCCCTTACTTCTCGACCTTCTTTGGGGCCAATGACCTTTGCCCTCTTCCTCTCCATTTACCAAGAAAAAGGTCAATGAACTTTGACCCCTCCCTTTTGACCTAGAAAAAAAAAAGCGTGCTCATCCCCCCTTCTACTTTCTCTCTATTACACTTATTGAAATTCCCTATCTATCTCGCGATTATACATGTAAATCTCTATGTAAGTGAGAACCCCCCAGCTACCCCAGCTACACTACTTACCCTCTTCCTAATTGCTAATTGCCCTATAAATGGTTCACTAACATTTTTATTTCTTTTCACGTTTGAGAACCGTTCAAAGTGTACATACTCTTGCAAGCTTCAAGTTTGTACGACATTTTGAACTTAATTATTGAAACAATTTGACGCAATAATCCACCACGTGCCTACCTTATTCATAGTAACTAGACCATCAAAATTGGATAGAAATTTCAAAGCAAACTCTTTCTAAAGAGTTATGTCCCACAAGTGATTTCTTTATGTACTGTTATTTATTATTCTCGTCGAATTCTAACTCCAACAAATCCCTCAGTATGCAATATTTCACTTTCGTAGCTTTTACCATTATTTAATCTCGGATTATTTGAGACTCAATATGTTCCAGATGAAGGGGTACACCGTCACCTGTACCGATTGTAGACTGATCCTTGCACCCTGTGAGTAATTGAACTACTGGTATTTAAATCAATACTATTTATTAAATCTATTATCACAAATATTTATAGTAATTATCCTACTGTTTTATTTACAAGAAAATAAGCAAATGCAGTTCAATGTGGTGCATAAATTCCACTACATTGTACTACGTTGCGTTCTTAATATTATGGACCTACTGCTGACTAATGTTTATGTTGCAATTTATTTATGCTAAACTATGATTATGAAATATGAAAATGTAAACTTTCACCATTATCACACAGAATAAAATACGTATCTTTTTGGGGTTTTTTAATGGTGTATTTTAAATTATACAATCTAAACGTTTCGATAACACTTACAGTTACCTTCATCAGTAGTAGTATCTGTTAAAATTGTTAAAGATGTTCTAAACAATTTTGTCAAAGTTGAAAAATTAAAACATTAACATCAGCCTGCTATCTACATAACAGTTTGAGAAACGTGTAAAGCCAACTATACAATTAAATTTTAGTAAAGAATAACTAGGTCATTAAAAATTAAATATTGTTAAACTGTCTTAAAGATGACAAATCAGAACAATCTCTAACGGCGAAAGCTAACAATGAAAAATGTCTTCAAAAAAACACATTCAACAAAATTTGATCAAGTGTAAAGTTGTGAAAAACTTCAATTTCAGAAGCATTCACAAATATAAACATGACATCAAATAAAATAATCCAGTTAAATCCTAACAAAGAGATATCTTTATCAATAAGTGTAAGTGTTATTAACAATGAAAAGTATAATGCAGAACGTTTTCTATAATTTTTTAATTTTAATCTTAATTTCAACTACTTATGTTAAATTATAGTGCTGTGGTAATTTAACATATAATTGGTAAAGCATTTGCTTCACGGTCTAGGAAAAACACAGCAAAAAACCAAAAACTCAAAATTAAAATCAAAATTAAGACGTATCATTATGCCTTTTTTCAATTATAGGATGCCAAAACCTATTTAAACGGGGACTTTTTTCATGTCTATTAAAATTATTAGGGTGTTTTTAATTTTTCAACTTTGATAAAATTGTTTAAAACATCTTTAACAATTTTAACAGATATTACTACTGACGAAGATAATTGTAAGTGTTTCGTCGTAAACTATAACAAATTCTTATTAAACATGTGTTATTTTCGGCGGGTTTTTATTTTCTTCTCTGGGTGTGATAATAAATCAATAATAATGAGTTTCGGTTGCGTTAATCATGTAGGTGAAGGTAAATGGACCGTGTGGTTTTCTTATGAATGTTTGAAGCGGCAACTACCATTTTATATTTCAGGTAAGAGTGATTTTTTTTACTAATTTTTGAACTAGTGCAGTAATGTGTAATGAAAAATATAAAGCTTGAAATCTTTGTGATTTAGAGTAGGTTAAATAAATTGAATATGAATAGTAGAGATGGAGTAGGAATCTGGTATATGTAAACAGGTTAGGGTTGTGTCCTTGGCCTATATAACGCGTTGGGAATGCAAACAGTGGATTGCTTGCTTTGGAAAACTTGCTGGGTTTTACTAATATAGATTGAACGGTGTGATATCGTGTACGATAAATAAACGTAATTGCAGCAAATGCATCTATGGAATACAAGGTGTATTTTAATTATAATGGTGTAAAATAATTACAGTTTAAATTAAATGAAGATGGTTTAATTTATAGTTGGGAAGGGTGAGATGGCAGGATGGTGTAATTAATTATGTTTTATTCCTACTACTACGATTAGGTGAAATAGAGTGTAGTGAATTTATTCTAGCCGTATTATGCTGACGTTTTAGGACAATGTGATGGGATATAAACGATTTTAGCCTCTGGTAACAGGAGTTCGGAATGGAGTTCAAAAGGGTGTGTAAAGGAGGGATTATACGGGCGTAAGTAGTATATTTATAATATGTTGATGATGGTATAAGTTTTATTTTGTGAATCAGACTTTATTACTTAAATACTGTTTTCTATACACCCTTCGTGGTTATAACTCCGAATGGATATCAGAACGGGATAAAGTTTACACAATTATATAAGGGAAAATTACAGGGATGTCGCAGAATAGGATTACCTTATAATTGGGGTCGAAATCACCATTAATAAAGTAATGCTATTAACAATCTCTGTCTATCCTTCCAGATACGTACACCAAAGGGACAGGTAGAAGATTGTTTCTCGGACGTTAGGCTAGAGGAATAGGGTTTCGCAAAGTGGCTTTATTTCTTGGGGCCGAAGCCGCCAGTAGTAGAACCACGTTACTAGGCAACTAGTTGCTACTCCTCTGGGTACAAACACCGAGAAAGTGTACATAGGTACTCACGTTTCTGGATATTTTGGTAACTGGAACTAGGAATCGAGAGATCAGGAAATATGCTAGGTTAGAATTGAATTAATGACAGCAGGCAGGTTATAATGAACAGGCAGGAAATGCGTTTGATTTTCACTGGTCAGGATAGGCATCTCTAGATCAAGTGGAAGTTAATCGAATTGAAATAGAATAGAATGAATGAAGGTGAACACGGTTACTTATAGGGGATCTACTAGGAGAGGGAAAAAGAGTGAGAAACTGATAGGATTTTTAAACAATACTAAATTCAGTTGAGGAAGCAAATAGGAAAGAGGTTTTGATAGGAATTTCTTTACTAGGAGAGGAAAATTAATGAAAAGGTTTTGTATTAATCTATTAGTGCATGTAGTCCCTTAAAAGGAACGTCTTAAAGTGTGTCCAACAACGCTGGTCCACGCGCACAGTTCGACAAGAAAATGTTATTTTGAATGACTTCGGAATTATATTGACTAGTTTAGAACGAATAAGTGCCACTCCGGTGTCACCTTATATTTTAATTTTTATTAGGAAGAGAGTTATGTCCCAGTTTGTACGTAACTACGCGCGGCGGTTTCTTTTGTTGTCTGTTTTTATGAATACTATAAAATTTTAAGCCATAAACGATGTTAAAAGGTGTAGACGAGTAATGTAATATTTTTATTATTTACATTCCACAGTAACTCTTTAACTAGCGTTTGCCTAATATCATCCCATATTTCTGCGTCTCTTTTAAGGGACGCCATGCATTTCGGTCACTCAATTTCGTATTTTTTCAGATTGAATCTTCATGAATTATCATCGGAATTAGAGCTTTTGATTTGATCCCGACGGGTGATGGTGGTAACGGATGAAGACAGCGATAAATCGGATGAAGAACATGAGACCGACCCACACCATTTCGGTCCTGCCACGTTGAAAACAGAATTTGAAGCAGTTGTTTATAAGAAAAGACCTCCAGAATATGATTTGAAAAATGAACTACCACTCTCCCATTTTGCAAGAAAAAAAAATATAAACGTTATCAAAAAAAATCAAGTCCAACATTAAGGGACTGGAACGTTTCCCAGCCGTCATTTTCTATAAATATTCATTGTGACGCAGAGCAGCCATCAGCTGATGTAGTAAATCTCGCTTCCCTTCTAAAATTTTTTTAATTGTTTGCCTCAAAAGAATTTAAATCTAAATTTGAGCCTGAATTACATGTTATATTGGGTGCTCTAGTCCTTTCTGTGTGTGCTAAATACCTTAACAAGCGAATGCGCCTCAACAAATTTGGGACTATATTGCGTAATCTGCATATTAACGATAATTCTAAAATTGATAAATGTGTTCGCCTTTGTAAACTTCGACCGGTTATGGCGCAACCAAATGAAAACTTTAACGTCTATATGGGCAAACAAAATAATACAAATGATGACATTAATAAGGATTATGGAATTTGCGGACAGGTAAATCCAAAGTAAATGTGCCACAACCTGGCATAATATATAATTATAACAGAGGAATGGCCAGTGTAGATAAGCTGGACAACATGGTTGCAAATTATAAAACACGAATTAGGCAAAGAAAATGGTGGTGGCCAATTTTCGCCTACATTTACGATGTTTCCATAGCCTGGCTACTAATGAGAATTGTTCACCCTGAAGATCCAATTTGCTCTTCTTTAATCGGATTTCGGAGGAACCTAGCCCTAACACTACTGCATTGATATGGAGTAAAGTTCATGAAGGGAAAAATAAGACCAACGTTACCGCTCGACACAATGTTTGACAAAACGAATCATTTGGTAGATTATTTCGAAACTTATAGAAGATGTGCATTTTGTAAAAGGAAGGCCAACGTTGTGTGCATTAAGTGTGATATGGGCTTACATCCAAAAACTTGTTTTAGAGCGTATCGTACGAAATAGGCATGTCAGATATTTTATAGAATTTTTATTTTGTTACTTTTCACATGGCGTGCCTATTTTCCTTAAAACTGTATGAATTCTTAATTTAATTTAGCATTTATTCTATTTACTTATACATTTAAGATATCTGTATCTCAAACAAGGTTTTTAATTATATCTAAGTACGGAGAGAGCATAAATAGATGTCCAGACGATATTATTTTCCACTAGAGGTATCAAAGCTTTAGTCCATACCATGAAATTAGCTGCTTAATATTACATTTGACATAGGTTTGACATTCTATGTTTAATGCGTTAGGGAATTGAGAGAGCTATTTTTGGTGTTTTGTATTATTATTCGTTTATTTTATTTATTATTATTGTTTAATTAGTCTTTTTTAAGACTCGTTGTTTACAAAAACGTTTAAGACAAGGAAGTACAGCATAAACAAAAAAAAAACCTTTAACCTAAATGTAAACTATTTAGATTAAGCAGTGGCTTACTCTTTGCAAGAAAACAAATTTCTTTTGGAATCTTATTTTCAAAATGGGCAGCAGAATGAAAATGGTGAATCGTTTTGTTCAGTTGCTTTGTGTATAGAGGAAGTAGTCAATCATTTCCCTAATAATGAATTTGATTACGACAACTTAAGCAAACATATTCCCAGACTTATTGAATATTTTCAAACTACAGGCAGTATTGACAAGGGGTGGATCATATACGTGTGCGCATAGACTTTTACGGAAATTATCGCAACAAACCTTTAATTATTATTTTTACTAGTACAATAATTAATTATTTTATGCATTTTAGGCTTAAGTTATGGGACGTGTCGAAAAGCACTTAAACAAAAGTTACATTATCGTCCATACAAAGTAACTGTAAATCATGAATTACTTCCACGCATGAACTACTACCAGTGATTTAATCACAATTTGAGCAATGACGAAATGCTAGATATACCATTCTTTAGTGATGAGGCGTGATTTTGTCTAACGGGTTACATAAATTCACAAAATTATAGGGTTTGGCCTGATGAGGCCGCTGGCAAATTTGTACAATCTCCATTACATCCCATAAAAATTGGTGTTTAGGTAACCATGTCGAGAAGACATATAGTTTTTCCAGTATTTTTTAATGAAACTGTTATAGCTGAACGTTACAGATCATTTTTAAATACAATAATAAATCAACTTCACGATGATGAAATAGCACGATGGTATTATCAACTCGGACTGTCATTTGAGTAGCTGCTGTCCATGGAAAAAGACCCTTTAGAAACGAAAGTCCTATGTTCAAGGTTAAAAATTATTTAATAGTTTGTGGATCAGACACTTGGCGCTAATGTTTTTGATTCGATAGTTTTCGATACCTTTCGATGTTTACGAGATCTTCCTGAAAAGACGCGGTAAAATTTTTATATGCGTCATCATAACCTAAATTTAATTAGTTTTGCGTGCTTTTGCCGTTTCTGCGTTTTTGATATTTTAACAAACTGAAATGTGTTTTGTTGTATACAGCATAGTGTATAAAAAAAAAGTATTACCTAGTGTTAGTTGTATTGTTAGTGAAGTTTCGTTAGCGTTGTTTTAGGTTTTAGGACAATAAATCACAACAAATAACAAAAAATCCTAGGCGAGGTAAACTTTTTATTTATGTATTTAATAAAATGAATAATAATGTTTAATTACATTTATTATTGCTCATTTTAAATTTGTAATCGTAACAACCTTTTCTACCTGAAGGTTTGGTACATTTTAAATAATTACAAACATGTAACTTCCAAGTAGTGACGACATTTGTGAAACAATTACTTTGTAAACCTCAGAGAAGTTAAAAACTGGTACAGTTAAGTACCAGTTTAATAAACTCGCCACTACTTGAGGCTGCTATTCTTATGTTACACAAAGTATATTAATCAGATACTAAATTGTATGAAGTGATTTATGTTTTTAAAATTTTTACAGTTTTGTAGATGATATTCTCAAATTAGATTAAATAATGTTAGGAAGTCTCACCATTGTAATATGGTATTACCACGGAGGATACATATCCTCTTTTGTATCACCACATTTGTCGTAGTTTTTGTTTCTTTTTATTTAATTACAGCTGTTTCGATGGAGGTATTGCTTTCGTTACATCATTTTCAAAAGCAATAAAGTTGATTTCTTTATAATTGTCAATTTTATAGTTGATAAATGCTGTAATTACGTCAATACATCGAAATGGCTGTGGTTAATAGACAAAACTTGGAACAGATTGAATTTAAATTTACCGCCAAATTGCAAATTAAAACACTAGCGCCAAGTGTCTGATCCATGGGCGTAGCCAGCTACGGGCAGGGAGGGGCAACTGCCCCCCCCCCTGGAAGAACAAAAATAGATTAAATAATAATTTTTAAATTTTAATAAACAAAAAATTAAATCTAAAATATATATATTTTTCTGTTCTGCATATTTTTTTTGTTATCTGTTATTAGTTTAATTTAAGTATAATTAAAATCTCAAAGTTTTGTTTTCATTTGCCTTTTCTTTTTATCCTAAAATTTTACATTTTGAACGACCATGGACCATGGTTTACCCCCTGTTATAAATCCTGGCTACGCCCTTGGTCTGATCGACGAAATATTAAATAATGTTTCACCTTGAGCATAGGAGTTTCATTTCTAAGGGGGGTTTTTCTATGCTGCTGTCGTAGAGTAAACGGGGCATATACGATTTGTCATCGAAACGTGGACTTTTCAAGGGAACATGAGCGCGCAATGATCTACTACGATTTTAAGGTCGGTTTAAGTGAAGAACAAAGTCTTAAACGATTGAAAGTCGCATTTGGTGATGAAAGTCCTTCACGCGCAACTGTTATTCGCTGGTATAAGTCAATTTAAAAGAGGACGGACATTGCTTGTTGATGAGGCACGTGTTGGTAGGCCCTGTTCTTCAGTTACCGCTAGAAACATTGAGAGAGAGAGACGTATGATCTACGAAGATCCAAGATGCACCTATCAAGCGATTGAGGCAACTGTTGGTGTTGGATCCGCAAGTTGAATTTTACATGATGATCTTCGGATGAAAAAAATTATTACTCTTTGGGTGCCACACACGCTTAACGATTTCTAAAAGGTAAAACGAGTAAGAATCGCTCGGGAGCATTCCAAAAGATTTCTGGCTTCAAGCTCTTACGTTGTGGAAGTTTCGGTTACAGAAGTGCATTGATGAAGAAGGAGATTATTTTGAACATAAATAAAATCATTTTCATAAGGACTTGTAGTTTGCTTGTATCTCAAAATATATAGCGTGGCCCTCGTAGGCTGCTAAACATTTGTCTTTACTGGAAGCATACAGTCAACCCAAGCACAAAATAAAACAAGACATTTGATAGTTTTTGATTAAAGTCCGACTTTACTTTAGACATTCAATGAAAATAAAGTTATATAGATAATATAAAGAAAGGCATCCTATCATACATAGCCAACTAAGAGTGAAAGATTTACTGAACACCCGTTATTAAGAGTTTTATCTAGGGATGTGAGTCTGGGCCTTGATTATATTGTTTTTACATTACCCACTAGAACAAGGATTACCACCTGAGGAAACACCCATCTACAAATCAACAGTAATTGTAAATTTGTTTTTATGTTCAAGTTTAACCCAACTCGGACTAATAACGTACGTATGATAGATATTGAGGCTTCTGCTTAGGTGAAGAGGGCGCTCAAGATTAAAAATGGGTAATAAAATTACTAAGAAAAATAGTACTTGTAAATAAATTGTGGTTTGCAAAATGTGCATTATATTTTTAGAATTTAAAATTAGAGTGATATTAGAATTCCTTAACCCCCATTCAGTTCGCGTGAATACAATTAATAAACATGCAGCTTTAATTCACGGTTGAAGACGGACCTTCCTCGTTCTGATTTATTAGACTGCACCGATTCCGCTTGAATACAAAAATAAAATAAAAGCAAACGCTTCTTTCAATCAATACGTGCTAAAACAGCAATTCTTAAAACGCAAAGCAAGTTTGTTCGCGCAGTGGAACGCTTCATGTAATGCACTATTTAATTAAAGATTTCCTATTCGTGTGCTCAACTTCGATAATATAAAAAACCTAGTTTTAAATATTGATTTGCATGTTTAATAGCTACAAATGGATGCAATGTTTTTGACAGTCACAGTTACATGTTATTTTAAGGTGAATGAAATATTTATTGACAATACGGCGACTTGCTGTCAATAACATATACAATTTTTTTCTAAATATATTTAATAGAGTGCGCTCAGCAAAACTTATTTTTAAACCATTTAAAACACAACACTCTATTTTAGCAACTAGCCCTTGAAGGTCCCGTATTACATAATATGCAAAAATGTGTTCACCCCACCGCATTAGCACATGATGTACATATGAAAAAAATTTGTTTTCATATGTCCAGTCTTTCACTCCTCTTAGAAATTTCTTCCAAGAATACATTTGTAACAACTGTTTCCAAGAATATTATTTGACGAGTAAATGTATTAAGAGACTTCGATACTAGTGCTAAAACTGTCCTGACAGGTTTCGCTCTCTGTCTGTTTTAAACAAAACCATTCATCTCCGTAAGTTAAGCTTTATTGTGGTGAAAAAGATATGTTTTAGGACTCTATTGTATTCAATTTGAAACCAAAAATAAAAAAAATCAAGGCGGCAAAGAAGCGCTAAAATAAGTAAAACTACAAGTAATGCAATAACGAAAAAATAAATATATAGGCCTAACACCGACCTTCGTTTACTTACAAAGATTTTTACAAAGGAAAAATACAAGTATGTAAGTGTCTGAACAGACACGGCTCAGAATTTTTCAAGCGTAAAATTTTCCAAAAATTTTCTTGCGAAAGTGCTGCCGATTTTTGGCCGAATTTAGATTTATGTTATTTGTTAACACCCCATATTAAAGTGGAGGAGGTAAATCCATTTCATTCGTGTATTGCATATTTGTATTGATGAAAAATCTGTTTAGGTAGGCATTCATAAACACATAAATTTCTGTTAGGAGAGGGAATATTGCAATACGTTCAAAATAACGTGAGCTACGTAAAATAAAATTTCTTAACGGCCGGCTAGCATTGTCTATTCAACTATTTAACAAATAGTGAAATTAGATATTATTAGGCGTTATTTTATAATAATCATTATTAAGGAATGGCCAAATTTCGATGTTTTAATATAGAATCTCGTAAACTATAGTTCGTATGAAAAAATGAACCTGGCATTCTCGGTCTCTTTTTTTGAGAAAAACTCATTGGTACATTTCAAATTTGGCTAACGTCGAGCTATTCTTTCTGACCTAAATAGTCCAGGTAACGTTGACCGCGTTAATTAAATATAAGTTATATATGTCTGTGTTTTACCAGACAGGGACGCAATCAAATTTCCTGACTTTGTCTATTCATATATGTTGGGATAATTATACCTTAGCTTAAATTCCATATTGTAACTGTGCCGTAAATCTTCCTTTCTCATAATCCTGCAATTCTAATAATATTGAGAGGTACATGAAGGGTATCTAGAAATATAAAAAGGGAACCAATTCCTGAAAACATAGACAGCGTTAATTAGACATCAGGGTTATCTAAAATTAAAAAAGAACTCACTTCCTTGGCATCTCTGAATGCGATATCCATTGGGGAAATAATTATTTAAGTGTTGGAAGTTGTCGACCCAAGAAGCACTAGTTGCAAGTAATTGGAACGATTCATCATCTGATGTATAAACTATCCTACTCAGATTCATGTTCGAGATATTTTTTCTTTCATAAAGTTCTCAACACAGATACGTAATGGATAAACCAAAGTTTCCCAGTCATCGCTATTTCCATTGTGGAGACAAGACATTACAATGAAGTTGTACTGTTAAAAATAAAAGGGCGTATACGCGCGCAATCCGGCACACGCAAACGCACACGCACACGCACACGCACACGCACACGCACACGCACACGCACACGCACACGCACACGCACACGCACACGCACACGCACACGCACACGCACGTACACGCACACGAACACGCACATGCACACACGGCCACGCACATGCACACGCACACGCACACGCACTCGCATACGCACGCGCACATATGTGTGTGTGTATATATATATATATATATATATATATATATATATATATATATATATATATATATATATATATATATGTATATGTACATGTATATGTACAGGGTAGTCCAAAGCTCTGGAGGTGGAAGATTACTCGAAAACTATAAGAGATATAACTGTCAAACTCTGGTGATAGATTTAGGATAGTAAGGTGCATATTCTAAAAATATTTTTATTTATAAAGGGTGATTTAAAACTTTGTAGCAACATAACCAACTTTTTTTTAAATGGCACACCCTATATCTCATTAAAAAATATGAAAGAGGCTTACAAGGGCTTTCTAAAAATATAGGGTTTGATTAGGTTATACTGGGTATCTCAAAAGTTATGAGCAATAATATAAGACAATCGTACTCAGTTTATCGCCATCTAGTGGGCTATGTAACACATTTTTGAATTTTTTTTTTAAATGAAAGGTACAGAATTATCATGTTGCTTACATCCTAATGATGTTTGTTCACACAGAAAAGTTTCTTCATACAGGGTGAAGCAAAGCGCAAAGTAAAACGAGTCGATTTTTTTAAATGAATCACCCTGTATATTATACTGCAGTTCGTTGGTCCTTTAAATAAGCTTTCTGCTGATATACGGTTTATCGGGTATCAACTCAAAGATAATGGTTATTTTTAACTAATTTTCGAAATAACGGCTAAATAATTCGGTACACTATTTGGTTTCTAGAACATTAGTGAAAAATACCCTGTATATTCTGGAAAGGATGAAGGTTTTTGTTTGTCTACCGCCTTTTCAAATGTATGCAAACGATGTGGTTAAAGTACCTATCTAACGATGTTAGCTATTTGAATAACTTGTAACCAGAGCAAAACATTAGATTTTAAAAGTAAATACATGTAATCAAAATACTTATCAACAAAATAACATTAACATAAAATAATTAATAATAACAACTGCAGAAAACTGGCTAATTGTTTGACAAGTTATTAAATACAAAAGAAAAAAATTATTTTCAACTTGATTATAATTAAAGTAAATCACTTTGGGCTTCGTTATTCCTTGTAGAAAAAAAACAAGATTTCTGTACTAAACGTTTACCATACTAAACATTACAATAGATGCTCGAAATGTTGGCCATTTTCATTTAGGCAGTGTTGTATTCTACGTATAAATTCATTTCTAACTCTAGCTAATAACTCAGAAGTTATTATCTGAAATGCACGTCGAATTTTGTCTTTCATGTCTTCTTGTGTTATTGGTGCTTCCTCGTAAACTATACTTTTTATAAAGCCCCATAAGAAAAATCCAGTAATGTGAGATCTGGTGATCTCGCTGGCCAACCGACAGGTCCACCACGACCTATCCACCTGTAATTATAGGTTTCATTTAGAAAACGTTTCACATTTCTTTTAAAATGCACAGATGTCCCGTCATGTTGAAAATATATGCTGATCTTAATTTTAAAGGAATATCTTCCCATAATTCTGGTAAGGTATTTTGTAAAAATTCTAGATATTGTCTCCGGTTAGGCGGGTTTAAAAAAAATACGGACCAATTACATGGTCGTCGATTATTCCAACCCAAACATTTAATGACCATCTAGTTTGTGTCATTGTCCGGAACATATGGGGATTAGTATCAGAGTATTAGTGGTATTTACCATTCCATTTGTATGAAATGAAGCTTCATCGCTAAATAATATTTTTTTACAAAATTAATATCAAAATGTCTCAAAATTGATCCGTTCATAAAAGTTTACTCTATCTAAATAGTCTCTTCCTTTAGTGCTTGATGAAGCTGCATTTTGTATTAATGGAATATATTTTTTTAGTTAGTCGTATGATGGATGTTTTGCTAATTTCTAAAGAGTTGCTTAATTTCCTTGTACTTACATGAGGGTTATTTAAAACAGACAACATTACATTAAATTCGTTCTCTTCATGACAAATTCTTTTCTGAAAGCTTGGCTTCTTATAGGAAACATTGCCCCCAGATTCAGTAAATCTGTCTGGGAGTTTTTTAAATGCCTCTTCCTTTGGATGCCGTCTATTCGGATATCTTTCAGCACAAACTCTAGAAGCTAATAGACTATTTATTCAACACCCTCCAATAATAAATATCATATCTACCATTTCCTCATTAGAAAAATTCATTACGGTTGAAAATTTAAACAAATAATGAGCACAATAACCTACAAATTTTGTTAAGGCAATGTTTAGTTTTGACTGACAGGGTATTAATTTCAGTTGTCAATTTTGAATGGATATCTTGATTCAACAATAAGGCATAATGCGTTTAGTACAGAAATCTTGTTTTTTAACAATGCCCAAAGTGATTTACTTTAATTATAATCAAGTTGAAAATAATTTGTTCTTTTATATTTAATAATTTATCCGACAATTAGTCAGTTTTCTGCAGTCGATATTATTAATTATTTTATTTTAATGTTATTTTGTTGATAAGTTTTTTGATTAATGTATTTACTTTTAAAATCTAATGTTTTACTCTACTCTTTACTCTTTACTTTAACCACATCGTTCGCATACAATTGAAAAGACGGTAGACAAACAAAAACCTTCATCCTTTCAAGAATATACAGGGTATTATTTACTAATGTTTTAGGAACCAAATAGTGTACCGAATTATTTAGCCGTTGCTTCGAAAATTAGTTAAAAATAACCATTATCTTTGAGTTGATAACCGACGAACCGTATATTAGCAGAAATCTTACTTAATGGACTAACGAACTGCAGTATAACATACAGGGTGGTTCATTAAAAAAAAATCGAATAATCTTACTTTTCCGCTTTGCTTCACCCTGTATGAAGAAACTTTTCTGTGTGAACAAACATCATGAGGATGTAAGCAACATGATAATTCTGTACCCTTTATTTGAAAAGAAAAAATTCAAGAATGTGTTACATAGCCCACTAGATGACGATAAACCGAGTACGATTGTCTCACATTATTGCTCATAGCTTTTGAAATACCCAGTATAACCTAAACAAAGCCTATATTTTTAGAAAGCCCTTTCATATTTTTTGGTCAGATATACGGAGTGCCATTTAAAAAAAAGCAAGTTTATGTTGCTACAAAGTTCTGAATCACCTTTTATAAATAAAAATATTTTTACAATATGCATCTTACTACCCTAAATCTATCACCAGAATTTGACGGTTATATCTCTTATAGTTTCTGTGTAATCTTCCACCCCCAGAGCTTTGGACGACCCTATACCCGTGTCCAAGATAAGGATGCCCACTATGGGGATCTCGGAAACGGTAACAGGTGGAAGGTCGGTTAAATGGAACAAAAGTTACGCATTTGAGAGGATGTATTTATGGTCTTTGTACAACTCGAGTATCTCTTTTAGTTTTTGAGATATTTGAAAAAAATTGAATTTTCTGATTTTCGTTTTTATTTTTTTCTGACCTTATTTGAAGAGCTACCAAGAAAAGAAGAACACATTTTCATTGCCACTTTTCTAGCTTTACTTAATGCTGTTATAAAATTTTTGATACAACGTTTCGTTTGTTAGCAACCATCCTCAACTTTATTTTTTTAAATACACCAAACAATGATTTTTGCCATATTTAAATTCTCTCCTTAATTCTGAATTCAACTATATATCACACTTTATACTTTTGATACGTTTCGGATGAGAAAATTCATATTCAATGTAAAACATCGAAAACGTACAATTAAAACTAATACTAGAAACATTAGAAAACCGTAAAATTATTATAAAATTATGTTTTGTAATTTTAAATAATATACAAATAAAAAACAAATTTATTTTAAAGGTTAATAAACTCACAAAAGATGTTCAAAAATATTCCCGTTATTCTCTAAACATAAATATCATCTTCTAACTGTACATCTAAAACATTCTTCAGCATTTGAGGAGTAATACTAATAAACGCTTCGAGAACTAATCTTTGTAAAATTTCTTCGTTTTCAATATCGTTTCCATAAATGTAATTTTTAATGTATCCCCAAAGAAAAAAATCCAAAGGTGTTATATCTGGAGAACGGGCTGGCCTCAGTACATTTGCATGAGTGCCAATACATCTTTCTGGAAATCTAACTGACAGGTATTCTCTGACAACTCTGGAATTATGTGCTGGTGTACCGTCCTCCATAAACCAACAACCTTCAACTTCTTGGAAAGGCAAATCATTCAAAGCTGCCTCTAATTCATTTTGGAGTAAAATTTGGTAACGTTCAGAATTTAAGGACTCATGGTAAATGAAAGGACCTATAATTCGAGTACCGAATATAGCAGACCACATATTAAATCCGAAACGGTGTTGGTGTTTGTCCGTTTTGTACAGACGTGAATTTACTCTTGCCCAATAATGAGCACTTCTACGATTAAAAATTCCATTATTATTAACCATACTTTCATCGGACCATATTATTTTATTCGGAATGAGCTATGCCAGTTGCCTCTTCAATGTTCCTAGTAGAAAAGTCTGGATTTTCCGCTACAGCTAATAAAACGGTATTGCCTTTTTCTTCATTGCAAGGTTTTTTGCGAAATTTTACAGATTTTTTGATCGCACCATATTCTTTTAGATTAACTGCTAATGTGTTCTTTTGTGAGGTTGACGCCTTTCTGGATATTTGTTTAAATACATTATTTCGGCTTCAGAACAATTACGTTGACATAAAATGTAACACGTCAATATATCGAATTTTTCATTATTTGAAAAATGTACTCCTACCATATTGTTTTTAGGTAAACACAAAATGTAATTAACTCAAAGAGCACCAAACAAACGTAATACGGACAACAATCAATTATGACAGGTAGGTAAACAAAATGCAAAGCCAACTTATTTTTATCAAATGCATCAGTACGACGGAAGATGTGTTTTAACTGTTTAATTAATAGTATTTTCACTAAATACATACTTGTGAATTA
The DNA here is from genome assembly GCA_036346205.1 of Vesta saturnalis. Classification (NCBI taxonomy): domain Eukaryota; kingdom Metazoa; phylum Arthropoda; class Insecta; order Coleoptera; family Lampyridae; genus Vesta; species Vesta saturnalis. Next base: position 1,816,027 of record JARFJB010000834.1, read on the forward strand.
TTTTATTCGCAACAGGCATTAGAAAATGGGAAAACATTATTTTATAATAATTTTACAGTTTTCTAATGATTCTAGTATTAGTTTTAACTGTACGTTTTCGATGTTTTACATACAAAAATAATTTTTTCGTGTATTTAAAATAATAAAGTTGATGATGGTTGCTAACAAACGTTGTATCAAAAGTTGAATAACAGTATTAAGTAAAGCTAGAAAAGTGGCAATGAAAATGTGCTCTTCTTTTCTTGATAGCTCTTCAAATAAGGTCAGAAAAAAATAAAAAACGAAAATCAGAAAATTCAATGTTTTTCAAATATCTCAAAAACTAAAAGAGATATTCGAGTTCTACAAAGACATCCTCTCAAATGCGTAACTTTTATTCCATTTAAGCGACCTTTCATCTCTTACCGTTTCCGAGATCCCCATAGTGGGCATCCTTATCTTGGACACGGTATATATATATATATATATATATATATATATATATATATATATATATATATATATATATATTTATATATTTATATTTATATTTGTATTTATATACAGGGTTTTTCACCGGCAACAGGACGGTCTCTTACGTCGAAACAGTGTAATTTAAAAACGAAACGTTAAAGTCAAATTGTGTGAATCAATTGTGGCTACAACTTAAACATGTTTCTTAGCATACAGGGTGCCCCAAAAATGTGTAGTACATCAAAGTTAAGTTTTTTTATGGAACACCCTATATCTGACTTCAATTTTGAATTTTATGCAAAAAATAAGGTCAATTTTTATAAAGATTCCCTATGCCTAACTATTATTGTCTTTCAGATATTTCCACTTTAGTATAACCATCAAACTGAAGCCACATGCTGTGAACATGATGCAGAAGTAACCAAAACTCATGTTTTAAAAATCTTAAAAACTTTCGCCCATTCAAATTTTCATCAAAGAAATAAGGCCCAATAACAAAATCTCCAATAATGTCCCCCCAAACGTTAACGATTTTGACAGTCGACAATACGAAACGTGTTCATTTTCAGTGTCATAATAATGAAAATTATATCGGATTACTAAACCGGTATTACGAAATGTTGCTTCGTCAGTAAATAGGACATTTTTAAAAAATCATGATCTTCTCCTATGCGATCCATTGTCCATAAGCAAAATTCTATGCGCCTATCAAAATCCGTTCCGTATATATGTTGGTGCATCTGGATGTAAAATGGCTGATATATATGTTTCTTAAGGATTCTCCAAACACTGCTGTGACCTATATCTGTTTCATTAGCAATTGGTGTTGTTCGTGTATTTGGGTTTTCAATGACAGACTGTAATACTTCAAATTCATTGTTCTCATTGTTAGTTACTGGTTTAGTCGGGGTTATCTTTTTGTAAGCAACATTACCTGTATCCCTAAATCTGGTCAGCAAACGTCCAAATACTTCATCTCTTGGATGTTTAGTATATTTCCCAGCATAAACTCTTGATGCTAAAAGGCAGTTTTAATAACATTCTCTAATTACTAGAATCATATCAATCCCTTCTTGAATTGAATATTGCTTCATTTTAGGAGGTGTAAATATTAAGTTACGTGACACTTAATTAATAAAGAAAAATTAATAGAGAAAACTAATATGTATAATTTTGTAAAATTCGTAAGTTACATGAAAAGTTTAACATTTAGGTATAGGGAATGCTATAATAGTTTGAAGGGGAATTAATATGACAATATGTTTAATAAATAAAATATAGGGTGTTCCATTTAAGATAACAGTAGTAATGGGGTCTATATGTACTCGTGAAATAACGTAATATTGTGAGTACCCTGTACAACATTTAAGAGAACTAAATATTTTATCCGATTGAACAACTATCTAACTGTTTCAGGTTTCAATAATTTTTTCTTAGATTAGTTTCTGCGGGACTTAACGACGTTTTTCAAAATTATCACATTTGCCGAAAAATGGAAATATCTGAAAACCATAATGGAACCTTTATAAAACTGGATCTTATTTTTTGAAAAAAATTCAAAATTGAAGCCAGATATAGGGTGTTCCATAAGAAAACATAACTTTGACGTGCCACACTTTTTTGGGACAACCTTTATGCTAAAAAACATTTTTAAGTTGTAGCTACAATTGATTTACACAATTCGACTTTCATGTTTTGTTATTACATTGTTTCGTTCCGACGTAAGTGACCGCCCCGTTGCCGGTGAAACACCTTATATATGTTTACTCAGCTTCATGTTCAAGATATTTTTCAATAAATTTTGCTACACTGATACGTATTGGGTAAACTGAAGCTTCCCTATTCCTATTGTGGAAAGAAGACGTTAAAATAAACTTGATATTACTGGCTATTCTGATACACATACATATATACAGGTTGTTTCTTAAAGTATGACGATTGAGCAATACATATATTATATAAATGTTGATAGTTTACGATATACAAGGTGTCAAAGTTTCGTAATTTTTTTAAATTTTCTCCCAGTATACTAAATTTATGTAACTCAAATTTGGTGTACTTACTACACTTAAGAAACGTATTGTTTAGGATTCAAAATTTACAGGGTGTAGATTTTTCCAGGGTCATATACCCTTTAACCCATATGAACTTTTTTGTGGGCCGCCCGTGACCTTTGGAAATTAACTGCAGCGAATGCTTGTTTAATTTTGAAATTTCGCTGTCTCTTGCATTTAAAGTAGATTGAAGTTTTATGAGAACAACAGCTTTATCCTTACCACTATCAAAAGGTGCAAGCTCTTACTATCGAAGACTCTTTGGCTCGTTTAAAGCTATCAGAAATCTGCATAATGGTAATCAAAATTTTACTTCATGTATTCTCTGATGAAGCTGGATTTGGGCATGACGGATTAATTAATATTTATAATGAGCATTACTGGTCTGAATAAAATCCTCATTTAGTGATTGAACGTGGTTTCCAAAATAAATTGTCTGTGAATATGTTGGCTGGCATTGTAAGTGACCATTTAATTGGGCCACATTTTACCACCAAGACTTAATGGCAGAGTTTACTTAGAATTTTTAAGAAACCAGTTGCCCATTCCATTAGAAGATGTACCTCTTCAAGTCACACATGCGATGCGATTGCTTCAAGATGGGACACCTCCACATTTTTCCTGCGAGGTGGATAGGAGGCGGTGGATTTGTGCAGTGGGTTCCCAGATCACCTGACTTAGATCCAATCGATTTTTTCTTTTGGCTCTACTTAAAATCAATTGTGTATAAGACTCCAATGCAGAACGTTGAAAAATTGAGGAACAAAGTTATAACTACTTTTGATGAAGTTAGACAAAAGAAAAAAATGTTTTCAAGAGTTCGTCAAAACTTTTTAAGAAGGACTAATTTATGTATTGAATTCAACAAAAGTTGTGAATTTCCGAAACAACTCGTGCGTTTTATGCATGGCCGTTTTGTTAAATGTATTTATCCATGGCACGCTTTTATTTATCGCACCTTTCTTGATGGAACCTTTAAAAACGGCTTTTTCGAAAACGGTTAATTTTATTACCATGCAACAAAGGAACCTTTTTTAAAGAATATTTGTCTCTCTTTAAATGAATGCAAAGAAAATTTAAAAAAATATTTAAATAAAAACATACGGATTATAATACTTAGCTTAACTGAAGAATAGGCCCTTTGGAATTGAAATATTTGCATACAACACAATAACGTAATAAAATATTAAAAATATGTATTCCAAATTTCAAGAGAATCGATCCAGTAACAAGAAAATTATTAAAAAAATAAACTTCAAACGGTCAAGTTATCGGAATGGCATTCATTTATCGAGTAGAACAACCACCCTATATATATATATATATATATATATATATATATATATATATATATATATATATGTATATATCGCCGTAGGTCCGGTCCTGGCCAAATTTGATAGGTTTTATTTTAAAGTGATAACAAGAACATTAATCATACGGAGTAGGTTTAAGGGATGAAGTTTTGTTCTTGAATAATCCAGTTTTACAGTACTGAAATGTGAATAAAAATGCAAACAATAGTAAAATACTCTATAAAAAACTGCCGACCTTTATTTTATATCGCCTTGTTTGACTTCTTGGAACTTTACGCGCGATCATAGGGTGTAAATGCAAGTTAAGTTAACTACATTTGTGTTGTGAAAGGAAGCGACAAGTACAGATTCATGTGGTACACTAATTGCAACATTAGACAAAGTGATTGTATATTGCTATAGTTATATAGATATCTTGGTTTCTGAAATATAGATAAATCATTTTCAATGCAATACAACGCATTCCATAGCTTTATAATAGTCCAAGACTGATCTAAAAAATCCCCTTTTCTTCTCTTAAGCTAATATTGGTCATTTAACAGAAAATTATACTGAATCCAAATAATTCAGTAGGTTTAATTTGTGTTTTTAGCGCCCTCTCAAGATTTCGTTCACAAGCGAAAAAACGTAACTTTGTACTTTTAAAGCACAATTATAATATAGTTTTTAAATAAATGTTTTTTATTTCAGGTTAGTACTGATTTTTTCAAATCACCTCGTTGGCATATGATAGCAAATATCTTATGTTTGCCATCGCAGAAGAAAAACTAAGAAGAACAGTCAGCGTCATAGACATTCCTATTGTGTTACCTACAGCAGAAAGAGATAATGTACATGTAATACGGTAGCGTATTGAAGGAATTTCCAATTAAAATCTATAAAACAGTATGGCACTGTTACAGAAGTAATACACGTATTCTCAAACATTCGAAACCACACAAACTTTTAAACGGATTATTTTTATTAAGCAATTGTATACTTTTACTACAGTTTCAAAAATGCATTAGATGTGTTTGTGTCGTTCTAATACATGCCATTTGGGTTAGAAAGTAAGTGCGCATTTAGTTTTTCTAACCGCAAGCCGTGAACATGTGCCAAATAGGGGAAACAATAGATAATTGCGTTGAATGATAAACAATCTGATGACAGCGATGCTGTAGATGCCGACCATACATTAATAATTTCTTTATCTTGTTTTTAATTTTGTAATTGTATTTAATAATAATGTTAGTTGTTCCTATTTGAAATGTTTCTACATACTTCTACCATAGAATAAAAAATTAGTTTTTATACATTAGAATTCAATTCCATTAGCATTTATTAGGAATTAGTTATACCCAGCATTGATATTCTAATCACATTATTGAAATTACAGTAAATCATTTCTCTGTTAATCACTTTTACATTATTTGCAGTTCATATAACAAATTTTCATGGATCTCTAAAGAAATCCATGAAAATTTGTTATATATATATATAATATATATATATATATATATATATATATATATATATATATATATATATATATATATATTCGTATATAATACAATATTAATTATATATTTTCGCATCCATGTTTGGAGCCATATCATTTTAATGATTCATATAATGTTGTAACGGGAACTTTAAAAGAATCAAAAGTTCGCGTTAAATTATACGAGATTAGATATTTATATATTATTTTTCTTGATAAAGAAATGGTTACTGTATATTTGTATCTGAATGTAATTATTATTAAGATGAAAGAAAAGATTGAGTTTATTTCAATAAGTTATCTATATATTCAATTTGAACATATTTGAATACGCGGCATTTGCAAGTGCATAGATATGTTGGAAGGGATGAGACACTGTCATAATAATGATGTGTAGTTTTCAAAATAGTCGCGTTAAGTAAGCGATCAAGAAGAATAGCCTCTAGTAAGCAATCGGAGTTGGTTGAATAGCGATTGCTGCAGCCTGATTTCTGCAATTAATATTATGAAATTATAATGAAAATTCAGTTAGTATTGTGTTAAGAAATATAAGTTATATTTTCCTTACTAATGTGAGTAAAAACTAAAAAGAATTAAAAGTGCAAATGTTGGCAATTTGGCGGTAATAAAAAGATTTTGTAATCGTTTACCATAGCGTTTTAAGTGCGTGTGGAAAGCGTTCCAAGTTGATGTTTTGATAGCGAGTGAAAATGTACAATAGCCTTATTTTACGCAATTAATAGATTGATACATAAAGTATAATAACTAAGAAACATTGATAATGAAAGTATGGTTTTCCGTTTTCAGTTTGTTGCGCACCCCGTTTGTAACTAAAACTGAACAATTAAGTAAAAACTGTATAGTGTAAATCTATCGAGCAATAATTTACAAAAATCAGTAAATTGTGGGGAAGAAAGTTAGAAGCGTATTCAGCTATAATAAAGGTATAAGAAAAGATAAGGACAACAAAGGAGAACGGTTCCAGAATGCCAGCAAGATGACATCATCGGAAGAGCAATCTATAACTAATTTGAGGCTCCTCCAGCGATCAAAGGAACGCAAGCATTACATCATCAGTTTTTCAACAAAAATAAGTAAGAACCCCTTTGTTTGTGTGAATAAATAAAACATTTTTGTGTTTGATTTTCTCGAAACTTTACATATGACTATCACAATTAAACGAAAAATAAGACGTTTAATTCTGATAAAGATTTTACATATTAGTTTTAACAATATTGTTTTACATTATAGGTTTGATTTTTGTATATATTTGTAAACAACATATTGATGCATTTTCGTTCAGATTTGGAATTTAATTAAAGTAGTATAACGTTTGATTTACTTTTATGAAGATTGTTAATATTAAAAGGTTATACAAGTATTGAATATATAAATGTAAGAAGAAGTCAACTCAATAGGAATTCAGATAAATATTATTCTTTAGAGCGGATTAAACAAACAAAAGTAATATCCAAGGGTATTACGACCGTTACTATGTGCAATATTGTATGCACCTAAAAGTAAGTAAAACCATATCACTGGCTTACGTTTTTAAGTGTGTTATGTTCTCTTATATAAATTGGTTACATTTCTATAATCTCTACTCTATGGAATCATTCGTCTTTATTTTTACCGTTGGATGGCGTACAAATACATTTTACTTAATTCCTATTGGTGCATTTGTGTTCGTTAGTCTCGGACCCTTGTTTCCGTTTCTTTTTTTTTGTTTCCTGCCCGTTAGTGTGCCTATAATTCGCTACTCACTTGAACCGCTATTCGTTTGACGCGATTTTCTTATAAAAATGGATATTTCCGGATTTATCGTTCAACGACCAAATAGTTTTGTGCCTGAACCTTATGCTAGTTATCGTCACTTAATTAACGTGATATTTACGTCTTTAAAGCATTCAAGAGTGTTGTTTTCTTAATATATACTTAAACGCTTGTGGCTACCAGCTTACAAGCGTTTTACTACGTGTTTTATCTCCTTTTCTACTACTTCACTACGTCTTCAAACGCCGTCATCATCCAACAACGCCGCTGCCATTTTAATTTTCCATCGATTCATGCTTCGACCGAAGAAATTCTATTTCAACGAACTACAACCAGTAAAACTGCAGTCCTTTCACCTCAAGATTGCTAATAATTTACTATTCAACCTTTAAGTAACTTGCCCCGCCGAAATTATTCATGTTAGTAAATTCTCACGTTACTTCCTTAAGTTCAAAGATTGCGTTTTACGCCATCTATACTGTACAGTCATAATTTATATTTCAAAATCTAACGGTAACTACAGTGGCCGGCGTGTAAGAAGACGAGCCCGCCTATGCGCGAAAGATGACTTTATGATGTTGTTCAAATTCCTGCGTTCGTTTACCTCAGAGGCGTCACATGGTGCATAATGTATATTTTAATAGTATATTAAAAGCAGTTCAAAGAACCATATTTTATGTAAATACGCAATTTATTATAATTAAAAGCTATACTGAAAGTAATAATATAATTAGACTAATAAAATCAATATGTTATTACATTACACATAATTGATACCTATTACTAAAATAATATTGTCTAAAATGTTTCATTTTCACTGTCACTCAAATCACTAAACTGATAATCACTGTCACTATCTTCACCCATATTTATAACTAACTTCTCAGTTTCTATGTCCAAAATTTGTTCACTTTCAAGATATTTGTCTTCTATATTAATTACTTTATTACATCGGCTTTTCCAATCTTCTGTAGTTGTCGTTTCAAATGCTCTGTTGGCCAATTCCATGACATCATTTAACTTAAATGTAACGTTTTTCTGTGCTACTTCGCTTTTTATCTTTGCCCAAATTAATTCTATGGGATTTAGATCCGGATGATACGGCGGAAGTCGTAACGCAATGTGTCCATGATCGTTCATTAATTTGTCAAATTTATGTCTTATACCGATTTTTATTTTCTAGTACAATTTTGTAAAGTTGTGGTTTATATAGGTTCGCAGGAACTTGAATTCCTTTTTGATGTAACCACTCTAACATTTCGCTTTTCCTACTATTCGACGTTGGTGCAGGATCTAGTAGAACACTGTGGTACGGGGCGTTATCAATAACAATGACGGAGTTGTTTGGCAAATTCCGTAGAAGACGTTCTTTGACCCACTTTTCATAATTGGCACCATTCATGTCGTCGTGGTAATCTCCACTTTTTGTGCCAGATTTAAATGTTAATAAACAGTTAGGTACAAAACCCATGTCGCCCCCTGCGTGAACCATAATTACTCGCTGGCCCTTTGAAATAGGAGCAAATAATCCTTCGTTACTGTTGTCATTCCAGCTTCGTGAACTGGTATGTCCGCTGTGAATATAGCTTTCATCCAAAAAGACGATCGGTCTGTTTTCAGTACGGTAACGTTTAATGTTTTGAAGGTACACTATTCTTTTTTCTCGAATATCGCTTTTGTCTATTAAAATTCTTCTGTTGTCCACTGTTTTCCTCCACTTAAAGTTAAGTTTTTTAAGGATTATTCACAGCGATTTTTCTGAACCACTCCAACCCAAATCTTCCATTAATTTCTGTCGTAAAGATTTAACGCACACACGACTCTCTTCTGTTTTATGGAAGTTATAAATGATGTGTCTTATTATGTTAAGATCATATTCTGCAACATCCATAACTGGATGTTTTTTTTTGCGCTTCTTCTCCGGAGATCTCAGTATAATTGTACCATTATTTTTTGCGGACGATTCCTTGGCTTCCTTTATGATTCGTTCTATTGTTGTGACTGATACTTTTGTTGCATTTGAAGTTTTTTCCTTGATGCTCCGTAAGGTTTCGGTTTCTTCTTCTTGTGTTAAAAAGTTTTGAAACACGTTATGCACTATTTCTCGCGTTTGACCGTTTAAGATTTTTCCAGACTTAGACATTTTTTAAAACCGATTACAAATCAGTAAATGTTGACACCGTATAATCAATTTTCAAAAACTAATATGCATATGTACCAAGAATCCGGATATTTATATATCAAACCTCTAATTGCTGTCATTATGTTAACTGCTTATAAATTTATTATTTAGATAAGTATGTTTTCCCCTCTAATCGTCTTTAAGACAATTTTCTAATGGGTACCTAATGCTTTCATTATTTCATTTCTATTAGTGTATATTAAAAATACATTCAAAATTACCTATTAGACAAATGGGAGAGATCCCTACATACTTTCAGGGATAAATGCCTATTATGCAAACACGAAAAACCAAATGTTAAAAAAAAACGCGTCACCAATGGAAATATTGGAATTATTCATCTTCATACGCATTCTTCCAATATACATATAATTAAACATACAAATGCTTAGTATTTTTATTATAATCGGCAACCGCCGTAGTTCTTCGCGATGCGCCGGCTCCTCGTCTTCTTACTCTAGCTCGTATTGCTTCGGCCAACGCTACTTGCACAAGGAAACGACACCGAAGGATAGTTATTCAGGTGAGATTATTGATGTACTTAATCGCTTGCTCACCTCGAGTAAACCGAATCCTGAATATTTTGGAACGGTAACGTAACTGATTTTGCACATTTTGCTTAAAAGATCGTATAAGGTAAATTGGATTCAATTATTCTTGTTATATTAACTCAATATTTAACTTAACCTTTGTATTGCAATCTACCCCTACGTGCACCCCTCTTATTTGTCGAATTTATATATTCCTGTTACCATTTATTTTGAAGTTCATTATAATTTAGTTAACCCCATTTTGCTTACTTATTTGTCACTCACGTATAAGCTATTAGTTCTTCGTATTTCGAACTAGAAGCTATAACTATAACAACTACCCAAGAAATACGTGGCGTCCATTCTCTTAACTATTTTTTACTTAATTATTGCTCACAACATCATACTTAAAATTCTAGATTGACTAGCCCACCCCCAATGTTTGACTACTTGTACTGAGCCACCGAGCCCTTGCATTTTAAATTTTATTGCCATCGAAAGTTACCGTAACAAGTGGATGTTCTCCATGCCGCACCAAACCCTATTGTTATTTCTTTTTGGCGCAGGTGTTTTTCTTAGTTTACCACGGACACCAGAAGAACTGAACACACACCTTCTGCCCCAAATGCCATGTGCTACAACGAAAAAGATACGTAACCTCACGAACACTATCAATGTCGCACTAATCCAATCGCTTTCATAAAGTATTTTCGAAATTATGTATTCACAGTAATTCTGTTTTGTTGCCCCTTACATATCTGGAATAGACTTTAATAGTATATCTGAGAAATAACGATTTTGGTTGAGTACCGTCAAGGATAAAAATATATTCAAATTGTATTTATATTATTCTATATCATTATTGTAAAGTTGTTTGCATTTGTAAGATACAAGCTTAAATTACAAAATCTTAATTTGTAAATATTCCTGTATTTTCTTTTAATACATAACCATATTTGTATAATCTTATTTCAGAGTTAATTTAAAGCTGTTTATTACAAAACATGATTTTAATAATCACAAAATAAGACAAATTTTTGAATTAAATGAAACATCTTATCTGGGAAAATTCACTTTCATCCAAAAATAATTGAGCTTAATTAGGTAAAATTGAAATATGCCACTAAAAAAAAAGAATTGACGAGAGAGTCAATATATCGTGGGTGTACCTAATTGTGTGTAAATTTTTGTATGTCAAAGATAGTCCTCAGACTAATTAGTTTAATTAGCTTATATTCCTAAACTACCTGTTTTATGTCGACAATTTAATACAAATTTTACTAATGTTAGAGTGCTGGTTTTAACCAGGACATTGTATGTAAATTAATTGAAATAATTGATACTCCTTTGTAGCGGTAATGTATTATTTACTATTTAACCATATACGAATACGTGAATTGAAGAGCATAAATTGCAGTGTAAATACAAAATTACATGTTTTTGAAATAAGATCTGAATGAAATTTTTGATCAATTAATTTTTATGTACTTAATTTTTTATCTTTTGTGTCTTATAGTGATTTTAGAAATTGAAATACCCTATTTACTATCGACTTCTTTATTAATGTGAATATTAATCAAGTGTACGTATAATCTTATTACGTTATTGATGTGCTACATACATCTTTCATGACCTTTTTGGATCACCACTTCCCTAAAAGATTACAGGTGGAGTTTTGATTTGCATATTTACTTACGATTCACAAGCAGCTTCTTCTAAAAAAATAAACTGAAACATTTTGATTAACATTCATATCCTTAACATATAAAAATGAATAATAAAGCAAGGTACACAAAATGGGAATAATGAATTGCTACGGACATGACGACTTTTCCGACTTAGTTAAAAATGTAAGTATGCACTGTTATAAATGTTTTTGGATCTCGCTCATCAATGAGAGTTTTCCTAATGTAAATGTGACTGTTTATATAGTTACTCGGCTTTTCAAAGTTTCGGGACAACAGACATACTTTAGATTACGATTTCAATCCTTGGTAACGTTGTGCTAATAGTCATTTGCAAATTTTTAGCGTTTTGAACATATCAAGTTATGGATTTATTGTTCTATTTACTTTTATATTGTCCTTGATTTTACAGAAAAGGTCTAACATGCAACACTGTTTCAAACTCGTTCCATGTATGAAAAGCATTGCTAAGTAAAAATAATTAAACAAAAAGGTGTATCATGGATGACCAAAATCCAGAAATAGTTTATATCAATTACACAGTTCATTTGATGTGTGACGAAAACAGGCCACAATTTAAATGATTCTGTATATTATGTAATGTTCAAAATAAGCAAGGGGCAATTTTGCACAGACAAACAATGAACAGTAGCAATAGATACATTCTTTATACAATAAATTAAGTACATACCAACTATAATTATATACAACCAAGTACCATGTTAACAAGATAAGCACATATTGAGTTTCAATCGAGAGGAATTTATAATTCCTACCGATCGGTAGATCGCTCGCTTAATGACCGACGCGTGTACGTGAGCGTGTGCGTGCGCGAGTGCGTGTGCGTGTAAGTGTGCCCGTGCGCGTGCGCGTGCGTGTGGGTATGCCTGTGCCTGTGGCTATATAAAGTTAAATTAATAGGTTCATTATGTTTATCAAAGTTACACAAGAAAATTTTCATATTTCAGGTTTCCGAGCATCTTCGGAGAGCATAAGTGTAGTGTTATCATTAATAATATTCATAATATCCATGCATGGGAAGAAAATCCTGGTCTGATAACATGATCTGCAACAGCTCTAAAAATAAGAAAACAATTTGTATTAGTAAAGATGTGCAGGAGGTAGATTTGTAGGCAAAATCAGTAAAATTGACAATGCTAGATTATATTTACCGAAGTTATAAATAAGTGTATGAATGTATTGAACAGTAAGTGATAAAAAAAACTTACCTAGTGTTATGAAGACAACCTAGAGTAACATTTTGATGTAAAATGTAAGAATGTGATAGTGAAACAGTTAAAAACAGTTTCGACAGCCTGAGTTCGGGAAGTGAATAAATAATTGTCACATGGAGACTTACATTTAGTATGAACTTATGTGTTTCGAGTTGTAGATTTCATCTATGAACTTAATTTTGTCCTAGAAAGTAGAATAATTATAAGGAAATTTTAGTATAAGAAAATGGTAAAAAAATGGACATTTTTAATAAAATTGTTAAACAAAGCACAGCAAATGAGCTACCATTTTAAAGACAATTTTGTGTAGAATTTAATGGGATTAATGGTTTTAAAATATTAAGTAGCATAAGGAAGTTATTGCAAAATGTAAGATTTATTACATTATAAAACTTAATCAGGAGGTAGCATCTGGCAACGTTTGTATTGAAATGTTAAGCTTAAGAAAAAAATTACTATTAGCAATTTCCTATCCATTCTGTGCAAAAACTTTAAAGCAAGGGCATGTCCATTTGAGTGCAATTAAATAAAAAATAAAATTTACCAGCGAACAAAATATGCTCGAGTAAAAATTAAACTTAAATAAAATAAAATAAAAAATGTGTTCAATAAAATTTAAACTATTTAATTTTAATAGTTCGGAAATGTGTATAATTCGTGTATTGAATATTAACAATGTTAAATGATTTTTTTTTGATAATTTAAGTTTAATATAAAACAACATTTTAATTTCGTAGTGATGTGTTTGATTTCGGTAAGCTTAATAATTCTTCACAAATCTATACTGAATACATGCACTGGCTACATATACAGAATGATCAATCTCAAGTGTATACCACGTGATCAAAATATTTAAGTTGGTACCACTGATAGGTTGGTAAGAAGCTATATTGCTCTAGCTACTCTAGAGCATGGTTCGAGTAAAAACTACGATCAGTTTCAAATCTCTATGGTCATTAACTTATACATATTATAAAATATTATCTTAATTTAAATAATGACTATTTTGTATTTGATTAGACTGCATCCCTATAAAATACAACAAAATAAATAAAATATTATTTAATGATTGGATTACTTCATTACAAAATAATGAATCTTAAGTATTTAAATGTTATAATTTCATTATAATTAAATAAAATTTATAGTACATGTTTGAAAACGGCATGACGGTTAAATTCGATATCACAATTTGAAATTCAAAATATATAATTTGTATTGATATAGACAGTTTGCAAATAACTCAAGAAAATACAAAAGTGAAAAACGAAGGTATAATATGACATAAACTGACATAAACTAAAACGACTAAAACCACACTAAAAATCCAAAGCAGCCAACTGCAAAACACAACAATATTAACAACTAGGGATTTTTGTCATACCACTACAGTACACTTGAGATTGATCACGTTGTACGAATGTAAATAAAAATAAGTGCACGTATTAGAAGAACAAGTACGAGCGTTGCTGCTTTCCGGTGACATCGAGGGATGTCAATGGTATTCGTATATGGTAGATAGGACTTCCAGTCATGGGTTATCCAAATAATAGTCATGGAAGAAGATGCTAAAGGATAAGTAGATTTCAAGTTTTAAAGTTAGGTTATGTTTTATATTTTTGTTTGTGTGTGAAAAATTTTAAGCAGAATATGTGTCCAGCCGAGATTAATAAATTTAGCAAGTAGACTAAAGGTACTATTATTATTATTACTAAATTTGAATTCAATACTTACATATTTGCCTGAAGATTATTTACTTGCGCAATACGTTGTTTATCACAAAAACGTCAAAGTCTGTTAAATGCAAAGAGGGCGCTGCGTACGCCGCATATGATGCATAATTACAGGTACGGGGTGCATATCGGAAGTCACTTAAGTTTTAATTTCAAAATCAATAATAAAGAAATTATTAAATTGTTCGTTAATAAGAATATTTATCATAGCTAACAAAAAAAATTACATGCTTAAACAAAGGCTTAATACATGTAGTAAAAACTAATTCCTTGAACCCTATCCCCTGTAGATCATTATTATTTAAAATAAAATATCTTCGCAATATATATATATATATATATATATATATATATATATATATATATATATATATATATATAAAATAATATTTTTGACATAAGAAAGTAGTTGCTTTCTGCTATAATGCACTTTGCCATTCTTTTCTTCCACTACTGAAATGCTCCAAGCCAAGCAGTTTAAGGAATACTATTAAAATATCACCGAACAGCAGCATTGATCTCTTCCTCTAAAAAAATGTTCTTCCTCGTAAGTTCTTTGATGCTCAAAAAAGAGACAAAAGTCGCATATTGCCAGTTGCAGTTTTCGAGAAAATTTGGTATCCACCATTCTTAAGCAATAGAGTTTCGTGGCAAGTTCATACTCGTTCTGATTTTTGAAAATCTGTAAGATGATAGGGTACAAAACCACTTACGACTTCTTTCAGATGAAGGTGGTTGTGTATTATCCACAGTTGAGCCTCTAGTGCGGTGTAACTATTTCTGTTATCTGCTTCCATAACCTTCTTCACAACAGCAACGTTTTCCTCTATCACAGCGGTAATGGGAGGGCTTCCACCTTCCTGGTGGTAAACTGTAGTTCTTCCACGTTCGAATTCCTTATATTATCTGTAAATTGTTGCCAAGGAAGGAGCCTGATCGCCAAATGTTGATTTCAAATTTTCTTCGCACTTAAACTTCGCAAGTGTCAAATGAAGAGTCGTTCTTACTAAGATTACATTTTTTGTTTCCCATGGTCTGCCCAATTTCTTCATTCTCAATAATTATGGCTTGTCCCTCATGCGTGGAGCGTGCGTGCGTGCGTGTGTGTGTGCGTGCGTACGTGCGTGCGTGCGTGCCTATAGTTACTACGTCACGTTACTATATCAATCGTATGGGATTGCAGCGGAGCTGTGAGATCTTCTTTCGCTGTGAGATCCGAAATGGTGGATCTCGCAACTTGATGAGTAGATTTAGACTTCTACAATTACGTTTTATGCTTTACAAATATTTTATTCTAGGATCCCATAGCATGCAATTCTTCCTTCTTACATGTGTTTATATGTGTGTTGACGCAGCGCCAGTTTTGTGTGTTGTGTGTGTATCGTATTAACTCCAGCGGTAGCCACAAGGTCCAGTTTAGAATTTTGTAGAGATACCACTGCATGATCATATTTCATGAATATGCTGTTTAGTCTTTTGCTTTATAGTTAAAATGATCGGTCCATATCGTCTTTGACGTCTCCACCCTCCACTTCTAACTGTTCTACTTTAAAGTGACCAGTTCCAGGTGTTAGTATAAGTAACTGTTGGTTGTTTACCATTAATTTTAATATTAATGGTCAGCAAAAACTTGATCTCAGTTAGAAGCTATTTTGTATTCGACTAATTATTAAAAAAGTATTAACATATTAAATTGTACCTACTTCCTTCCTTGTTTTTAATTAGCGTGTGGAAACTGAGTACAGAAATTACTTGAGGTTGCAACGGATGTAGAAGGGGAAGGTGCTGTAGAGAATAATTTCGTTTTATTCTCTATCGATTATTTGATATACTCCTCTACCGCATTGGTGGGGTTCCATCTACCATGGCGCTTGATACTCTAGTAACACCTGCCTCCGAGTCAGTAAAAAAATACTTAATCTCACCAAGGAAACACAAATATGACACACAATGTTGTAAAAGCTGAACATACGAGTTTTCAATTTGGGAATTTATGATATCTATTTGCACGATTGTAGAAAAAACTGCGCATTACTCATGCGCAAAGCGCGATTCCGAACATAGTGCAGTTACCGAAAGGAGCTACACACGTTTGAGAATCTCGCACTTATTTTGAAAATAACTACGCGCATTCAAAGAATGTGCACTTTTTGTGTGGGTACGGCTATAACGTCATTTAAACGGATGCTAAAATTTTTAGGTTATTGCGCTTTTGATTTTGTTTTTTGAGTGACATTATTTAATTAGGCGACACGTAATTAAGTGCATAAGTACTTAACAACCATTTCATTTAAAATTCTTGCAAAGAAAAATTACGTTCTGTTATGATCTAGTATACGAAGGTTGTTTCATGCACACTTTATCGCTACTTTATTTTTGTATTTATCTTTACCGGAAATGGTACACGGATAACAAACAGGTTGAAAGAACGTAAGAAAAATGTAAAAATAGCTTCATGGCCTAAAATGAGAAATATTAAGACATGAATGACGGCAACGATGATTTTTTTAACACCGCTCCAGAAATCACTGTACTTTCAAATAAAACAACTTTAAATGTAATATCATGTTAAAATAGTCAATTAAATAATAAACATTACATTATTATAAAATATTTTATTCTACCGATATTAATTAAAAACCGTTTTTATTTTTAATAAACGTAGAGAAAGTATTGTACGCGTCTATTGCAAAATAGTTCATTGCACTCGACGTGTTGCCCAACTCGACCTTAAGGCCTAGTTGGACACATGCATATCACGTGCAATAAACACTCACGTTTTGCACTTGTTACATAAGCAAATATAATTCAAAATCATTTAGTAATGATGCCTGTCTTTCAATCTATCTTTAAAGTTTGAAAATAATCAATCGTTTACAAATCTACTTTTGTAACCGGTTGGAAAGTGCACATTTTCCAACCTTTAAATTCCAGGTAAAGCGATTATTAGACCTATATCATATTTTGTGTAAGATACAATTAGTGATACAGACGACTAGATAGATTTACAACTCGTGTTGGTGGTTATCTAAAACTATTATAAATATAAGTAAATCGGGAGTATTACTATAAAAAAATCATTCGCAATTTGTATCATTATTTTATAGAGAATCTTATGAATATATTGTTTAAAGTGAGTTGAATTATTAGGAATAAAATAGGTTATCCATTTTAAGAGATTTAACGATTATTACAACTATAACACAATAGGAAGAATACAGGACTAAGTTCAGTAGGTACCATAAGATTAAAATTATTATTAGAATTATAAGAAAACTTGTTTTCAATCACATAATACAAGAGATGCCAAAAATGTATAAAATTGTCATTCATTTTGTGAACTAAATGCAATACATACTAGATGCAACCATTTTCATTCTAATCGCAGTAAATTGTAATTACTGTAAGTAGAATAGGGTCAGCATATGACGTGACGTCATAATTAATTAAAAGTGGTGGGGGAAGGTGTGGGGGGAAGGGGGGTGTGTGTGAGGCGCGGAGTGTGGGTGAGGGTGGGACCGGCTTCTTTTCGTGGGACATTTTCAACTCAATGATAGAATGTTCGGACCATTGACGGCATTTTCATCCGTAATTAGGGACCTCTTGGCGGTGTTTAGAGCTTTTTTGGCAGACCAGACCCTGGAGGGTAGGCAAATAAGCGAGTCACGTGACCCTGGGGACGGGGTTTGGGGAGGTCACGTTATTCGGTGGGAGGAGAGGGGCGGGTCAAAGTGCAATTATTTTAATTACGAGTCAATCAAATTACACGATAAAGATGCTTATTTATTTTGTTTTTCTTTTGTAGTCAATAATTTAATAAAATTGTTGACAGTTTGAGTTTTCCTTGATGAAATGACTCGACTTGAATATTCTGATACAAATTATTTGAATTTAATTTTAATTCATGGAGAATGTCATAGAGTTGTAAAACGAACAGTAAGAACACTTATCGAACGCTATCCTGAGCGCCCCCGACCATCAGCAGATACAATAAGACGTGTGGTTCAAAATTTTGAACAGTTTGGCACATTTAAACACTCTGCGCCTCGCAAAAAAACTGCTATTGATAACGAACAGAATGAAGTTATAACTCCGTGTCTATCCTTGTAATTCCATAAACGACGCGAACACAGATATTGGCTTAACACCAACAACTATCAGAAGAATTCTTAAGAAACATAAGTTTAGACCATACTGTTTACAATTAATTGAACATTTGAAAGATGCGGATTTCTTGAAACGTATCGAATTTTATGAAACAATTTTGCTCAAAATACAAGAAATTCCTAATTTTTTGACTAATATCATATGGACGGACGAATCTAAATTTACGAAAAATGGCATATTTAATCGTCGAAACTCTCATTACTGGAATAACTAAAATAGCAATCCAATTCGCGAATGCCATTTTCAGGAAATTTGGAATTTTAACGTATTTTGTGCTATTCGGAATAACGAAATCTTTAACGTGTATTTTTACAACGAAAATTTGAGAGGTTTAAAATAGTTGATTGTTGCGATTTATGATTACAAATTTAATTTCTAGGAGAAAATTATCTTGAGATATTAAACACTCGAATTCAACCCCGATTAAATCTAGAAAGGGAAAATTTATGGTACCAACCCTCATAACACCAACGCTGTTTCCATGAAACTTTATGAAATTTTTGAAGATCGTTGGTTTGCCAATAATGGTCCCTTTCCATGGCCACCTAGGTCACCTGATCTTACGCCAATGGATTTTTATCTTTGGGGTCGATTTAAAAATATTGTTTATGCTACACCACTAACGACTAAAGAAGATTGCATTGCAAGAGTGCAAAATGCCTTCAATTCTCTTCCTCCACAAGAAACTCAAAGGACTACAAATGAAGCCGTTATAAGATAAGTTCAACAATGTCTTGCGTCTAACGGCCAACATTTTGAACATTTATTGTAAATTAATTTACATTGGATCACGAGCAAGAAATACTAAATAAACGACTTTATCGTGTAAGAATGCACTGATAAGTATGTAGTTACTACCTCCGCAGTAAAAAGAATTTTTTTTTCAATTTACTCATAAAGTATTAAATTTTTACACTTATGTTGTATATCGAATTTGAAAAAAATGATTTCGAAAATTTCTATTTGGCAAAAATGACTTTTGAATCACAAAATTATCAATTTTTATAATTTTTTGCAGTAACTTTTTCAAATATTTTTCTTTATTTCAATTCTCATTTATTTGGTTTCCATGGTGACCACGAACAAGGAATACTAGATTTAAGTATGTAGCTCATTTTTGTCACAAATTTTAAAATTGGAACTTTTTTGATAATAAGTATGAAACTGTTACGTTTAGGCAAATAAAGTTTTAAACAAACTTACCTTAATTTTTGACGTTAAATCGATCTGAGTAATAAAAAATAGGGGTTTCCAATTGATTTTTTTGAGTAACTTGCATTTTTTGATAGTTCGACATTCACAATTTTATTTTTATGAAAAATACAAATGTCATTTTTTGTAGGCTGTTGCAATAAACCTTTGCCTACAACACCTCAAAGTTTTATTCAAATTGTTTGACAGGAACAGAACAATTAACGAGTTATTACTAAGACCGCATCTGTCAATTTTTTTAGAAAAATGTTTTTTTTTTAAAACGACTGAAATTACGTATCTAGTTTATTTATAACCGGAAGTGGTACGAACGTGAAAATATTTTAGACGAGTTAGCCCTAACATCATTACCCTGTCACCAAATTTTTTCAAAATTATAGTAAGTTTGGTTTAGCAGATACCCATAGGATCAGCTCCCAAATGCGGACCCTGTATATATATATATATATATATATATATATATACATAATTTGACACAATTTATGACATAAAAATGTACATGCTTAAAATGCTTAAAATTAATAATTAATTATGGAAAAAAACAATTTTGATTTAAATCTTGAACAAATATTTTAAATTACAAAAAGTAATAAAGAGATGGAAGCATTAATGAAATGTGTACAGGTTAATTTAAATCATTCAATATATATATATATATATATATATATATATATATATATATATATATCAGGGTGACCAAACTCGATGGCCAAAACGAAAACAGCCGATTCCTCTGGCCAAAAGGAACAAAAAATTGTGAATACAGGGTGTGTCTATTGTTGATGGTTTCCAAGATGTTAACTTTTTTTTAATTTTTTCTATTTCGTAGACTTATTGTTTAAATCACGCTGTATCTTCCAAACTAGAAGAGTTACAAGAAAACACATTAGGAGAAATTTGTAGAAGATGAAATTGCCTTAAAGAATATTGAATTCATTCGAGACAAACTCATCATTCAACATTTTTAATGACATAATGAATTCAGAAATGATTTTTTTTCAAATCCCAAGACAAATTTCCAAGAGGAATATTTTTCCAATAGAGATGGATTTGATACATGGTGATAAAGGAAAAACTTCTTTTTTCATAAGCTTCATAACGATATGAAAAAAACTTATGGTTGACGTACTAATTACTGAATTGTTACAGGAATACACCTCAGGAAAAACTTTTAGAGCATAAAATTACCTTCAAAAATATGGTAGAGTAGATGAGAATTGACGATTTGTCCCTCACTTTTCAATCAATCTGTACATTTACGGCAAGAAATAGGTCTCCTTTACTGATATCTTTTCATCACCGTAGCAAAGACTTGACATTAGTAAGTTAGTTGTCAAAATTTGTTTGCTATTACAGTTTTGCTGATTTCAATACGAGTTCTTTCTGTTGTAGTGATATTGTAATTTAGTTTTTGAGTCGTTCTTGTGATTATTATTGTTCTTGTTCGTGTTCGTGTTTTCCTTCCTGAGTCATGTTTTCAAATGAAGAATATGCCGATATTCATTATTATTATGGTGTTGCCCAAGGGAATGCGAGTGAGGCTGCAAGACTGCAAGACTGTTATAAAGAGTGTTGAAGTTTAATTATCTTTTTGTTTTTTTTAATATCCTTTTACAATGATGTAATAAGCGGATGAAATTTTGTATACAGGGGCTTTTTATCACGGAGAATTCAAATATGACCTTAGTTCTTTTATTACTGATAGAGGGCGCCACACACAGGTTTCCATCTTATTTGAATCGGTCCTAACTTTTTTGCCTTACACTGTATGTCATTTTCGACTGGAAAAATTTAGTTTCCCATCTTTTCTGCTTCAGAAAGGTATACCTTATTGAAGTCGCTAGGACCAACGGTTTACGAGAAAAATGCAACCGATGCATGCAAATTATCCAAAAGCTCCAAAGTAACTTATTTGCAAAAACAATGACATAACACTTCAACAATTAAATTTTAACAGCAACAATGAAGGGCAGTGATTAAAAAAAACATTAAATTTTTAGAAGATGTTCAAATTGTTGTCCTTGTACTTGAATACATTTTTCAATTCTTCTTCATAAGGATTGATGGCATCTTGGAAATATTCCTGTGTTATTACGGAATCTATCTGCGGATTCCATAATTCTTATCCATAGTTGCTCTTCATTATGTATTTCTACAGAATAAACATCATTTTTCATGAATCCCCAAAATGAAAAATCGAGGGGATTAAGGTCGGAACTACGAGCTGGCCAGGATACAGGTGCCCCTCGGCCAATCCACGTATTTCCAAATCTATCAAAAAATTCCCTTGCCAATCGAAAAGTGAGCTGGCGCGCCATCATGCATGTAACGCATTCAACCAATAATAGCCAATGGAACATCCTCTAATAACGTATTTAGTTCATTATCCAAGAAATTTCGATACACTTCACCTGTCAATCGATTGGGCAATTGAAATGGGCCACATTAATAGAAAACCCATATTGGTGACTTCTAATTACGGTTTGATGAGGATTTTCCTCACTCCAATGGTGCATATTATGTAGGTTCAGAACACCATCACGGGTAAAACCAGCTACATCAGTTCATTGAAAATTTGTCTAACTGATTCACGGTTAACATTTCGTACCGCTGAACTTGTTCTCCTGGTGATTGTTCTCGAATTATTTTCTACCATTCGTAAAACAGTTTCTTCGTTTCGCGCAGTGTGACGAGT
The DNA here is from genome assembly GCA_036346205.1 of Vesta saturnalis. NCBI lineage: Eukaryota > Metazoa > Arthropoda > Insecta > Coleoptera > Lampyridae > Vesta > Vesta saturnalis. Next base: position 1,838,539 of record JARFJB010000834.1, read on the forward strand.
TCTGGAAATTCCACTATTAACTTTTGGTTTTTTAAAACAGCCATCTTCACCCAAACGCATATGCATGTCAATACACGCCCTATAATGAGGAATATGCCTTAATGGATATCTTTCTCGATAGATACGTTGAGCTTCGGAAGAATTTGATCTAGCTTCGCCGTAACACATAATTATGTCCCTGTATTCGTCAAAAGTGTAGTGAACCATTTCTGAAAAATCAATAAGAGAATCAATGAAAAACTTAATCAAGAACACAAAATACCTCTAACAAGACAATAATATTTTGACAAGTGTCATAGATTTCGTTTGTTTTTTCGTAAATTTCCATCGCCTGTTGTTTTGATCACTCCAATAGTACATATTATTTTGTGTTCCTAAAATGGTTCACTATACTTTTGAAGAATACAGGGACATGATTATGTGTTACGGAAAAGCTCGGTCAAATTTCTTCAAACCTCAACGTATCTATCGAGAATGATATCCTTTAGGACAGGTTCCTAATGTTCGAACATTTATTGACGTGCATAGGCGTTTGGATGAAGATGGGTGGTGAAGATGTCTTTTTAAAAAAAAAAGTTAATAGTGGGAGTTGCTTTTAGCGCTTTTGGATAATTTGCATGCATCGGATGCATTTTTCTCGTAAACCGTTGGTCCTAGCGACTTCAACAAGGTATACCTTTCTGAAGCAGAAAAGATGGGAAAACAAATTTTTCCAGTCGAAAATGACATGCAGTGTAAGGAAAAAAGGTTAGGTCCGATTCAAACAAGATGGAAACCTGTATGTCCTCTATCAGTAATAAAACAACTAAGGTCATATTTGAATTCTGCGTGATAAAAAGCCCCTGTATACAAAATTTCGTCCGCTTATTGCATCATTGTAAAAAGATATTTAAAAAAAACAAAAAAATAATTAAACTTCAACACCCTATATCTTTTCTGTCACCCTGTATATATATATATATATATATATATATATATGTATGTATGTATGTATATATATATATATATATATATATATATATATATATATATATATAATCAAGGTTGTTAATCGTGGCTGATTAAGTTAAAAAACAATCAGAAAAATTTAGTGGGTAGCAGCCAAGGTTGTGGGGCTAGTTTAAAATAAAGAAATGATCCTTTGTTCCCGCAGATCACTATGATGAAATCCTTGAAGCCTTCAACAGGTATAACGACCAACTTAATTTTACAATCGAAAAGAAAGTGATAACAGAGTACCTTTTTTGGACACTCTGTTAATCCGAGATGACTCTAATGTCATAATCCTAGACTGGTTCAGGAAACCGACGAGTTCAGGAAAGTACCTCAATTATTATTCAGATCATACATATAAAATGAAAGTCAATTTAGTTCTGGGTTTAAAAAACAGGATGACAAAAATATCCCATCCATTTTTAAGACAAAAAAACTTAGATTTACTGTTTATATTACTCAAAGACAATTCGTATCCTGAATCTATGTTAAAAAAACTGCTATACTCTACTCCTAACATTGAAGACCAACACAATATCAGCAATAATAGTCTTCTTTTACGTAACAATGAACCGTTGGATGACCAAGAGATGGAAACTGAAATAAAAAAATACAGCTCAATATCTTACATTAGTACTCTAACTCCTAAAATTAATAAAATTCTCAAACTAGATAAGAACATCATCGTAGCCCCTAAAAACATTAAAAGAGTTAACAATCTATTCAGTCAGCTTAAGGATAAGACCGCCACTTTAGATAAAACAAATGTTATATATAAGATCCCTTGTAGTGATTGTAACCAATCATATATCGGCATGACTTCAAGGAATCTTAGATATAGACTTACATCACACCGCAGTGACATAAGAGTCAGAAAAGATGCTTGTGCTTTGTCACAACACGTACATTCCACTGGACGCAGCCCTGATTTTGACAAAGTGCAAGTCTTGACCTCTGAATCAAATTTATTCAAAAGAAAGTTTTTAGAAATGGCCCATATACGCTGTACAGACTATGTAACGAATAAGAGAAGTGACACTCAAAATTTAAACATAATTTATTCTAACATACTTTATCTAGATAAACACAGAAATCATAGGATGAACTATTAACGGATTAACCCTTAGTGGCAGAAGGGGATTTATTTTGTGTGGATTTTACCATTTTGTTTAGTGTAAAAAAGTTATCACGAATAACTCTATTTGGTATTAATCTTCAGAATGTCCCACATAGAAGTAAGAGTCCTATGTAATAATAGACATTCAAATAATCTTAAATAATCCTATTCATAACACTTTTACACTTACCACACAATCACATTCAACATATTAATCTACTTATACATTGATTTCATAACCATTTTCTTTGTTTTCCTATAACTATGACAATGACTTTTGTCAAAGTCCAAAATTGATTTTGACATCTAATTTAAATTTAAATTGAAATATCTTCTTTCAATGCTGCTTCAATGTTTTTAACTGTATCCACGATCGTAAGTTACTGTCTTATTTTAATTTATATGTATAATTAACGCATAACTTCTTGTAGATTGGTTGACAAAGGTAATAAATTACCGAAAGCTTCCTTTGAACAAAGGATCATTTCTTTATTTTAAACTAGCCCCACAACCTTGGCTGCTACCCACTAAATTTTTCTGATTACATATATATATATATATATATATATATATATATATAATCAAGGTTGTTAATCGTGGCTGATTAAGTTAAAAAACAATCAGAAAAATTTAGTGGGTAGCAGCCAAGGTTGTGGGGCTAGTTTAAAATAAAGAAATGATCCTTTGTTCCCGCAGATCACTATGATGAAATCCTTGAAGCCTTCAACAGGTATAACGACCAACTTAATTTTACAATCGAAAAAGAAAGTGATAACAGAGTACCTTTTTTGGACACTCTGTTAATCCGAGATGACTCTAATGTCATAATCCTAGACTGGTTCAGGAAACCGACGAGTTCAGCAAAGTACCTCAATTATTATTCAGATGATACATATAAAATGAAAGTCAATTTAGTTCTGGGTTTAAAAAACAGGATGACAAAAATATCCCATCCATTTTTAAGACAAAAAAACTTAGATTTACTGTTTATATTACTCAAAGACAATTCGTATCCTGAATCTATGTTAAAAAAACTGCTATACTCTACTCCTAACATTGAAGACCAACACAATATCAGCAATAATAGTCTTCTTTTACGTAACAATGAACCGTTGGATGACCAAGAGATGGAAACTGAAATAAAAAAATACAGCTCAATATCTTACATTAGTACTCTAACTTCTAAAATTAATAAAATTCTCAAACTAGATAAGAACATCATGGTAGCCCTAAAAATCATCATTTCTTTATTTTAAACTAGACACACTTGGCTGCTAAACTAAATTTTTCTGATTGTTTTTAACTTAATCATACGATTAAACCTTGATTATATATATATATATATATATATATATATATATATATATATATATACATACATACATCATATTGTATATATATATATATATATATATACAGGGTGACAGAAAAGATATAGTGTTGAAGTTTAATTATTTTTGTTTTTTAAATATCTTTTACAATGATGCAATAAGCGGACGAAATTTTTGTATACACTTTTTATAACGCAGAATTCAAATATGACCTTAGTTGTTTTATTACTGATAGAGGACATACAGGTTTCCATCTTGTTTGAATCGGACCTAACCTTTTTCCTTACACTGCATATTTTAATATATATATATATATATATATATATATATATATATATATATATATATATATATATATATAATCAAGGTTGTTAATCGTGGCTGATTAAGTTAAAAACAATCAGAAAAATTTAGTGGGTAGCAGCCAAGGTTGTGGGGCTAGTTTAAAATAAAGAAATGATCCTTTGTTCCCGCAGATCACTATGATGAAATCCTTGAAGCCTTCAACAGGTATAACGACCAACTTAATTTTACAATCTAAAAAGAAAGTGATAACAGAGTACCTTTTTTGGACACTCTGTTAATCCGAGATGACTCTAATGTCATAATCCTAGACTGGTTCAGGAAACCGACGAGTTCAGGAAAGTACCTCAATTATTATTCAGATCATACATATAAAATGAAAGTCAATTTAGTTCTGGGTTTAAAAAACAGGATGACAAAAATATCCCATCCATTTTTAAGACAAAAAAACTTAGATTTACTGTTTATATTACTCAAAGACAATTCGTATCCTGAATCTATGTTAAAAAAACTGCTATACTCTACTCCTAACATTGAAGACCAACACAATATCAGCAATAATAGTCTTCTTTTACGTAACAATGAACCGTTGGATGACCAAGAGATGGAAACTGAAATAAAAAAATACAGCTCAATATCTTACATTAGTACTCTAACTTCTAAAATTAATAAAATTCTCAAACTAGATAAGAACATCATGGTAGCCCCTAAAAACATTAAAAGAGTTAACAATCTATTCAGTCAGCTTAAGAATAAGACCGCCACTTTAGATAAAACAAATGTTATATATAAGATCCCTTGTAGTGATTGTAACCAATCATATATCGGCATGACTTCAAGGAATCTTAGATATAGACTTACATCACACCGCAGTGACATAAGAGTCAGAAAAGATGCTTGTGCTTTGTCACAACACGTACATTCCACTGGACACAGCCCTGATTTTGACAAAGTGCAAGTCTTGACCTCTGAATCAAATTTATTCAAAAGAAAGTTTTTAGAAATGGCCCATATACGTTGTACAGACTATGTAACGAATAAGAGAAGTGACACTCAAAATTTAAACATAATTTATTCTAACATACTTTATCTAGATAAACACAGAAATCATAGGATGAACTATTAACGGATTAACCCTTAGTGGCAGAAGGGGATTTATTTTGTGTGGATTTTACCATTTTGTTTAGTGTAAAAGAGTTATCACGAATAACTCTATTTGGTATTAATCTTCAGAATGTCCCATATAGAAGTAAGAGTCCTATGTAATAATAGACATTCAAATAATCTTAAATAATCCTATTCATAACACTTTTACACTTACCACACAATCACATTCAACATATTAATCTACTTATACATTGATTTCATAACCATTTTCTTTGTTTTTCCTATAACTATGACAATGACTTTTTGTCAAAGTCCAAAAATTGATTTTGACATCTAATTTAAATTTAAATTGAAATATCTTCTTTCAATGCTGCTTCAATGTTTTTAACTGTATCCACGATCGTAAGTTACTGTCTTATTTTAATTTATATGTATAATTAACGCATAACTTCTTGTAGATTGGTTGACAAAGGTAATAAATTTACCGAAAGCTTCCCTTTGAACAAAGGATCATTTCTTTATTTTAAACTAGCCCCACAACCTTGGCTGCTACCCACTAAATTTTTCTGATTATATATATATATATATATATATATATATATATATATATATATATATATATATATATATATATATATATATATATATATATATATTATATATATATTATATATTATATTACTCAATTTATGACACAATTGATATAGTTTTTATTTAAGAACGTCATATTAAAGAAAATCAGTTAGCGTGTATACACAAAACTTAATAAAACTAAAGAAATTTTAGACTTTTATAAAAAAAAAACAAATTTTACTAACTATGGATAGTAATTGTCGTTCTACACTTTGGTTTGATAGTTTAACGAATAACAGAGGTAAAATTACGGAAGAATTTTTGATTATAAATGATTTGTTTCTTTTAAATAAAAAATCGGATTTAAACACTTTTGAACTGTATGAGGTAAAAGTAATATTGATTTAACGATTACTGCCCACTCTTTTATAAATTTATTAAAAGATTGGAAAATTGAGGAGGTTGAAAATTCTTCAGATTATAAAATTATAAAATTTAAAATAAAGTATGAAGTTAATAATACACCAGAAAACCATAATTGTAGAAAAAAGTTTATTATTAAAGATAATTGTTGGGTTAATTTTGATGAAAATATATAAATTTACTAAAATTTTAAATTGTGAAAATATTTTAAATAGTGACATACAAATGGATAATTTATTTACAAACAAATTAAAAACAGTTGAAGAGTTTGAATTATTTATTACTAATTATATTTATTCTGTTAATAATGCTTGTTTAAATTCATTTAAAATAGGTAAAAATATTTACAATAATGATAAACATAAAACAGTGCCTTGGTGGTCTTTTAAATTAACAGTTATGAGAAATAGGGTGAATGCAATTAGAATATTGTACCAAAGAACAAAAAATAATGAATTTTTACGGGAAGAAGGAAAGCTTAAAAATTTCGAATAAAAAAGGTAGTATGTTAAAAGAGTAAACATTGAAAAAAGGTTGTTTTTAAAAAAGTTTTTTGAAATAGGCCAGGCCAAGGTTTAAATCCATGGGGTGTTATATATCAAATGACATCAGGGAAAATAAAAAAAAAAAAATTACTTTAACCACATTAGAAAAAGAAAACGGCGAATTTACAATTAATGTTGAAGATACTATAAAATATATGTTAGTTGAAATTATACCGGACAATAGATTTGAAGATGATACGATACAATAAATGACAATGATTTTTAATAAAAAGAAATATTGGAAATTATAAGCCCCAGCATAGGATGGTGTAAATAGCACAATTATTTTAAGAATATTTTCAAAATTTCCGAACTTTTTACTGTAATTTATAATAACTGTTTAAATTATAATCATTTCCCAAAGAACTGGAAAAAATCTTTTATAGTTCCTGTAATAAAGCTAGGAAAAGAAGGTACCTTTATGGCATCAAAATTTAGACCAATTAGTTTAATAAATGTTAATGGCAAATTTTAGAAAATTTAATGATAAATAGAATTACAAAATTTTTATATTCTAAAAATCTAATGCATAACAGTCAATTTTGTTTTGTAACTGGTAAAAATTCAATCGATGCACTAACAGCTTTAAAAAGTTTGTAGAACACAGTTTTAATGAAAAAGGTGTAGTTATTTTGGTTAGTTAAATTTAACGCAGCATGGTGTTCGTCAATCATTAATGCTTTAAACATTATGAATTGTCCTAAAAATGTATATCAACTAACTTTAGATTATGTTAATACCAGATTAGCTATTTTAGAGGTAAATGAAAAGAAGATTGTTAAACAAACCAATAGAGGTTGTCTACAAGGGTCATGTTGTAGTCCAGGATTCTGGAATATACAATATAATTCCTTATTAAATTTGAAATAATATTCAAAAAATTCTCTATCGTTAGCATTAGCAGATGATTTTTTATTGTTACTGAAAGGCAAAATTGTATTAGAAACTGAAAATCTAACCAATTTAGAAATAAACAGAATTTGTGTCTGGGCTAAAAATAACAAAATGACATTTAATCAAGAAAAATCAAAAGTTATGATTATAACTAAAGAAAGATCAGTTAGGAAAAAGAAAATTAATATATTTCAAAATTATGTTAAATGAGAGCAGTGTAATAGTTTAAAATATTTGGGAATTTATTTAGACGATAAACTTGATTTTGACATACATATAAATTTTGTGACTAATAAAACTTTAAAATTAATTAATACACTATCCAGAAAAGCAAAAATTTCATGGGGATTAGGTCACGAAGCATCTATAATATATAAAGAACAATTGTACCGATTTTAACACATGGAGTAATAATTTGGAAATCCGCTTTATTAAAAAAAAGTAATCAAAGAAAACTGAATAGAATTCATAGAATAATTAATATCAAACTTCTAAAGTGTTTTAGTACAATATAATACGATGCTTCATGTCTTTTAACTGGTTTAATTCCATTAACATTATAAATAGAAGAAATTGCATTTATAAATCATGAAATCAGAAAATGGAACCATGAAAATGAAATTGTGACAACCCATTTTGAGTTGTATTAAAATATATCGTAATTTAGGTTCTTCGTTTGTTTAGTTGTAAGTATAAGAAAATTGTATTTATTGATGATTTACAGGTATGTGGTAGGCAACTTAATTTGCATTTTGGTTTAACTTAAGTGCATATCTTCTTTCCAACCACTTCTTTAAATTAATTCTTTGCGCAAATATTTTCGCGCAACGCGTCGTCAACGTCGTCTGATATTCTAGGCATCATTTTAGTACTTAATGAACCTTATGTTGAGTAGGAAGCAATTTTTGGGCTTCCCCCTAAATTTTGTGAAAGTGCCATTGATTTGACGGTAACATATATTTTAACGCATTATACTAAGAATTAAAACATTTGCTCTTTTCAGGCACTTTTACTTTCTTTTTTTACTTTTACACTTTTAATTTTACCGCTTTTGATTGCACAATTAATTCTACTGTTACGTACGCTTTCATTTTATGATTGCAATTTTTGCATTCAAAACTTCAAAATAATGCAATAAATATTGGTTTATTCAACTTCAAGAAGACAAATTTATAAGAAATAAAATTCCAGTTTGGGTGTGGTTGACAACGTAAAAGCATTGTTATTTCAATATATTGCGCAACATTGACACAAGGATTACGTCACCATGATTTGCATTTCTGCATTATTTTTTATATTACCAGGGGTTCTCAAGAAGTAATTTAAGGCTATTTTTAAGATATATTTTATTTAACCCTATCATTAACTGTTAATAAACATAGTTGTATATTTTTTATTTTTTACATTTTGGTAAATTTTTATTGTAAACAACCTCGCTTTAATTATTCCGAGCATTATTAAAAAATAACTTGGCGTCCGAGATCATTTTTATTATTTATGTTAAGTGGAAATAATTTAAGCATAACTTGTGGTAATTAAGCAAATCAAAAGATTTGAATCGGCCCACTTTAAACTACCGACTGAATCAAAGGCATTATTTGTGGCGAACGGGTTGTATCTCCGGTTAGTTTAACGATTTGTTTTGGAGAACATCTTTTACACTCATTTATTTAACATTTATTTTTTTATTTATTTATTAAACCACTTCGACCACCTACATTATAAAATTAATCATATAACAACAAATCAAAATGAAATGAAGTACAAAAAGTTTGAAATTTTTCATAGATCTAATACAAATAGTAAAGAGAAATGGAATTTATTGTGGCAAAATAGTATACATAGGTTAAACAATGATTTTTTCGAAATGTAGAAGATACGTTAAAACTAAAACTTCATTTTTCAAAAAATATATCAGCAATTCTCAGTGGGCATGGTAAAATCAAAAGTTACTATAAAAAATCTAAAATAATTAATGAAGCAAATTGTATTTGTAGTAAAGATGAACAAACAGTTAATCATTTGATATTTGATTAAGAAGACCTATAAAATGAACGACAAAATTCAAAGAATTGTGCTATAAATAATGAGAATATATGACCTATTCCAAAAAACTATTAATAGAATAGTATTTTAAAGAATTCATTAAATTCTTAAATAAAATTGACTTAGAACGGTTTGGCAACATTGCTTAGAGATGATGTTATTAAAATGTAATGTTTTATATATGTAAAATGTAAATGTATTGTTATTGTTAAAGCATGTAATGTTCCCAATTCTAAACGGGGCATGCTGAATAAACTATTCCTAAAAAAACACAGACACGGACACGGACACGGACACGGCCACGGACACGAACACGGACACGAACACGGACATGGACACGGACACGGACACGGGCACGAACACGGATACGGGCACGGATACGGGCACGGATACGGACACGGACACGCACACGCGCACGGGCACGGACACGGACACGGACACGGACACGGACACGGACAGGGACACGGTCAAGAACACGGACATGGACGCATACGTCATTCTCTTTTCCAAGTTTGGTTCAATAAGTCATGTGCAACATATTAAAAAAATAATACTTATACTAAATAGAAATCTAATAAAACGGTCGAGAGTCATGCAAACTACGTTGGTGCTAGAAATAACGGAAAAAGTGTTATAACTAAGACTAAAACGCTGTTTACACAATGAAAATGCAATGAACTACCTACGTCTCCTTTAGGCAGTCGTAAATTAAAGGTCTTCAGCTGAAGCCATCAGTCTTATTTCCGGTCCATTGCTTTGCCGATGACACCGTTCTTCATTGTAGTTCATCTCAGTCTACTCATATGGCAATCTACATTCTATCTTAAGGCAAGATATTAAAGCTAAATTTGCAATTGTAATCAACAAATACAGTCAACGTATCCTTCGATGGGGAAGTAATAATGTAGTTAAATTAAATGCTAATAAATTTCAGTGTTGCCATTATTATCATTACTATATTGGGAATGACTCTATCTTCAAATCTATGATGGTTGGACCATATTCTGTCACCTAGTAAAGCAGTCGCTCGTCAAATAGGCCTTTTTTACAGATCCAAGCAGTATTTTAACTCCCGCTAACTCTTTGTGCTGTATAAGGCCCAAATTCAACCTCATGTAGAATATAATTCTCTCCTATGCGTTGGTTCTCCCTAATACGCTCTCGATATTGTTGATCGTATTCAAAAAAGATCAATCAGGCTTATAAATGACCTATCCGTAACTTCTAACACAGAGCCACTGAGCATAAAAGAATCGTTCCAATTCTTTCTTTGTATTATCGGTATTACAATGGCTATTGCGCTGCTGAATTACATTATTTGATACCATCTTGGGCCATCGTTGCTAGGAATACTGGGTTCGCTCATTCACATCATCAACATGCAGTACAACTTTCCACTTGTCTGGAATGATCTCTCTAGTTTCTGTTTTCCTCTCAATGATATGAAAAAATTTAAGGTAGTCGTTCATGGCAATTAGTATCTCTCTATCCCTCCTCTTAAGTGTTTCTGAGTGCTTTAGCAAGGTAGGATAAACTGTCTGCTCAGGACCACTATTATTAAAGAAAATTAAATTTATTCTGAAATTGAAATCTGTTTTCAAATTAAAGTAGAATATCAAATAATAAATCCTGTAATTGTACGGTACATAAGACTCTATATACATTGAGACCCAGAAGTTATGTCTAAATTAATTTAAAATTCAAGCGTCTAGTTTTTGGAGAAACGCTCGGACTCGTCGATTTTTATTTTTTACTGCGTTTTTTTTAGTGGTAGTGGTAGTGGTAGTGGTATATAGGCTCAAAAATTAGTTACGACCACCAACTTGATTTTGTCAAATTGAAACACCTGTTTTTTATTTCACTTTCTGAATCTGCCTTGAATTCTGAGTAAATCTCACGTACCATGTCCTATACCTATAGTCAACAGATCTGGATATATTTACAGGTGTTTCCATTTGAAAAAATCAAGTTGGTGGTCGTAACTTATTTTTGGGCCACCTTATATACAAAATTTTACCACTAAAAAACCACAGTCAAAAATAAAAATCGACGTGTCCGAGCGTTTCTTCAAAAACTAGGCATTTGAACTTTAAATGAATTTAAACATAACTTCTGGGACTCACTGTATATTAATTGTAAAACCAATAAGTTGCTTATACTAAGCATTGTAAACCCTACATTTTCCAGACTATTCCATAGGTATGTTAATCCCATCAACCAGTGAAACAACACAAATATCAAATTTTGAACTAATCACATTTCAATTAACTGATAAGTATTACATAACATTTATCGTTTTCGTGTTATCAGAAAAGCATATGAAAAAAAAAGGGAAAGCAACGTGTTTCATTCCCTCCCCAAAGGGGAGAACTTTTAGATAAAATAAAATTTTTGTATGTAAAATACCATGTATATAATTGTTTTTTGAGAATCTCCACGAAATTTGGAATAAAAATGGTTTTTATAAGCTTTTTGCTAGGATTAAAAATAACGAAGTTATAAGAAGCTAAACTAATTATAAACTAATTTAGGAGCCTATGGAATCATGACATTTATAATGAAGTTATGAGGATTTGACATTTGTCAACTCATTTATGAACATATTTTACACTTGTCAAAACGGCCCTGCCATCTAGTTGACAAAATTCTTCTCGAACTGCATTTTTGAGAGCATCAGCATTATTCTATCGTCTTAAATAAATGTAATCTTTCAAATAACTCCACAAGAAGAAATCGACTGGGGTCAAATCAGGTGATCTCGGAGGGAATGAAATCGGTCCATTAGTTCAAATCCGCCTGTCATTAAAAGGATTATTCAGAAGATGACTAGTTTCTCGATAGTTGTGAGCAAGTGCACCATCCTGCTGGAAAATGGCATTTTGTCTGCTTTCAAGATCTATTTCATTTAAAAAATTGTTCAAAATCTCTTGCGTAAATTCTACATATCTTTCGCCGGTGATGGAACCTTCATCAATAAAAGGTCCAATAATTCTAGATAAAACTACCCACAACAAACATTAAAAATAAAACAAATCTGAGGTGCTTTAGGATGTACTTGCAAGGGGTTTTGCTCTTGACCAGTAATGATGATTCGTTTCTGTTAAACATTCCATAATTACAACAGTTTGACTCTTCACTCCATAGAGTATGTTGATAATTATTGGCGTTTTGTTGACAATAGTTAATATACCAATAGCAAAAACCATTCTCCTTTCAGGATCTCCCGGGAGTAATGTTTCAACAGGTTTGTACTTCTTCAGTATTCTGTGAATCGTGCCATAAGTCAAATTGCAATCTCTAAAATGTCCCTCACCGAATTATTGGGGTAAGCTTCAAAATAACCAATAGCTTCTGTTTCAACTGCTTCACTAATTACACATCTCAGTTTAAACTCCTTTTTATTAAAAACATTCTCATTAGTTCTAAACTTCCGGTTAGAATATTAGAAAATATCGATGATTTGGTTGATCAGGAAATGGGTATTACTGCTCGTAATACTCTTGTGTTCTTAGCGAACATTTGTTATTCACCTACTAAACTTCCAACATGTCACATTTCTTACTATGAGAAAAAACCATTTTGAAAACACACAAAGGACACAATATCAGTTCTCTTTTCAACAGATAATTAGACGTTTGACGTAAATTAACGTCATGTGTTTCCACAGCCTCCTAAATTAGTTTAGAATTAGGTTAGGTTAAATAATTACCTTGTTTTTCATCCTAGAAAAAAGTTTATAATAACCATATATATTCCCAAATTTATATTGTAATAATAAACTTGTTTTCGCTCATCAAAGTTTGAAATGAAAAAAAAAATCGTATTTATTATGGCAAGGGTGTAAAACTGCCAAAAACCATAAAAACTAATTCATTTTTTCCATGGCCAACTGTAATTCAATAATAAAATCTTTATAACTTTGTTATTTTTAAAAATAAGTACATCATCTCTGATATCATTACAAAGCTTTAAAAAATGCACATTTGATAAAGACACAGCCTTCTATTTAAAAAAACAAAAGTTTATGTCATAACTTTGGAATAACAAATTATAGAACAAAAGTGGTAATGCCATAAAGCATACAAAACACTACCATTTTTTCCTCTACAATTTTTTTTCTCAAATCGATAATAACAGAGTTTAAAATTTAAAATGCAAAATGTTACTTTTTTTTGAAATATCTAGTAAGCCATGAACTTTTTCCAACTGAAAATATCGTTAATTTAGGTTCATAAAACTGCAACTCTTTCCCCATTTAACCGAATCTCTATCTCTTGTAGTTTCCGAGATGCCAGTGCTTAAAATGAAAAGAACTCACCCTGTATTTATTTATTATATATATATATATATATATATATATATATATATATATATATATATATATATATATATATATATGGTTTGTTAACTTGGTTTTAAATTTAAAACTATACAGTTTTCAAAATTTGTTGTAATAACAGTTTATATGTGTTGGGCGCCAACCTGTATAAAATTCCAACAAATCTGATTTGACCAAGTAAGTTAATCCAATAAACCATTATTGACACATACAAAATTACGTAAAATAAATGAAAAATTTTAAATTGTTAAAATTAAATAAGGATCAAATGAAATTCAAACAGTAATCTCAGGGAACAAAAGATTTTTAATAATACGAGTGAATTATCGACATAAAAAAAATCAATTTCTTGACATGACGATTTCACAGGAAAACAATACAATAACAAACTTATTCTTAATTAAATTTATACTAAACCTTAATAAGAAACGCCACTGGACTTATCCTGTAGTCATATGGTTATGCTCTCCAGCAGGTGTCGAATGCAGCAAGTGGAAATTTTTCTTTTTTCAGGTAAGTGATGCTTATTATATCTTCCCTTACTTCTTGATTGGCCCAAGAAATTCTTTTGTGCTGCCCACCACGTATTGGGTGCGATATTGTTAATAATACCTTTTTTTTCCATGTTTTATACAAACCATAGATGACCAGGAATGTCTTGAGGAAGGAGTGTGAGAATTATGGCACCTTCACAAATCTTACTGCAGTGATTGTAATGGTATATTCGAGCAAATCAACATGCCCATTATGAAAGTGTGACATTGGTTTAAAAATTCTACTTTTTATCTATCACTTAGTACGAACAACACTATAGTATTTATTAAAGTTTTTATATTTAGTCCTTTTTTTTTCTTGTTACAAGTTGAATACTATTCCAGCCTTTATTCCACAATCACCGCTACTATACATTAACTTGTTTTGCATACGCAGTTATAATGGTTAGTGCAATTCAAATATGTATTTATTTCTTATTATTAATTATAATACATTTATTTCAGATGAAGCCAGAAAACCAAAGCATAACGCATCTTATTGCAATTTCTAATGTGAATGTCCACATAAAATTTTGATCAAAAAACAAAGAAAAACTCTAAGTGATAACAAACATGCATAACATTTACAATTATAACTATTTAACTTAATCTGTCACATTTCTCTTTTTGAAAAATACATTTTAAATTTGATGTGATTCAAACTAAATTAAAGCATTTAACCATTTAGATAACAAAATTAATTAACTTCACAATATAATTTAACCAACCAAAAATTTACTCTTATTTCCTAGAAATAATTAACAAAGTCTGTTTTAGGTAACAAGAGTAATAAAAAATGTTTATGAGAACTTTTAAAAAGCAAAAGTCCACGTACAAAAAAAAACTGGATAAAAAAAATTCCTTCTTTTTTTTGAGTAAAGAACAAAAAAAATACTTTTCCTTTTTTTATGTTCGAAGTATTTGAATCTATATATATATATATATATATATATATATATATATATATATATATATATATAAATGTAAAACAAAAAAAACTCAAATTATTTTACCTGTATCTTATATGTGCCTTTGTAAATATTGATTGTATGGATTTTTTAAAACAAAATCATGAGATTCAGATTTGTTGTTATTGATATATTAATGTGATTATTTATATAATAATTTTTTTATATATATTTTTCATATGTCCAAAACAGGTCAATAAAGACATAACATGTCAATATATATAGGGTTCCCCATTTTAGACTATACAATTTAAAAGTCGAATAAAAACTTTCTAATCAAAGTAAATTAACTTTTTAATGGACTAATATGTAGCTTATTCTGTGGGATTTATGACTAAAGTAAATAACAATTCAAGTTTTAATGATCAAGGAGGCGCCTGTCTATAAACAACGACTTAAGTGTTTCTGTCAAATATGCGTTATACGCGAACGATATAATTGCTCCAGTTTAACAATTTTCATTGCATTATGAATTATTCGATTCAAGAGCGTGTGTTTTCTGTGGAAGTCTACATTAGAACTGGTTCATTTGAAGAAGTTCGGCGTGCATTTCGACGGCAGTTTGGAAACAATAATAGGGGCGATGCACCAACACGCTTTACAATTGCGGCGTGGGTTCGTCATTGGCGTGAAAATGGCTCTGTGCAAAACATTAAAAAGCCTGGACGTCGAAGAACGGTGCGTACGCCTGAAAATATTGAACGAGTGAGAGCTGCCTTTACAAGAAGTCCTAAGAGATCGGCTAATCGGCAATCACTTGCCCTAGGAATATCTAAGGGAAGTCTCCACAGAATTCTGCATAAAGATATAAAATTTCACCCCTATAAATATCAAATGGCGCATAACCTCAGTGATCTAGACAAAGGAGTGAGGGTGACATTTTGTGAATTTACATCAGCATCGTGGAGAAATTCATAATTTGCTAATGAGCGACGAAGCAAATTTTCATTTGGACGGTGTTGTTAACAAGCAAAACTTTAGATACTGGGGAGTAGAAAATCCTCACGAACTGTTTACCAAAAACCTCCACAGTCCAAAAGTCGTTGTTTGGTGCGGTGTAGCATCATTTGGAATTATCGGTCCTTATTTTTTTGAGGATGAAAATAACCGTTCTGTTACAGTTAATTCCGAACGCTACATAAACATGTTGCAAACGTTTCTTATCCCAGAACTAATTAGACGAGGACTAAATGGCGCCATATTATTCCAGCAAGATGGAGCAACGGCTCACACAGCCAGAAACACTATGAGAATTTTGCGAGATTTTTTTGACGGCCGTATAATTTCCCGATTTGGATATTTGAATTGGCCCCCGAGATCTCCCGATTTAACGGCCCCCGATTTTTTTCTCTGGGGATACCTAAAGCAAAAAGTTTTTGCAAGTCGTCCCGCAACAATTCCGGAGCTGAAGGAGCAGATTCGAAATGAAATTGCAGGAATAAATGGAGATTTGCTTCGCCGAGTGATGATAAATTTTGAACTTAGAATTCAAAAATGCATTGAAGTCAAAGGAGGGCATTTGGAAGACATGATCTTTAAAACTTGAATTGTTATTTACTTTAGTCATAAATCCCAAAGAATAAGCTACATATTAGTCCATTAAAAAGTTAATTTACTTTGATTAGAAAGTTTTTATTCGACTTTTAAACTGTATAGTCTAATATGGGGAACCCAGTATATATATATACATATATATATATATATATACAGTGTGATCCAAAGTAGAGGGACCATTCAATAACTTCTTTATTTTACCATATATAAAAAAAAGTTAAATTATTTTTTGTTTACGGCCATGTGCTACATTTAATAGGGCTATCAAATATTTTTTTTCATTTCCGGTTAAACCGGAAACGAATGACACCCTGTATATTTTTTTAGACTATCTGATTCCTCATTATTTTTTCTTTCTGCAAATATAAAATTTTATGGGTATTATATCAGAAAATTTTGTTGTAAATCGCAAAAAACTGTTTGAAGGCGTACAAGACCAATATTTAAAAAACAAAATAGCTATTGCCATGGAAAACGGAAACAACTGCTTTTATTATTAGTATTTATTAGAATAGTAAGAAATCTGGAAACGGATACATAAACAAAATACAGAATTCAACAAGTAATAAGCACGTATTTTTTAACTACAAAGATGGTATGCAGGAAAATTATTCTATAAATTGTTCAAAGTTACCACCATTTTGTGCAACACATGCCTCTAACCGCTTTAGAAGTTCATGATGTGTTGTTCTATGTATCACATCGGGTGTTAACTGCATACAAGCCAACCGGATTTTGTTTTTTAAATCCTCTACATTTTGTGGCGGATCTGCATAGACTAGTGTCTTAAGATAGCCCCATAAGAAATAGTCCAGAGGTGTAATATCGGGCGATCTTGGCGGTATTTCCACTGGTCCATGGGTGGCAATTAAACGCCCATTAAAGGTTTCGTTTAGATATTCACTAACAATGTTTTTAGTATGAGCTGGCGCTCCATCCAACTGAAAGTACATACTTCGTCGCAATGCTAGTGGAAAATATTCTAATATGGTCAAAAGCTCAGTATTTAAACAATAAAGAAATCTTCTTGCAGCGAGAGTAGCGTCATAAAAAAAAGGTCCCAATAATCTGTCTCCTATTAAACCGCACTAAACGTTAGTACCCCAAACGGTTTGATGGTTTGTTTTTAATGTCCAATGTGGGTTTTCGTCTGACCAGAAACGATTATTTTGTTTGTTGATGACACCATTATTGGTGAATTTTGCTTCGTCGGTCCACAAAATTCTGTCTAAAATGCCTCGGTCATCTTCCAGTTGTTCCACTAACCACGCAATAAATGTTAATCGGCGTTCGGGATCTGCTGGACGTAGGTGTGGCACTAAATTTGGTTTATAGGGGTACAGCTTGTGTTTTTTTAATGTCCTCTGAACATATCCAAATGATGTTCATACTTCCTGAGCTACATGCTTAATAGACGAACGTGGAAGTAGTCGAACATACGCTAAACTCTGCATTTCTCGTTCTTCGTTTATCGGGTTATTTCTCTGGGTTCTCTATTTTGGATTTTTACTCCAGGAAATGCTCCATGTTGCCTTAATGAATTTTCAATTTTGTGTAAGTAAGTATGTGGAGGGCGATACCTGTCAGGAAATCTTTCTGCATAGAGTGCGACTGATCTTCGTGCGTTGCGATTACACTCGCCAAATATTAACATTAAATCGACCTTTTCACTATTATTCATTATGTAGTTGCCTAATAATTGCACACAATAACGTTGTGATTATAAATGCCGTCACAGCTTAATTAATTACATATAAAAACTAATTTTGAGAGATGTGAAACAATCTGAAACAACTTCACAAAGCAGTTGTTTACGTTTTCCATGGCAATAACTATTTTGTTTTTTAAATAGTAATCTTGTACTCCCTCAAAAATTTTTTCGCGATTTATAACAAAATTTTCTGATATAATACCCTTAAAATTTTAAATTTGCAGAAAGAAGAAATAATGTGGAATCAGATAGTCTAAAAAATATACAGGGTGTCATTTAAAAAACAGTAGTTGTGTTCGTTTCCGGTTTAACCGGAAATGAAGAAAGTATTTGATAGGCCTATTATATATAAAGAAGTTATTGAATGGTCCCTCCACTTTGTATCACACTGTATATATATATATATATATATATATATATATATATATATATATATATATATATATATATATATATATTTTGAATGATTTAAATAACCTGTACACATTTGATTAATATATAGTTAACTTCTTTATTGTTAAAGCTACAATATACGTTAAATTAGCACGCTTGTGTAATTTTTTTTTTTTAAATAGAACACCATTTATATTATTATTTTTTGAGAATCTCCATGAAATTGGGAATAAAATGAAAAAACTCACCCTGTATATATATATATATATATATATATATATATATATATATATATATGTATATATAATGTAAATGTATTTATTTTCTTGAACCTTATTTATTTAACAGTATGTAAAATTATTTCTGGGAACGAATTGTTCAGTTAATTAAATGCAAAATCTTTGTTTTACGTTTCGCTGTTTGGATTTACAGCATTATCAAAAATTTATTGTGAACAACAATAATAAGAATAAATTGAAATACTAATTGATAGTGTACGTACCTGAATTGTGTGACATATAAAATATGACAACTACGGATTGAAAATATTTTGTTTGTTAAAAATATTATGAAAACGGTATATCTAAAAAGCAACAAATTAACGGCATATTAAAAATTATTGATTTAACTCTAATTATATATTATTTGATCAATAATTATTGTAAAGTAAACATAAAGATAATAGATATTTATGTATTAAGGGCATAATCAGAAGATTATGGCTCGAGGGAATGTTAAAAGCCCGACGCGAAGCGGGAGCTTTCATATTCCTGAGAGCCATAATCTACAATTATGCCCGTGGTATATACAATGTTTTATTTTATTTTGCACCATGAAACTGGAACAAAATATTAAAAAGATTCAGTATTTTCGGCAAGTTTTTAAATGCAAATGCAGTGAAATAAAGTCGACAGTAGGCTAATTTGTTGTTACTAAGATACTGTGATATTGCTATTATATATCATGTCATGTGTTTGCTGTCAAGCATGCTGCTTAGCATCAATGACATTTCCGTGCTATATAGATCACATTACGCCCGCATTTAGAAGCGTATAATAGATATTTATGTATTAAGGGCATAATCAGAAGATTATGGCTCGAGGGAATATTAAAAGCCCGACGCGAAGTGGAGGGCTTTTATATTCCTGAGAGCCATAATCTACAATTATGCCCGTGGTACATACAATGTTTCATTTTATTTTGCACCATGAAACTGGAACAAAATATTAAAAAGATTCAGTATTTTCGGCAAGTTTTTAAATACAAATGCAGTGAAATAAAGTCGACAGTAGGCTAATTTGTTGTTACTAAGATACTGTGATATTGTTATTATATATCATGTCGTGTGTTTGCTGTCAATCATGCTGCTTAGCATCAATGACATTTCCGTGCTATAAAGACCACATCACGCCCGCATTTGGAGGCGTATAAAGAACATTATGGTGGCAAAATAAAATAAAGAACATTATGGTGGCAAAATAGAATAAAAATTATTTATATATTTAACGACATATTTAAAGTTTTATTGGAAATGTCTGTGATCAGTTATAGTTTAATTGCTTGATTTTATGAAACTCAATAGATTATTGTAAATTTTACTGCATTGTTCAATGTCTGTTTTGTCATTCACTGTATATTTTTTGTTAATACTTATGTAAAAAGATTCTTTAATAAAGCGTTTTTAAAGATGTATTTCTTTTTCTAAAATTTTTGTTTTATTGTAATCAAAAAGATGGTTGCAGTTTTCTTCATGTTTTCTGAGAGCTGTTGTAGAGTTTTTGGTGTATTTCTGACCATTTAATCTATTGTACACTAGTTGTGAAGTGTTTCCAATATACGATTTGTTGCAATTACTACATGGAATTTGGTGATCAACGTTAGCTTTCTTTGTTAAAGGTGTTTTGCTTTTTAGTTTTGTATAAAACTGAATTTTTGTAGTGTTGTGGTTTTATGGCTAACCTTGATGTTATGTTTATTTGAAATAGAGTTAAGTTTTTCTGAAAGATGTTTTATATATGGCAGTGCAACTCTTTTTCGTTTTCATCAGTTATTTGGTTACTATTTATTTTGTGATTGTATAACCGTTGGGTTCGTTGTTTAGGACATTTGGTCTGTATTCAGGACTTGTGAGTTTTAAAGCTCTATCAACTAATCCGATAATAGCACTATTTTTATGTGCATTGGGATGATTTGAGTTGAAGTTTAT
This sequence comes from Vesta saturnalis, assembly GCA_036346205.1. Lineage (NCBI taxonomy): Eukaryota > Metazoa > Arthropoda > Insecta > Coleoptera > Lampyridae > Vesta > Vesta saturnalis. The sequence goes on from JARFJB010000834.1 coordinate 1,859,575, forward strand.
GTATCGTCTTGACCAGGTGTCTTTAGTAAACCATTTTGTTTTGATGTTGTTATTATCGTGAATTGGTGTTAGGTCTAGGAAGTTTATTTTATTGTTAATTTGTTCTTCTATGGTGAACTGAATTTTTTAATGAAAACTGTTAAATGTATTAAGTATGGTAGTTGAACTGTCATTTGGTATAGCTAATATACAATCATCTACGTATCGTTTATAAAACGCAATATGTGTATCTTTGGATTATTTGTCGGATTAAGCAGATAAGAATACAATTTTTTGGTCTCTCGATATTTTTTTGTATATTACTTCGTGTTCGAGAAAACCGAAAATTGTGAAAATAGAATCTAGTTAACTTTGCTCGTTGCACAATGTTTATTTATAGGCCGTGTTTTAAACATAACAAATGAAAAGTAATAACAGAATATTCACGAAAATGTTGAAAATGGCCACCTCCCGCATCTATGTCTGCTCTTCTTCTCATCGAGTGATGAACACTTTCGAAAATTCCATGAGTTTTACGTATGATTTCACTGTCTCGATTGGTGACGATTTTGGATGCCCCCCCAAATATGTAGGCTATTCAAGTTAGATGAACTAGGCGGCCAGAATTGTGGTCCTCCACGACCTATATCCAACCAATATTGTTGCCGTAACGGAAGAGAAACATCTTTAACAAGTTAATATAAATCATTTACTGTATGATTGTCCGTTAAGGTGCCCTGGTAAAGAAATAGTAACCTGTGATACCGATTCAGACGTTGAGAAAAAATTGTTCCTAAAAATATGTCTTTATAATAGCATAATGATTTTCTCGGGCCCAGTTATGATTATTGTGAAAATTAATTATTGCATTTCTGGAAAAATGCGCTTGGTCCGTAAATATAATGATGGAACGAAAGTGAGGATTTTCTTTGTCTTTAAAGATACTATCTACATAATTGCGTGCGCGGTTCAAAATCTCTTGGAGCAAGTGCCTGAAATCTTTGTACGTGGTAAGGATACAACAAAGAAATATTTATTTCTCTACCAATAGTTAGTACTAGTTGCTGCATTCTTTTCGACTGCATGTACGACAGCCTCTTCAACTGCCGGAGTTCGAATTGTACGAGCTCTTCCCCCAGGTATTACGTTTGAAAATGCCATATTCTGTCAGACCACAATGAATGCTTATGAATAATTTTCTACCTAGAAGAACACGACCAGGATATCTTTCTTGATAGAGTCACCGGGCCTCCGCGGCATTACTAATGGCAAGACAATTAAACAACATTTCCTAGCAACGTGCAAAGTTAAATTTATTCTATTTTAACAATTTTTGGACATGCAATGAACTGGCTTTATTTCCTTCTCGAAAACGAAGTAAGATACCAAATATCAAGAGACCATTTTTAGCCGCCTAATCCGGCAAAAATACAAAATTTTTAAAAAGCCACGGCTGTACATTTTTTTGTCAGTATTGGAACTTATGGAATTATCATCTAATTAGTGATAGCTTAGTGTCTTATCACAATAAAAAAGTTGCCAAATTTCAACAAAATCGGCAAAAGCATAATTGAGATATTAATAAAAAAACGATTTTTTTAAAAAAACTGACACCTGGTATAAATCTTGAAATGCAGACTTTTTAGGACAGATGTTTATATGAACCCCAGCCGCCGGGGCAGATCATATGACCAAAAAAAAGTCGAAAATCACTTACGTCAAAATTTTGAAATTTTCCTCCTTACGAATCTTAAAGATCGCAATGAAGGTATTTTTTCAAATCAATTTTTGAAATAGGAATCCAGGTAAAGATAGTTTATTTATAATTAAGTCATCCTTGACGAAGACAGAATATGACATTTTGTGTGTCGATGTTTGATTGTAAAATGTTTGAATTTTAATCTGAAGTACACAGGTAATTAATTAAGCTCTCATACTTATTATAATCCACAGAATGTATAGCAATCAAATATAATTAGATATGATTAAACCACTTGGACTTTGCAGTAACAATGCTCGTGCCGCAGAGCGTCTGTACCGCTAACGTTTTACAATAAGTGCTGTTGAAGTTCGTGTACATGATTTATGCTGGTCGTTCTAGACAGCTAACGTGGCAACAGGAAGAGGAATTACTCCACGATATTGAAGAAGATCCGTCTGTAAGTATCCGGATCTCGGAAACCAATTGTCACCGTATACGTATCACGACAGCCGTACGCCAGCAAGTATTGTGGAATGATGAGGCGCATTATATTCAACAAGGGGTGTTTAACTAGCACAACTTCATTGGCTTAAATTACGAAAATCCACATCAAATTAAAGAATCACATAAGTAAGTGCGCTGGAGTGTAAATGTGTGGATTGGTCTGTTGGGAAATGACATAATAGGACCACATTTTCTGCCTAGAATATTAAACACAGAAAATTATGCAAATTTTTACCAAAACTATTTAACTACCTTTTTGGAAGATATTCCTCTATTATAACGTCAAACTATTGTGTATCAACATAAAGGAGTTCCCGATAAATGGATCGGTCGCGGGGACGTACTTCTTGGTGACCTAGGTCCCCGGATCTCAACCCAATAGAGTTTCGGATTTGGGGTTACTTGAAAAATTCGGTATACCAGGTTCCGTCGAATAATGTAGATGACGTTATTGTTCTTAATTATGGAACTTTAACTCAAATTGTAAACAAAACAATAGGTCGTGTTTCTTCGCCGATTGCATGCATGCATATAACAAAATCGCGAACATTTGCGTTTGTAAATTTAAGTGTTTTAATTTTATTAAGTGTATATGTCACTTGGTTTAAATTAATAAACTATTTTTACTTGGATATTTGAAAACAGGATTGCAATTCATAATATGGCCATAATTTCGTTAGGAGGAACTTTCCGTAATTTTGACATAAGTGATTTTCGACTTATGTTTGGTCATATAGTATACATAGTATATATATATATATATATATATATATATATATATATATATATATATATTCAGCGATTTGATAAGGGACTTCGACCGCAAATTAGTTAATAAGAACACCCTGTATTCCTTGCCAAGCTTTCGAAATTCTTTATTTCATCATCAGGGCTTCTACAAGAGTACCTTTAGTGAAAGTTCTACAAAAATTCATGCTCACCTACAGAATGTGAGGTTGACCAGAAGCCGACGACAACATAACAACGTGCATGTATAATTACTGGTAAGTGACTGTTTTAAAAAACATATTAAAATTCTTATTGGTCCAGATTAACAATCAGAAAGACATACTTAAAACATGTTTTCCTTAACGATTATCACATTGAACAACAATTCCCCACACCCACCCCGCAATTACTCCGCAATACTACATCACACAGCAACCTGCGACACTAAACATACATAACAACATACCCTCAAAAATCACAGACCCAGACGACGACAAAGACGTGGAACTAAACTCAGACAACACACATTCATGGCGAATCGTAAAGAAACGCAAAAGAGATAAACAAAACACCTCACCCAACACCTTCAATACATCACAAACAAACGTCCAAAACCGTTACAGCTTCCTATCCACTGTAATGCGTTTGCAACAGAAAATACGGTGAAATAACCACGACCACCTAAGCCACCCCCTATATTTATATATGGCGTAAAAAACTTCAGGGACATGATTAACAACCTTTCTCAAGTCGCAGAGGAAAAAACGTACTACAGCAAAGCACTAGCAAATGAAACCGTTAAAATCACTCCACATACAATAAAAACATACAGCGTCCTAGCGAAGTACCTAAGAGAAGAAAACATAATTCACCATACGCACCACATAAGAGACGAACGTGCATACAGAATTGTAATTAGAAACCTACATTATTCTATACCAATACGAAATACTAACGAAGAGCTTGAAAAGCAGACCACAAAGTCTGCAACGCTTTGAATGTCAAGCAGAGGCTAACCAAAGATCCCCTATCACTATTTTTCATTGACTTAGAACCACAAGGGAACAACAAAGAAATTTTCAAGCCTGAATTTTTATGTAACACCAAAATCACTGTAGAACCTCCTACGAAAGGTCACAACATAATCCGGTGTATGAGATGCCAGTCCTACGGCCACTTCAAAGCGTATTGCACCGAACACTTCAACTGTGTAAAGTTTGGCGAACAGCACGACTCGAAGACATGCACGAAACCCAGACATACTCCAGCCACGTGTGCATTATGTGCAGGAAATCACCCTGCTAAATACAAGGGCTGTAATGCTTACCGAAACCTACTACCAATAAGAAACAGATCAAGAACAGCAAACTACCAAAACTAGCCGCAACTAATTAAGATACAACGTAATAATCCCTCTGTCCCAAATATAAACTTATCCCACAATACTCCCTTAGCAACAAACAGCCAAACAGCATACGCCCAGATCGCAAATAGAAACATTAATGCCACCAAAACAGAACAACCATCAAACATAGGAGAGCAACTAACCAATTCAAAGCTATGTTTGCCCAACTAATAAATCAAAACAGCATAATATTAAACCTACTTACGGTAGTCATCGGAAAATTAAATCAATAATGGCCCATATTCTACGAATTGCAATCTGGAATGCCAACGCACTGCTTAACTATAAGCAAGAAATCATAACATTCCTAGATTTAGATAAGATTAACATTTTACTTATCTCTGAGTCTCATTTCACAGATCGAACAACGTTTTTCATACCTCAATACTCCATATACCATACTCCTCATTCTGACAGTACCGCCCATGCCGGATCTGTAATAATTATTCGTAAATCAATCTCCCATCATGAACTACTTAAATATCAAACAGAAAAAATCCAAGCAACATCTGTCGAATTAAGAACTCTTCCATGGAACATTAAGGTCAGTGCCATTTACAGCCCACCACGACATACGATATCAACGGAGGAATACATGGATTTCTTCCAAACCCTGGGAAACAAGTTTGTCGCAGGGGGCGATTGGAACGCCAAACATACACATTGGGGATCGAGAATTATCACCACAAAAAGCAGAAACCTCCTACGTACTATGACTGGAAGCCATTACGACTTCCTCACTAATGGAGTTCCCACCTACTGGCTGGCAGATCTCAGGAAACTCCTCGACTTACTTGACTACTACATAGTAAACGGAATCCCCAGAAGGAATGCAGCAGTCTTTTTTAATTAATTAAGCTAGCTGGAAAATCTTGTTATATTGGGTATAGTATTGACCTCCGAGTACTCATAGTATTTCTATTCACCTCATATATTAGTCAAACTATAACAGCTAGCTTTAAAAATTTTGGTTGTAAAGTTTATATAAATAGTTACATTCCTAATAGTACGTTGGAGTTGTTACGTCCTATCGAAAGGCATCACCCTCAGTTCTGGACCTGAACTTTATGGCAGTCAAGTCATACATGGTAACATCCCAAGTCTGTGGCTTACCTTCCCTAGAAAAAAAAACAAGCTTCGAGAGCATTATTTTCATAAAAAAAAAGGTCAGGCTACTTTAGTTTATATCTTTTTCTTACCTCTCGTACATTCAAAGTTACAATCTTTGTAAAAATACGGTCGTGCAACTTTGAGATATTAATGAAATTTTACTTGCAACTTCACCTAGTAACAGCTTCCTGATTATTCAATTTAACAATTATTGTAGATATGTGTATGATAGTTTTTTTTTACGTTCACATTTATTATCAGGAAATGGTGACTAAGGTACCGAAATTATTAACGTGTGCATGTATAGGGTGCGAAACACAGACTCGCTTACCTTGGCCAAAGTAACCCTTTACTTCTGTTACTCTGTACTCGTTGTAGTTAAATATCATCACCTAAACAAAGACGCACTTCAAGTTTTTAGCAATCATTAATTATATTAGAATCAAACCTACACGATTGTATCTAAGTTTTCACCTTTGTGACTTCCCTTGTGGAAGCCAGTTATTGCACTCAATAAGAAAATGGTTGAGTCAATTAGATTAATCCATAGCTTGTAAAGTAACCTAATACCCAATTATTCAGGTCTTGATTAGTGTGTGGTTAAGTTAAGAACGATTGCTCATTAGCGCCTTGAAATTCAGGTCACCCTTTTTACTTGCAACCTTTAGTGGTGTACTTTAAGAATTGTGTCTTACCTACTTTTGTATATATACATATATTTATATTATATAATAAAATCAAACTTATAGCGACGTTGTCTTTATCTTGTATTTATGCGCATGGTGGAACTACTAGTTCATTTGACCTAATGAACGGTTTACTAGGTAGGTGTGGCGCCCTCAAATGTAAATAGGGTTAACGTTGCAGAGCCGAACCCGCTGCGTTTCCTTCACCATCTAACGTTAGCCGAGCACACGTATCATCTCCACCTGCATAGATTTATTTGTTATCGCGCCACGGTTGCCGCAGGAATTGCATTGTGGAATCTAACTTTGATCTCTCAACTGACCATACTCCGGTCATCGTCAGTATCAGCACAACTGTTGTTAATAAGCCGCTTCCCCAAAGTTTTCCTCAAAAATTACTGACTGCAACAATTTTCAGACTACATAGAACCAAACATAAATCTCAAGTTACGAATAAAATCGCCTACTGATCTAGATGAAGCAGCACAATATTTTAGTAGATTAGTGCAAGAAGCAGCCTGGCACTCCACGCCTCACAACGACTTTATTAAAATCAATACTACCAACACACCGCTCTATATCCGTTAATTAATAGCAGAGCTAGAAAAATATGGCATAGGTCGCGAAACACTGTAGACCAACATAATTACAACAGACTTTCCAGAGAACTAAAAACAGCACTCAAAGAAGCCCAAAATACTACCTTCCAACGTTACATTACCAGCCTACCCCCAGATGATCACACGCTGTGGAAGGCAACAAAAAAACTGAAAAAACCCCAGCTGTCTGTGCCTTCAGTCCGTAAGCTTAATGGTGAATTGGCACGCACTGACAAAGACAAGGTTGATACTTTTGCAACACATTTAGCAGAAGTATTCAAACCCGAGCCAGATGGCAATGACAGGGAAGTAGAAGACTCAATCGATATTCCACTCCAAATGTCCCCTCCCACAAAACCATGTTCACCAACAGAAGTCAAGAGAGAAGTAGATAATACGAACATACACAAAGCTCCAAGCTACGGCCTAATAATCGGACAACCATTAAAGCAAATGCCTCGCAAAGTCATAGTTCTACTAACCGTAATCTTTAACCGAATGGTAAGTCTGTCCTACTTCCCCATAATATGGAAATAAACCGAAATCATCATGATACACAAACCAACAAAACCTCCACATGAGCCATCGTCATATCGTCCTACCAGCTTCTTGCCCTTAGTAAGTAAAATTTTCGAGATACTCCTACTTAAAAGAATATACGTAGAGCATGACCCCATGACGCTACTACCTAACCACTAGTTCGAATTCCAGGAACGCCACACCACTACACAACAGATTCATAGGGTAGTCAACGAAATTGCCAAGAGTATTGAAGAAAAGAAATTCTGCAATGCAGTATTCCTTGACACTTCACAGGCTTTTGATAAAGTGTGGCACACGGGTCTTCTATACAAAATAAAAAACACATTATCCAACAATTCCTATCTCCTTTTAAAATCCTACCTAACCGACAGAAATTTCACTGTAAGACATAACGACAGTCAATCCAACTACTATAATATCGAATCCGGTGTTCCCCAGGAGAGTGTTCGAGGGCCCCTGCTATTCCTAATCTATACTGCCGACATACTCCAAACAAATAACACCACAATTGCCTCATTTACCGATGACGTAGCTGTATTATCTGTCAATGAAAACCCAGCATTGACCTCTGAAAACCAACAAACTCATCTGAACCTCGTCACCGAATGGTACAATAGATGGAGAATAAAAATCAATCAAGCAAAATCAGTTCAAGTCACATTCACTACCAGGCACGACCACTGACCTGTAACCATCAATAACGTCCCTATACCTACTAAAATGGAAGTGAAATACCTTGGAAAGACTCACCTGGAAAAAGCACATACAAACAAAACGCAGACCGATGGACATCAAATTTCGACAGATGTACTGGCTTGCTGGGTGAACATCCAAGCTCTCCCTAAACAACAAGTTACTGTTGTACAAAGTTATAATCAAACCTATATGAACATATAGGCTCCAACTGTGGGGATTGCGCCAAGTCAACAAATCTAAAAATCATACAAATGTTCCAATCTAAAATGCTGAGAACAATTGTGGATGCTGCCACCAAACACAAAGATCAAGTAACAAACCACGAGAACGACGTAATAAAGCAACTCAACAACAGCGGTCCCACTGTGAGAAGACTACGTAGAACCTGGCCTCAAGACGTAGCGTAATGATGAAACCACAATCTACAAGGGGAAACATCAGTGGATGACTCCCAAACAAGTCTAATACATTGAACACATTTACTCAATACCTGTATAGAAGTAGATTGTAAATTCGCAAACTGTCAATAAGAAAAAAATCTTTTAAGTATGTCGTTCTAATTGTTAATCTGGACCAAAAAGAATTTTAATATGTTTTTTAAAATAGTGACTTACCAGTAATGTTGTCGTCGCTTTCAGGTTAACCTCACATTCTGTAGGTGAACATGCATTTTGGTAGAACTTTCACTAAAGGTACTCTAGTTGAAGTCCTGATGATGAAATAAAGAATTTCGAAAGCTTGGTAAGGAATACAGAGTGTTTTTATTAACTAATTTGCGGCCGAAGTCCCTTACAAGGCCGTACCCAGAAAAAAAATTCGGGGGGGGGGGGGGTTAATTTGAAAGGATTTAAATTTAGAAATGCAATATATTTTGTATGAAGATTAGTACCTACCTAACTTGAAACGCATGCGTACTACTACATACTAAACTAATTGTAACTAATTCATTTACACATAACATACTAGGTCTAACTAAAATAAAAACATCAGGTGTTATTTTATGTTATATTTAAAGAACAAAATCCAATCTTCTGCTTTTAATTAAACTAAATGTAGTTATTACTTCTTCTGCTGGAATATCAATAGTTCTATGCATTGACATTAAAGCAACACCCTTGGCCACAGGAATTTCTTAGATATGTTTTTAAACGCCTGAGAGTAAAAAATGTCCTTTCAGAGGTACAAGTTGTTACTGGTAATGAGGACAATATGTTTAGCAACTTAAAAATGTTGGGAAACAGTTAGCTGTTGCACTCTCCCAAAGCCTCAATTGCACAGGATGCTTTGTCGACTTCACTTTTCTTCTCCCAGTAAATTTTCCACATTTCAAACTCCAACGGTAGCAATTCTGATTCAATGTTACTTTCGTAGAGTTTTAGGTTAGAGATTTCCAAAGATTTTCCAGAACAGACAGATGGAATTATATTGTACAAAGTACCAAGTACCTCCTTATGGTCGCAAAATCTGGATTTCAGTTGGCTTATTAAATTACTTAGTGGTGGAATGGCACTGGTTATTCGGAAATAATGTTCAGAATATTACTGCGCTGTCTTTGCCTGGATGTTGTTCTAGGGATGCGGATCTCTTCTTCAACATCGCTGAGTAGAACCTTTGATAATTTGAAAGTCAGAAAACGTATTTTCGATTTTGCTTCGAATATTTTCAAAATGTTCAACATTATTTTCAACGTCATCCACTGCTGATTTTAAGTCATAAAGAGGCGATTGGGGCACTTTGTACTGAGTGATTGCAGCCGAGAAAATTTCAGCCAAAACACAGAGGCAGACAACGAATTCACTTAAAAATATGGACTTCAAAAATGAAGATGCTTTTGATGCAGTATCAATATCTGTGCTTTGAATCAGATTTTTAGAGTTTCAACGATAGCCTTAAACTACAAGAGGCTGTTGTCATTTTCTACCCACCTTGTTTCACACATAAGAGTCTAGGTTTTCCATTTTGATTCAGGGAAGCTTGTTCTTAAGGGCACTTGCCCTTTCTGGAGATGCTCTTAATTGCTTTAACGGTCTCGATGCAATTTCTTACATCTGTTAACTGGGAAGGCCAAGTTCAATGAATGAGAACTACAGTGAACATAAAGAGCTTGAGGAATTTTTTTTCTCATAACAGCTTGAACCCCTTTGAAGGAGTCTTTCATTGCCGATGCAACATCATACCCTTACCCTTGACCAGTTGATGTTATTAAGGTCAATACCAAGTTGTTGGAAAGCAGTTGTAATCACGTCGGCTAAGTTTTGGCCAGTGGTATTTTCAACTTTAAGAAAACACGAGAACTCCTCTTTACAGATAAAAATCTTATTTAATTTAATTGCATATTTTACACAAATAGATACTTGTTCCTGACTAGCTACGTTGTCTGCTTCATCAACCAGAATGGAAAAAGCTCTAGTACGTTGACACTTTTAATATCTCTTTTTGTATGATTTCTTCACAAATGCTGATAAGTCCGTTCTGTATTTTGGGACTCATGTAGGATGCATTTAAGGCAGCGTTATTTGTATGCTTTAACAAGTTTTGATCGCCACATTTAAGTTTCATTCTTATAAGGGCCCTAAAATTTCCATCATTGACAACTGGTTTTAATCTCTGACAGAAATTGGCCTCGAGTCATTTGTGGCTCTAAGAGCTAACTCTTGTCGTCCACATAATTTTATTATGTCTACAATGGAGGCAAGCTTTTTATATTTTCTTCGGCTTGTTTTTTCCTACCGGAATCAGCAATGTTCCTGATATCTAGGCTTGGGTCCATTTTAATTTTTAAGAAATCACTACCAATAATTATAGTCTGCTTATGGTAGCTATTGCCCTTTGAATGTTTCCAAGACATCCTTCCACTTTTCCCGTGCAATCTTTAGGAAACAAAACACAGTATCCGCAGAAATCACCGTCAGTTTTTGTGTATACAAGCCAGGCGAATCGATTCAGCCCTTGACGAAGATTCCTTTTCCCACTAGCAGGAAATTTGAAAGAATTTTCTGGAAACCACGCAGAAGTCAATAGTTGGAACTTTATTGATTCATCTACTATTTTATTTACATATTTACCAACATCCATAGCGTGAAATTCAATTTCCTCTTCTGCTCGTTCTGCTTCAGTATTCATATGAATTTTTGTAACTATCTCTTCTGTTAAACCAGTCATACTAGGAATAGAATCAACATTATGGCTTGTTTTTAGAGCCTTTGTACAAAAGTTTAACAGTGATGACTGAGTAGGCTGGGCTTGACGTTTTGCCATAACTTGTCTGTGTCACCTGTAATGAAACAATTAGATTTTTTTAAGGACCGAAAGTAGAATAGATATTTTTGCATCTTTTTTTTTAATTTATGCCATATAACTGTTTTTGTTCAGTTTGTCATTTCTCTATCAGTCTTTGAATTAAATAAACCTCAAAGCTAATAGGATGTAAAGTGAAACAAATACTATTATTAGATCCGACGCTAATGGATTAGGTCTAGATCTTGCTGTTTAGGTCTGAATAATAAGAAACAATGTTAGCGACTCGAAACAACACAATGAAAGGGCAAGAGGCGAGTCGAACTCGTATTGACTCCAGACGGAAAGACGCATGCCAAGGCAGTGATGACTGCATTCTCAGCTAAGTATAGGGGCTGGGATTTCCGTGAGAATACTTACTGAGCGCAAGATACCGGGAAATCAATTATAAATAAATTAGGATAATCCAAGGTACCAAGAGGTTATATGTATAGAGCAGTTTGAACCTTCAAACGTAAGCCTCTACCCAGCTTAAGCGCTTTGTGATTTTTATTACAATCGCTTAACTTCACAAAAAAGAACCTAGCGTTTTTTCGCGTTTTCGCTCATCGTTCCTGCATCGTGATCTTCGCCGCTTCGGAGGTGGATCTGTCACTGCTTGCATACAGATAACACGAAGAAGCGGTCATCAGTAGAGGAGCCACACCCTAGCCGCAAGCAGGAGCCGCCGGAATATCAGCAGCAGCGGAAAATTCCAGAAGTATCCAGGACACAGCCAACAGCAGGATCGTCGTCAGGTCAAGGACACAGTAATAGGTATCATTAATAAAGAAATTTAATTTAATTACTTTGTTATTTTATTTTAACTGTGTATTTCCTCCATTTCGAATTGGGTCTCTGATTTCCAAGCCTTTTTTCCTCGGGGTGTGAGGCTGCACCTCGGCAGAGACCCGGCCTTTTCATAAACGATTTTATTTTCTTCTTAATCTATTCAAACCTATAACTAACAGCGCAACCGAGATGGTAAAGCAAGGTCGCCACCGAGCTACTGTCAAAGTTGTGTCCCCTAACCCTGTCGGCACCCGCCCACCTACACCGCCATCCGCTTCCTACTCACAAATCCTAATCTCACCACCTCCATCCTCACGCACACGTTCCCACTCAAACGCATCTTCCATATCCACCACATCCACACACTCTTACATCTCCACACGATCCACCTCTTCCACAAAACCATTCAAACCCGCTCACAAACCTGCACTCTTACCTACACCCGCTCACACACATACACCTGCCCTGATACCTACACCCGCACACGCACACATACCCTCTCTCCTAGCCACACCTTCTCAACCACCTACACCTGCCTTGAGTCCTAAACCCGCTTCACCCAATCCTATACCTACCCACCCCCAATCCTCGAGATATTGCATCCGCAATATCCCGAAAACCATAACCACACAAAAATCCTTATTCAACTCCTTCAAATCCCTCAACCTTCCGTGGTTGAACTTGACGTTCAACCACAACCACACCTGTCTCTTAGAGACATCCTCTCCCCTTCCGGATGGTACGCAGCTTAGGCGATCCTACCGTTTCCCTTACTCAACTCTCCGGCCCACGTACACCCAACACCACTCCTAGAGCTCCCTCCTTTTCCTGCGTGATTCGTCACGTAGATAAGGACATCCTAGCCCAAGAGATCCTCGATGCGATCGATCTTCCAAAAGTGAAGAAGGCCGTTCGTATCATCTCGAAAGCCACAAACACCACTACCTCCCTCGTCCGGATCATCACTCCTTCCCAAACCACCCTCCAGTACCTCCTCGCACAAGGTGTCGTCATGTTCGGGCGACGCTTCATGTGCGAACCCTCCCTAATCCCTCAACCGCTCCCGAAGTATTGCTCCACCTGCACGCAGATGGGGCATACCGCGGAGGAGTGCCCTACCCTTTGTAAAACCTCGGCGAACCCAAAGTGTAACAACTGCGGGGAAGCCTATCATACCTACTCCTTTAAGTGCCGGAAGCGGCGGGAACCTCCCAGTTCTCCGTCACAGATGGCAATCCTCGATCCCATCATGTCTGACGAGTCTGACTCGGAAGACACCATCCACCTCGAGCCTATCCCCGACAACGATCCCGTCTCCATAAAATCCTTTATCCAAGTCCTCACAAACTCTCTCCTAGACCTGTTTCCCACCCACCAACGCCGTGTTTTCCGAACCCTCCAATCCCTATCCCTCAACTTCTTCCAACGGCAGATCAACGTCTGCGTAGCCGGTACGCGGAGGAAGGTCGCCGTAGTCCGCCAACCCCTTCCTTAAACGCCTTTATTCCCAATGGATATCATAACAGGGACCATTAATGCCAGGGGCGTTCGCCGGAAACGTTCCCTACTAAAACACTTTCTTCACACGCACAACGTTCACGTGCTGTCAATCACTGAGACCAAACTTTCACACAAATGCACGCTACAATATAACACCTATAATACCTTCCGTAACGATAGCGCGCATGGAACCTCCCTCCTAATCAAACACTGTTTCCCCTCCACTCCATTTCAATTACCCGCGCACCTGCAGCAACTCGAATGTGTCGCTGCAACGGTGCACTTCCCAACTCCTATAGTATTCATATCCTACAACAATCCACCCGGCCACAATACACTTTCCGATGACCTACTAGTGTATGCCTCCAGCCTCCCAAATGCAGTCATCTTAGGTGACTTCAATGCCCGCCATATTCAATTCGGTGACACCGCAACAAATGGAAACGGCAACAGACTATCATCTGCTCTGTTGCAATTGCCTTTGTTGAGGATCGTCAATACACAACCCACGTATTTCGACCACCTAGGTGCCTCCATAATAGATCATGTAATAGTTTCAGAACCAATAGCTCACTACTTCGACCGTGAGTGCTTTCTAGGCACCACAATCACTTCCGATCATATTCCTCTTCTGGTCAAAACCTCATTTTGTCCAGCTCCCCCAATACCTCCTCAAAACACAATCATCAAAGATTTTTCAAATGCAGACTGGAATGTGTTCGCCGAACACATCTCCAACAATCTTCCTTCACCCGAACTACAAACCACCCAAGATCTCGAGAGAGCCGTTAGGGACCTAACCTCCGTAATTACGGAAGCGGTCGACACCTCAGTTCCACTTAAAAATATCGACATTTCAAAAAAACCACTCCCACGACACATTGTGAACTGGATCAAAGAGAAGAGACGAATCTATCGTCAATTCTTGAGATCTAGGGATCCGGCTCTCAAAACCGAATATAACCGCCTTAACGCCTTAATCAGGCGAGAAACCAATAAACACACAGAAGATTCCTGGGCTAAAGCCACTTCCCAGTTAGACTATCGCGACGGTAAACGCTTTTGGCAATAGTTTGAAAGACTGACCAGAAGGAAAGCTAACCCGAAATCCCATCTAACCGACCCCCAGGGCAACCTAATCTCCTCCGACCAAGGAAAGGCCGATTTCTTTGGTCAGCACCTCCAATCCACATTCCAATCCCCCAATGATCCCCAATTCAATCCTGTGTTCAAGGAATTCCTCGAGAACCGCCTCGAGGAATTCCGAACCCTTAACCTTCCCGAACCCCTACTAGATAACCAGAGTCCTTTCTATGCCCCAATTACGCCCGATCAAATCAATATTTATTTTAAAAAAGGCAAAAATTCAGCCCCAGGCCACGACGGCCTGAATAGAAAAATCTTGCGTCACCTACCCGACCCATGCCTACAACTTCTTGCAAATATCTATAACAGATGCCTAACCCTCGCACACTTCCCGACGGATTGGAAATCGGCCTCCACCGTCATGATACCAAAACCTCACGCCGACCTAACCTCACCTAATTCCTATAGACCCATATCCCTCCTGAGTTGCCTCGGAAAATGCTTCGAGCAAATTCTAGCCAGGCGGCTCAGGGAACACCTAGAATTTAACGACCTTCTTCCTAATAGCCAATTCGGCTTCCGTCCAAACCGAACGTGTCACGATCCCTTGTTGAAGCTGCTTACCGAAACCACCAGAGCATTCAACCACAAGCAATGCAATCTGGCTGTGTTCTTGGATATTAAGCAAGCATTTGACAGGGTCTGGCACGCCGGTCTCCTTCAAAAAATCTCCAAACTCCTGCTTTCCTACCTGACCAATCGTTAGGTCAGGGTGAAAGTAGGGAAAAACCTTTCAGATCCTTTCCAACCCTCAGCGGGCGTTCCGCAAGGTTCTGCCTTAGCCCCCATCCTTTACACCATCTTCGCTTCAGACATCCCTCAAGTCACCCAACCCGGAGTAGTCGTCGCGCAGTTTGCAGATGACACCGCCTTCTGGTCGGTTAATCGGAACAGCGAAACGGCCTCCAACCGCATTTCCAAAACCCTTCAGAACTTTTCCAACTGGGCCAACCGATGGAGAGTCTCTATTAACCCCTCCAAAACCCAAGCCATCCTTTTCCACCACCCTAACTACGTCGAAGATAAATTCCCAAACCTATCCTCCAGAAATGTCTCGATCACCATAAACCAAGAGAGAATCCCCCTTCAAGACCAAATTACATATCTAGGCATCCTATTCACGAGAACACTCAATTGGCTCAGGAAAACACTAAACAGAATTAGAAACCGTGCAAACCTACTGGGCGCCCTCCGGGGTCGAATCAGAGGTTGCCACCCCAAAACACTCCAACACACATACAAAACCTACATCCGCCCTGTTATAGATTTCCGAGCACCAATTTACACAAACATAAACCCTAACCACCTTTCCGATATAGCATCCTGTGAACGCCGGATCTTTAGACGTATACACGGGCTACCCTCAGGTACCCCGACCTCACAACACAACACGCAAACATACCATCAATCACACACAGAATCCAAACACTCCAGAAAAACTTTACACACAAAAGAATTTTCGGCGACACCATCCCAACCAAGGAAATCCTCACAACTTCCTACACCTACCAACCTCCCAAATTCCCGCGCAAAAAACCCAAGCGCAAATTTAAACACCCTCCCGCGATCCTAACCCAGTTATTGGACGACATCCCAGAGGAGATAGAAGAGGCCCTCGACAATACCCCATATGCACTCCGCATGCCCCCGTCAATTGGATAACGACCACGCAAGGACACCGGCCTACGAATCAATCACACTTCACCCTATACACTTAACCACACGAAAACCTAAACCTAAATATTCAAACCGATATTAATCCTTTTTTTTTAACACCAATAACACATCAAGAATAAATAATTCTCTTTTTTTTTACACCAAAAATAATACATTCATGATTGTCAACACCAACAACAATGGAATGACCAGGGCTGAAGAGGAGGAATCCTGAGCAGTCTACGATAAGAATATAAGCAAAGAATAATAAGCATACTAACCATAAGCATGAGCATACTAACCAAAAAAAAAAAAAAAAGGTTATATGTATCGGTAATAGATCATAAAATCTTTTAACTAAACATAGCATTAAAAAAATTTGCATCTTAAATTACACTAACGTTTTTCCGGTAACTTTGGGTACGACCTTGGTCCCTTATCAAATCGCTGAATATTAAAGAGTACGACCTTTACTTCCCTTAGGGATATATATATATATATATATATATATATATATATATATATGTGTGTGTGTGTGTGTGTGTGTGTGTGTGTGTGTGTGTGTGTGTGTGTGTACAGTGAGTCCCAGAAGTTATGTCTAAATTCATTTAAAGTTCAAGGGTCTAGTTTTTGGAAAAACTCTCGCACACGTCGATTTTTATTTTTAACTGCGGTTTTTTTAGTGGTAAAATTTTCTATATAGGGTAGCCCAAAAATTAGTTACGACCAGCAACTTAATTTTATCAGATGGAAACACCTGTTTTATTTCATTTTCTGAATCTGCTTTGAATTTTGAGTAAACCTCATGTACCATGTCCTATACACGGAGTCAACAGATCTCGAGATATTTACACAAAAAGAATAAATATTGTCTTTATAAAACTATCAAGAACACTTGCAAAATAATCGTATTCAAGGTGATCCATAAACAATAGGTACATGTTTTCATTTCGTTGTGCATGTCAATTTATTTCTGACGTCGAATTTCAACATTTGTCCTTTCGGAAATGATGAAGTTAGCGGAACGAGAATAAAATTGAAATTCTCTGCATGATTGGATTTTGTGATAGAACACGTACGAAATAGAAACTGCTCTATTATTCAATGAAATTCATCCTGATCGTCCTCCAATATGTCAAAAAGTTGTGAGTAGAATAGAGGCTAAATTTAGAGAATTTGGTCATGTTAGGGATCTACCTAAATCTGGTCGTCCTGCTCGAGATGAAAATGAACAACTTGACGTTTTGATCTCCATGGAAGAAAATCCATGTAATTCTCTGGCGCAGACAGGGGCCAATTTAAACAAGGGGAAATCAGTTCACCGCATTGTTTGAAAGCACAAATATCACCCATACAAAGTAATTCCAGTGCAAGAGTTATTTGAAGATGATTTCGATAGACGAAATGAGTTCTGTGAACGCATGCAAAATGAACTAGATAATAATCTGGTAAGAAACATATTCTTTTGCGATAAGGCTACGTTCTGTTTGAATGGAAATGTGAATAGACAAAATTATCGACGTTGGGCAACAGAAAATACGCATTGGATGATGGAGGTTCACAGTCAGTACTATCAAAAATAAATGTGTGGTGTGGTATAGTGCGGGAAAGAGTAATAGGTCCATTCTTCTTCGAACAAACTCTAACTGGACGAGCATATCTCGAATTTCTCCAATTTGATTTAATTTCAGCATTAGTGGCATTATTTCCGAATCCATGCGGTCTTAATTGTTGATACGTTCAGTTGTAAATTCCTCAAGATCTGCCGACTTTAGGTATAGGACATGGTACACGACTCGGAATTCAAAGCAAATTCATTTGACAAAATCAAGTTGGTGGACGAAACTTATTTTTGGACCACCCTATATACAAAATTTTACCACTACAAAAACCGCAGTCAAAAATAAAAATCGACGTGTCCGAGCTTTTCTCCAAAAACTAGGCCCTTGAACTTTAAACGAATTTAGACAACTTCTGGGACTCACTGTACATATATATATATATATATATATATATATATATATATATATATATATATATATATATATATATATATATATATATATATATATATATATATATATATATATATACACACACACACACACACACACACACACACACACACAGGGCGCGGCATTATGCGTCGAAGTACGATATATCCGTTATTAAAGGAGATATCAAAAAAAGTTATTTACAAAAATTATAATCAACTTCAAACTTCACATAATAACATTATTCTCGTATTTATAGGGTGTTACATATTACCAGAGTGAACCAGACATACTTTTTTTTAAATGCGACACCCTATATATTATTTCAAATTTAGATTAAGCTCATCTCCCCCATACCTCTAATATAGGGTTTCATTACGTTATACAGGGTATTTCAAAAGTTATGGTCAATTGTACATGTAAATCATTCTCATTTCAACGTCTTGTATACCCTAGACAGAACAACCTTACAATAATTTTTTCCAGGCATAACTTTTTGACATTGGTACAGCGTTACGAGAAAGTGTTATTTCTTTATTATATTGAATATAGAGCGAGCCGAAACTCAAACACATGATTTTGTCAATATGTTCAAATGAATCACCCTGTACTTTATTTTAAAAAGTGAAAATACACTCTATGTTCTTTCATTTTTATTAAGCACCCCTATAGCTAAAAGATTTTTTTTTAAATTTCTATTATAACGAGTTAGCCGTGAACAAATAAAAGTGTGACAAATTATTATAAAAAATTCAAAAAACATCGGTTATTAATACAAAATTCTTATAAAATTAATCACGTCTAACTTGTTAAAATAGAAATTTTTAGAAAAATCTTTTTCTATTATTAAATTGAAAATATTTCAGAAATTAACGAATTGGTGCAATAATAAAGAAACAGCACTCTATCGTAACACTGTACCAATGTCAAAAAGTTATGCCTGGAAAAAATATTGTTAGGTTATCCTGTCTAGGGTATACAGGACGTTAAAATGAGAATGATTTTCGTGTAGAATTGACCATAACTTTTGAAATACCCTGTATAACGCTATGTTGGAAGTATGGGAGGGATGAGCTTAATCTAAATTTGAAATAATATATAGGGTATCCCATTTCAAAACAAGTATGTTTGGTTCACCCTGGTAATATGTAACACCCTGTAAATACGAAAATAATTTTATAATGTGAAGTTTGAAGTTGCTTATAATTTTTGTACATAACTTTTTTTGATATCTCTGTTAATAACGGATATATCGTACTTTGACGCACTAATGCCGCACCCTGTATATAGGTGGACGATACTACCCCAGCGTTCGCCCAAATGGCCTCACATGATGTGCTTATACACAGCGATAATGCTACTGTATGTGTATGGGGAAAATCCCCTGAAAAAATCTCATACAAGCTAGACGGTAACGGGGATCGAAAACATTACCTCCCGAATTCTAAGCAAATAATGTTACCACAGATTCAGCTAGCGCGGTAAAGCGCAGGTAACTGCAACAGATCAATACAATTAATGAATGATGTATTAAAGTTAAATATACAGTTATTATAATACACTCAATAGTCAATAGACAAATTTAATTGTTTCACACAGTTTTCATTATTTAACTTATGCAATAGTGAAGTAAAATATATTTGGTGCATAGTTCCTTTGCTTCGATAATACTGGCTAAGGATGCATTCGAGCTTGTTCCATGAGAAAATTTTCATCGCAACAAGCTCCCATGGATCACTATGCACTTAATATATTACTGTTGGTACTTACTACACCTAGGTTTAGAACAATTTTTTTACCGAAATGTTTCTTCAGAGACATATTCCATTTAAATTGTTAAGTACCATCTTTTACAATAACTTGTTAAACCAAACTTCAAAATTTTCCTTAGCGTATAAACCATATCGATTTTTTTATATAGAATGTAATACATACTTTTGGTTTAAATTATGTAAAGTTATTTTTCCAGATATTTGTAATTTATTGAAAAAAAGTTGACAAATTCGACTATGAAAGGTAAATCATCGGTGTCTGTGCCCAATAAAAAGTACTGAACTGCCAATAACTTTGTAGCAGCATTTGCCAATGTAAAATAGTAAATTTATCGAAAAAAGGAAGAATTATCATTTAAACGTTGGCTAATCATGAAGATCGAAGGAAAACGCAACAGGAAGTACGTACTCTTATTAATGGAACCTATCCAAATAGAGAACTCAGTCGGTTGTCAGCAAAACTTTAAAGCGTTTTAGAGAAACTGTTCATGTCAGAGATGTTTCTAAAGTTGGTCGATCTACTAGGATGTTACTTCAAACGATGATAAGAAGCTAGATGTGTTATTAGAACTCGTTGAAAACCCACACTCATCGACTTAGCCATTACATGCGATGTTCCATAGTTTAATTATAATATATAAAATTCGAAATAGAGACATATATGCTGTTTTAGTCAGTTTTGTTAACCCAATATTTGGTGCGTACCTCTTCTATTTACAGATATTTTAATTATGCGACTAAACACTGACATCAAATTAATTTTTTAGTTTGTTTTTCTAATTTAATTGCTTAAAACCATATACTGTTAATGAATTATAGAAGTAATATTTTATGTGTTACAGATACAATCTTTATGATTTTTTTTAACTATACTAATTCTTACATTTCAATTAAATGATGTAAAAATTCATTTCATTAAATATTCAAGTGTAATATTTAGTGTATGTGGCATTAAAAAAAATATTTTAAATTTTCTAATTCGTTTTAACAAATTCTTGCTTTTCATCGTATGGAACGAAGGGGTAAATTAAAAACATACCTTTAGTCGCCCACACAAACAAGGTAACAAACACCAAGTGAAAACATTAGTCAACCCTCTTCACTTAAAATGTACTGAAAGACATTTGTAACCACATGTACTTTGGTAAACCACAGTCAGCCTTATTACAATATCGTCGTTATCCTGCTTTTCTCGTGTTATGTAAACAATCCTCGTAACGTTACCATATATAACTATGTACATTAAAAATTACAAAAGAGATTAGTTATATAAGCGTATGTTCATTGAACGTGGTTTTAACATGTACCAATTAAAAGAAAGAATTTTAAGAAAAAAGCGAGACTATTCGAGAATTTAACCACGACATGCAAAACAAATGACCGTGGGAAGTAACGTTTACTAAACAATACTGAGCAGGATTCGATCCAATAATCAGGTAAATCACTGATAGTTGAACAGATCGTACGCTCACCTCGAATACAACAGCAGTCAATCAACTGTGAAGCACAATGCATGGCTGCATATGTAACTTTGAGATCCTTTTTTCATTTCTAATTGATTTTAGTCTTTTATTACTAAATATTTTATTTTATTTACGGTAAAATCTTGAATCAATAAAAAAGTTATTTTAAAATATAAGTTCTTTGTTGCATGCCATTGTGAAGAATATGTACTCAAGCAATCTGCATCGATTCAATAATTTTATTGATTGTATTAGTAATAGTTTTTGTTTTTCTAGTATTAATGTAATAAAAATTTAGATATACAACGTAATACGAAAAGTTAGGTATGATTGATTCTATTAAACATTTAATAAAAATTTATTATCATTTGCAACGACGTCCTTCTACTGAACTACTTACTGACATGTTCAGTGAATCGTTCAAAATATAATGTTGTTAATGATGTACAAGTATAATATTTGTGTTGATTTATTCTCGTATTACTGACTTCACCTTTTATTATTTGCGACTGTTGTAATTTTAAGTAATATACTACCTTTTTGAATACCGTATACTAATTACGCGCATAGCACACTATCAAAGTAAAAAGTTTAGTCACTTCATCCAGAAGGCTTATTTTACAAAATTAGTGGGGTCGATTTGCCTAAAGTCTTCGCTATTTAACAATTGATATATTGTTGTTAAAAGACGTAAATTCTAAGTCATTAATTGGCGTAGTTTTGAAACTGTTGAATTTTATTTACAAAAATGTACTATAAATCGTATCGTTTTTCAACACCCTCTACTTTAATCCCTCATACATATTTTATTTTCAATACAAATTTGATTATTTCTGAACCTATTACCAAAAAGAAATTGTAACAAATTGTTTTTATTTGCTTGTAAATAGCCCAAACAGGCAAACATGACCAATTCGCACTACGTGAAGTAAGTAAACTTTTTTTGTCATAACATTAAGGACTTGCCTAAATAATAAAAATGTAAAAATATTTTCTTAAAATATGTTAGTGATTATACGATATACGATTTTGAAAAATGTTATTGAATAAGGATGGCAACCGCAGCCGTTTTTAACCTAGGAGAGGCGACGGAGGATTGCTTCTTAACTATTCGAGATATCAAAACCAATTTTGGTGTGGTAATACAAGATCATTCGACCTACATTCTAAAAATATTTAGCTATATACAGGGCGATCGACAAAATAATTCAACACAAACCTGTGCTTTTTTAAATGGAACACCCTGTATATTTTTCCATTTTTGGATTCACTGTTACATTTAGAATAAAAGTATAGAAATTTGTATCTGTATCACTAACCGTTCTGCAGATATCGTCACTTTAGTACCAAAATAGAGTTAACTTTGTTAACGTTGTCACCACGATTTTGTAAATCTGTTTATACCACCGACTATTAACAATAATCTACTTTTTCTCAATTTTTTTAAATGCAACACGCTGTATATTTTTTCACACTCCGATTCCTCGTGAAAAGTAGACACTAATTGATAATAGGTTTCATAGCCATTTTGTAAGTGACTCACCCCGTATATTATTGCATTTTCGAATTTTACATGAAAAATAATAGTGTTTCAAGTTATATCAATTTTTCTGAAAATGTAGAGTTTTAGGAAAAGTTAAATATCTCCTAATAAAATTAACTCCAATAAATTTACTCTTAGGTTTAAGTAAAATACTGTTCCCTTAGTCTATTTATTGACCTTTACAGGGTGTTTTTTAAGTTAAACTAGTAGGACATTCATACTGAAATATTCGGCTTATTTTAAATGGAACACGTTGTATTTTATACGCTTATCGTTTAGCTTATTTAGCTACCTTTCAACGTCTGTAAGGGTTTCCTATACCTAAACCTTTAAATTTTCAACTTATTTAATAACGTCTTTAATTTTTCTGTTCATGTATCATTTGTAGATTGAAATATGCTCCTAAAATGCTTACTCTTAATGATTTTTGGTTAATGTAGTAGTATTTTTGTACCTAAACAGTTGTAGATTGAAATATCCTCCCAAAATGCCTACTTAATGTATTTTTGCTAATGTAGCAGTATTTTTCCTTACCTATAAGTAGAAAGCTCGGTACGAATCTAGGTTGTCCCATTTTCGTATGTTTTCGTATTTTTTAGGTTAGAACCTTGCGGTTTTCGCGACACCGTGCTACTTTTTAATGAAACCAAAGATGCACTAATCAAATTTGCCATAGCCATCTTAGATTTTGTGCTACAGGGTGATTTTGGAAAAATTGCATTTTCAGTCATCCCCTGTAACTCTGTTATTGTCAAACATATTAAAAAAGTAAAAACTGATATTTGTAGATTTTTTTACGTAGAATCCAGTGGCGTACTAAGATTTTCTTTAGAGGTCACAGTTTTTGAGATATTATTGACATAACCTATTTTTTTATGGGACACCCTATATATTTTTTTTAAATCTTTTTCCTCTTGCCAAGAGATTTTCAAAAATATAGCATAGTCTATATTTATTTTTATAAATAACGTGACAAAATGATTTTTTTCTATAATTTACATTGATAAAAAACAAAATAATGAATTAATCACAAATATTGTTCAAATTGCAGACCATTATGTCTCCTACAAGTTTCACAAAGTTTATAAATTCTTTTAATAGCATTTTCCAAAATAAATGATTGTCTTCGTAATTCTGCAAAAGCATTTTCCGTTGCAATTTTTAATTGTTGCATGTTGGCATATTGCCTTGAATACATTTTATTCTTAAAATACCCCCACAAAAAAATCCAAAACCGAGAGATCCGGTGATCGTGGTGGCCATCGAACAGGTCCATTTGTTCCAATCCATCTCCTGGGAAAACGCTCATTTAGCCAGCTTTGTATTATTCTAGCATTGTGGGCTGGAGCCCCATCCTGCTGGAAGAATATATCGTTCAATTGAGCCAGTGGAATATCTTCTAAAATGTTCATAGTTTTTTCTTGTAGAATTTGTAAGTACCCATTAGAGTTTAGGTTTTCTTCATAAATCTTGTAAACTATTTTTCGGTTAAAAATAAAGCAGGAGACATTAAATCCAAACCTGCCTTGACGCTCTCTAGGAAAAATCACGTGGGTCTTTTCTTGACTCCAAAACCGCGAGTTGTGTCTATTAAAAATTCCCGAACTTGTGAAATGTGCCTCGTCTGACCAAATTATTTTTTTTTTCAAAGTTATTGTTCTGAATTTTCATATTTATAAACCAATTGCCGAACTCCAATCTACGTTAAGCATCACCAGGGTGCAGATGATGAACAAGTTTATACTTGTAGGGTTTGAGTTTATCTTTTTTTTTTAAATCTTTTGCACTGTTGTTTTAGACACACCGGTCTCTTCATCTATTGTCCTGCACGAGGTTTCAGGAGTGGCTTGAACAACTGCTGAAACGTTGATCTCTGATCCCTCGCTCTCTTTGTTGTAAACTCGGGGTCGAGGTTTATCAAAACATCCATGTTGGCAAAGATTAAATTTTCATTTTTGAAATATTCTTCTGTCAGGTTGTCTTCTTTCGGGATATCTATATGACAAAATAGGTATATAAAATAAATACAAATTCTAAGGTAAAGATTAACTGACCTGTTCAGATAAAGTTCTAAGGCCTGGTCTGCGTTTTCATTAGATAATATGAAGCAGGTATTCATATCATATTTCTCAAAGTTTTCAAATTTTTGGTTTCGAGCCATATTAAAAATAATTAAACAACAACAACAACAACAAGAACAAGAACGATAACAACAAACAAAAACAACGAATAACAATAAATATCAGCACTAAGTTTTGGGAAAATGTAACCAGGATTAATTTGAGAAAGCAGAAACTTCAAAAATCAAATACCTAAGTAATGGCAGAACGTTAATTATTTTGTTTTTTGCGTTACCATGGTTACCCACGGCTATCCACTATTATCAATGTAAATTATAGAAAAAAATCATTTTGTCACGTTATTTATAAAAATAAATATAGACTATGCTATATTTTTGAAAAGCTCTTGGCAAGGGGAAAAAGATTTTAAAAAAATATATAGGGTGTCCCATAAAAAAATAGGTTATGTCAATAATATCTCAAAAACTGTGACCTCTAAAGAAAATCTGAGTACGTCACTGGATTCTACGTACAAAAATCTACAAATATCAGTTTTTCAAGAGTGAACTCAGAAAAATACCCTGAGCGGGTGCATCCCAATACAAAGGTTTTTGAAAGGTTACTTCATAGCCCAGTCATTTAATGCTTCCAAGAAATATATATAATGTGTTTTTCTAGGTCTAACCATTTACGAAATAATCTCCATTTAATTTTATAAAATTTAAAATTTCAATTTTAAAAGGAGAAAAAGAATAGGAAGGAGCGAGTATGCCCAGAAAATAATATACTGAAAGGTAAGAAGGTACACAAAAAACATGATTTAGAGGAAATTTAACTTGCTGTTAATTCAGTTAAAGGGGGTATGTTATTTAGGGATGTTTCAACATACTCACAACTGTTGTATATAAACATAAAAAATAAGGTACTCAACGAATTCTATCCATCGAAGAAGAAATTTGTCTAATAAATAAAGCTAATATCTGCACTGACTGGGGTTATCCCATTGACTTTTCCTTATTTTACAAATTTAGAGGGTAGGAAAGTTTTATTAAATTCATCCAACAGTAATGTTTAAAGCTTTTCTTTTAATATAGCAAATTTATATAATTCTATCTCAGAATCCTGTAAACAGGGAACTTTACTATATTTTCGTAAGACATTATTTGACCATTTGTTTACTAAGCGGATTTTCATTATATGTCTAACTTTACCATTAGTTAACATTATATTTGCTAGTAACTGTATTTTATTTCTTATTTTCTTTCTGTTTACTGTGTGAAATCTGGATCTTTGTTAAGGGTTAAGTGGTAGAGCAGAGTGTTGGCAATAATTTTGTCAACGATTCTGAACTTCCCCTTGAGTTTCAAATTTACAGTATTTGAATAAAGGCATTATTATTATTATTATAATCTTGAATTATAAATAAATTAAGAGAAAACATGTTGACATGACTTTTTGGCACCAAATTCCACGCATTGTACACAGCCTCTCGATATTGCATTTTTAGACCCTTAAAGATAACTTGGCGGCACGTTTTGCTTCAGTGGAAAAAAAATACATTATTACAGAAATTAATCGACCGCAATTCGGAGAAAAATGTGATTTCTGGGTGTAGGAAAGCTGATCTTATTACATTGAACAGGGAAGAAGTTTTGAATGGGTCACCAACTGAAACTATGTAGGACGACAAAACATCATCTGTCCATGATTCCTTTATAGATATTCTAAAAGAATTGAGATATACCGACAAATCTAGGCCTAGTGGAACCAATAAAAAAATAACAATTGCACCAGACAAAAGTGTTGCATCTGATTCAAGCAGTTCAGAGTAAGTGTTCGATAATTTCATGGAGTTGTCTGGCGACTCATGTAAAACAGAGTCTACTCATTCTAATAGCTGTGTGCAATCCACGCAGGAAGAGGAATCAATTCTAGAAAATAATAACAAAGGAGAATGGGTTCTCGAAAAATGTTCCGTGCAGCTGAAAATCGCAAATATAAAAAATAGAATTTATATAGGCCTAGTGTAGTTCGTCAGAAAACTTTTAAAGCTATCGTTCTGAGGAAGAAAATAATGAACGAAGTCAAACATTTATTATTTTCTGGAGGTGCCATATGTATCAGAATTTACTGCACTAAGATTCTGGAAAGACTATCTGACTTTAGTGTAAAAATAGGACTTACTTACTTTAATGTTGACACTAATATGAGTGGCAAATGTTTATAATGTTTCCCGTTTATTTCCTTTTTATTTATTTATTTTAATAGGTTATCAATTATTTTTAACACTCATCCCTCCCTAAATATGTTTTTTAAAAAACATTGGCATGTTAATAGGAATAAGAGGTTTTTTTTTAATTTGCATGACAAATTATTGCCATTACATCCATGTTTGGTATGTAAGAAGCCTAGACTGCCACTCAAGCTTTAAAGTTGGTGCTAGCCCTTAAAATAGAACTACCTCGATTCTTATTCCAAAATTGAAAAAGTGTTCCTATTCACCCCATTCTACGGTACTACAAATTCGGTAGGTACTGAATAAATAAGATTACGCGTATAATTTCGAACACACGAATATCACTATTATCGTTCTGCTTAGGCATGATTGTATGAAATCTTCTTCATCTCCACATGCGTGTTCCTTTCTTCATCTATCAGAATTGTTTCGCCTTGTCCTGCTCACATCCTCTTCTGCAATTCTTCTCAATAGTTCCTTCTCAGTGTTTTACTTCTGGAAATAGTATGTCGCATTGTTTTCTTTTCTTCAACACTTTGTAGTACTCCCTCATTTATTTTCCTTATCTTTCTAGACAACTTCTTCCACCATACCCACTTTTTCTATCGTACTATTTTTGTATTATCTCTTATCATTCTCCACGTTTTGAATTCACACAACTCTCTGTACAAAACACTATTCCCTTCTTCAACTTAATATCGAGATTGTTTTCTAATGTCCTTTACAGCTTTCTGTAGCCTTACTTGCATTTATATCTTACCTTCTCTCTCTTTTGACGCACACACTTTCTTCCTTACTTATCGTAAGTTCTCAATCCGTATGTACGATCCCTTTGAGGTGGTGCACTAGTAAGTTCGTACATCCTACAGTAATCATGGGATAACTTTTTAGAATAATGATACTGAAATAGAAATGACGTAGAAAAGGTGGGACCAGCTAGTCCGTCAAGTTAGAATTGGCCCTAATATTGCTAGGGCAAGAATTGGAAAACTTACCTAATCAGATGCGATGCGTTTATAAAATCTAAAATAAAAACAATAACTTGTTCAAACCTAGTAAAGGTTAAAAGTTAAAATTATCTTTGCAATGTAACGGCTACCTGTAGTTACCACCGCTCAGAACCCTAACTCCGTTCGTTCCGATTCTATCCTTACTGCGATCATCGTTAATCCCACCATGCGTACATAATTAATATATGTATGTTGGAAATCTATCACTCTGGCTAAAATAGCTACTAAGGCTCAAATACCCCGCACTTCCCCTTATGGAGAGAATGAAACACGTTGACGTAAGGAAAAAAGTAGCACCAGTATCGTAAGATTCTGCCTTATCCTGGATGCCCACTGTTTTACATCCCCGGATTCTCCGTGGCCCAGTTTGCGGATGACACTCCAAAAAGAAGTAACATACTCGGGAATCTCTTTCACTAAAACTCTAAACTGTTTTCCCAACGTCCAAAAAACACTAGACGGACATACAACCGAGCAAGCATACGGGTGCCCTTCGGGGTGGAGTTAAAATATACCACCCAAAAAACGTTACAATAGAAATACAAGACATACATTTCACTATTATAGATTACCAATCTTCATTACTACCAAGGAAATTCTAACATCACCATGTATCTACCCACGCTTTCCTGTGAAGGGGAGACTGCCTAACAATAAGACACTTTTTTTCTAATCAATGTAAGTTGTTTATTATTTTTAAAAAACGTATAATTTTTGCCAAAATTAAGCTTGGTGTTTAATTTATAGATTTCTGATTTAATAGTGAAATATTTTTTAAAACTGTAGTTTTTATTTTGGGAGATACTACAAATGGGATTTGTCTCAGTGTTGGTCAATGCGACGTCGTCTATCTAACAGAAAGACAGGTTCAAAAACAATGAATTAAATGTGCAATTTGTGAAAAAAAAATTTTTAACATTTGAACATGAGTAGGTAGTAGGTATTGAATATAAAACTATAGAGCTATCGAATATTCACCAGACTAAAATCATTTCAAATGCGAAAGAAGACTTCTGACGACTTGCGTGACCACAAGGAATTGGTGGCGGCATGATTAGTCCTTAATATTTACTACAGACTCATCAATAGTATCGGGGAATACAAATTTGGTGGTTCCTCCTTTCTGATTCCTTAAGAATGTAACTTCATCTTCCTGATTGGCTTGAACTAATTTTAGAACTTTCCCAAAGAAAAATTTATTGTTTTTCTGATTTTCCAGAAAATTTTTCACGAATAAAATCGCCTTCTTTTGGAGACCTGAAATCCGTCTGGCTGGATTTTAACAAAATCCTCATCTCCTGATGATGAGTCAAGTATGGGCTCATCTGAGCTATCAGAATTCTCGTCAAATATTTTTTTCGTAACCTTTTTGACCTCTGAGGCCTGCAATTGATCTTTCTTTCTGACTTTATTGGCTTTAGTCATACTTCTCTCTTCTATAGCATCCTATTCAGGAGTATCCGTGGCTATAATGTTTTTCCCTTTTCTTCGTATATTTTTCGTCTTAGGAGCCTCGGATTTTAAAAAGGCTTTACATTCTTGAGGACTTTTGAAAACTTTTTCACCTCGTGCCTGTTCTTTGACCTCTTTATCATTCTGGGAGACAACATCTGCAAATGAGCTATTAGAAACTATCTGTGCTCCACCACATAAAGGCTTCCCAATATTCGAGAGGTGATATCTGTTGAGGGCGTTCTAGGTGAAGTGACTTGACATCCATTATTCTCATTTCCTTCTGGAAGTATGTGAACAGTCGCACTACTGGGTATAAAATCGATGCCACTAAACACATTTCCATCGTATGGATATATTCCGCATTGTTTAAACACATTTATAATGTTACTTGGGGTTAACGCTTTTTCGTGCGCAAGTCCAACACATTCAGCTACCTCATATAGTGAGCGGTTTACCCGGATTTTGCATCATCCAGCTATCGACCGATGCATTATATGCTATTGAAAACGCTTTAAAAACTGCAGTAAGGTTGCATTTTGTTTGCGGAGTGCGGGGTAGTGTCAGAAGGGTTACGCGATTAGCTTTGGCTAACTTAATAACAGCTACACAAAGGTGGCTTTTATGATTATGGTAAATCAAAAGCGATGGATTTTCTTTGCAGCTGTCAGAGTATTTAATGAAGTTCCTCATTACTTCTAAGAATACACCTGAATTCATCAAGCCACTGAGTGTAGCAAGCCCCAATGTAACAAACGGTCCATGAAGCATGAGATCCTTAAAATGGGCTTTTGGGAACACCATGACTGGAGGTAAATATTGCTCTGTGGTGTTGATAATGCAACAAGGGTACCCCTCTCCCCACTTGTTACCTTCTTCACTTGTTTCGCACCCTTAAAAGCTAACACTTTCTGCGACCTTTAGAAGGTCATGGTTACTGTCTCATTTAAATTGAAAATTCTTCTGCCATCAGAAAAACTGGAACATTTCAAAAGGTACCTCTCTGCAATCTCAACGGAGAGTCCGTAAAACATACGTAAGCAGTCTATTATATATTATTCTAGGCTGGCTCCTTCCTCGTCAGTGAATATCTTACACACTAATAGTTTGGAGACATTCTCATTCAGTGGGTTTCTTTAACCTCTTCACCCATTTAACATATCTGGATAAGGTTTGAAGTGCGATGTTTTTTAAGACTTCCATCTTCCAATACGAGGTTTACTGCTTCCTACCTAGTCTCTTCTGGGGAATTGACAATGTTTTTCTTTTTGGCAGCATTTTCACCTAAAAACAAGAAATACTCAAAGTACATATATGACCAACAGTGAGACTGTGACAGTGACACTGTGCAACATTGAATTTTGTCTCTCTGTTGGGCATGGTTTCAAGGCGGCCGTTTTGTAGCACGATTCTTATAAACGAAGATATAACCGAACGAATAAAATATGGTTTTAAAACAAAGACACTCACCTTTTGTTAAATCAGATTCCAAAAATCCTTTTATTTGTTCTATAACAACAAAATAAGAGGGCGGTGAAATTTTACTATTCTGCGTGGAGATCACACGAGGTTTGGTGCCAGATGCGTACTAGTTTGCAACGAAATGTATACTGGCTTGATAAATCTGTCTACCGAATCAACGTTTGTGAACCAATGCGCAGAAAAATCGACGGGTTGTTGAGCGAGAGAAACGGGATGTCTCAGTGTTGGACCTGTCTCAGGGTTGGGCAGTCCCCGTACTCAAGTCAAAAGATACATACGCAAGTGTAAACATCCTCCTTCCTTCTTAACTCAACTACCTGACAACCGCCCGAGGAGATCCCTAGATCAATGCAATACCACAAACATAACGCTACGCCAACAGAGGGTTCACCAGAACTAAACGACATAAGCACGAGCATGATAACAAAAATTACAAAGAATTACCAGATTATTTCCCACCTTACTTCAACATCCTGTGGTGACGCATAAACTACCTATAGTAAATCTTACTCTAGGTGGCGTTACGCATGTAGCTTCTAAAAGTTAAGTGTTTTCCTTTCAATGCGAAAAATGCATTTATTACAACTAATCGAAGTCTTTACTATTACTAGGCTAACTTAATCAATCGCCATAAAGGGTGTAACCAAAGTTTCGCAACCTCCGAGGGTTGAAAACAAATATGAAAAATTATGTACCAAGCATCTATGGTTTATATAGTTCTATAGTTTGATCTTCATTGTTACATAATCGCTTAGTATTATGTAATATGCTGTATTTAAATATACAGTTTTGCGTTTTCGTGTGCGTGTGGGAGTGTATGTGTATCCGTGCGTCCGTGTGTCTGTGTGTCTGTGTCTGTGTGTCTGTGTGTCTGTGTGTCTGCGTGTCTGCGTGTCTGCGTGTCTGCGTGTCTGCGTGTCTGCGTGTCTGCGTGTCTGCGTGTCTGCGTGTCTGCGTGTCTGCGTGTCTGCGTGCCTGCGTGTCTGCGTGTCTGCGCGTCTGCGCGTCTGCGCGTCTGCGCGTCTGCGCGTCTACGCGTCTGCGCGTCTGCGCGTCTGCGCGTCTGTGCGTCTGCGCGTCTGTGCGTCTGTGCGTCTGTGCGTCTGTGCGTCTGTGCGTCTGTGCGTCTGTGTCTGTGCGTCTGTGCGTCTGTGCGTATGTGTCTGTGTGTCTGTGTGTCTGTGTGTCTGTGTGTCTGTGTGTCTGTGTGTCTGTGTGTCTGTGTGTCTGTGTGTCTGTGTGTGTGTGTGTGTGTGTGTGTGTGTGTGTGTGTGTGTGTGTGTGTGTGTGTGTGTGTGTGTGTGTGTTTTTGTGTCTGTGTCTGTGTGTCTGTGTGTCTGTGTGTCTGTGTGTCTGTGTGTCTGTGTGTCTGTGTGTCTGTGTGTCTGTGTGTCTGTGTGTCTGTGTGTCTGTGTCTGTGTGTCTGTGTGTCTGTGTGTCTGTGTGTCTGTGTGTCTGTGTGTCTGTATGTCTGTGTCTGTGTGTCTGTGTGTCTGTGTGTCTGTGTGTCTGTGTGTCTGTGTGTATGCATGTCTGCGTGTCTGGGTGTCTGCGTGTGTGCGTCTGTGCGCCTGTGTGTCCGTGTGTCTGTGTGTCTGTGTGTCTGTGTCTCTGTGTGTCTGCGTGTCTGTGTGTCTGTGTGTGTCAGTGTGCCTGTGTGTCTGTGTGTCTGTGTGTCTGTGTGTCTGTGTGTCTGTGTGTCTGTGTGTCTGTGTGTCTGTGTGTCTGTGTGTCTGTGTGTCTGTGTGTCTGTGTGTCTGTGTGTCTGTGTGTCTGTGTGTCTGTGTGTCTGTGTATTTGTGTGTCTGTGTCTGTGTGTCTGTGTATCTGTGTGTCTGTGTGTCTGTGTGTCTGTGTGTCTGTGTGTCTGTGTGTCTGTGTGTCTGGGTATCTGTGTGTCTGTGTGTCTGTGTGTCTGTGTGTGCATGTGTGTCTGTGTCTGTGTGCCTGTGTGTCTGTGTGTCTGTGCGTCTGTGTGCCTGTGCGTCTGTGTGTCTGTGTGTCTGTGTGTCAGTGTGTCTGCGTGTCTGTGTGTCTGGGTGTCTATGTGTCTGTCTGTGTGTCTGTGTGTCTGTGTGTCTGTGTGTCTGTGTGTCTGTGTGTCTGTGTGTCTGTTTGTCTGTGTGTCTGTGTGTCTGTGTGTCTGTGTGTCTGTGTGTCTGTGTCTGTGTGTCTGTGTGTCTGTGTCTGTGTGTCTGTGTGTCTGTGTCTTGTGTCTGTGTGCTGTGTGTCTGTGTCTGTGTGCTGTGTGTCTGTGTGTCTGTGGTCTGTGTGCCTGTGCGTCTGTGTGTCTGTGTGTCTGTGTGTCTGCGTGTCTGGTGTCTGCTGGCTGCGTGTCTGCGGTCTGTGTCTGCGCGTTCTGCGCGTCTGCGTGTCTGCGCGTCGTGTGCGTCTGTGCGTCTGTGTCTGTGCGTCTGTGTCTGTGTGTCTGTGCGTCTGTGTGTCTGTGCGTCTGTGTGTCTGTGGTCTGTGTGTCTGTGTGTCTGTGTGTCTGTGTGTCTGTGTGTCTGTGTGTCTGTGTGTCTGTGTGTCTTGTGTCTGTGTGTGTGTGTGTGCTGTGTGTGTGTGTGTGTGTGTGTGTGTGTGTTGTGTGTGTGTGTCTGTGTGTCTGTGTGTCGTGTGTGTCTGTGTGTCTGTGTCTGTGTGTCTGTGTGTCTGTGTGTCTGTGTTGTCTGTGTGTCTGTGTGTCTGTGTGTCTGTGTGTCTGTGTGTGTGTCTGTGTGTCTGTGTGTCTGTGTGTCTGTGTGTCTGTGTGTCTGTCGTGTCTGTGTGTCTGCTGTGTGTCTGTGTGCTTGTGTGTCGTGTGTGTGTCTGTGTGTCTGTGTGTCTGTGTGTCTGTGTCTGCGTGTCTGGTGTCTGGTGTGTGGTCTGTGTGTCTGTGTGTCGTGTGTCTGTGTGTCTGTGTGTCTGTGTGCCTGTGTGCCATGTGTCTGAGTGTCTGTGTGTCTGTGTGTCTGTGTGTCTGTGTGTCTGTGTGTCTGTGTGTCTGTGTGTCTGTGTGTCTGTGTGTCTGTGTGTCTGTGTGTCTGTGTGTCTGTGTGTCTGTGTGTCTGTGTGTCTGTGTGTCTGTGTGTCTGTGTGTCGTGTGTGTCTTTGAGTCTGTGTGTCTGTGTGTCTGTGTGTCTGTGTGTCTGTGTGTCTGTGTGTCTGTGTGTCTGTGTGTCTGTGTGTCTGTGTGTCTGTGTGTCTGTGTGTCTGTGTGTCTGGGTATCTGTGTGTCTGTGTGTCTGTGTGTCTGTGTGTCTGTGTGTCTGTGTGTCTGTGTGTCTGTGTGTCTGTGTGTCTGTGTGTCTGTTTGCCTGTGTGTCTGTGTGTCTGTGTGTCTGTGTGTCTGTGTGTCTGTGTCTGTGTGTCTGTGTGTCTGTGTGTCTGTGTGTCTGTGTGTATGTGTGTCTGTGTCTGTGTGCCTGTGTGTCTGTGTGTCTGTGCGTCTGTGTGCCTGTGCGTCTGTGTGTCTGTGTGTCTGTGTGTCAGTGTGTCTGCGTGTCTGTGTGTCTGGGTGTCTATGTGTCTGTCTGTGTGTCTGTGTGTCTGTGTGTCTGTGTGTCTGTGTTTCTGTGTGTCTGTGTGTCTGTGTGCCTGTGTGTCTGTATGTCTGTGTGTCTGTGTGTCTGTGTGTATGTGTGTATGTGTGTCTGTGTGTCTGTGTGTCTGTGTGTCTGTGTGTCTGTGTCGTGTCTGTGTGTCTGTGTGTGTGTGTCTGTGTGTCTGTGTGTCTGTGTGTCTCTGTGTCTGTGTCTGTGTGTCCGTGTGTCTGTGTGTCTGTGTGTCTGTCTGTGTGTGTGTGTGTGTGTGTGTGTGTGTCTGTGTGTGTTGTGTGTTGTGTGTCTGTGTGTCTTGTGTCTGTGTGTCTTGTGTCTGTGTGTCTGTGTGTTGTGTGTCTGTGTCTGTGTGTCTTGTGTGTCTGTGTGTCTGTGTGTCTGTGTGTCTGTGTGTCTGTGTGTCTGTGTGTCTTGTGTCTGTGTGTTTGTTGTGTGTCTGTGTGTCTGTGTGTCTGTGTGTCTGTGTGTCTTTGTGTGTCTGTGTGTCTGTGTTTGTGGTCTTGTGTCTTGTGTCTTGTGTCTGTGTGTCTGTGTCTGTGTTGTTCTGTG